>JAVLUX010000010.1:19154221-19754221 GCA_032164185.1 Moxostoma hubbsi
ATACAGTGGAAATGTACCTACAATGCACCATGCAATGGAATTTCTTTTAATTATAATTTCTTAGGTACGTTTTTTATTACAGTGGTAATTAAAATGTTTCAGTATCATTAATCAGTAGTAAATTATTGTCCAGAGGTCCGGAACACTACTGAAACTATGCTTTCATGTGGTAACCTTTTTCTTTTCTCAGTGCTGCCAGGATAGGCCCAATTACTAATTACAGTAATTTATTATTACTGGATTAGTATTTAAAAAAGATTTTATCGATACTGCTGAGGTTGATTTCCTTTTACGGGTATGAATCCTTGTATTTCACATTGTCTCTAAAAAGATAAAAAATGCTCTTAGATTTAAATGCGGATGAATGGAGGATTTGATTTTCTGAGCAGTCAAGTACCCCATGCAGAAAGAAAACTTTGGGGGCAATTCACTCAACAGTTGTGCCACTTTTACACAACTAACGATCATTTTGATCATCGATTAATCTAACGATTATTGGAACGATTGTTCGACTATTCGCTGATTATTGCAAAGATTAATCATTAGCTCTAAACCAATTATTCAGCTTGTTGCCTGACTTAAAAGGTTGTATTAAACCTTTGTATTAAAATGGTTGCTTTCTAACAATAAAGAGGACAAAATCATCTTTTAAAAATACCTCTAAAAGACATTCACTGAATTAAAGGGAAAAATATATTTTTTATTAAGTTTAATTTATTAAAGAAATTCACTGCAAAAAATCATATTGTTATCAAGTGATTTTGTCTTGATTTCAATTTTAAAATTGTCTTAAAAAACAAAATACATTTACTTGAGAAGCAACATTTAAGATATTTAGATTTGCTTTAAGAGAATGTATCTTATATATAAGTGTATTTTGTATATAAGTGTATTTTTTCACTTGGTTATAATTATGCGAGTGCAGTAAAAAAAAAAAAAAAAACCTATATTCAATATATATTCTCTAAAAGCAAGTCTTAATATCTTATATGCTGCTGCTCAGGTGAATGCATCTTTTATTAAAGATTATTAGAGATTTTTAAATATTTGTGTTATTAATATTATATTCAAAATTCTCAGATAAACATTTTTCTTCTGCAGTATATGTAGATGTACAGTGCAGTCAAGTGCACTTTCGGCATGTTAAAGAGATTTATTCAGGTGTCTGGATCGTAGAAGTGCCGTAATGCTGATTTTGCGGGAAGATTTAGCCCACCTTGATCTGACATGCTCTGCCAGGACTGAATGGAATTGCACATGCAAATTACGGTCAGCACACACCCCCCCCCCCCCCCCCCCCCCCCCCCGAAGTCCACCACAAGCGGTCTCACATATGTGTTCCATTTTCCCAGGTGGGATAGAGCAGTGTGTAGTGTAGATGCAGTGGCATTATCAGTAGAGCAGTTGTTGCAGTATGCAAACTTCAGTGAGCCCAGAGAGGCAGGCAGCACAGAGCAGATGTAATCTCTGATTAGTCTCACAAAGCATTTGCTGATGATGAGGGCCAGGACAACAGGACACCATTCATTTAAGCAAGTGATTCTGGATTGCTTTGGAACATACACAATACTGGACATTTTAAAGCATGTGGGGATTACAGACAAGGATAGGGAGAGGGAGAGGTTGGAAATGTCTGTAAAAACACCAGCCAGTTGGTTGGCACATGCTCTGATGATGCGGCTCAGAATGCCGTCTGGATGCGGCTCAGAATGCCGGCTTTATGGGAAAATACCCTTTGGAAGGATCGGGTTACATCCGCTACAGAGACGGAGATTGAACTAACCTCTTTAGCTTTGGCCGCGAGAGCTCTCTCCACAGGAATTCTCTTCACACCATGAATTGTTGATCATAAAACATACACCACCACCTCTGCTTTTACCTGAGAGGTCTTTCACTCTGTCTGCTCGGTGCACGGAGTCAAGTAATTTTTATTTGTATAGCGCCTTTCACAACACACATCGTTTCAAAGGAGCTTTACAGAAGATCATGCATTAACAGTAAATTAAACCATAATATCTATAATGTCTCAGTCATCATTGTGTAATTTGATAAAATATGATTGTGAATTGTGTTTAAAAATAAGTAATTAAATAATAATGGTATTTATAACCCCAGTGAGCAAGCCGAAGGCAACTGTGGCAAGGAACCACTTAAGATTTTGGTTAATGGAGAAAAATAACCTTGGGAGAAACCAGGCTCACTGTGGGGGACAGTTACCCTCTGGCTAACATCATGAATATAATGTCAATATTACTTATGTATAAGCCATGGTTTATAATTATTAAACTAAGTCAGTCTTAATGGTCAATGTTTAAACAAAGATTTTGTTTGTACTGTAAGATTAATGACAAATGTCTTTGAATTCCATTGTGGATTAACTGCAGTAGTTCACATAGATGCAATTGTCCTTGTTAGCTGGCTGATGAAGGATTTTGTTGGCAATTAATTGATAGTCTATGTAATCCATTTTAAGAGTATAGTCCATTATTAGACCAAGGTGATGCAGGCAGAGATCAGTTTGGTGCATCGCAGATCAACCTGGCTGGTAATTTCGATGAGGTCTATCCTAAATCCAAGGTTCAGGCTGTAGGGCCTTGCCCCACTCAAAATGGCAGTGGAGACAGCATGGCCCTTTGTTCTATGATCAAAGGTGAGACAGTGAACTCTGTTTCCCAGAATGCTTCACAGCCGGATGGGAAGTCCCGCCCATGGACCCAATCTCAAACGTCATTGGTCAAATGCGACTGATGACGGCATCTTCTCCACAAAACTAGCGGACAGATTTGATTTTGCTCTCTCTGCATACAGCTGCACAAGCCTGCGGTTTAAAGAGAGGCATATGTACACATACAAAGGAATTTCCCTCCTTCTGGACAAAGAGAGACCACGTTTTTCTAACTTAACCATTTCGCCATGGTAGAGTAAGATTAACTTAGCTTTGTTCCAATCGTGTAGTGTACTTATTACAAACGGTTTAATTAATTTTCACTACGTGACAACAGTTAATTTATTTAGAAAATGGAAAAGGTGACCAGCTTCCCTTCTCAATCGTTTTCTATCAACGTTGACTACCTCCTGCATTTCTCTCCATCACCGGACCAGAGAAAAAAACGCAGTGACATTTCTTTTTGCTGACGAGCGAAAGACAAAGGACCAAATCCAGATCGTTTTCTCCTGACTGCTCAACGCAACAGGAACTCAAACGGACAACCCTGCTGAAATCGCACAGGATTTCCCAAGTAAGGCTTGAAATCTGAACAGATTTAGTTTAGAAACTGTGACTTTTCTTATAAAACTAAATAATATATTTGATGCTGAATGTTTAATGTTTTGTTTACAATTGTATGTTTAACTATGATCTCTGATTGCTGTTTTGATTTGTGAGATCGTAATTTTTGGTGATATGTTATTTTATTGAGTGATCTGAACTAACAATTAAATTGCATTGTTACCAGCGTGTATCCTCCGTTAAATTGCATGCACTCCTGTTTGTTCACTCTCTCTCACACACACTGAATTTCAATGATCGAGCAGCACCGTGGTTTATGTCCGACTCAGGCTGGTGTTTTCAAATTCTCCCGCCTGTTTCGTTCAGTTCCTTTGTGTGGCTGCTCATTACCACCTGCACGTGGTATTAGTGCTGTTGCTCTGGATCTGATCCAGCCATCTTTCTTTCCCTCCACATTCAAATAATCGTTGGCTCCACCCTTTACGATCTAATCCTCCATTTTGAAACTAGTTTACATTTTGAATTCAGTTCACCATGTTGAAACCGATCCTCCATTTTGAAACTAGTGCCCCACGTGGAGTGTAATCTGACAATTTGTGTCTTTGTTACCGAATCTAGACACACACCCACACGCATACATACACTAGCATATAGCTCCACAATTTAGTTAGGATTTCCATTTTATGTTTTTGTGTTATATTCATATAGTATTTGGTGGTGTTCATTACTGTTTGATTATAATAAATCTTGTTATATTATAATAAGTACTCCTGGTTATTTGTTTGAATATTGTGTTGAAGCCAGCCTCTGCTGGATTTAACGAGTTAAATTCTATTATTTAATTTAATTATTAATTAATAATTAATAAAAATTAATTATATTAATGTTTATTAATAACCCTAACCCTATATTTGATAGTAAAACTGATCTAAACAACCAGTGCACCCTACAAGGCAATGGCATATGAAGTATCCCATGTCTTATGGTTGAGTTAGCATCATTTCATCCTCTGAAGTCATTCGTAATAGACTGAAGTGATGTTTGGCTGGCACCGGCTGCTATTAGTCAACATTCGTGGGAGTGGAGTCCAACACGAAGCAGGAATGGAGCTGGATCCAGCCGGTTCTGGTAACCTCAGGATAAGAGCCCCGAGGTTGAGACAGGGAATCAAATAGAATCATATTAACATAGATGCCATTCAATTTATCGCAGAATCATAGAAAACGATCAATTTTTCTTGTCTCCGGTTCAGCAGACCTAACTAAAGCAGCCTAATTGTGAGTTGAAGGGTAAATTAGGTGTATGCCTGGCTAAATAGATGAGTCTTTAGTCTAGACTTAAACTGAGTGAGTGTGTCTGCAACTCGAACAGTGTTAGGGAGACTATTCCACAGTTTAGGAGCCAAATATGAAAAGGATCTACCTCCTTTTGTGGATTTTGATATTCTAGAAACTATTAACAGGCCAGATTTTTGCGATCGAACGTGATGGAATATAGCATGGTAGAAGGTCACTTAAGTACTGTGGAGTTAGAGCATTCAAAGCTTTAAATGTAGTTAACAGAATACAAAATTTTACAAGTAGCCAATGTAACAATGGTAAAATGGGGCTAATATGATCATATTTCTTGGCTCTAGTCAGCACACTGACTGCTGCAATTTGAAAGTTTATTTAGTGATCTTGCTGGACATCCTCCCACTAATGCATTACAATAATCTAGTCTTGAGGTCATGAATGCATTCATTTGTTTTTTGGCATCAGCAACAGAGAGCATGTGTTGTAATTTAGCAATATTTCTTATGTGGAAGAATGCTGTTCTACAAACACTGGTAATTAGATTTTCAAAGGACCAATGGGTATCAAATATAACACCTAAGTTCTTCGCTGTTGAAGATGATGGAAAAGTACATTCATCGAGAGACAAATTATATTTTAGTGGCTTGTTTTTAGAGGTTTATGGTCCAATAATTGATTCCTCTGTTTTGCTGTAATTGAGTAGAAAGAAATTTCTATTATTTCATTGATACACTGCTAATTTAGAGAATTGTGAAATCTCATCAGGTTTTGAAGAAATATAAAGTTGGGTATCATCGGCATAACAGTGGAAACTTATTCCACGATTCCTGAAATCTCCCGGGGGAAGCCTATACATGGAGAAAAGCAGAGGCCCTAAAACTGATCCCTGTGGCACTCCATACTTTTGTTTGGTTTGACAATTCCTTATTTACATAGACAAAGTGATAGCGGTCTGCTAAATAGGACCTAAACCATGCTAATGCAACTCCACAAATGCCAACATAATTCTCTAGCCTATTCAAGAGAATGTCGTGATCTATCACGTTGAATGCGCACTAAGATCTAAAAGCACTAGAAGTGAAATGCAGTCGCGATCAGATGATAAGAGCAAGTCATTTGTAACTCTGACAAGTGCAGTCTCTGCACTGTGATGAGGCCTAAATCCTAACTGAAATTGTTCATATATACTATTTCTCTGTAGAAATGAACATATTTGGGAGAATACTGCCTTTTCTAGTAATTTTGACATAAACGGGAGTTTTGAAATCATTCTATAATTACCCAGTTATTGTTACAATCCATATTGTCTTTTGTTTATGTACCTTTTAAGTTCTGGCACCTGTTACGCTCCATATTGTCTTTTGTTTTATGCACTCTTATTTTGAAATCATTCTCATGTTCCTGTTTCCCAGTCTTGTCATGTCCTGTTTTCCCTCCATGTTCATGTGTCTGGTTTTCATTGGTTCATTGTTTGATTGCTTTATTATCAGTTCTAGTTTTGTCATTGGTTTTAGTTAATTGCCTTTATTATCTTGTTTTGAGTTCTGTTTGTCCATTGGCTTTTGTTTCCCCTTGGTTTTGTATTTAAGCCCTCATGTTTACCTTGTCCTTTGTTGGTTATTGTTTGATGTTTGATGTTTGGTGTTTGATGAAATTCCATGTTTATCCTGCCTTCGACCGTGTTCCTGCCTGTGCCCTCCTTGGAAGATTCCCCGTGTTTATTTCTTGTGTTTGTACCTTTGTTTTCCCCTCGTGGATGTTTATTTGTTCCTGCTTTCACCGTTTGCTTGACCCCTTGCACCATCTAAATAAAGCTGCATCTGGATCCTCACTCCTTGTCTGCCTCCCCTCGTTACAGAATAACCAACCCAACTATGGATCCAGCGGTTAAAGCTAACCTCGGCCTTCTCGACCTCAGACAAGAGGACCGCCCAATAGAGGCCCACGTCTCTGAGTTTCTTGAGCTGGCCCATTTATCCGACTTCCCGGAGCCTTTCTTGGTCGGTTTCTTCAGGGCCAACCTTAACAGTTCGCTACAGGAATGGTTGCCACCAGCGACCCCTTGCTGGACGCTCCTTGACTACCTAGAAGAGACCCTGAGGATCTGTGGCTCTCCTTTCACTGTGGGTGTTGCAGAGGAGGACGCTACCTCTCCTCCCACAGTGGTCACCTCCCAGCCTTCCATGACTCATTCCTCCACGCCTGCCACGGCCAACGTGCCCCCAGCCTCGTCTGTCCCAGGGCCAGCATTGACAGCCCCGTCCGCCAGGAGGAGGAGGAGAAGAGGGAAGGCTTCCGCTCTTCAGTCTCCGCCTGCCACGGCCAACGAGCCAACGCCCACGCCTGCCACGGCCAACGAGCCAACGCCCACACCTGCCACGGCCAACGAGCCAATGCCCACACCTGCCACGGCCAACGCATTGCCAGCCTCGTCCGTCCCAGAGCCAGCGTTGCCAGCATCGTCCGTCCCAGAGCCAGCGTTGCCAGCCTCGTCCATCCCAGAGCCAGCGTTGCCAGCCTCATCCGCCCAGAGGAGGAGGAGAAGAGGAAAAGCTTCCGCTCTCCAGTCTCTGCCTTCCACGGCTCCGTCCCTAGAGCCAGAGCCAGCACCTGTAGCCTCGACCGTCCAAGAGCCAGAGCCAGCACCTGTAGCCTTGACCGTCCAAGAGCGAGCGCCTGTAGCCTCGACCGTCCAAGAGCCAGCGCCTCCCGAGCCTCCCACGGCTCCGCCCCTCGAGCCTCCCACGGCTCCACCTCTCGAGCCTCCCAGGGCTCAGCCTCCCAGGGCTCCGCCTCTCGAGCCTCCCAGGGATCCGCCTCTCGAGCCTCCGAGACCACAGTCACCTGAGCCTTCCACGCCACAGTCACCTGAGCCTTCCACGCCACAGTCACCTGAGCCTTCCACGCCACAGTCACCTGAGCCTCCCAGGACTCCGCCTCAGAAGTCCGCCATGGCTCCGCCTTCCACGGCGCCAACCCTCGGCCCTTCCACTCCTCCGGAGCCTCCCACGCCTCCAGACCCTTCCACGGCTCTGCCTGCGCCTGCTCCGCCTCCCACGGCTCTGCCTGTGCCTGCTCCGCCTCCCACAGCTCTGCCTGTGCCTGCTCCGCCTTCCTCGGCTCTGCCTGCGCCTGCTCCGCCTTCCTCGGCTCTGCCTGCACCTGCTCCGCCTCCAGACCCTTCCACGGCTCTGCCTGCGCCTGCTCCGTCTCCCACGGCTCTGCCTGCGCCTGCTCTGCCTCCCACGGCTCTGCCTGCGCCTGCTCCGCCTTCCTCGGCTCTGCCTGCGCCTGCTCCGCCTCCAGACCCTTCCACGGCTCCGCCTCCAGACCCTTCCACGGCTCCGCCTGCCAAGCCTCCAGAGCCTTCCAAGTCTCCAGAGCCTTCCAAGCCTCCACCTCCAGAACCAACCTGGTATCTGCCTCCCATGGCTCCGCCCCTGGAGTCCTCCTCGGCTCCACCTACAGAGCCTTCCGTGGCTCCGCCCGCTTCCCCTGGGACTCCTGTCCTGTGGCCTCCTCCCAGGCCTTCTGACCCTGTCCTGTGGCCTCCTCCCAGGCCTTCTGACTCTGTCCTGTGGCCTTCCCCTAGGCCTTCTGACCCTGTCCCAGTTCTGTGGCCTTCTCCTTGGCCCCCTGACCCGGTCCCTGCCCTATGGCCGCCTCCCTGGCCTCCTAACCCGGTCCCTGCCCTACGGCAACCAACCAGGCCCCCCGACCCAGTCCCGATCCTGCAGCTGCCTCCCTGGCCTCCTGACCCGGTCCCTGTCCTACGGCCACCCACCACGCCCCCTGACCCAGTCTCGACCCCGCAGCTGCCTCCCAGACTTCCCGACCCGGTCCCCACCTTGAAGTCGTCCCCTGGGCATCTGCCTGGCCTCCTTGGTCTCCTAGCCGCCCTCCTGTTCTGTCATGGTCTACTTGTCCTAGTCTTGTCTCTCTGTGCCCCTCGTGCCCCCTTGAACTACCTGTTTGCCCCGCTCTCCGTTGACGTTTTGCCCTTCCTTTTTGTTAGGAGCGTCTGGGATCCGCTCCTTAAAGGGGGGCTTTGTTACGATCCATATTGTCTTTTGTTTATGTACCTTTTAAGTTCTGGCACCTGTTACGTTCCATAATGTCTTTTGTTTTATGCACTCTTATTTTGAAATCATTCTCATGTTCCTGTTTCCCAGTCTTGTCATGTCCTGTTTTCCCTCCATGTTCATGTGTCTGGTTTTCATTGGTTCATTGTTTGATTGCTTTATTATCAGTTCTAGTTTTGTCATTGGTTTTAGTTAATTGCCTTTATTATCTTGTTTTGAGTTCTGTTTGTCCATTGGCTTTTGTTTCCCCTTGGTTTTGTATTTAAGCCCTCATGTTTACCTTGTCCTTTGTTGGTTATTGTTTGATGTTTGAGGTTTGGTGTTTGATGAAATTCCATGTTTATCCTGCCTTCGACCGTGTTCCTGCCTGTGCCCTCCTTGGAAGATTCCCCGTGTTTATTTCTTGTGTTTGTACCTTTGTTTTCCCCTCGTGGATGTTTATTTGTTCCTGCTTTCACCGTTTGCTTGACCCCTTGCACCATCTAAATAAAGCTGCATCTGGATCCTCACTCCTTGTCTGCCTCCCCTCGTTACAGAATAACCAACCCAACTATGGATCCAGCGGTTAAAGCTAACCTCGGCCTTCTCGACCTCAGACAAGAGGACCGCCCAATAGAGGCCCACGTCTCTGAGTTTCTTGAGCTGGCCCATTTATCCGACTTCCCGGAGCCTTTCTTGGTCGGTTTCTTCAGGGCCAACCTTAACAGTTCGCTACAGGAACGGTTGCCACCAGCGACCCCTTGCTGGATGCTCCTTGACTACCTAGAAGAGACCCTGAGGATCTGTGGCTCTCCTTTCACTGTGGGTGTTGCAGAGGAGGACGCTACCTCTCCTCCCACAGTGGTCACCTCCCAGCCTTCCATGACTCATTCCTCCACGCCTGCCACGGCCAACGTGCCCCCAGCCTCGTCTGTCCCAGGGCCAGCATTGACAGCCCCGTCCGCCAGGAGGAGGAGGAGAAGAGGGAAGGCTTCCGCTCTTCAGTCTCCGCCTGCCACGGCCAACGAGCCAACGCCCACGCCTGCCACGGCCAACGAGCCAACGCCCACACCTGCCACGGCCAACGAGCCAATGCCCACACCTGCCACGGCCAACGCATTGCCAGCCTCGTCTGTCCCAGAGCCAGCGTTGCCAGCATCGTCCGTCCCAGAGCCAGCGTTGCCAGCCTCGTCCATCCCAGAGCCAGCGTTGCCAGCCTCGTCCATCCCAGAGCCAGCGTTGCCAGCCTCATCCGCCCAGAGGAGGAGGAGAAGAGGAAAAGCTTCCGCTCTCCAGTCTCT
Source organism: Moxostoma hubbsi (assembly GCA_032164185.1). Lineage (NCBI taxonomy): Eukaryota > Metazoa > Chordata > Actinopteri > Cypriniformes > Catostomidae > Moxostoma > Moxostoma hubbsi. Next base: position 19,164,108 of record JAVLUX010000010.1, read on the forward strand.
GCCTTCCACGGCTCCGTCCCTAGAGCCAGAGCCAGCACCTGTAGCCTCGACCGTCCAAGAGCCAGAGCCAGCACCTGTAGCCTTGACCGTCCAAGAGCGAGCGCCTGTAGCCTCGACCGTCCAAGAGCCAGTGCCTCCCGAGCCTCCCACGGCTCCGCCCCTCGAGCCTCCCACGGCTCCACCTCTCGAGCCTCCCAGGGCTCAGCCTCCCAGGGCTCCGCCTCTCGAGCCTCCCAGGGATCCGCCTCTCGAGCCTCCGAGACCACAGTCACCTGAGCCTTCCACGCCACAGTCACCTGAGCCTTCCACGCCACAGTCACCTGAGCCTCCCAGGACTCCGCCTCAGAAGTCCGCCATGGCTCCGCCTTCCACGGCGCCAACCCTCGGCCCTTCCACTCCTCCGGAGCCTCCCACGCCTCCAGACCCTTCCACGGCTCTGCCTGCGCCTGCTCCGCCTCCCACGGCTCTGCCTGTGCCTGCTCCGCCTCCCACAGCTCTGCCTGTGCCTGCTCCGTCTTCCTCGGCTCTGCCTGCGCCTGCTCCGCCTTCCTCGGCTCTGCCTGCACCTGCTCCGCCTCCAGACCCTTCCACGGCTCTGCCTGCGCCTGCTCCGTCTCCCACGGCTCTGCCTGCGCCTGCTCCGCCTCCCACGGCTCTGCCTGCGCCTGCTCCGCCTTCCTCGGCTCTGCCTGCGCCTGCTCCGCCTCCAGACCCTTCCACGGCTCCGCCTCCAGACCCTTCCACGGCTCCGCCTGCCAAGCCTCCAGAGCCTTCCAAGTCTCCAGAGCCTTCCAAGCCTCCACCTCCAGAACCAACCTGGTATCTGCCTCCCATGGCTCCGCCCCTGGAGTCCTCCTCGGCTCCACCTACAGAGCTTTCCGTGGCTCCGCCCGCTTCCCCTGGGACTCCTGTCCTGTGGCCTCCTCCCAGGCCTTCTGACCCTGTCCTGTGGCCTCCTCCCAGGCCTTCTGACTCTGTCCTGTGGCCTTCCCCTAGGCCTTCTGACCCTGTCCCAGTTCTGTGGCCTTCTCCTTGGCCCCCTGACCCGGTCCCTGCCCTATGGCCGCCTCCCTGGCCTCCTAACCCGGTCCCTGCCCTACGGCAACCAACCAGGCCCCCCGACCCAGTCCCGATCCTGCAGCTGCCTCCCTGGCCTCCTGACCCGGTCCCTGTCCTACGGCCACCCACCACGCCCCCTGACCCAGTCTCGACCCCGCAGCTGCCTCCCAGACTTCCCGACCCGGTCCCCACCTTGAAGTCGTCCCCTGGGCATCTGCCTGGCCTCCTTGGTCTCCTAGCCGCCCTCCTGTTCTGTCATGGTCTACTTGTCCTAGTCTTGTCTCTCTGTGCCCCTCGTGCCCCCTTGAACTACCTGTTTGCCCCGCTCTCAGTTGACGTTTTGCCCTTCCTTTTTGTTAGGAGCGTCTGGGATCCGCTCCTTAAAGGGGGGCTTTGTTACGATCCATATTGTCTTTTGTTTATGTACCTTTTAAGTTCTGGCACCTTTTACGTTCCATATTGTCTTTTGTTTTATGCACTCTTATTTTGAAATCATTCTCATGTTCCTGTTTCCCAGTCTTGTCATGTCCTGTTTTCCCTCCATGTTCATGTGTCTGGTTTTCATTGGTTCATTGTTTGATTGCTTTATTATCAGTTCTAGTTTTGTCATTGGTTTTAGTTAATTGCCTTTATTATCTTGTTTTGAGTTCTGTTTGTCCATTGGCTTTTGTTTCCCCTTGGTTTTGTATTTAAGCCCTCATGTTTACCTTGTCCTTTGTTGGTTATTGTTTGATGTTTGAGGTTTGGTGTTTGATGAAATTCCATGTTTATCCTGCCTTCGACCGTGTTCCTGCCTGTGCCCTCCTTGGAAGATTCCCAGTGTTTATTTCTTGTGTTTGTGCCTTTTGTTTTCCCCTCGTGGATGTTTATTTGTTCCTGCTTTCACCGTTTGCTTGACCCCTTGCACCATCTAAATAAAGCTGCATCTGGATCCTCACTCCTTGTCTGCCTCCCCTCGTTACAGTTATCCAGGATGAAGTTGTGGCTTCTTAATAAGTGGTTTGAAAACTGCCATTTAAAAGTTTCTTGGGACATGTCCTAAGGATAGAGAGGAGTTAATAATATTAAAATGTTCTGAGATTACAGGGATTACCTCTTTAATGAGCTTTGTTGGTACTGGATCTAACATTCATGTTGTGGCTTCTGATGTTTTGCTTTAAACTTTTGAAGTTTTGTTTGGTCTTCATGACCTATGACAGCGAAGAATTGAAGTTGCATGTGAGGAAAATTATGAGACACTTTTTTCTGAGGTAATGTGACAGATGATTGCATAATTCCAAATTTATTTCAGATTATTTCAATTCTATCAGTAAAGAAATGAATGAAGTCATAACTCTTGTGCTGCGACAGTTTCAGTTGAGACTTTATTCCTAACCAATTTAGCCACAGTACTGAATAAACACCTATGATTTTTGTGGTTATTTTCTATGAGTTTGCTGAAATATGCTGACCTGGCTCTTTTTAAAGTGCCTGTATGTAGCTACAGACACTATCCTTCCATGCACTGCAAAATACCTCTAATTTTGTATTCTTTCACATCCGCTCCATTTTCCAAGCTGCTCTCTTGAGAGCATGAATGTAATCATTGTACCATGGTGTGGGGCTTTTTTCTTAAATTTATTTTAATGGAAGAGAGTGATGACTATTTATATTTTCTGTTATTTCATCAAGTTCTTCTAGGCTTTGGGGTTTACTGAGTGTAATAAGATAGATAAGATTATTAGTTAAGCTATCTTTAGTGGTCGAAAGAAAAGTTTTACCTGAACAATAGCATGGTGTAGATTGAGTAAAAGCAGCATACGAGCATACAAGGTAATGATCCAAGATGTCATCGCTCTGCGGCAGAAATTTTGTAGTATCAACATCAACTCCATATGACAGAATTAAATCTAGCATATGATTATAGCGATGAGTTGGTAATGTTACATTTTGTCTGATTCAAAGAGAGTTGAGAATATCAATAAATGCTAATCCCAACGTGTCATTTTCATTATCTATGTGAATGTTGAAGTCACCAACAATTAAATTTCTATCTACAGCAACTACAAGATCTGATAAAACAATTTTAAATTCACCAAGGAAATCAGAATAAGGCCCGGGTGATCTATTTACTGTAGCAAGGGTAAAAGACAAGACAAGAGTTTTTTTTTTAGTTTTTTTTTTCATTTATATCTGACAGTGTCACATTAAGCATTATTAGTTCAAAAGACTTAAATGCATATCCTGTCCTCTGAGTAAAACCAAACACTTCACTGTAAATTGTAGCAACACCTCCTCCTCGACCCTTCTGACAAGGCTCATGTTTATTACAATAACCTGGGGGAGTAGATTCATTTAAACTAATATATTCATTCAGTTTAAGCCAGGTTTCTGTCAAACAGTGTGCATCCAAACAATGATTTGTAATAATTTAGTTTACAATTAGTGCTTTGGTAGAAAGAAATCTAATGTTTAGGAGCCCTTCCTTCATATTGTTCAAGTTTGATCATAATCCATTTTTTTCTAAATGATTTAGTGAGTCTCTATGTGATATCTAGGTGATACAGTCTCTATGTGTTGTAGTTTATTTGACCTGTGTGACATCTCAAGGCAGCTAGCAGTTCGTTTGCTTCCTGACCTGGGCCCGTTAGTCAAATACTATCGTTATTAAAGCTATGAGCCAAATTACTGGAGCGGAGAGCAGCACCTTCCCTGGAGGAATGGAGTCCGTCTCTCTTTAGCAGGTCAGGTCTACCCCAAAAACTCTTCCAATTGTCTATAAATTCTATTCTATTCTCTATAAACCTCATAGACATCCAGCCATTCAGTGACACTAATCTACTATAAACCTCATCACCATGATGAGCAGGGAGTGGGCCAGAGCATATTAGAGTGTCTGATATATTTTTTGCAAATTCACACACCTCTTTAGCATTATCTCTAGTGATTTTCGACTGGCGAAGCCGGACATCATTAGTGCCGACATGAATAACAATTTTAGAAAATCAACATTAAGCATTAGCCACCACCTGTACATTTTGATCTGATGTAAGACGCTCTGGCACACAAAATGCATTTAACAATACTGGCTGGAGTCTCTATTTCCACGTTCCTTACAATAGAATCACCAATAACAATGGCTCTTTCAACATGATTCTCAGTGGGTGCATCACCGAGTGAGGAGAATCGGTTGGAAACCCTAACAGGAATGGGAGAGTAGTGTTGCTTTGCTTAGCAAGTATGCTGCCGAGATGTCACCCAAACACCCTGCTGCGGGGCTCAGCCAAAGTGTGTCTGTTGCTCTCTGTACTGCCCGCATCCGAAACAGTATCTACCGGCTTCTCTTTCTCACTGAACTCCACTAGTGTTTGGATGTGTGTCTCTAACACATTAACCTTCTCCATCAGCCTGACTAATTCCTTACATTTATCACATGTGAATCCCTCAATGCTGATGGAAGAAGCTATTGTAAACACGTGACATGCAATGCAGGAAGAAATAACATGAGCAGATGCCATGACTTACCACAATTGATTGTTGTTGTTGTTTGTTGTTGCTGAGCGGTGAGGGTTTGAGATCGATGTGAATCCCTCACACAATTGTTTGTTGTTATGGTTGTTCTTGATAAGTGGTGCTTTGAGATCAATGCAATAATCTGAGTAACACAGAGGAGAAAAACAGCTGCGAGCTGTAAAATGCACACAGTTGAATTGCGATAAGAGAATAATGAAGGGGAACAACCTGATGCAAAGTTGTTAAGGATTAAACGCTGAAAACAGATAGATAAGCGATGCTAAAAAAGCTAGCAGGCTACAAACACAAACTCGAGCTAGGCACCAGCAGCAAAAGGTAAAATACACACATATAAAACAGTAGAAAAGCGGAAATATCCTAAACTCACTGTAAAATTACATTGGATAAAACTATGAATGTATGAGAATAATAAGCAATGCTAAGCAGGCTAGCTGGCTACAAACACTTGTGCAGTGTACCGTCAGCAACAGTGACATTCAAGGAAAACCCCACGGGTTCAATGGCTGAGTCTGGAATCTCTGCAGACATCCAAGTTTCTGTAAGGCAGATAATGAAGCAGTCCCTCATCTCTCGTTGGAAAGAGATCCGTGCTCTCAGCTCACAGAGATTTTTGTCCAGAGACTGAATATTTGCCAGTAGAATACTGGTCAGAGGGGGTTGATTTACGGGATGTCTTAGTCTGACGAGAACGCTGGCTATCCTTCCCCTTTTACGGTTGTGTTTCCATGGCCGGGCTGCCCAGACAATGGGCTACACTGTCGTGTTTGTAAACACCAGGCATTGAGGTATTTCAAGTCCAGTTTTCTGTGTGCTATTGCAGAACCAATGTCCAAATGTGTTTGTCTATCGTAGACAATAAGGCAGACAACATCCAAGGCAAAAAAACAAGAATAAGAATTGAAGACAAAACAAATACAAATCTGCAACATTGGGTCAGAGCTTGCAATGCAGCAGTCTTAATCGGCACCATCTTGAGCATTGTTTTGTGATGTTGCTTCAATATATCAACATCATTTTCCTTCCTCATGATGCCATCTATTTTGTGAAGTGCACCAGTCCCCTCCTGCAATGAAGTACCCCCACAACATGATGCTGCCACCCCCATGCTTCATGGTTGGCATGGTGTTCTTCGGCTTGCAAGCCTCCATACATAACAGTGGTCAGTTTTTGGAGAAGTGGCTTCTTCCTTGCTGAGCAGCCTTTCGGTTAGGTCGATATAGGACTCGTTTTACTGTGGATATAGATACTTGTCTACCTGATTGCTCCAGCACCTTCACAAGGTCCTTTGCTGTTGTTCTGGTATCTCTAGGAGACAGACTGCCTCTCCTTCCTGAGCGGTATGATGGCTTTGTGCCATGGTGTTTATACTCACGTACTATCGTTTGTACAGTTGAGCGTGGTACCTTCAGCCATTTGGAAATTGCTCCCAAGGATGAATCAGATCGTTTCTGAGGTCTTGGCTGATTTCTTTTAATTTTCCAATTATGTCAAGCAAAGAGGCACTGAGTTTGAAGGTAGACCTTAAAATACATCCACAGGTACATCTCCAGTTCAGTACACCTTCAATCAGAAACTAATTGGCACAGTTCTGACCCATTGTAATTGTGAGTCAATTAAAAGTGAAACAATCGGGACTTCCGGTAAGATGGCGGCGTGAGAAGTCGTAAAGTTTTCTGCTCCTCGCGTATCTTATTATTTATCGACTTATTCAACATTTATTGGGTGACATAGTTTGAAATACTATCCACGATCCTCAGTAGAATCATGCCGAGAAACAACACTAAAAAGACGGCCGATATTACTGAGGTTGCTGGCGATTTGCAGAGTGTGGACGAGACCGACTCGAGCCAGGGAGATATCAGAGAACTCCTTGGCGGGATTAGATCTGAGGTAGTGGCGCTCAGAGTGGAGATCCTTGCAGAGCTTAAATCATCTATCTCTGCGGTGAAAACTTCATTACTAGAGCAAGAACAGAAACTGAAGGATGTGGAAGAATCTCTTACCGACGTGGATGGTCGCGTTACTGCCCTGGAATCTACGTGCTCAGCACTGTCGAAAGATAACGAAAAACTGAGGTCCAAACTCGATGACTTCGAAAATCGATCCAGGAGGAACAATATTCGTGTGATCGGTATCCCTGAGGGCTCCGAGGGCTCTCGCCCTTCTGCATTCATTGAAGCACTGTTACTCGAGGTATTCGGTGAACAGAGTTTCTCCAAAAATGCCGGAGGTGGACAGAGCTCACCGCTCTCTAGCTCCCCCGCCGAAAGCTAATCAAGCCCCTAGGCCATTCATCGTGCGAATGCATCACTACCAGATGAGGGAACTGATTTTTCGTTTGGCACGAGAAAGGGGACAGGTGTTATACAAAGGATCGCGAATACACTTCTACCCAGATGTTAGAGCAGAGGTTGCGAAGCGGAGAGTGGCATTTAACCAGGTAAAGGCTGAACTCAGAGGAGCGGGAATTGAATACGGCCTCCTTTTCCCTGCGCGTCTACGGATCAGCATTGACGGAACGAAAACATTTTTTGATTCCCCGCAACGGGCTTTGGAATTTGTGAGGGGGATTGTCCCCCCTTCAACGAGTGAGTAGGAATTCGCATCACGGCAGATAATGTAGACCTACGTGTCTCCACCTTGGTTTCCCGCTGAGCGCAGGTTCTGTATGGCTCGAGTGGGTGATGAGAACGAAGAGACTCATTTAAGTTTGAACTGATCCACACTCTTTTGTTCATATTAATGTCACTTATTTTTGCTATTTCAATAGCAATTTAGCTTCAAGGAGCAGGAACACGAGCTGGTGAGTTATGGTTCTTAGTATACCAGCAGATGTTCGTTGTTTGAGGGAGGGGTGCGGGAGGGGAATCAATGGTTTCCTTTTTTTTTTTTTATTTCTCAGCATACATTGTTCGGAGTCAAGGTGCTCATGTGTTGTAACAGATTCACTATATTTGCCTTATTCATTTACAATTACTTTCTGATAGCATGTCCAACTTTAATAAATGTGATGTAAATTTTATAACATGGAACGTGAAAGGCATGAACAATGTCATTAAAAGAAACAAGATTTTTTCTCATTTGCGACAATTAAGCGCAGACATTGTTTTTCTACAAGAAACCCATATTCTTAACTCAGATGTAATTAAACTTAGGCGGAGTTGGGGGGGACAGGTATTCCATTCGAGCTTTAATGCAAAAGGCAGAGGTACTGCTATTCTTATCAAGAAGAGCATTTCTTTCACCAGTGAAAAGGTTATTAGTGACTCCTCTGGTCGCTACGTTATCGTCACAGGGCGCTTACTCGACAGACAAGTTATCCTTGTTAACATTTATGCCCCAAACTATGATGATAGCAATTTTTTCAGCAAAGTCTTCACATCTATCCCACCTGCTGATGATTATGCTTTAATTATAGGTGGGAACTTTAACTGCGTTCTGAACACATCACTGGATAGATCCTCCTCTAGAGTCATACAGCCCTCTAAGGCAGCTATAAACATTAAACATTTCTGTGACCAATTTGGACTATTAGACCCCTGGAGATTTATTTTCCCTTCCTCCAGAATATTCTCCTTTTTCTCTCCTGTTCATCACTCGTATAGTCGCATTGATTTTTTCTTAGTGGATAAGAGTATCGTGCCCCTTGTCTCATCTAGTAGGTATCATAGCATTGTTATATCTGATCATGTTCCTTCCTCTTTTGTGCTTAGTTTACCAACTCAGCATTCTTCTTTTAAACCCTGGAGATTAAATACTTTGCTTTTGGCAGATGAAGAATTTATTATTTTTCTAACTAAAGAGATAAATATGTATTTGGAGCTAAATGACAAGCATGATATATCTAGATCTGTACTGTGGGGCAAAATAATCTCTTTCTCCTCGTATGCTAAAAAGCAAGAACTCTCTAAACTCAGAAATATTTCAGAAGCTATTAACAGGTTAGATGAACAGTATGCCATCTCTCCCTGCCCTCGCTTATACAAAGAAAGAATAAGTCTTCAATCCGAGTATAACTTGCTGTCAACTGCACATGAAGAGAAAAGTTTGTTAAAAACGCGGCATACATTTTATGAATTTGGGGACAAAGCCAGTAAATTATTGGCTTTTCAGTCGCGTCAATTAAATAATTCTAAAATGATAACTCATATTAAGGCCCCATCTGGATCCATGGTACATAATCTGAAGGATATTAATGACAGTTTTGTTCATTTTTATTCTGCCCTATATACTTCAGAGTACCCAAATGATTCTGTAATTTTAGATTCCTTCTTTAAAGAAATAGAATTACCAACTATTAATCCTGACCTTAATTCTGACCTAGGCAGACCTGTGGCTGCAGCTGAAGTTGCGCAGGCTATTGCGGCAATGCAGAGCAGTAAAGCTCCGGGACCTGACGGATTCCCGATAGAATTCTATAAGAAGTTTACAGCCTTACTGGGCCCGCTTCTTGTGGCTGTTTATAATGAGTCGTTCAATACAGGAACTCTTCCCTCAACGCTCACGCAGGCCTCAATTTCTCTTATCCCAAAGGAGGGCAAGGATCCTACTCGTTGCGAATCATACAGACCAATCTCTCTTCTGAATGTGGATTTTAAAATTTTATCCAAAATTATTGCGTTACGCCTTGAACCCATTGTCCCTACTATAATTTCGACTGACCAAACAGGATTTATCCGAGGTCGTAACCCATTTAACAATCTACGACGACTATATAATATAATATACACAAATTCTCCCCCAGGCGAACTTGAAGCAGTAATCTCTCTCGACGCTGAAAAGGCCTTCGATAGAGTAGAGTGGGAATATCTTTTTAACACTCTTAAACAGTTTGCTTTCCCTGCAGACTTAATCTCGTGGATTAGATTGTTATATACCTCCCCGACTGCTTCAGTGGCCACAAACAATGTACACTCTGAATACTTCCCTCTACATCGAGGCACCAGGCAAGGGTGCCCTCTCTCTCCCTTGTTATTCACCCTATCAATTGAACCCTTGGCTGCTGCCCTCCGTCAGTCAGCAAACTTTAAAGGTATTACACGGCATGGTACAGAGCATAAAATTTCATTATATGTAGATGACGTTTTATTATATGTATCAAGCCCAACCTCCTCAATACCTCAAATTATTTCACTAATAAAGGAGTTTGGCAAGTTATCTGGCTATAAGCTTAACATGAGTAAGAGTGAATTTTTCCCGATCACTCCGGCCTCTTGTAGAGACTCTTCTTCTATCCCGTTCAGAGTAGTACGTGAGGGGTTCAAATACTTGGGTGTACAAGTCACAAGATCATTTAATAATTTGTTTAAGTCCAATTTTTGCCCGCTTTTGGATCGATGTAAAAATTATTTTGTGAAATGGTCCTCTTTGCCCCTGTCTTTAGCAGGTCGTACAAACCTGATCAAAATGTCTGTTTTACCAAGGTTTTTGTATTTATTTTCGAATATACCTGTTTTTATCAGGAAGAATTTTTTTACTAAGCTGGAAAGTCTAATTACCTACTTTCTGTGGGGGAATAAGACCCCTCGTATTAGGAAGACATTTTTGCAGAGATTAAAATGTCAGGGAGGGATGGCGCTACCTAATCTTTTATTTTATTACTGGGCAAGCAACGTTCAAAAAATAATCTTTTGGCTATCTAGTGTAGTTCCCCAGAATACCCCTCTATGGGTGGAAATGGAACAATCATGCGCTAACTTCAAACTTAGCTCACTAATTTGCTCTTCACTCCCCCTGATGGGGAAAAATTATTTTTCTGCCCCCAATCCTGTACTGACTCATACTTTAAAAATGTGGGCCCAATTTAGAAGACATTTCGGTCTGCAATCAGCTTCTATTCTAGGCCCTATGGTCTCTAACTGTCTATTCCCACCATCTTATGTGGACTCTGCTTTTTGTGTCTGGGAGGAGAGGGGGATTAGGCTCCTAAGAGATTTATATTTTGATAATACTTTTTGCTCTTTTGAAGAGCTTGCACGTAAGTTTGCCTTACCAAGATCACACTTTTTCAGATTCTTGCAGATTAGGAGTTTCATAAAGAAAGTTTTTGCCCCCTTTCCAGGAATACCCCCTAACTCGCCTATGGATACATTGCTTGATCTGAAACCGCATAGTAGAGGACTCATTTCGAGCATATACTCTATTATAACATCTATAGACCCACAGAGCTTGGATGATATCCACAAAGCTTGGCAAAGTGATTTAAGGAGAGAAATTACAGATGGAGAATGGGAAGATTCTTTAAATCAGGTGCACTCATCCTCACCCTGTGCGAGGCATGGCTTAGTTCAATTTAAGGTTCTCCATAGGCTTCATTTCACTAACTCCAGACTAGCTAAGATTTACCCAAATGTTAGCCCTGCATGCAATAGGTGTTCGCAATCACCTGCCACAACTGCCCATATGTTCTGGCTCTGTCCTGGATTGGAGGAGTTTTGGAGAGAGATTTTCGAATCATATACGAATATGTATGGCATCCAGATTGACCCAGATCCCTTAGTGTGCATTTTTGGTGCTGCTCCCGAGGGTATAGAACTCAGGAAAGATATTCGTTCTGTTATTGCCTTCACTACATTACTGGCAAGGCGTTTAATATTATTTCAGTGGAAAAAGGCAGACCCTCCAACACATAGAAACTGGTTGAAAGAAGTGATGTCTTACGTTCAACTCGAAAAGATTAAATACATGATTCGAGGTTCGAAACGTAAGTTTCAAGACACATGGTCCCCCTTTATAAGATATTTTGAGGAGCTCCCCTGCCTCTAAAATGGAATAATCTGCCTTAATTTCCCCTTGTTATATTATCTTTACGGGTTTTTTTTTTTTTTTTTTTTTGTAATATGTGTATGCCTGCCTTTTATAAATTTCTGTTAAAACCACTATATTATTATTATTTTTGTATCAGTACTCTTGCTTTCTGGACTAGTAGCTTTATAAAGTGTGATTTATATATTTTATGAAGATGTGCCAATTCTTCGGAGCATATCCCTTTATTTTTTATTTATTTATTTATTTATTTGTTGTCATATTGACTGTGTTTCATATTATATGTTTTATAACTGCTGTCGAGCCTTTCATGTTTAAAGAAAACTTGTGGACTATGCAAACGTGGAATACTGGATTTCTTCACTGTCACTGCTGGGAAACCTTTTTTTTATAAAGCTGTAGGGGGGAGGGGATGGGAAGATGATTGTAATTGTAACTGTAAAAAACCCAATAAAGAAAATATACAAAAAAAAAAAAAAAAAAAAAAAAAAGTGAAACAATCTTTCTGTAAACAATTGTTGGAAAAATTACTTGCGTCATGCACAAAGCAGATGTCCTAAACGACATTTACTTTGAACTTCGGGCGACAAAGGTCACGCTGAAGGGCGAGAATGCCACTATCTTGCCCGCGGAAATTGCTACCATTCTACAGAAGAGATGAAGAATGGGTTTTACAGCCCCTACTTCATTGTACCGAAGAAAGGTGGTGGAATATTGGACCTACGAGTACTGAACGGGGCTTTACAGAGACACACGTTCAAGATGCTGAAGCAAAAACTGGCATCAAGATTGTTTTGCGCCAGTAGACTTGAAGGACGCATACTTCCACGTCTCGATTCCACCTCGGCACAGACCCTTCCTGCAGTTTTTGTTCGAAGGTCGGGCTTACCAGTACAAGGTCCTTCCTTTCAGCCTGTCCCTGTCCCAGCCCTTGCCTCGTTATGGGAAGTGGGCATTCGCATCCTCAAGTATCTCTACGACTGGCTAATCCTAGCTCACTGTTGGGATGTGTTGTGCATGCACAGGGACCTGGTACTATCGCACCTCAGCCGGCTAGGGCTTTGGGTCAATTGGGAAAAGAGCAAGCTCCTCCCGGTTCAGAGCATCTCTTTTCTTAGCTTGGAGTTGGACTCGGTCGAGTGACTTGTTTGAAGCCATTCAGACAGAAGACAGCGGTTCAACTGAAACTGTTTAAGAGGCTCTTGGGGCATATGGCATCCTCAGCGGTGGCCACACTGCTCGGGTTGATGCATATGAGACCGCTTCAGCACTGGCTCCAGACTTGAGTCCCAAGATGGGCATGGCGCCACGGGTAACTTCGCGTGGCTATCATGTTGGTCTGTCGCCGCCTCTTCGGCCCTTGGAGCGACCTCTCATTTATATGGGCAGGTGATCCACTATAACAGGTCTCCAGGCACGTCATGGTTATGACAGATGCCTCCAAGCCAGGCTGGGGCGCTGTATGCAATGGGCACGCAGCTACTGGATGAGCCCACGGCTACATTGGCACATCAATTGCCTAGAGATGTTGGCTATACTGCTCGCCCTGCAGAGGTTCCGGCCCTTGATCCAGGGCAAGCATGTGTTGGCTTGTATAGACAACATGACAACGGTGGCATACATCAACCATCAAGGCAGTTTACACTCCCGTTGTATGTCTCAACTCGCCTGCCATCTCCTCCTCTGGAGTCAGCAGCACCTCATGTCGCTGCAAGCCACTCACATCCAAGGCGACCTCAACACTACAGTGCACAAGCTGTCACGACAGGTTACACGCAAGGGAGACTGATTTGGAGTCGATTTGGGCAGGCACAGGTAGACTTGGTTCTCGGACCTCACACTACTCGCGTCAGCCCCCCCGCAAATTCCCCTGAGGAAGGACCTTCTTACTCAGGGATGGGGCACCATCTGGCACCTGCGACTAGACCTCTGGAATTTCCACATCTGATCTCTGGACGGGACCCGGAAAACCTATGTGGCTTCTCCCCATGGTAGAAAGAATCACTGCCTTTATGCCTTGAAGTGGTGTCTGTTCGCTAATTGGTGTTCTTCCCAATGCAAAGACCCCCAGATATGCGTATTTGGATCTTTTTTTCCTTCCTGCAGGAGAGATGGAGGGACGGCTGTCCCCCTCCACCTTGAAGGTGTATGTAGCTGCTATAGCAGCACACCATGACACAGTGGATGGTAAGTCCTTAGGGAAGCACAACCTGATAATCAGGTTCCTGAGAGGCGGCAGGAGGTTGAATACCTCCCGACCACACCTCGTTCCCTCATGGAACCTCTCTGTAGTCATTCAAGGCCCTTAGGGTCAGCTAAGCTTAAGGCACTCTCTTTAAAGACTGCCCTCCTGATGGAGCTCACTTCCATCAAGAGGGTATGTGACCTGCAAGCGTTCTCTGTCAGCTAAACATACTACTACTCTCACGTGATCCTGCAACCCTGACCGGGCTATGTGCCCAAGGTTCCCACGACCCCATTCAGGGGTCAGTTGGTGAACTTGCAAGCGCTACCCCAGGAGGAGGCAGACCCAGCCTTGACGTTGCTGTGTCTGAAGCACGCTTTACGCATCTATTTGGATCGCACGCAGAGCTTCAGAGTATTTCAGCAGCTCTTTCTCTGCTTTGGTGGACAGTGGAAAGGAAGCACCGTCTCCAAGTAGAGAATCGCCCACCTGATCATTGACGCCATAGCTATGGCATACCATGCCCAGCACATGCAGCCTCCCACAGGGCTAAGAGCCCATTCTACTATGAGTGTGTCACATCATCGACACAACGTCTCGTTCCCTCCATCAGAGAATGAAGGTTACGGAAGTAACCAGGACATTTGCTAATATTAAATCTGTGGAGTGTTTTAATGACTTCAACCTAAGTGTATACAAATTTCATTCAAAGGTGTATACAACAGTCTTCAAAGACAAAGGACAACTGGCTCAAACAAGGACAGAAAGAGCTGTAGAAGACCAGATGTACAACAAACAAGAGGATAACTGCATCAGAGTCTCTAGTTTGAGAATAGATGCCTCACATGTCCTCAGCTGGCAGATTAATTGAATTCTACCCACTCAAAAACAGTTTCATGTACAACAGCAAAGAGAAGACTCAGGGGTGCAGGACATAGGGGATGAATTGCAAAGAAAAGGCTACTTTAGAAACAGAAAGCAAAAAGAAAAGGTTAGAGTGTGCAAAGAAACACAAACATTGGACAACAGATAACTGGAAAAGAGTGTTATAGATCTTAACCCCTTTTAGCTTTTGTGGGATCAGCTGGAGTGTGAGAAGTGCCCAACAAGTGCTACAGGAAGTGTGGGGTGAAATGTCACGTGAGTATCTGGACAATCTGACAGCTAGAATGCCAAGGATCTGGAAAGCTGTCATTGCTGCATGTGGAGGATTTTTTGATGAAAACTCTTTGAAGTAGTTTAATAAGTTCTGAAAAAACTAATTGTAATATTAATTTTTCACATTGTTAATATCCAGACTATACACTGTGATCAATTGAATGCCACTTTGGTGAATAAAAGTAATAATTTATTTCCACAAGAGCAAACTCTGTACGTTATTCCAAATATATATATATATATATATATATATATATATATATATATATATATATATATATATATATATATATATAAGACGAGCATGTTTCGGTTTATTTGTATAACATGAGCAGGACTATTCTGAATAGTTGTACACTCTATGAAGCATTTAAACCATTCTGGAGCATTTAAACTTTTTTTAAAATTAAGTCTTAACCAGATAATTGTCTTAATCAGTGATGTGATATATAAATGTTGTCAACTTTAAGAGGAGGATAGACAAACTCTTATATGAAATCATCACTTCATGCCATGAACATCACACTCAGGTTGGTTTATAGATGAATACATGGGGATCATTACATGTGAATCATGTAATACATTAACATACATTTTAAGGAGTGGAAAATGTATATGATGTAATAGTATCATATAGGGCTGGGTTGTATGACTTTTTAAGATATATCAATATATTTTCAAACGAGATATAGGATGATACAATACAGATAAAAATAACTCGTAAAAAATAAGGCCTTCAAATGT
The DNA here is from genome assembly GCA_032164185.1 of Moxostoma hubbsi. NCBI lineage: Eukaryota > Metazoa > Chordata > Actinopteri > Cypriniformes > Catostomidae > Moxostoma > Moxostoma hubbsi. Next base: position 19,179,532 of record JAVLUX010000010.1, read on the forward strand.
TAAGTAGACATACTATGTGATGCACACGAATGCTGTGAATACATTGGTACACATGCCACATATCTTTGGAAAGCTAAGGTTCTTGTGATTCTATTGTTGTAAACCATTTTAAGACACAATCACAACAACTGGTACAATCAATGTCTTTGTCAGACCACTGACATCTAAACAAGCAATAACAAAATTGAGGCAACACACCTATGAAGTGTCATATTAGTCCACTGATCCATAACATCCCTACAAAAACACTCTTGTTACATTGGCAAAGGTCCAAAATATCCATCCATTGACAACCGCTTATCCTGTGTACAGGGTCGCGGGGGGGGGGGGGGGGCTGGAGCCTATCCCAGCTAACATTGGGCGAAAGGCGGGGTACACCCTGGACAGGTCGCCAGTCCATCGCAGGGCCACACATAGACAAACAACCATTCACACTCACATTCACACCTAGGGCAATTTTTGGAGACATCGATTAACCTAGCCTGCATGTCTTTGGATGGTGGGAGGAAGCCGGAGCACCCGGAGAGAACCCACACAGACACGGGGAAAACATGCAAACTCCACACAGAAAGGCCAGGGCAACCGGGGTTTGAACCCACAACCTTCTTGCTGTGAGGCGACAGTGCTAACCACTGCACCACCGTGCCGCCTTCCAAAATATCCAATAAAGTAAAATATTTAGTCCAAAACACATTTTTACATCAATAAATATCCACAGACCCTTTGCATCATTTCAAAGTACCCGGCAGCTGTGCCTAATCTTCCACATATTCTCGGTCATAACTTCAGTTCAGTTTTAAACATTTCCTATGTCCGGTATCAAAATGGATGCTCCACTCTGACCTTTCGATTGACACCTGATTTTACCCAATAGGAGCTTCCATGTCCTGTCATTAGCCATCAATAGCCAACCAGAGTCTGCATCGAATGGAAGTGCCACCCCCTTTCCTTTTTGAAATGATCGAGCCAATTGCAGCCGAGTGTGTGGATGACTGGCGCATCGTATAGCCAACGGAATTCTGTAAACAATGATATGCGGCTTTAGTGGGAAGTTTTAAAGATGCGACTAAGAAGTCCATGCATAAAGCTGGCTTGCAATTACCAAGTGGTTTGTGCATCCATGCATAAAAGGTGAAGAGTATAGTATACAGCTAATAGCTACTAGTCATAGTCATCTGCAGGCATCTGTATGCATATTTTTTTTTTTCCAAAAAAATCTTCTATTTAATTGTTTACAAACTTCTTTTTCTCAAAATCAGTAGGCTACTTGACATACTCATCATTTTGTTGTAATTTTGGATATGTTTATTTAAAATGTTGCTTTATCCTTGTTGGATAATCAGTCAAACACATTTTTTTTCTATTATTCAGATGAAACTGTTATTAATCACAAATAATCATAGTGCATTGTACATTAAAACAAACAGTAAATATAATAATAAATAAATTTACTTTATACTTTGTCTCAAAGAAGTTGCAAGAAATTGGTTAATCATTTGTTTTAATTATTTAAATATAAACATGTTAAAATATTCAGTTTATATGTGGCTAGATTTAATTATACACATAGGTAAAAATATTTGATACAAGTATATGTATACATGCCATAAAATCAGTGGACATGCTGTAATTTAATTTTCCAGTGGACTTTTTCAATAATAGGATCAAATGGGAAGAATAATTAAATATCAAGCATTATTGGCAAGATAAACTTGTGTACATTGGCATCGCATTATTAGACACTGTACATACAGACATAAAGCAAATTGAATGCTGAAGTTTAATTTGCTGAAGTTTCAAACCTCAAAACTATTATTTTGTCTGGCTGCAGGACAGTTTGTATCATGTACACGCTGGGTCTATCTTGCGCAGTTTTGCTTTTTACACTGGTTCAGACGGCGAATGCAAAGAGAAATTACACCTTTCCCGTATTTCTCCCAAATCTGGCTCACTACTTGCTGGTGAAGTCTCCATTTTCCTCACAGTAAATCCCTTCCTGTGTTTATTATGCCCAGGACATGTTTTGCATGAGTAAGTGTGCACTGTTCCACATAATCAGTTTCTTTGCTAAGTTGTGCAGATGAGTAAATTGTGTACTTCCTGTAAATTAATATATGCAAATTTTTATAACAGGAAAAACATACAAAGGGACACAAAAGTAGTTCAGGCATATAGTGAGATACAACCCAAAATGTAAGTTATTTTGAAGTGAATATCTTAGCATCCTTTGCCCGTCCACAGTGCCTTCAAATTGTTTAGCACTAAAAACAACACAAGTTCTGTTACAAGCTTCTTCTTTTTATGTGCACTCAAGTTTTTATATGAAAAATAACTTACTGTACATTTTGGGTTGTTTTTCACAAAACATATTGTATGCTTTCAAAAGACTTAATGATGCACAAATAACATACTTTTCAAATAACTATTTTAAAGTTAATGGGTTCTTTTATAAGCTTTTTTTTTAATTAGTCACTATTCACTGCCATTGTATTGAGGAGATGGACAATATTGTGATATTCATTAACACATCTCCTTTTGTGTTCCAACATAGTTCATTTTGGAATGTATTCAAACCAGACAGAAGTAACTTTACTTCTGATGACTTTTATTTGTACTGCAAGATTAAAGGTGACAACAAAAAGGTTGGATGCTATCAGCAGAAAGATCATGTCCCTCTGAATGTCATTTAGAATTTGTCTCTTAAGAATAAATGTGACTTGTGGCTTTGGAACTGACTACTAGGGAATTTGAATAGCCTTCTATCCAAGTACTGTCTTCGCTTGGTCATTCAGTGTCAACCTTACCTCTGTTGTAAACAAAGCTCAATGTTAAATCTAGACAAAACAGCTGACAAGGCATAGCCACAGGTTGTTATGAACATGTGAAAATAAAATTAATTCAAAGCAATGAGATGTCCTTTGGCTCTCCCATTCAGGCAATACTATCCTTGAGCATTCCAGCGCAAGTCTCATTTGTCATGTTCTTTCTTCAAGCCAAATAAAAAAATCAAGTTTGCATATCATTAATAGATTGCTCTGACAAAACAAGTTCATGTACATGCAGTTCTCTGAGGTCACCTCTAGATACTTCTCGAAGTTATTACTGTGGGGTCACGTGTCATAATCAACTGTCTGCCGGTAGGAGGGCAAATTATTCCATTTATGTAGAGGCGCTAGCTATACGACTTCAAAAACATGGCTTTGCTTTTAGTGTAATGTGTAGGGCAGGATCTCTGCTGCCCTACTGCTAAGTGGCCCTGAGATCGAATCTTTGGAAATAGCTTTGAGCAGTACAGCATCTACACAGATATCATAGAAGGTACACAGATATCATAGAAGGTTATATGGTACAATATATAGATTGGTGAATCCATGCAGAGTGTTTCCCAGTGATGTTGCACATACATTCAAATTTACTCTGGCAATTTTACTGTTATTGAACTTCAGGCTTTTACACAAAACAAGGATGTTCAAAAAGCCGCTCACTGCAAAAAGAGAAAGATCAATATTTTGTGTTGTTTTCCAGTACACTAAAACAAAATAAAAGTACTTGAGACACACAATTCTGCAACATATAAGACTTGTTTTCAGATTTTTCTGACACTTAAAACAAGTTACAAATATTTAATGGTATTTAATGGTGTTTAATGGTTAAAAATGTTTAGATATTTTAACTAAAGAACAAGACAAATATATTGATTATCCAGTAAGCGCACATTCATCTCCAAGACGTCTTTTTAAAGATTGTGTCAGTTTCAAATGTCACATTCTTGTGTGTGTGTGTGTGTGTGTGTGTGTGTGTGTGTGTGTGTGTGTGTGTGTGTGTGTGTAAACATCTGATAAACATTTTAAAGAGAGCAGATTTACAAACATCACAAATACCTCAAAGACATCTGCCGAAAGTTATTCTGGCATCCAAGAAGAAACATCTTATAGATGCATTGCAGATGAGCAAGCACTCTAAAAACACTTCTTCCAGATAAAAATAAAACATCAAATAGATGTCTGAGCAGGGGCCAATCTAGAATTGTTTTACGGGGTGGCAAGGTGGTTTACGGACTATGAGGGGTGGAAACACTAAAGCAAGCTGCCATGCATATTTCTTATGGATTAAGGTACCAAGCTTCATTGCAACAAGTACTAGTTCATTAATTGGAGTCACTATATAATTATAAATGACCATGAAATTGTGATACAACTGCATTTCCACAGGGACCACATAGTAACCATTTTGCTACTGATTTGCCAACATTAAAATATATATATATATATATATATATATATATATATATATATATATATATATATATATATTTGCATAATAAGAAATAAGTCTCCAGGGCACCAAGACATTGTCTATTAAACACATTGTAGGATTATCCATGAACAAAGCCATCAAATGAACACAACGCCACATTCCACAGATCGGAGAGATCACCCACCGAGCCATTAGAGAGTCATAAAAACTAATCTATGGCACCTAAATTGCTGAATGAGACCGTATGTCCCATGCCTGCTTAATCTCAAACTAGGGTTTGTAATGACAGAGCTGACCAATAAGAAACCCCTTCTTTGTTCCACAAACTTAAACCCTCTGTAAGACCAAATGGCCAAGTAACACTTTGGGACCTTATTGCATAAATCCGGGCCATATCAGGAAATGGAGACTCGTGAAGACAGTCCCAAGGCCCGAAATCAACATAGATCTAACACAGTGACATTTTTTTCCTCTCCCGGGATACCTCCTCTCCCCATCTGAATGTTCCAAAGACATTCTCTCTTAGCTCAGTAGAGGCCGCATGGACCCACAATGTATAGGCTAGGTTTTGGCCTCCCTAGATTATCCTGAAAATGACTTTATGAAATGTGATCACTTTTTTAAAACTGACAAATTAATGATTATAGCCTGATACCTTTTAAAATATGTGTAGTGACTTGTAATCACTTATAAATGACAAACCAATTATTATAACTTTTAATCTTGTATGATTCATCTCATTCTACTAAGAATGGCAACTATTCAAGGCTTAACTTGATAATATACACTAACAATCAGGTTTCTCATTATATGTAATGCATTATCCATGTGGTAAAACCAATGAATTAACCAGTATGATTTGTAACCAGGGATTTTCACGTTTTGTTCCTAACACATGTAATATTCATGAAGCAAAACATTTAGTTTATAAATGCTTGCTTGTTTACCTAGAGAATGTTAATGACAACGAATGTCATGTCTCTTGCATTCTGTTTTCAAGACATTAAAGTTCATGATTAAACACAAAGGATAAAATCCATACAAAGGATTGTGAATCAACTTTGAAAAGGACAGACCAATTGACCATGTTACTTTTGAAAGCCACTTCTGATTGGTTCAGAAAACCTTTGGGATGCTGCCAATTTCAGTTAAAATGTTTCTAAAATAGGAAAAACATTCTCTTCTTCTCTCTTGCAACATAATCTTGGAACTGTCGCTTGGTCTCCTCTCTTCGCTCTCTTGCTTCTTCCTAATCCTCTGTGCCATGTAGAGTCCAAGGAGAACGTCTAGGTTACGGATGTAACATCCGTTCCCTGATGGAGGGAACGAGACGTTGTGTCGAAGAAGCGACACTAGGGGTCTCACTTGAGCACCGAATATGCCTCTGATCTATGAAAAAAGGCCAATGAGAAGTTGGCAGAAAGAATTTGCATACCCCACCTCCGGATATACGGGTATAAAAGCGGGGAAATACGTTGAGTTCATTCAGGATTTTTTTGAGGAGCCGGAAATGGTCCGGACACTACAGTGGCTCAGCTCAGCGACGTGGCTGGGAGGACACAACGTCTCGTTCCCTCCATCAGGGAATGGAGGTTACATCCGTAACCTAGATGTTCCCCGTCTGTCGCTCACTTCGACGTTGTGTCGAAGAAGCGACACTAGGGGTCCAATTTAAATCACGCCATGCACTGAGCCGTGTACGTGTTCTGCTGACAAAGGAGCTGGCAGGTATTCTACGAGCAAAGGAAACCAGCTGTGTCAGACTGCACATACCTTTCCCCAATGCCCCAAAAAAGTCGTCGGGATCCTCTGGTTACCCTAGGCAAGGGAACAAGGCGACGCTTGCCAACCTGGGAATGGGCCAAGCCTGGCTGGGCCTCTTTTCTCTCTATGTTTCTCCGCATAGTGCAAGAACGGCCGAGGCCCTTACACGCATCGAGGGAAGGGGGTCTTACCCAGTTTCCTATTCTTTCAGGGGGAAAAGACCCTGCGGAGGCTACACCTGCCCGAAAGGGGGAGGTAAATGTGGAAAATACATCACATGGGTTTTTAGGTGACATGTGGAAAGTGTCGCAGTGGTAGATCCAGCCTCAAGGAGGGGGGAGTTGCTACAACATGGCGACCGGAGGGCAGCTGGGACTGCCTAAGGGAGACGTGGGTCCACTTCGTAGGGTGGCCGTACCGTGGACGATACACACAGGGGGAGTCCACGTAGGATTCTTGACCTGTGAAGCACCTATTCCAGTACAGGGTAGATTAAGTACCCGCAGTGAAATGGGTCGGCGAGTTACTCCGCTGAACTGCAGACCCACAGGGCTAGGGAGGAGTCATCCATGGATCAGAATGAGTGGGATCTTGGAGAAAAAAGTGCACAATTTTACCTCGGCCGAGGGAAAGGGTGGTAGGTGCAAGCGGTCCACCCGAAGAAATCCGTCAGCGTGTTACTGAGTTCTACCGGCTCGGACCTGAGAAAACACTGGACTAAACTAACTCTACCCTGAGATTGTAAGATCTCGCAAGGGTGTTAGGTGTTGCCCAACCCCCTGCTCTGCAAATGTCTGCCAGGGAGATGCCTTTGGCCAGTGTCCGTGAGGACGCAACACTCCTTGTTGAGTGTGCTCGGACACGTAAGTGGAGGGGCATGGCCTGGGCGTGATAAGCCAATATACTGGGTCAACTACCCAGTAGGAAGGCCTCTGTTTGGAGACAATGTTCCCTTTCCGCTGTCCACCAAGGCAGACAAAGAGCTGCTCAGAATATCTAGAGCCCTGCGTGCGGTCCAAGTAGGTATGAAAAGCACGAACCGGACACAGCAACGAAGGGCTGGGCCTGCCTCCTCCCGGGGCAGCTTCACTAGCAGGTTCACAACCTGGTCTTAGGGTGTAGTAGGAACCTACTAGGTTCCTTGATGGAGGCAAGCGCGATCAGCAGTGCTGTCTTTAGAGAGAGGGCCCTGAGTCCAACTCATTCTAGCTGCTCAAAGGGAGGTCTCTGGAGGCCCACGAAGACCACTGAGAGATCCCAGGAGGGGAACAGGCTCGGCCGGGAGGGATTCAACTTCCGGGCGCCTCTTAGGAACCTGACGATTAAGTCGTGCTTACTCAAAGACTTGCCGTCTACTGCGTCATGGTGGCAGTGACATACACCTTCATACACCATACATGTTTGTCTCAAACTAAAAAACATGTGGAAACTTCCACAGGGCAGAAAAAACAGTCAGCAACTCTAGGCCATTGATGTGCCAGTGCAGCGGGGCCCCTTTCCAACGGCCCGCGGCTGTGTGCCCATTGCACACAGCGGCTGAACCCAACTTGGAGGCATCGGTCATGGCCAGGACATGTCGGGACACCTGCTGCAAGGGGGCTCTTGTCCGGAGAAGGCAGAGATCTGTCCAGGGTTTTGACGTTTAGCGGCAGGCGGGGGTGATGGTCACACAGTGCGTGCTGTGGCGCCATGCTAGTCCCGTGACTCGAGTCTGGGGCCAGTGCTGAAGCGGTCTCATATGCATCAACCCCAGTGGCGTGGCTGCCGCGGAGGATGTCATATGCCCCAGGAGCTTCTGGAAAGTTTGTAAAGGGACCATTGTGCCTGGCCTGAAAGAGGCGAGGCATCTCAGCACCAGCTGTGCACGCTCGTTGGTGAGGCGTGCTGGCATTGAGACTGAGTCTAACTCCTTACCGAGAAAAGCGATGCTCTGAACCGGGGCAATCTTGCTCTTTTCCCAGTTGACCTGAAGCCCCAGGCGGCTGAGGTGCCTGAGCACCTGGTCTCTGTGAGCGCATAATAACTCTCACGAGTGGGCCAGAATAAGCCAGTCGTCGAGGTAATGTACTATGCGAATGTCGGCTTCTCAGAGTGGGGCAAGAGCTGCCTCTGCGACTTTCGTGAAGACGCGAGGGTATAGAGAAATGCCGAAGGGGAGGACTTTGTACTGATATGCCTGGCCGTCGAACGCGAGCCGTAGAAAGGGTCGGTGTCGAGGCAGAATTGAGACATGGAAGTACGCGTCCTTCTGGTATACCACTGTGAACCAACAGTCTAATTATTTGTCATTTATCTTGCTTATAATGGTTTTCAAATGCAACTAATTCCATAATAAATTCCTTTATATAATGATGTAGTACAGTTTAAATTAAGTTTAAATTAATTCCTTGCTCACATACTGTTCCTTCATACAATAGTGGAGAATTGTGGAACTTTAATCCATAACGTGTACATCTACATCAACTGAAATTTGCTACATCTACAAATTCTAAGTGTTCCTATGCTTCACATTTAGAACTGGCAATCTGCACTAAACATCATCACTTTGCTAATTGTACCCATGGATGAAAATGCTTGCATATCCCATGTTATTCTGCAAATATATTACTGTAAACCCATCACCTTTGTAACAGCTGAAATAATCCATTTGAAAGCGAAGATTAACATATAGTTAGGTCTAAATAAAATAAACTGTACTGAAAATTGTACTGTTGGGGGCAGTGCTGCAGAACTCATGAATATGAACTGTTATTGTAACAATGCTGGAAACAGGCAGACGAAGAGACTATGGTGAAGTGATGAACCCAAATGCATTTTATTTCCAAACGTGATATCAAAAAACCCTGACAACACACATGAACAAAAGAAAGCATAAACCTGAACGACTTGACTATAGACTTGACATAAACAAAACATGACTTGACTTAAACTTGACTTGGCTTGGCAGACTTGGAACAAAACAACAAAGTTACATTCACAATACCTGACAATGGACTATGGAAAACATGAGGATTAAATACATGACATGGGAGAACACATGACAAAGATAACCAATCACAAGACAATGGGTCTGTGGTGCAGTCAGTGAGAGCTTAGGCCAGGTCTCGGCAATTTTTTGACATGGATTGCCATTTTTTTATTTTCCTGGTTAATGGCTGTTCCGACACATTTAGTTAAAGAAATTAAACCTTTTTATTAAGTGTTACAAAAATTATATTACATTAATTGTAAATTGATAACATCTATTTGTATTGAAAAAATGTATTAGTAGTTCTGTTGTTAATATCAAAAGATCATTATAACATACTGGCAACCAAAAACCATGAGAGCACCACACACAGCAGATATGTTCAAAAATCCGAAAAATATATCCATTACAAGATCTAAATCTGTTTCAGTGAGAAATCATTAATATCTATGATTTGTTTACTGTTTTGGCATCTTGTAACACAAATAACTAATTATTAAGCAAATGTGTGAAGACGTGGTGTCCTTATTGAAGGTTAAAGAGTTGTATCTGTTAGTATTGCGACCAAAATAGGAGGTCACATTTGTCAGCCTCATACGTCATCGAGGCTGTCTCATTTCAGAAAAGCGAGTAGAACACTTCGAATGCAGCCTTCGAATGCAACGTTCTTTCACAGGAATTCGTGGGCACTAACAACCCACAATTCTTTGCTTCAACGGAAATGTCTTACACCAAATTACACCAATTTGCCCCGAAATATGTTCACTCTACATCATTATAATTCTCCTAAATTTTACCTCATAGATTCCCTTCTAAAGGGACTTTGTTCCCTTCTCACTCAAAGTGCTCGTGTAGCGCCCTCATCACCTGATGAGGGGAGAATTTTAAGTTAAATAAAACAAGACACGGAGCTGCTGCTGAGCCTCTGAATAATTTCCTATAAACATTAAAACTGTTTAAATATTTGTATACATTTTACATGGATCAGCATTAGTAGATTTGAATTAACAACATTTAATTTTAACTCAACCAATCAAATATTACACTGTAAAAAAACTGTAATTTTATGGGATTTTTACTGTTTAATTTACAGTTATTTACTGTATTTTTTAAAGTACAGCAAAATATTAATAAAATTACGAGAATAGACTGTGAATTTACATGTCTAATGTAGAATAACAGAAAACCTGTAACTGTGAATAACCATAAAATTTCCTTTTTTATTTATATTGTATAAATATTGTTTTGTTTTTTGTTTTGCATTTTTACATTAAAAGACCGTTAAAATACATTCACAAATGTATCACAATTTTCAGAAATATGTATATTTTGTTTAATACATGAAACTGTTCAATTCTAGTTTAATACTGTAAATACATTTTTAAACAATGTAAAATGCCAGTAAAATACAGTTTTGTATGATTATAATGAAATAATTGAATAGCATTTTACATATACTTAGTTATATAACACTTGAAATATATATTAATATTTTACATAATTTATTTAATAGTTTACAAATAAATAAAAGCAAAGAAATACATCTTGAACATTACGAGACAAGCCATTTCGGATTTTGGAACACTTTGGAAGTGACTCCACTTCCAATAATTTTAAACTACAATGGCAAAGTTCGATAGGAAGCGTGGTCAATGGAAAGAACGACGATAAGCTAACTTGGGCAAAATTCGGGGGATTAAATTTGGTCATTACTGTTGTAACCTCCGTTTACTGATGGAGGGAACAAGACATTGTGTTGAATGAAGCAATACTAGGCGACTTCCTTGAAGGCCTCAGTTACTGAACTTGAGAAAAGGCCAATGAGAATTTTGGCAGATAGAATTTGCATGTCCCTCCCCCGGACATACAGGTATAAAGGGAAGGAATCATGCATATGTTCATCCAGGTTTTGCACTGAGCCAAGAATAAGTTTCAACCATTACAGTGGCTCGGTTCATCGTTGTGGCTGGGGGGACACAACTTCTCATTCCCTCCATCAGGGAACAACAGTAGCCTAGACGTTCCCCGTCTGTCGCTCACTTCGACGTTGTGTCGAATGAAGTGACACTAGGGGCCCCTATTCAATCACGCCATGCACTGAACCGTGAACGTGAGCTGCTAATGCAGGTGCATAAAAATCGTCATAAACTTTTTAGGTTCCCAGCATCTCGGGGGGGGGGGGGGGGGTGTGGAGACAAAGCGACATGCTAAGCATGGAAGCAGGCTGCGCCAGCCGTGCATTTTCTTTCTCTATGTTTCTCGCAAACTCCTATTCTTTCGGGGGGAAAAGACCCCGCAGAGACTACCACCTGCCCAGGCTGGGGGGAGGTAAAGTGTGGTGAAGTCACATGGATTTTCAGGCCACATGCGGAAATGGCGCGGTGGTAGATCCTACCTGCTGCGAGGGAGGAGTTGCTATGACACAACGACCGGGGGCAGCGGGGACTGCCCACGCGAGACGCGGGCCTGCCAGTAGGGGGACCATACCATGGAAAATACACACAGGGGGATTAGTCCACAAAGTCCCATCCTGTGGAGCACTTATTCCAGTTTAGAGTAATTTTAGTACCCGTAGTGGGTCTGGTCGGGGAATTCCACCGCTGAATTTGCGGACCAGAGGGCTAGGGAGGAAGAACATCCAGGGAGCACGAGTTTAGTGGACTCTCTTGGATGAAAAGAGCACACGTGATCACCTCAGTGGAGGGGAAAGGCGCTACGTGCAAGCGGAACACCCGGTCAGATATTCCGCATTCCCTAAGTTCTACGTGCTCGGACCTGAGAGAACATGGGACTAGACCAACTCAACCCTGAGATTGTAAAATCTTGTGAAGGTATTGGGTGTTGCCCAGCACATTGCTCTGCAAATGTCTGCCTTGGATGTGACATTGGCCAGTGCCCACGAGGATGCCACACTTCTCGTCGAGTGTGCTTGAACCCGCAAGGGGGTGGGCATGGCCTGGGTATGATAGGCCAAAGCGATGGTATCAATGACCCAGTGGGAAAGCCTAATTTTGGAGACAGCGTTCCAATTTTGGAGACAGCGTTCGTGAGGGGTGAGGGGGTGACGGAGGGTTCCAGTTCAGCACCGGCGGCCTGGGCAAACATAGTGGACATCTGCGTGTCAGGCTCAGACTGGATGAGCAGCCCCGAAGGTGGCTGATTCAGTGGCAAAATCATCATCCAGCTTGCGGGGTCCGAGGAAGTAAACAGACTGGCCGTAAGGTGAACTGCTCTCACCTCGAGCCCGAACGGAAGCAAACGAGCGTGCTGGGGGGGGGGGGGGGGGGGGGGGGGGGGGGGAGGTGGACTCCCAAAATCGCCTTCATCACCAGCCGTGCCGACCCCAATCCTGTAGGAAGGAGATGCTGCGTGGGGGGTGTCTGAAGTGGCAATGTTGTCATGGTTATTTTCTCTCACTGAGATCATGAAACATTCATAAAATGCTGCCTGCGTGTGATTGCAGCCCAGGCACGCGTGGCAGCTCTTATGACTGTCAGAAGCAGAGAGATATCTGCCACATACAGGAACTACACAAAGTCAAAAATACATCTGTAAAAAGACAGTGGTGTCAGGGGTGTGAGAGGTGCCAGTGCGCTAAGGGCGTTCAACCCACCTCTAGTTTCATGGGACACTTACTGGCTGCACAGCTTAAGGAGATTCTGGCCTTAGATTTCACTGTGTTGGTGCCCTCAAGTTCCGGTCTTGAAAATGTTTTGGTCATGACCGATATTTACTTTTCACCAATTATAATTGGCTGTACCCACTAGGGACCAATGAGCTGAGATGGAGGCCCAAGTCCTTGTAGTGGAATGATATTAATTTTATAGAGATTAATACATTTGGGGTGCCTGGTTGTATCCATTCGGATCAAGGCCGTAACTTCGAGTCAGCTCTTATTCAGCAACTTTGTTGAATACGGAGTTGAAAAGTCACGCACTACCCCATATCACCTGGCTGGAAATGCTTCAACAGGACTTTGCATAACCTTTTGCGCACATTACCCATTTTAAATAAGGCAGATTGGCCACTCTGTTTCACCCCTCAGGTACGGTGTCTAGTATAGTGGGTAGTGCAGCTGGTTCTTGGTTCTGGCCTAGGAACTGAGGTTTCGAGGATAGGCTTTGTTTAGTTCACCATCGAGGCGACAGTGCAGAAGACGAGGATGGATTGTAGCAGAAGTCCGTAAGCAGTGATTGACATTTGCTATCACCTATCAGGAGGCAGGCTTCCCATTGAATTAGGTAAGTGTCAAGTCAAGTCAAGTCAAGTGGTTTTTATTGACAACGTTCCTCCAGGACCATGGTGCTACATAAAATAACATAGGACAAACACAGAACCACATGAGACTACACAGACTAAATAAAATACCTATATAAAATACCTATATAAAGTGCACGTGCAAAAATGTGTGCAAAAGTACGGGACAGTACAATAAATTTCTAACAATGAACAGGACAGTAGGCACAGTGATAGACAGTGCAGCGCCGACCAGTACACAGTAGTGCAAAAAAAAGATGACAGTTACTAAATGCCAAATGTAAACATAACATACTATGAGAGAGTGTTCTATGCACATAGCAGTTATTGAGGTAGCAGACAGTTATAAAGTGGCAGTTATTAAAGTGCAGCTCAGGACACATGTGAGTGTGTGTACAACCATTCTCTGTGTATTGAGGAGTCTGATGGCTTGTGGGAAGAAGCTGTTACACAGTCTGGTCGTGAGGGCCCGAATGCTTCGGTACCTCTTGCCAGACGGCAGGAGGTTAAAGAGTTTGTGTGAGGGGTGTGCGGGGTCCTCCACAATGCTGGTTACTTTGCGGATGCAGTGTTTTATGTAAATGTCTTTGATGGAGGGAAGAGAGACCCCAATGACCTTCTCAGCTGTTCTCACTATCATCTGCAGGGCTAAAGTCAACAACCATCTCTTTTGTTTTGTCGACATTCAGGGACAGGTTGTTGACTCTACACCAGTCTGTTAGCCACTGTACCTCCTCTCTGTATGCTGACTCGTCGTTCTTTCTGATGAGACCCACCACGGTCGTGTCATCGGCGAACTTGATGATGTGACTGGAGCTGTGCATTGCTGCACAGTCGTGAGTCAGCAGAGTGAACAGCAGTGGACTGAGCACACAGCCCTGGGAGGCCCCAGTGCTCAGTGTGGTGGTGGTGGAGATGCTGTTCCCGATCCGGACTGACTGAGGTCACTTCATGACGCAAACTGCAGTGGGTCCAGTGAGGGGGGCAGCTGGGTCTTAATGTGCCTCATGACGAGCCTCTCGAAGCACTTCATGATGATTGGTGTGAATGCAATGAGACGATAGTCATTGAGGCAGGACACTGAAGACTTCTTTGGCATGGGAATGATGGTGGTGGCCTTGAAGCACGTTGGAACGACGGCGCTGCTCAGAGAGATGTTGAAGATGTTGGTAAGAACATCTGTCAGCTGGTCTGCACATCCTCTGAGCACTCTGCCAGGAATGTTGTCTGGTCCAGCAGCCTTCCGTGGGTTGACTCTACGTAGAGTTTTCCTCACATCCGCCGTGGTGAGACAGAGCACCTGGTCGTTGGGAGGAGGGGTGGTCTTCCTCACCACCACGTCATTCTGCGCTTCAAACCGAGCGTAGAAGTTGTTCAGCGCATCTGGAAGGGAGGCATCTTTGTCACAGGCAACGGATGTTGTCCTGTAGTTGGTGATGGCCTGGATGCCCTGCCACATGCGCCGCGTGTCACCGCTGTCCTCGAAGTGACTGTGGATTCTCTGGGCGTGTACACGCTTTGCTTCTCTGATGGCCCAGGACAGTTTGGCCCTAGCTGTTCTTAGGGCTGCCTTATCGCCTGCTCTGAAGGCGGAGTCTCGGTTCTTCAGCAGCGTGCGTACCTCCGCAGTCATCCACGGCTTCTGGTTGGAGCGTGTTGTGATGGTCTTGGAGAAAGTGAGATCATCAATGCACTTGCTGATGTAGCTGGTCACTGATGTTGTGTATTCCTCCAAGTTGGTAGAGTCGCCATATTTTGCAGCCTCCCTAAACATGTGCCAGTCAGTACACTCAAAACAGTCCTGAAAAGCAGAGATGGCTCCTGCTGGCCAGGTTTTCACCTGCTTCTGAAGCGGTTTTGTGCGTCTGACGAGCAGTCTGTATGCTGGAATTAGCATAACAGAGATGTGGTCTGAGTAGCCGAGGTGGGGGTGGGGCTCCGCCCGGTACACGCCTGGGATGTTTGTGTAAACAAGATCAAGCGCGTTCGCCCCTCTCGTTGCAAAGTCCACATATTGATGGAATTTAGGGAGCACTGTCTTGAGATTCGCATGGTTGAAATCTCCGGCAACAATAAACAGTCCGTCGGGGTGAGCGTTCTGCAGTTCGCTCATAGCCCCATACAGTTCAAAGAGCGCTTCCTTAACGTTAGCGCTAGGGGGAATGTAAACTCCGGTTATGCAAACGGTGGTGAATTCCTGTGGTAAATAAAAAGGTCTGCATCTAACAGTCACAAGCTCCAACAGCGATGAACAGTAGCTAGAGACTAGCACAGAGTTCTTGCACCATTCCGTGTTGATGTAAACACACAAGCCACCACCGCGAGTCTTACCGCAGAGAGCTGAATTTCTGTCGGCACGAAACGCGGCGAGCCCGTCTAGCTGAATGGCGGCGTCCGGAACTCTGTCGCTGAGCCACGTCTCCATGAAAACAAAGACGCAGCAGTCTTTGGATCAAATCAAGATCAAATTGTGTCTAAGTGGTGATTGACACTGGCAATCACCTATCAGTGGTGCTGGCTTCCCATTTAAAAAGCTGTTTGGTTGCTGCCTGGGGTGCGTTACATCTGGCTTTCACACTTTCTTTGGTGTTGATGACTGTAGCTGCAGCCTGTCGAGTTCATGTTTCCCGGCGTGTCTCAATACTGGATTGGATGACTGTTTCACCCCTCAGGTATGTGGTTTAAAGCTGTCTTTGTACTGAGACAGTGGTTTAGCTTTGCTTGGAGGTATAGCAATTGGGTGATGTTTAAGTAATGTGCGGTTCCCTGTATCTCTCAGTTAATCGACGGATTATATGAATGCCGTAAGCGTTTTTGTATGTTGATATGATCCCCACGTTCTCTGCCTACCATTTGTATTAGAGAATCGAACCTGTGTGACCTAATAACCATTTTTGGTTATTCATATTTCTCTGGGTGAAATTCCCAGAGTGGCGAAGTCAAAAATCCTTATACGTAAAAGAACTTGGCGTGTGGCCAAAATCTTTACTGCTCTGTCACACTAAGTTTGTCACAAAATGTTACAGATCCCCTCTCTTGTGTATTTGTACAACAGGAAGTTCTCCTTTGGCAGCAGAGTACTTCATGTTATCTGTGAACCAAACCATTGTGAATAGCTACTGTCTTCATTGATGCTGTTGTGTTGACGTTTGCCTCTTACTACTTGCTGAACATCTCATACCCAGCTACCCAAGGAGCAACATTGGAGTTCTTGCAGAGGTAAGAAAGCAGAAATCAATTTTGTACCTCAAAATGGATATAGAATAACCAGAAAAATAATTTCCCCTGTATAATCTAATGCAATCCAATTCAAGAGCCCTGCAATAGACCCTACCTATCAGATTATGTCAGAGAGCTGTTGATTAAATTATGTGGCAAATTTGAAGGCTGCAGTTTGTGCTGGTGTCTAATTGGATTGCATTATATTCAAAGTCATTCTAATGTTGTCATCTACATTTTCATATGACTGAAAGACTGGGGCTTTACATGGAGGTTACATGTTTCTTCTGTGTTCGCAAAGGCTTCCTCCGGGTGATCGAGTCCTTGACAGTTCCAGTTTTAAAAACCTGTTCCTTCCCCAAACCTGCAGAGACCACACCCAAGCTGTTGGCTGCAATTATTCATTTATTCAATTATGTACTGTAAAGGGATTTAGATGGGCAAGGAGGAGGCGAGAACCAGCTTGACAATAAAAATAATAGTTTAATGAGAAGCTTAAACAAAAGACACAAACACACGCATGACAGACATGCCCTTAAACAATCTCTCTCTCCCGCACCATCCTTTGCAGTCAGCCTTTATCCCTCTCGGAGGCTTGATTAGCCTGATTAGGGACCGGGTGTGTAGAATCACCACCCGGCCCCGCCCTCTGCCCTGCCACATGTACCTTCTCAAAATGTTAAATTAAAATGAGAAAAAGAGTATATTACATTAGAGTCCATGCTTCATTACTGAAGTTGTTTGTTGTATTTCATTCAACAGATGCATTTTTAAGATAAATCCCAACAAGGGATCGAAAGTTGAGAAGAAAATTTCAAGAAAGCAGCTGGTGGTCAGTCCAAATGTTCTTTCCTGATATCAAAAATTGTGGACTACGAATGGAGGGAGTAAAAAGAAACATTATTAAGAAAAGAAAATATTGGAGTCCTATCTTCCTCCATTCAAATGCACAGTCATTAATTTCAGTATCACATAGGCTTTTCCAAAAGACTCACTCTTGCCCACTGTATTCTTGATTTTGATTACCATTGATGCATCTACACAAATTCTAATAATATTTTAAGTATATAGTAGGTTCACACTACTGGAAAAATACTTTATTTAAAAAAAAAAATTATTTCTTATTTATTTTGACTCCTTAAAAGCCATTTGGAGTATTTTCATTTGTATGACAAATTGTTAGAAATTCCACACAATTTCAAGTTTCGTAAGCAAGAATGTTGCAAGAGGTGCAACTGTTTTCTGTTCTGGACTTTTGGACAATTAATTAAATAAATGTTAAGAACAGGAACTAAGTGTGTGCTGATTGTTTAAAAGCTGTATTGTAAAGCTACATGTCATCATTTTATAATCTGTCATTCAGCCACATTGTTGAATTGGAGGGCCAAACATTTTCTGTAGTTTTAAAAAAATGACAGTTTCAAATGGTATACAAAAACGATAATGTAATGCTGCTTTTCACACGTCGATAACCATTTTAACACCATGCCCATTTTAAAATGTTTTTTTTTTTTTGCATACAAACCTTAGGTTTCCCACACCCCTGAGGGGGGAAAAAGGTGTCACATGCCTAGCATGGGTGCGAGCCCAGCAGCCGCGGCCTTCTCTCTCACTATGTCTCTCACATAGGACGTAAAGCGGCTGGGGCAAGGAGTTAGCCTGAAGAGGGAACTATGCCCGTGGAGCCCGACTCCAGTACAGAGCATTTGAGACTCGTAGTGGTCTGGCCGCGAATTGCAGATGTCTGCTAGGGAGGTGCCATGGCTCAGAGCCCATGAGGATGCCACACTTCTAGTAGAGTGTGCTCGAACCCGCAAGGGGGCGGGCATGGCCTGGGTGTGATAAGCTAAGGCAATAGCATCAATGACCCAGTGGGACAACCTCTCTTTGGAGACGACATTCCCTTTCTGCTGTCCGCCAAAGCAGACAAAGAGCTGCTCAGAACATCTAAAGCTCTGTGTGCGGTCCAAATAGGTACCCAAAGCATGCACCGGACACAGCAACAAAAGGGCTGGGTTTGCCTCCTCCCAAGGTAGCACTTGCAGGTTCACGACCTGGTCCCTGAAAGGTGCTGTAGGATTTGAAGGTCAGTGATGACGTTGTCCTACAGGCTCTAGAGGGGAGTACCGGGCGGTCCCACCTGGTTGCGGCGTTCTCTGGGCACAGATGGATCGCAACCGCCCTTTACACCTGGGGGACTTCTGTGTACCCATGGGCTGCTCCGCCATCCAGGGAAGTGAGAGCGTACGAGAGAGGGGGTTGGTTTCGGGCAGTGCAAGGTGCCCTCCACGACCGCGTCAGCTTGTCATGCACTTCCAGGAAGAATGTTAACGGGAGGTGAGGCTGTGAGCGGCATACCAGTCGTCAAGCCGCGAAAGGCTGTGGGGCGGATGGGGGGTTCCAGTCCAAGCCCACGCTCACGGCAGCCCGGGAAAGCATGTAGGCCATCTGCGCGTCCGCCGTCGTTTTTGGAGAGAAATCGACTGCATCCAGGGGCGGAAAGGCATCTTCAAAAAGACGCGTCCTGAAAAGGACGTTCAATGCCGCTGTGTATTGCTCTTTTGTGAGTGGAAAACTCAAGACACTTTTAGAGGAAATATAACTCATTTAGGAGGAGACACTCTTTTAAACAGAAAGAAAGCGCTGTCAAAGCGCCTAGGGGCGTGAACTGCACAGCGTGCAGAGAGAGAGACGCCAGCTGGAAATGCGCCATGCAGATCCAACAGCAATTCTTCTCTCTGGTAGAGGTGAGTGGAACAGGAGTGAAACTGATGCACAACTATTAAGCTCCGAAGAAAAATTATGACTGGCATTCGCTGCCCTGCTTCCCTTTATACCCGTATGTCCGGGGCGGGGCATGTAAATTCTGTCTGCCAACTTGACATTGGCCTTTTCTCAGGTTCAGAGGTACGATTTGGCGTCAAAGGAAGACCCCTTGTGTCACTTCATTCGACACAACGTCTTGATATGATAAATAAATAAAATGTCAAATGAATAGTATATTATTGTAATTATAAACTCCATTACCCGTTTTTAAAAATATTTTTGAGCTATATAATTTACAGTAAAAATAGATTAAATTTACAAGATTTTTCATAAAATTATATAATAAAAATCACATTTCTGATACAGAAATTTTCGTAACTCTCATCCTCAATAAACAACAAACTTCCTCTGAAATATAGTCATCTGTAACTCAATATCCTTGTTTTTATGTTCTTTATCAAGAAAACACAATCTAGTCTCGTTTTCAGTCCATTATCACTCCATTGCCAAGACTGCATGGTCCCCAATGTTAGCATAGTACACATAAGCATCATGAGTGACAGACCAGCTAAACTTAGAACAAACTTTAAACGTTCGATAACAATGACGTAAACAATTTAAACAGTGACATTAACCTTTATTGTCCCTCGAACATGTCTGGAATGAATCCTTACTTTATTATGTGTATTGCATACCTGATGAGGGGAGAAATTTACGTTAAATAAAACAAGACACGGAGCTGCTGCTTCACCATCAGAGTCTCTGTATTATTTGAGCAGAACGCCCCCTCCCCAGTCAGGTGAACACTCTTAAATCAAAAGCAACCAATGATCAACTGATCATTTAAGGCTGAGCATAGACGAGCAATGTATGATCATTTATAGACACTGTTTATTAAAGAACTATTTAAATTTGAGTACATTCCCTTTTTTAATATTTCAGTTAAACATATTTGTTTAATATGATTTATAGTTTTTCTTCTCCCTTTTTCTAGCCACCACACCCCAATTCGTCCTGACATTACTTTTTCTTTTGAAAAGATATTCAATTTCTCAGGTGAATAATGTGTGTTATGAAAATACTCTAAATCATGTATGCACTGTATATTAACTGTGTCTGAAGTCCATCAATAAAGGAATGTGTTTGAAACTGTATATTCTGTTCTCTTTCTTTTGCTTCATTTTCTACTTTCTATCTCAAAGTCTTTTCAGCATGCATTCAAGTACACTGGCTGGTACTGTGGCACTTGGTAAGTCCATTGAGTTAAAACATTTTCGGTAAGACATTCCTTCATTTTCCTCTTGAGCTTCTGCTCTCTCATTTGTCACTGTTTCCTCCAGATCAATTTAATTTATTTTCTTTTCAGTTTCGCTGTGCTGAACAACTGGTAAGTATGTATCCTGTAACTCACTGTCTTCTTTTTTTCTCTTTGTTGCTGGAGCTGGGTCGCAGGTAAGTAGTTGTAATAACCACACCCTTCATCCTCTTCCTCTGAACTTACTTTACTCTTTTCTGCCAGGATTCCTATATCCATATTCCTTTTTGTCTTTGACAGTGTTTCATGTTCAACTGCCAGTGGCAGATAATCACACAGTAACAAAAGATTACAGTGCAAAACTCTAGACCTCCCCCTTACTTGTTCTGAATTTACCTTATAGATTGGACTTTCTTATCCCACTCGACCTACAATTATGTGTATAGCATCTTCCCAGTGGTTCTGAAGCTTCCATGTTCCTCATCTTGGTGTCAAATTATATAAAAGGAAGCGGTCTCCTGAAAAGCGGTCAGAAAAGACCCTGCGGAGACCACACCTGCCCAGGAAGGGGGAGGTAAGAGTGGTGAATACATCACATGGGTTTTTAGGCGACATGTGGAAGGTGGCATGGTGGTAGATCCATCCTCAAGGAGGTGGGAGTAGCTACAACACGGCGACCGGAGGGCAGCTGGGACTGCCTAAGAGAGACGCGGGTCCACTCGCAAGGGGACCATACCACAGAAAATACACACAGGGGGAGTTCAAGCAGGAGTCATGGCCTGTGGTGTGGAGCACCTATTCCAGTACAGTGTAGATTAAGTACCCGCAGTAGATCGGGTCGGCGAGTTCCTGAACTGCGGAATCAAAGGGCTAGGGAAGAGTCCTCCAGGGATCCGAATGAGTGGGATCTCCTGGGAGAGAAAGCGCACAGTTTTACCACGGCCGAGGGAAAGGGCGCTAGGTGCAAGTGATCCACCTGGTCAGTCCGTCAGCGTGTACCAAGTTCTACCGGTTCGGACCTGAGAGAACACAGGACAAACTGACTCAACCCTGAGATTGTAAAATCTTGCAAAGGTATTAGGTGTTGCCCAAACTGCTGCTCTACATATGTCTGACAGGGAGGTGCTTCTGTCCAGTGCCCACGAGGACGCAACACTCTGTGTTGAGTGTGCTCGGACCCGCAGGGGGGGGGGGGGGTGCACGGCCTGGGTGTGATGAAATGGCGTCCACAACCCAGTGGGAAAGCCTCTGTTTGGAGACAGCGTTCCCTTTCTGCTGTCCACCAAAGCAGACAAAGAGCTGCTCAGAACGTCTAAAGCTCTGCGTGTGTCCAAGTAGGTACGCAAAGCAAGTACCGGACACAGCCAAGAAGTCACTCAACGTATTTCCCCGCTTTTATACCCATATGTCCGGGGGCGGGGTATGCAAATACTGTCCAACTTCTCATTGGTATTTTTCATAGATCAGAGGCATATTCGGGGCTCAAGAGAGACCCCTAGTGTCGCTTCTTCGACACAACGTCAAAGTGAGCAACAGATGGGGAACACAATAAATTAATTAAACATCTTACCTTTTAGATTTTAAGACAACTGTGAGGTTATCCTAACTTTTAAAATATTTACGACGATGTTTAAGAAAATATGTCAAGAATTTGAATACTGCTTTTTTCTTAAAAAACTATTTTTTTCTTAAAAAAATTAAATTTTGCATTACCGAATAAACTTCTTAAGAAAGTTCTTATAATTTTTACAAATTTACAAAAGTTACAAATTAAGAAGAAAATAGTAGTTTAGAATGTTTCGTAAATCCGGCCCCTCGAGAGCATGCAAATTAATTTGATTGTCATCGAGAGTGCTCATGTTCAAATCAAATCAAATCAAATCACTTTATTGTCACACTACTGTGTACACGAGTGCAACAGTAGGTGAAATTCTTGTGTGCAGTTCCGAGCAACATAGCAGTCATGACAGTGACGAGACATAAACCAATTTACAATAAACACCATATTTACACAACACAATTTACATAACAAATGTACACATAATTACACAACAATTTACATATCAAATGTACACAATTACACAACATAGTACTGATGTACAATGTACAGTAAACAATACACACAATATAGAATACACATACACTAGATAGGGTATATAAAAATATATCTACACTAAGTGAATCGGGGAGAATATATTGACAGTCCAGTATGTGATTCAAGATGAACATTAATAAAGTGCAGTGCTGATTGTTGATCGTGATCGATCAAGTGTTCAAAAGTCTGATTGCTTGGGGGAAGAAGCTGTCATGTATTCGGCTGGTGCGGATCCTGATGCTGCGATAGATGTTAAAGAGAGTAAAGCTAAAAGCATTCATAAACAACTCATGTTACATCACATTTTCTTAGATTTGTATTTGCATGTTTATTTGTTGTTTAATTCATTTTTATACCTGTTAGCAGCCTCTTTATCCTCTTCCTGCTCACTGTGCAATGAGTCAGAATAACTACTGTAATGACTCTAGAAAATGGGCAATTTAATATTCATAAATGTGTTTTTTAAAAACAAAATGGCATGTTCATGTGAATTGCATCATGTTTGAAAGTTAAAATTTGTGAATACTTAGAATTGCCAACAACTCCAAAGCAAAGCAAGCACTCATTCATTAGAGGAGCAGTGTGTATGTGTGATACCCTGCGTGATTAAAAAAAAATTTAATGTCCAAATTGTCCAATTTCAGTCGGTGACCGATCGATCAGTGCACCCACTCAAAATCAACGATAATATACTTAGATATAATATATTTATATTTAATACATTTGGATACTATGCTGGGGTGGCAGATGGGTGCCAATGATTTTTCTTAGGGTAGCATTTGCCACCCCATGCCACCGCGGTAGATAGTTTACATGTGCTATCTGGGTAACAATATAATTTTTTGCTTTGTGGATTTTTAGGGAAAAACATTCAAAGTCTCCTACTGTTTTTAGGACAGTCAAGTGCTTTAAACAAATCTGTCTTGTTTAACTGTCCATTCCACCTCCCCTAGGACCACATCACAGAGCAAACAAAGGCTTAAATAGACAGTATTCAAACCTCTGTAGACTTTAATGATCACTGACTGTTGTACACAAAGCATGAAAACTAACTTATTCCTGTTTCTTTACATAACTCACATCAGTCATTATCTTCAGAGCCATATGGCTGGAGGAATTTATGTTTTATTGAAAGCTTGGGAATGTTCTCTTTAGCCCCATATATGTTTTATTTATACACAGTTAAACCTACAAGTTCAATATTGCTTAGGCTTTGAAGTTAATATGGATTGATTGTTTGATCCTCTGGCATGCTTGTGATTCACTTGAATTGCTGTCAACTTTAGGCCACAATGATTTATTTATTTATTTAAAAACAGCAGTCAATATTTGGAATTCATTTGTGTGCTAATGTGAGCAGATGAAAGGGTGCTATTAGCAGTTTACATTTAAAATGGAAGCACTGACCAGTAGGATGTGATATACAAAACAATTTCTTGGAATGTGTTAAAAAGGAAATTGCTTTATTTGTGAAGATAAGGTATTTTCAACAAGTGAAGTACATTTCGTGTGGTCAGAATTTAGGTTGATTGATATATTCGTTTTGGAGTCCTCTGCAGATTAATTCCAATTTAGCTAAATTTCTGTGAAACTTCATCTTCATTATGTTCTCACTGTTCACAACATGTTTACCATTGATTAGAATATTTAAAATTAGGCATGTTTATCATACCGACACAGCTGTGTGAAGTAAAGCTCACACTATGCAGTATTAATTCATAAGGAAAAATGAGAAAGAAGTTATGCTAATTGAAAACTTATGGCCTCATTTTATATTCTACATATTATTCATGAATCCTCATTAGAATAGTCATAATTCTAATTAATGTATAACAAATGGTAAATGAAGACGGTGCCAAGTGCCAACTCTTCTTCATAGTAAAGACATTTTATGACTCTTTTAAATGTTATGTTTTTTTTGGAAAGCATTCAATCAGTCCAGAATCTGAGAATTAAAATTATAAAATAATTTTAGGTCATAACTGTTCCGTATTTATTCACAGTAGAGCCATATTTGATTTTTGACAAGAATAAAAACGAGGCTGTGAGGGATAGACTTACAGTCTCTTCAATGACATGTACTGTCCATGTGAGTTTTTTTTTGTTTTTTTGTTTTTTTGCATTGTTTCATCAGTGGAATGATCCAAAACACTTTAAAGGATGAGGAATAAAAATGTTCTTGAAATTTTGGCATATAAGAGGTCATTATATTATAAAAATTCGAAACTTAATTCCCTTTAATTTACATCATCGCACTCTTGGCCCCACCCAGTGGTACATAGGACAAACAGGTCTAGTATGGCAAACAGGTCAACTATTCATGACCACCTAAGGGCATCTGGACTATTTTGAAATATTTTTACATATAAACATTCACTAGACAGAGGTCTTTGACCATTGTCATGTATCTTGCACTGCTTTTAAAAGACACAGTGTCGAGTTACAACTCTGAAGAAGACAAGCCATTTTATTTCATTCAGCTCTTCTGTCTCTTGCTGTTTTTTAGTATAAACTTCTCAACAAACTTTTCTTTCATCCATCTGTGCTATGTTTAATTGTTGGTATATGTAAACATATACTAGATAGACGTCTTTGACCGTTTTGATACATTCCCGGCTTCAGTGCACGACGATACTATATGCGTGTCTTTCTTCATTGTGCTTTGGACTATGTACGTGCGGTTTTTCGGCTCATATCAGTGTGGATTGCATGTTTTTTGGCTCATATCAGCATAGATTGTGGGCCCTATTTTAAGAGTGAAAGCACAGCGCAATGCCAAGTCATAAGCACAAAGTCAATGGGCATGGACATGAAGTTTTGGTATTTTCGTGCAAGCATGCACTAAGTCTAGGTGCAATTGGGTTTGGTGAAATTGCATGTGCAATGCGCAAAAAGGCTGGACTAAGTGAAATGTAATTTTGAGGTTCATCTCCGGTAATTCCAGCACCTGCATCCTATTATATAGTCCAATCCACCAAGTATTAATGATTTAAACAAAGACAGCACATTAATAAAAAGTTGATAATGTAAATGGACTGTATGCAGTGAATTAGAAGAATTGAAAATTACATTATTTTGTGACTTTTTCCATAGATTAGAAGCATATTCGGCGCTCAAGAGAAACCCCTAGTGTCGCTTCTTCGACACAGCGTTGAAGTGAGCGACAGACGGGGAACTTTACTAACATCAGTAGAACTTAGGGAAGATAATAAAATTATATATATATAAAAAAAGATTATGTTATGACCCATTTAAACAACAGTATTAAAAATAGAATTGCCTGTAAGTCTAGCCCTCACAGTCTCATTGTCATTCCCATCAAACATTAAAGATGGTGCTACCGAAAACCCTTAGGCCTATATATTAGACACTGCTAAATTCAGTCTGTTGTTAAGAAATTTCACTGGACACTTTTTGATCTATGTCAATAAACTGCAGTGGATGGTGTTGATATCATGCATAGAGTCTTACTAGAAATGTGTGATTTCATCAGGCAGGGAGTAATAAAGGCCTAATGATATACTAGGCCATAATTTATAGAATATGTGTGTTACATTGAGTAGGATTTAAAGCTCTGATTGAAGTGAACAATGTGTAATTTGCAATCTGAATATAATACTGATTTTCTCAAATCCATTTTGAGCCACATGCATTCGAAACAAGGACCAGGCTCATCATTGCCTGTTATTCAGCATTTCAGGGCAACATTTTGTATGTTTTCCTCATAAATCTTCACAATTCATAGTTTGTAATGTGCTAAATGTGTAATCTAAATTAGGATCACTTAATCACCTTCTATTCATAGATGGCATATTGGACAGCACATGACACATTTTTCTAGGGTTGCCCATTTTAACCCATAGATGGGGATAATCTGTGTAGATGTGGTTGGTTGTGAAAACAGCCTGCATATGTAGATAAGAGAGGGATCAGCAGCTGCTTTCCAGTTAAGGGTGCACTCAGTAATATTTACCTCATTTTAAAAGTTTTACTTATAAAGAAACCAGTTGTCATTTTGAAGCATGTATAATATCATAAGCACTTGCATAGGATGAAGACTCAAGTGATATCAGTAACCTTATAAAAGGTTATGTTTTATTTATTCTACATGGAGATGTTCCCCTAATTGGTACTACCATTTTAGAATCACATAACCAGCCAAATACTACTTGCTTAATCTCAGTAACCACCCTGTTATTAGATATTTTCACTCATGGATTAAATTAATCGTGGCTAATTGTGAATTTCTATAATGACACCAATAACTGAAAACATCTTGGTTACTGTCGTAACCTCCATTCCCTGATGGATGGAATGAGATGTTGTGTCGATGTAGTGACACTAGGGGTCGATCTTGAGAGCCCCAGACACCTTCAGATCTTTGAGAAAAGGCCAATGAGAATTGGCAAGTAGAATTTGCATGCCACTTCCTCTGACATGCGGGTATAAAATGGAATTGAAATGCGGATTCATTCAGGATTTGCACTGAGGAGCCGAGACAAGGTCCCGGCCATTACAGCGGTGTAGTACAGCCTGTGGCAAGAGGGACACAACAAATTTTTCCCTCCATCATGGAATGGAGGTTACGAAAAAAACCGAGACGTTCCCCTTCTATCACTCACTCGACGTTGTGTCGGTGGTAGGCCAAAGCGATGGCGTCCACGATCCAGTGGGTAAGCCTCTGTTTTGAGACAGTATTCCTTTTCCGCTGTCCATCAAGCAGACAAAGAGCTGCTTTGAGCATCTAAAGCTCTGTGTGTGATCCAAGTAGATGCGCATAGCATGCACCAGACACAGCAACGATAAGGCTGTGTCTGCCTTCTCCAGGGTGGTGAGCACTTGCAGGCTCACCACCTGATCCCTAAAAGGGGTCTTGGGTACCTTGGGCACATAGCCCGTTTGGGGTCTCAGGATCACGTGAAAGTCTTCCAGACCGAACCATAGGCACTCTTCACTGATAGAGAATGTTTGCAGGTCCCTGACCATCTTGATGGAAGTGAGCGTGGTCAGCAGTGGTCTTCAGTAAGACAGCCTTTAACTCAGCTGACTCTAGGGGCTCGAACAGGGCTCTCCATTGGTCTAAAGGACTGCGGAGAGGTCCCATGAGGGAAAGAGGCATAGCCTAGGAGGGTTCAACCTCCTGGTGCCTCTCAGGAACCTGATGATCAGGTCGTGCTTACCAAGAGAATTACCTACAACAGCATCATGTTGTGCTGCTATAGCAGCTACATAGACCTTGAGTGTGGAGGGGGACAACAGCCCATCCAACTTCTCTTGCAGGAAGGAAAGCACCCGACTGCACATCTCTGGGGTCTTTGCTATGGGAAGAACACCATTTAGCGAAGAAACTCCACTTCAGGGAATACAGCTGCCTGAATATGTTCCTGTTGGGTGTACGTCACTGGACTTTGTTTGTTTGTAGCCTGCTCAGGCTGCTTAGCGTTGCTTATTTTTATTCTCAAACATTCAACGTTATATTCATCGTTATATCCTTTGTCATTTTACCGCGTTTCAGGTTTTTCTGCTTTTCTACTGTGTCATCTGTGTGTATTTTACTTGTTGCTGCTTGCACCTAGCTAGAGTTTGTAGCCTGCTAGTTTTTTTGCAGCGCTTATATATATATATATATATATATATATATATATATATATATATATATATATATATATATATATATATATATCTGTTTTCAGCCTTTAATCATTAACATCTGCCATTTTTAAACACGCATCGGGTTTTCCTTCCTATTATTCTTTTATCATGATTAAACTGTGTGCAGTTTCTCAGCGCACACCCATTTTTTTCACCTCTGCAGTACACAGATTATTGCATCGATCGCAAAGCACCGCTTATCTAGAACGACCACCAACAACAACAACAAACAATTTTGCGAGGGATTCACATCAATCTTAAACCATCACCACTAAGGAACAACCAACAACAAACAATTTGCAGTAAGTCATGGCATCCGCTCATGTTATTTCTTCCTGCATTGCATGTCACATGTTTACAATAGCCTCCTCCGTCAGCAGTGAGGGATTCACATGTGATAAATGTAAGGAATTAGTCAGGCTGACGGAAAAGGTTAATAAGTTAGAGACTCACATCCAAACGCTAGTGGATGTCAGTGAGGAAGAGAAGCTGGTAGATACTGTTTCGGATGCGAGTAGTACAGAGAGCAACATACACACTTTGGTTCCGGCTGTAGAGCCCCCGCAGCAGGGCATTTGGGTGACGTCTCAGTGGCATACTCGCTCAACAAAGCGACACCACTCTCCCGTTCCAATCAATTCTCCCCACTCAGTGATACACCTACTGAGAATCATGTTGAAAGAGCCCTTGTTATAGGCGATTCTATTATAAGGAATGTGGAAATAGAGACTCCAGCCACTATTGTTAATTGCATTTCGGAGGCAAGAGTGTCTGACATCAAATAAAATTTACAAGTGCTGGCTAATGCTAAACGTAGATTTTCTAAAATTGTTATCCATGTCGGCACTAATGATGTCCGGCTTCGCCAGTCAGAGATCACTAAAGATAATGTTAAAGAGGTGTGAAAATTTGCAAAAACAATGTCAGACACTGTAATATGCTCTGGTCCCCTCCCTGCTCATTGTGGTGATGAGGTTTATAGTAGATTAGTGTCACTCAATGGCTGGATGTCTGAGTGGTGTTTGAAGAATAAAATGGTATTTATAGAAAATTGGAAGAGTTTTTGGGGGTAGATCTGACCTGTTAAAGAGAGATGGACTCCATCCCTCCAGGGAAGGTGCCGCTCTCCTCTATAGTAATTTGGCTCATAGTCTTAATGTTAGTATTTGACTAACTGAGGCCCAGGTTAGGAAGCAGACAAACTGGTTAATTCGAACATCTGCTAGCTGCCTTGAGACGTCACAGGTCACATAAACTACAACACATAGTTGAAGACTGTGTCTGTTCCCAGAACTACCAAACACAAAATACTCACTAAATCATT
Source organism: Moxostoma hubbsi (assembly GCA_032164185.1). Lineage (NCBI taxonomy): Eukaryota > Metazoa > Chordata > Actinopteri > Cypriniformes > Catostomidae > Moxostoma > Moxostoma hubbsi. The sequence continues at coordinate 19,209,089 of JAVLUX010000010.1, forward strand.
TAGAAAAAAATTGATTAAGGTCAAAATTGAACAAAACAAACAAATTAAAAATACACATCATATAAAAATAGGGCTACTAATCATTAGATCTCTTTCTACCAAAGCACTAATTGTTAATGAAATGATTACAGATCATAGATTGGATGCAATCTGTTTGACTGAAACCTGGCTTAAACTGGATGAATATATTAGTTTAAATGAATCTACTCCCCCAGGTTATTGTTATAAACATGAGCTTCTTCTGAAGGGTCGAGGAGGAGGTGTTGCTACAATTTACAGTTAAATTTTTGGTGTTACTCAGAGGACAGGATATAAATGTAAGTCTTTTGAACTAATAATGCTTAATGTGACACCGTCAGATATAAATAAAAAATCTCTGTCATCTTTTGTCCTTGCTACAGTGTATAGATCACCCGGGCCTTATTCTGATTTCCTTGGTGAATTTGCTAATTTTTTATCAGATCTTGTAGTTACTGTAGATAGAGCTTTAATTGTTGGTGACTTCAACAGTCACATAGATAATGAAAATGATACATTGGGATTAGCATTTAATGATATACTCAACTCTCTTGGAGTCAGACAAAATGTAACAGGACCAACTCATCGCCATAATTATACACTAGATTTAATTCTGTCATATGGAGTTGATGTTGATAATATAGACATTCTGCAGCAGAGCGATGACATCTCGGATCATTACTTCGTCTCTTGTATGCTGCAATCAGCTAATGTTACTCAGTCTACACCACGCTATCATTCAGGTAGAACTATTCTTTCGACCACTAAAGATAGCTTCACTAATAAGCTTCCGGATCTATCTCATACACTCAATAAACCCCAAAGGCCAGAAGAACTTGATGAAATAACAAAAAATATAAATGCAGTCTTCTGTAGCACCCTTGATATTGTCGCCCCACTTCGATTAAAGAAAATTAAAGAAATAAGCCCTGCACCATGATACAATGATCACACTCATGCTCTCAAGAGAGTAGCTCGGAAAATGGAGCGCATGTGGAAAAATACAAAATTAGAAGTATTTCGTGGTGCATGGAAGGATAATGTCTGTAGCTACAGACAGGCACTAAAAGCTGCCAGGTCAGCATATTTTCGTAAACTCATAGAAAATAACCACAACAATCCTAGATGTTTATTCAGTACTGTGGCTAAATTTGTTAGGAATAAAGCCTTAACAGAACCAGATATTACATCACAGCTCAAGAGTAATGACTTCATGAATTTCTTTACAGATAAATTGAAATAATCATAAAATTGGAATTATGCAATCATCTTTCATAGCACCTCAGAAAACAGTGTCTAATAATTTTCCTCATGTGCAACTTCAATCCTTCTCTGTCATAGGTCATACAGAGGTATCTCCTTTAATTTCAGAACCTCTTCTTAATATTATTATCTCCTCGCTATGCTTAGGACATGTCCCAAGAAACTTTAAAATGGCAGTTATCAAACCACTTATTAAGAAGCCACAACTTGATCCTGGATGTTAAAAATACTAGAAAAGGTAGTATCCTACCAAATATGTTCATTTCTACAGAGAAATATTATATACGAAGAATTTCAGTCAGGATTTAGGCCTCATCACAATACAGAGGCTGCACTTATCAGAGTTTCAAATGACTTGCTCTTATCATCTGATCGCAGCTGCATTTCACTTCTAGTGCTTTTAGATCTTAGTGCTGCATTCAACATGATAGATCACGACATTCTCCTGAATAGGCTAGAGAATTATGTTGGCATTTGAGTTGCATTAGCATGGGTTAAGTCATATTTAGCAGACCGCTACCACTTTGTCTATGTAAATGAGGAATTGTCAAACCAAACAAAAGTAAAATATGGAGTGCCACAGGGATCAGTTTTAGGGCCTCTGCTTTTGTCCATGTATATGGTTCCCCTGGGAGATATTATCAGGAATCGTGGATTAAGTTTCCACTGCTATGCCGACGATACACAACTTTATATTTCTTCAAAACCTGATGAGATTTCACAATTCTCTAAATCAGCAGTGTATCAATGAAATAAAAGATTGGATGGCCAGAAATTTCCTTCTACTCAATTCTGACAAAACAGAGATACTAATTATTGGACCAAAAACACTCAAAAAAAATAAGCCACTACAATATAATTTGACTCTCGATGGATGTACTGTTGCATCATCTTCAACAGCGAAGAACTTAGGTGTTATATTTAATACTAATCTATCCTTTGAAAATCAAATTACCAGTGTTTGTAGAACAGAATTCTTCCACCTAAGAAATATTGCTAAATTAAGGCACATGCTTTCTGTTGCTGATGCCGAAAAACTAATTCATGCGTTCATGACCTCAAGACTAGATTATTGTAATGCATTACTGGGAGGATGTCCAGCAAGATCAGTTGGCTCAAAATGCAGCAGCCAGAGTGTTGACTAGAACTAAGAACTATGATCATACTAGCCCCATTTTATCATCGTTACATTGGCTTCCTGTTATATTCCGTATTCATTTTAAAATTCTGTTTACTACGTACAAAGCTTTGAATGGTCTACCTCAGCAGTAGAAGTGACCTTCTACCACGCTATATTCCATTACGTTCATTATGATCACAAAAGTCTGGCCTGTTAATAGTTCCTAGAATATCAAAATCCACAAAAGGAGGAAGATCATTTTCATATTTGGCTCCTAAACTATGGAATAGTCTCCCTAACAATGTTCGAAATGCAAACACACTCCCTCAATTTAAGTCTAGACTAAAGACTCATCTATTTAGGCAGGCATACACCTAATTTATCTTCCAACCCACAATTAGGCTGTTTTAGTTGGGTCTGCCAGAACCAGAAACCAGAAACATTGATCATGATTTATAACTCTGCAATACATTGAATGGCATCTATGCTTATATTATTTTATTTGTTTCCCTGTCTCAACCTCGGGACTCCTATCCTGAGGTCACCAGAACCGGCTGGATCCAGCACCATTCCTGCTTCGTGTTGGACTCCACTACTACGTGTTGCTGTGTGATGATGACTAAATGCAGCCGGTGCCAGCCAAACATCCCTTCAGTCTATTATGATGGACTTCAGACAATGAACTGGTGCCAACTCCAACCATAAGACATGGGACACTTCATATGCCATTGTTTGAACCTTGGATTTAAGATGGACCACACCGAACCTTACTGAAATGATCGGGCAGGTTGAACTGCGTTTCACATCCCTGATCTCTGCCAGCATCACCTCGGTCTATTGATGGACTACGATCTTTAAATGGAATGCATAGACTATCAATTGCCAACAAAAGCCTTCAACAGCCAATTAACAAGGACAATTGCATCAATGTGAACTTCTGCAGTTAATCCAGGATGGACTTCAAAGACATTGGTCATTAATCCTACAGTTCAAACAAAATTTATGTTTAAACACTGACACATAACACATACTTAGGGCTTTTAAACCATGACTTTAACTATACATAAGTAATATTGGCGTTATATTCATGTTCTTTAGCCAGAGGGGAACTGGCCCCCACAGTGAGTCTGGTTTCTCCCAAGGTTATTTTTCTCCATTAATCAACATCTTATGGAGTTTTGTGTTCCTTGCCACATTCGCCTTCAGCTTGCTCCCTAAGGGTTATTAATACAATTATTATTTAATTACTTATTTTTAAACATGATTAACAATCATATTTTATCTAATTACACAATGATGATTCATCGACATTACAGTTTTATCATCTGTTAATGCCTGATCGTCTGTAAAGCTGCTTTGAAACGATGTGTGTTGTGTAAGGAGCTATACAAATAAAATTGAATTGAATTGAATTGAATTATAGAAGGAGCTCTGGCCTGAGTGATCATGTTAACCACTGTGGACGGTAGACCAGTTAGGTCTTCCACATCTCATCCAGGGACCATACATGGAGATTCCAGAGTTCTGGGTGTGGGTGCCAGAGTGTGCCCCATCCCTGAGAAAGAAGGTTCTGCCTCTTTCTGCCTGAATTTGCCAGGAAGGTGCTGTCACGAGTATCGTGAGGTCCGAGAACCAGGTCTAGGTGGGTCAATACGGAGCAACGAGAATGTCCTGCTCCTTGTCCTCCCTGATCTTATACAGAACATGAGCAAGTAGGCTCCATGTGGGAACACGTATTTGCACAGCCCCCAGGGCCAGCTGTGTGCAAGTGCGTCTGTACTGAGGGGAGCTCCCGTCAAATGTCCACTCTCCCCTGAGCGTCACCAGCCACGACAGAGCATCTGCTGTGGCATTGAGGTTGCTAGGAATATGAGTGACCCACAGCAACCTGAGTCGGCGCTGACTCCAGAGGTGGAGGTGACGGGTGAGCTGCGACATGTGAAAAGAGCGTAAACCGCCTTGGCGGTTTATATAAGCCACTTTCATCATGTTGATCAATGGAAATAACCTCCGCAGGGTGAGCTGTACAGCCAGCAACTCTAGGCAGTTGATGTGCTGCCTGGATAAGTCCAGTCAGTTCAGCATTGACTGTGTGCGCTCGGCTGTGAGGCGTGCTATCATTGACACAGTCTAACTCCATGCTGAGAAAAGAGATGCTCTGAACTGGGAGAGCTTAAATGGCTGAGGTGTATGAGCACAAGGTCCCTGTGTGCATACAGTAACTCTAGAGAGTGCACTATAATATGCCAGTCGTCAAGGAAATTGAGTATGCAAACACCCACTTCCCTTAACGGGGCAAGGGCTGACTCTGTGACCTACATGGGACACGGACAAGCCGAAGGGAAGGACCTTGTACTGATATGCCCAACCATCGAACCGTAAGAACAGTAATATTCGAGGTAAAATCGAGACGGGAATGTACATGTCCTTCAGGTCTGGCCAGAAAAGGAAAAAGGTTCTGGATGGTTGGCCAACTCCGCCAGGTGGTGGCACTAAGCTGGCACAGGTGTGCTGCGATCAACTTATCCACCTGGGGTATCGAGGAATAACCCTCAGCTGCCCCACCATCAAGGGTGTGGCCACTCCGGGGCGGGTGGAGGGTTTCACTCAAGCCCAACACTCGTGGCGGCTCAGGCAAGCATGGCGGTCAGCTCCGTATCGGCCTCAGACTGAGCTCCCACACACTTAGGCGACAGCCCGGGCAAGTCCTCGGAGTCTGACATCAGCAAGATGTTCACCGATGCAGCGATCGACATCTCATCCGGCTTGCAAGCTCCAAAAGAGACAGGCTGGCACTAGAGTGTGGGCGGTCCGTGGGGGATTACCCGGCAGAACCATACCCACTGAAGCCCCAGAATCGTCTTCAGCATCAACCAGGGTGGCCTCGTACCCTTAGGTAGAAGGACCAGTGGGGGCGGGACAGCTGAAGTGGCTTTACTCGAAAGAAGGATAGCCGCGACAGCAACATTGCCATTGTCATGTTCTCGCAATGAGAGCATGAACCATCCACGAACGCTTCCTCAACGTGATTTTGGCCCAGGCACGTGAGGCAGTGATCGTGACCGTCAGAGGTAGAGAGTTAATGACCAGATCCAGGAACTGCACGGAGAAGGAAGGGCATCTTTAAAAAGACGCTTCTTTAAAAGGTGCCTGCTCTAATAGAGGATATATACTCTTTAGAGGAAACGTACTCTTTAAAAGTGTTGTCAAAGCGCCCAAGGGCGGAGTCTGCAGTGGAGTGCAGAGTGGGGAGTAAGCCACTGGAATGCGCCATATATCCAACAACACATGCTTCTGAAGAGGTGAATGGAATAGTAGTAATACTCAGCTTGCTGATATACAACTGCTAGGCTCCGAAGAAGAAATCTGAATGAATCTTCATTCCAGCTCTCTTTTATACCCGTGTGTCGGGGGTAGTGGGATGCTAATTCTACTCTCCAAATCTCATTGGCCTTTTCTCATAGATCTGAAGGTATTTGGGGGGGTGTCTCAAGATCGACCCCTTGTGTCACTACATCGACACAACGTCGAGTGAGTGACAAAAGGGGAACTACTGCAATTGAATGATGCTGCATCCACGCCACTAGGTGTCAGTGTCTAAGATGACATATTTAAAAATTACTGAGTGTACAATTAAAGCTGAAAGTAAAGGTACACCTTATGGATCAGAGTGACAAGGCCTTGCCAAAAACAAATCTTACATCCCGAAACAGCACTGCTGATCAAGCTGAATTGTTAGGTGCTTGAAAAGCCACTTCAATTAATCATTTTGATTGTTACAGTAAGTTTTGTTCTTCATCTGTAACAGGGAGCAAGCACTTTCAGTTTTATTGCACATTCAAGTCGAGTCATTTAGTGGAGGAGTTTTTGCTCTGTTGTTATCAGAAAATTAGAAATAGAGGCATGTGTGGGAGTCACAGATAAAACAGTGGAGAACCTCAACAAGCATTATACCAAGTCTTGATAAATAGAATTACTTGCAGCATCAATAGTGTGCACTTTTAGCTGTAACATGTGGCTTTTTACTGTTATAATTCATGTATATCCTAAGAAAATATTTTTTTATTTGTGAATACACGTACTAAGGAGAATATATAGAAAAGGGACATTTGATTGTGCTAAATAATAATGAAAGTATTCAAGAGGATAAAGAGGAATCTTATTTCTTGGGAGTTGGAGGAGGCTATTATGGTGGTGTATTTTTTATTTTTTATATATCAATTACCTTGTTAATTTACTTTGCAAAAGTGTGCCTAGACTGTCAGTTTAAATTTTATGTTTAAGATAAAATTCATTAAGAAAAGTGCATAAGGCGTATTTGTAATGGAAGTAAACGAGATCGTAATCAGAGCTGTTTGCAAGCATGGTTTTAAAATAAATTACAATTCCTTAATAATTTGAGAGTTAGCCAGAGAGAATATGATGGCATTGAATTTGTTAAGGTTTGTTCAACCAAAAATGAAAATTCTGTCATAATTTACTCACTCTCATGCTGTTCTAAACCTGTTCTATGACTAACTTTCTTCAGTGGAACACAAAAGGAGATATTTAGCTAAATTTCCGAGCTACTCTTTTTTTATACACTAAAAGTTATCAAATATTTGATATTACCATTAAAGTTACACTTTATTTTAAGCTGTCCTTGAATAGTGTAATTAAACAAGTAAGTACTGAATAATTGTAATTAACAACATGTACTTACTATAGGTTTATGGTTATTTCCTTGCAAGTATGCATAATTTACTGTTTTTATTATGATAGCTATTACAACTATTAGCATGTATAACAAGACACTGTAAAATAAAGTGTTACTCAAATTAATTGTGTGGTTTGATTTGAGACTAAATAACAACTTAACTTTTATTATTCAAACCAAGTAACTGTTTGGCTTCAGAAGACATGGTATTATAGTGTATTAATTAATATATTTATTTATTATATTATTTTAAATGATTTAATTTACACTGAATTTATTAAAGGGTTTTTTTCAACCAAAAATGTAAATTCTGTCATAAATTACTCTCATGCCATTAAAAACCTGTACTATGAAATACATTATTCTATGAAACACAGAAGAAGATATTTAGCTACATATCCAAGCTACTCTTTTTCATACACTGAAAGTTACTAATTATTTGGTTAGTAAATATTACAAACAAATTATTTGGTTTGATTTGAGACTGAATAACAACTTAAATTGCATTCTTCACAACAATTGAACATTTGCCTTAAGAAGTCTTGGAATATATGTCATGGTTTTATAGTGGTTTTTTTTGTGTGTTTGTTTGTTTGTTTGTTTAATTTGTTTTGTTGTTTTTTTTATTTATTTATTTTTTTTTAGCTTGAGAGACCTGAGTCACAATTCACTTTCATTATATGGCAAATAATCACTGTGAAGATTTTTTATTTACCTTTTGTATTCTACAACAGATAGTCACAATGAAACAACATTAGAATGATTAAATAATTACCGATTTTCTATATTTAGGGGAATTATTATTTTCTTTTATATATCTGAAATCAGCAGCAGATACATTTGATGATTTACATATGCACAGTGGTAGAGGATGGGTGAGGATTCAATAACAATTACAGGATGAAAGGCATTTACATTTTTATATGTATCTCATAGCATACTATTCTCAGTTATAAGATTCTTGCTCTTTCTGCTTTTGAAAATTATGAAACTTACAACCATTACCAAAAATATGCATATATTTATAATGCACATCCATTTTGGGCACAGCCTCTGGGCAGTTTAGTGCTATAAATTTATACAGACGCATTAGTCAGCCTCTTTGTTCACATGTACATAATGGACCCATCCAGAGCTAATTTGAGTGCTTCTGGCACCCCCTTTCAGAATTGCCATCTTAGCTAAGTTTCCTTAGGGTTAGAACTTCTGAAAATTCAGCAGGAACTACTCTTAGTTCTGAACTGGCCATCATTTCATTCTGAGAGCAGTCATATTTAAAGTAGACCAAGAAGTCTGTTAATGAGGATAGCGTGCAAAGACACATGACTCAGAGTGTCACCTGTTTGATTGCACACATAAGGATATTTCTCTTACCGCCTTATTTATGCATTCATTAATTTAGTTTGTCATGTCATTGCTATCAGCATGCACTCAGTGCTGTCCTGTCTGAGAGGGAAGTAAGCCCTTATTGAGCCCCTATGGCTTTGGGGAGCTTCTTCACTAAGAACATTTCAATCACCCTCACCCTCAATGTTAGACATATAATCCACTATTTTTAAGTTTTATTGGTGTTCAAATTTTTAAGTTGTTTAAATGTGTCCTTGATGTATTTTATATACATATACAGTAAAACAGTAATATATAAGGGAGTCCCACAGACAACCTTCACCAACCCCTTCCCCTAAACCTAACTGTAATTGAGAGCCCCATGAAACTTTGTTATTATTGTAAAGAAAATATTAAGAGTGGAGATAGTGAACAGGATGTTAAAAGTGGGACAGAAGGTGGAATCAAACCCAGGCAGGAAAACATTGTGCAGTTTGACGTAAATTTGTGTGTTTCCACCAGATTATTGGAGTGCAAATAGCACCTAGTTTACACTTAGTTCGAATAGTCACACATTTTGCAGTTTACTAATTTTTAAATATATGTTCTTGTTGGTCTATCATTGTGGTATAATCCTTTTGTGATAAACCCAATCCTAAATAGCACTATGACAAGGAGGAGGGCATTGCCGGGCAGTAACAATGGACTCCTGGTGCTGAATCAGCCCAACCAGTGGGAGAGGGATAAAGAAGAGCTGGGGACGCCAGTTTGAGAGAAAGAGAGACATATGTGGTCGCTGTGTGTGTGCATCTATGTGTTTTATGTTATGTCTCAGTTCTTTTATGTCATCAAAATTTAATTGAATGCTCTGCCATTTCCCGCCTCCTCCTAATGGTTGAGGACTGCTAGTTTTTCCAGCGGAAAAGTCCTATTTTGAAGTGCAATTTATGAAAGTGGCAAAAACATGCTCCTTGTTAACCCCTCTTATGGTCTGTATCTTCAAACCAAGAGGATTCTCTAACTAATCAAACCTCTGGACAAATTATCCAGGCACAGAACCAATTGTGAATTGAATGAAAAGAAAAAGAATGAAAAATCAGTCCGTGATCATGTATTTTACAAACATATTCACAAAGCTTTCATCTGCTCCTTGTCACTATCCATCAGTATTAACTACAGGAACAGCCTGCATAGGTCTCTAGAGCCAAGTAAACTTAAGAAGATTTAACATGTCCTTTAGACCAAAACCAAGTAAATGACTAGGGCTGGGTTGGAATACGTATAATGATGCAACTTAAGCTTTAATGATCCTCTTAACTTATGTCACTTGCTATTTTATGATGGAGAAATGCCTGTTTCCCAAACCAGCATATAGATCGCTCGTTATAAAGTAGAACTTAAGTGCTTTGTTACGGGAGCTATCCATTCCAAAGGTGCTGATCGCTTCACTGAAATGTTTTACAGTGGCTTTCCAATTATCAAAATATATTAATAAAATGTATTGAATGTCCCATTGTCTTTGACAAACTGTGAAAGATTCCAGAAAGATTGCACTTAATGCAGTTAAGAGTGGTTAAAAGCTAACGTTTTTACAAACTACTTACATGACAATGCTTTTGGGAAATGTGCCTAAGAGATTAAGTACTAAAGTGCTGCTAAAGTTCTACTTAGTGCTTTGGGAAACCCAGCCAAGGGCAATACCCCTCCAAGGGCAGGTTTTATAGTTGTCAATAAATGGCATCCAATGTGATGTTTGCATGTTTTTATGGTAGCGGATTTTAAGGTACCTCAATATAACCGCAGGTTATGGTTAATATAGTCTCACTTTGCCAAACCAGAAAAATTCACCTAAAAATTTAAACTCTGTCATTATTTACATGCCCTTTCAAACCCATTTGACATTCTCTCTTCTGTGGAACTTCACACATCTTTTTGTCATAGAATCTAATTTAATTGGTCAAGCACCATAAGAGACAAAAACCCCCATAAAGAACCAAGAATCACATATTAACCATCTGACTGACATGTAAAGTGACCAACCACAATTAGTTTTAATTTGTAATTTGGGGGCAGGTTTATCTGAAATGGGTTATAATAGACAGATGTAAAGAAAATGTCAATTTAAATGATGACGAGACAGTCTTTGAGAATTGTTCTACAGAATATATTTGAAATGTGTATGTACACTGTAATCAAAATTAACATGTGGAAAATTAATATGTACAGACCATTTCACAGACATAACTCAGAAAACAAAGCAGAATATTCAGTTCTACTTGTGTATATCTAGATAATTTGATACAAATCTCCTTTAACAACTCAAAAGCACTTATTGAATCAGCTTGGTACCTTGTAAACACAACTTCATTTCAAGACGGCAGCTAAAAAAACTTAAAAGAGCTTGTGAGATCATAAAAGTAGCCTGATTTAATAGTATCCTGATATCAGTAGCCTAATATGCATCAGATGGTCAGAAAGTGTAGGCAGGCTTTGGTGTGGTGTCTGTCTGAGACAGAAATAAATTCTTGATAAAAAAAAATACTATGTAAGAAAAGAAAGAATATGAACAGAATCCAGCAGCTCTCACTCAATTTGACAGACTGTTTTTTTCCCACCATACAATCCTATTTTCTGCACAAAATGAACCATGTGCATGAGATAATGAGTTAGCCATAGTGACTAACAAGTTTCAACTGACATCATCTATTTTTCTTCCTTACACACACACGCACGCACACACGCAAACTGCTGGATGTAAAGTTTTCACTCTTACTTTGAAGAGACTCTGATGTGATGCCTGCCTCCTGGAACATTAAGAGAGAGCTCATCAGGGACAGAAAAAGTTCCACCTTTCCCTTTCAATTCCAGTGTAATGAAAACATTTACAACTGGAAATTGAGGCTTTATGTATGAGGGAGACAGATGAAGATGAGAGGAGAGAGGAACACTCTCCTAAACACCTAGGCAAAGATAACATGCAAATCTAGAGGAACTTCAGCAAAGGAAATCCTAGAGGGGCTCTTATCTATGAGGCAAATGGACAGAACATTGTTATTAAAAATGCATTGTATTATTTTAGTAAATATATATATATTTATCGGGGCTCTAAAATAAGAGTTGTTTTTTTTTGCCTTCAGTCCATGTATATTAGCTTTGAATCCATAATGTACTCCTAAACGTTGACAAAATTAATTTTAGCTGAAGTACCCATTTAAAATTGACAGTCTTTCAGAAAAATTAACCAAAAATACTGATGAATCATGTTGCACTACAGAGCTTTTAGTCCAATCAATTGTCTACTAGAAAATTGCCCCCACTCTCCGCTTCTCATTTCACAATGTTCAGTTCATGAGTTCCTCCTCTAAAAGGTCGTTGTTATAAAATCATTCCATTTGTCTCAATTCAGCCTATTTCAGTCAGCACTTCCATACTGCTGCTGCCGCCATCTAACTACACCTGTTTGGCATTGATAAAAAAATCATATCCCTCGACATCTGCTCTTTAATCAAAATTTCTAATGTCAGATGATGCAGGAAGCTACACATTTCATGGATACTGAATGTGCCTGAAAGATATAGTTGCGAGGTAAAAACGCAAACTGACAGTGATAGCTTCATCAAAGAGTCTTGAGCAGAATGGCATTTCCTGCAGAGTGGTGAGTTTGCTTACAGCTCCCAATCAACTGTGGATTGGCCTGTATTTTTATCAATATCGAACAAAGCACTGGATATAAGTCAGACAGAATGGAATAATACCTAAAAAGATAAATATTGCTTAATATAGAGTGAATCTTACTGAGAGGCAAATAATTATAGACTGACATTTCAAAGCAGCTATGTGTAGAAGTAGATCTGGCACTACATTACCCACTCACAAGGTACATGGATAGAAACTACAGGAATGGCACAGAGGAATCCAGCAACACTTGCAGTGAAAACCTTTATTAGCCATATGGTGCTTTCCATTTGTACTCAGAAGTTGGAAATTCCCCTGGAACGCCCCCTCAAGTCAGAGTTCCGACTTGAAAACTCCGACTTCAGAAACAATGAAACAGTAGTAATATATTGTTTATTAGCACTTCTGTTTGTCTGTGTCTCAATAAATTCAGTGGTGCACACACTACCATCCAACCTCTATCTGTCGACATGATACTTCTTCCATTATGTTTTCTAGGAGGACTTCATATTTATTCTGTAGTTGTTTGTATTCCAAAAGAGCAAGCACAACAAAGGTTTGCCTGGACACATCCATCTTTATTTTCCGACTTGTGTGCTGGAATGCGGTCAACTCAGGTGTGACGTCATTCCCAGCTCTGACATCGACTTCCGAGGTAAATGGAACACACCATTAAAATTAATAACATTAACCAACGCATTTCGGCATGTAGGCATTCATCAGGGTTGAAGGCCTATGTGCCGAAACACGTTGGCCTTCATGCCGAAGCGCATCTGTTAATGTAAATAATTTTAAGTCTAAAGGTTTTCGCTGCAAGTGTGGCTGGATTTCTCTGTGACAACGCATCTATTTGAGCATTTCTTTATGAGAAACCTCGCAGTCTTTAACCTGTCAAAATGGAATATAATGTTTCTTCTATATAGTTTCTGATTAGACAGACATACTGATAAACTTTTCATTGTCATCTTTGTCAGAGAAAAATATTTAAAATTCCAATTGTTCAAAAAAGGAAAGGAAAGGCTCCCAAAAGAGACGGGGGCATATGCTGCCTGCGAGGAGCTTGATGCTGGTGCTGAAAGCTGGGCCCGGGTTGAGGCAGAACTACCTGTGTTTAGCCGCAGGGAAAGCCCTTAGAGAGCAGGCGGGGCACGCTGGTTTGGTGGCACCGGGGCAAGATGTGCCATCTGCTTCTTCACTGGCGAAAACTGCTGGGCGAAGTTGTCGACGGTGTCCATGTTCAGCCAGAGGTGACGCTCCTGGAACATGAGGGTGGCCATTGCCCGACCGAGTGCCTGCGCTGTGACCTTCGTGGCTCTGAGAGCGAGGTCAGTGGGAGAGCGCAGTTCCTGTAGCACGTCGGGGTCAGAACTACCCAGGTGTAGATCTTTGAGTGCCTTGGCTTGGTGAACCTGCAGGAGAGCCACGGCATGCAGGGTGGAGGCGGCCTGTCCGGTGGCGCTGTAGACTTTCGAGGTCAGTGATGACGTCATTTTACAGGCTCTGGATGGGAGTACCGGGCAGTCCCGCCAGGTGGTGGCGTTCTCTGGACACAGGTGGATTGCAACCGCTCTGTCCACCTGGGCTCCGTGTACCTGTGGGCCGCCCCGCCATCCAGGGTAGTGAGAGCGGACAAGCGGAGGGGTCGGTTCCGGGCAGTAAAAGGTGCCCTCCACGACCACGTCAGCTTGTCATGTACTTCCGGGAAGAACAGAACCGGGGGGTGGGGGGGGGGGTGTCTATGAGCGGTGCCCTGACCCGAGGAACCGATCGAGTAGCCGTGAGGGGGGGGCAGAGGTTTCCAGTTCAGCCTCGCGCTCACGGCGGCCCGAGAAAGCATAGTGGACATATGCGCATCAGCCTCAGACTGGGCGAGCAGACCCGAAGGTGGCAGCCCAGACGAGTCATCAGCATCAGGTGCTGCTGTGACGCTCTCCGATGCAGCGGCGATATCGTCTTCCAAATCCAAGGGCTCAAGGGATAATGCCAGCTGGCCGCAAGGCGAGCCACACTCATCCCGAGCCTGGACGGAAGCAAGCAAGTGTGCCTGGGGGTGGGTGATTTGTGGGGAATAACCCGGCAAAACCGAGCCCGTCGTCATCCCCAAATCGGGTCGACCTCAATTCTGTGGGAAAAAGGAACGACGTGGGGGGCGGCTGAAGTGGCTTTCTCTCGTGAGAAAAGAAAGCCGCAACCACAATGTTGCCATGGCAGCCCAGACACGCGAGGCAGCGTTTATGACCGTCAGAAGTGGAGAGAAATCAACCGCATCCAGGAACTACAGAGGTACATTTGAACAGGAAGACCCCTTGTGTCACTTCATTCGACACAACGTCGAGTGAGTGACAGAAGGGGAACTGTGCTTATTAAACCGAACACATTCTGCATATATCAGTATTTTAACTTGCTCAGCACCAGGGCCTTAGCTAATGGGGTGAAAGTTTGGAACAATTTTAGGGGCCCACAGGTCCAGGGGGGCCCACAACAAATTTTAAACTGTATTTTTTTACAGACCAATATACTGTTGGGGGGCCCACAATTTCTTGCTACGACCCTGCACAGCACACAAGTTATCATGCCTATATGCAGAATGCCTATCATTTAATTTATCTTTAGCACTGTAAAATATTCCAGTGCAAAGCAATAATTACATACCATTCTCCATTCTCCATGCAAATATGTGAAATGGCCTTATTCCGACTGGATTTGATAAGAGTGCCCGAAGACACAGAAGTCATTAATTAATTCCAGTCAACGCCCTTTCAAGTTTGTGCAAAATGAAAACTGTCTCTCACATCATCCACCCTATGTTATTTCAATTTCTATCATTGTGGGGTTATTTCAATATGTTTGCTAAAAGGAAGCTAGATTGCTGCTTTATTTTATAAATTTACTGATATGATTGAAATGATTACAGGACAATTTCAAATAGGCCTTTCCTCAAGGACATGATGGTATAGTCTGAAAAGAAAGAGACTGAAAGAAAGAAGTAATTATACAGGTATGTGTCTGATGTAAAGGGAAATGGATATTGATTTGTTTTGTTCATATTAATTGTAATCCATTATATATTTCATGCTGAGTGTTTTTCAGTTGGTCCTGCTTGTTGCTGGTATGAAACAAAAGTTCGAGTTTTGATAAAAGGTTTGTGTGTGTGTGTGTGTGTGTCTTTGTCTGTGTGTGTGTGTGTGTGTGTGTGTATGTGTGTGTGCGTGTGTGTGTGCATGTGTGCGTGTGTGTGTGTGACTTTTCCAGCAGTAAAGCCGCTATTGATTGCACACAATAGGACACTCACAAAAGATTGAACAAATAGTGTCATGATCCTCTACAGTTTTACATACATTCCCTTCAAAGTTTGATCTATTTCATGAAGTGATACATTATGTAGACACGCCTTTCTAATTAACAGGTTTAGCTATTCCAGTAATTTATTTTGAAGACCAGTGTTAAGTTACTCAATAAATTAATCCACTATAAATGACTAAGTATTTGTCTAATTGTAATGGGATTACTTACTGTTTCCCCATTGAAAAAGTAATCACATTACTAATTACCTTTAAGTTACTTTCTAATATATTTTTTCACAGACATTTTTGTTTTTTTCACTCAACAAATTCAAAATGTCTATATTTCCCCTTTGTTTATTGTCACTGTGGAATAATTTAAAGACTTTCTTTTTCCAAATATTTGATTAAATGCCCAAGGGAGTTCACTATAGAAGTCTCCATAAGACTCGAGGGTACATCACATTATATAGCTTTTTTACATCAGTAAATTCTTGTGGCAGAATATAATTGGTCATAACAAACTCAGTCCTTTATTGGGTGGTTAGGAAATTTTAGAAGAGAGTGTTCCATATTTGTGAAACTTCAAGGCTAAATGATAACTTTCATGCTTCACTCTCTCCCATCCCTCTTTCTGTCCTATGCTTCTTCCACCTTATCTGAGTTTTTTTCCTCAGCTTTTTTCAGTATCTTTTTCAACATGGTACATAAGTACATTTTGTCTTGTACACATACACAAATTCTTCCATAGTTCACAAATTCTTCCTCATCACACTCCCTTTAACTGTTACAGAAATTCAAACATATGTATATATGAACATACAATACATGAAATCACATTTTAAATATATTATACATTATATTATTATTTTAGAAATGTGTAAATCAAGTAATGCACTTTAAAGTAATTAACTTAACTGAAAGTCATCAACTGCAATCGGATTACAAGAATTTATAATTTATAATGCATTATACATTTATATTTGACTTAAAAAGCCATTTGATTTCAGTGGTTAATTTATATTCAGATAACACCCAGCACTGGTGAGGACATACCTTAATTATATGCTATGCTATGCTATACAATGTTATTCTAGAGAATTGTTTACATTTAACTTTGTTTCAACCCAATGGACACATTTGAAATGAATTAGAATTGGAATATGTTCAGTAGAGGTTCAAGTCAGGGCTCTTTATTCCTATAAGTTTATCACAGCTAAATCACTTAATACTACTAGAATGCTACAAAAACTTTCTAAGATCATCAAGGTTATGTTGTGTATTAAGTTTTAAAAGGAACTTTCAAGGAGCAGACTGCTGTTCTTTGTTTTGGTTCTTTTCCTACTAAGAGTTAGTATTCAGGCCTGTCACTTTAGCCTTTGAATCCTGAAAGGAGATACTTATCATGCACCATAAATCAATCGAGACATATCAAATAGGTTTGATGGCTATCCTTACAACATCTAAGTCTTATCTCAGCTTTTCACAGCAGCCTTGTATACACAACTAAATAACACAGAGGGAATAAGCAATGATTTTTAAACAACAGAAAAAAAATGTTTTACATTTCATCCAAGCTCCTATTGAAAGAACCATTGAGTGGCACAATGCATCATCATAAGAGCACTGTTTTAAATAAGGTATCCTTTAATGACTATCACAGCAAACTGCCTTGAGAACCAAGAGCCAAAACATCATTCCCCACTACAGCCTCTGATGGACAATGACAATATGACAATAGTTTGAAATGCCCTCAAAAGACAGATAATGACTCAGATAAACTGATGTAAGGGCACCTGTTCAAGCACCACAGAGTGTTGGACAAATATTGATTTAGTCAGCAGCTAGTGGACAAGACACAGCTGAGAAGTTGTGAAGATACACTTCATTAGTTGTAAACATATACATTATGTAACATTGGGATTTTGAATTATTTCCCACTAACCTTCTTTTTTATTGCACCCTTGTTTGAATTCTTATTACACAACAGTTAATGTCATCTAATCTATTTGGAAAAACAATATTCAAATAATGCAGATATATCACTGCCAGTTCATATAACTCTGATTATCTGTGTTTGCTGTGCTCCAAACAGGCTGTCAATCTGTATGTTGCTCAGCTTCACGCAAAAACTGATCCTGCTTTGGCTTCGTTGAATCTATTTTTTGTTAGGCAAACACAAATATTAAAAATAACTGGCCATATTATATCATAAATGTTTAAATTACATGATATTAACTTTGTGTTTAGAGAACAGTTATATAAAAGCAATATCACACTCACACATGTGCAGTTGTAGTGAATATCAGCCTTGTCCATACTGCCATGCCGAGATTCAGTAAATGGAACTCATGTGATATTGCTTAAATGTTACTGGTCAGAAAAAAACTTTAGTTTGTGTTTATAAATAAATGGAAATGGTGATATGATGCAAGCATAGCGCAAGGAGCTGCCTCTTTACAATACATACAGGTAATAATTTCTAAATATAGTGCTTCAAATTAAGTATTTGAGCTTAATAAAAGTGCAGGACTTGAAAAAAACAGCGCAATCACTAATAATGACACATTTCAACACACACACAAACACACACACACACACAAACACACACACACACACACACATGCGCACACACGCACACACACACACACACACACACACACACACACACACACACAAAGAAAACCTATTAATGATTACCAATGTGTAACAAGAATGACAGCAATAAATAAATAAATACATTTATGAGTACCCACAGTCAATGCAACACAACTTAATATTTAAATTTAAGATAGCAAAAAAGTTCAAAATATTTTCTATACAAACAATAACTTTTTGGTTACTATGCTATCATATTTTCTTTATTTCATTTGGAGGACACAATATGTTAAATAACATCATGTCACGATGCTGCTTTCAGTTGCCAATAAAGAACATAGCTTACAAAATGTTGGAATTAGATGAAAAGGGGAGCCAATCAGTCATATAGAAAATCTTCAGAACTGTTTTTATGTCCTCCTTTCTCTATAATATAAAATTGCCTGGGCCTGAGTACATTATGCATATAGACTTTGTTTGCTCTTTAAATGTCACAGGTTGCCTCCTTGCGGTCATGTTCAAAGATCTTTTATGGAAACTTGCAATGGTTTCCTCTACAAAAACATTTACAGTACACTTGCAGAATGCCTTGAAATACATGACTTTCATTTTGGCAACTGAACAAATATATCAACATTATATAAAACTTGATATTTATATACATTTAAATGGGTGTCAAAGTTCACTGTATGAACGTTGATGTGCAAAGGTAATCAAGTTAGGCTTCTAACTATAGCTATTGAAATAACAATAACTCTGCATATTTAGAATTTTGGTTTACACCATGTTTTTAGGTTACAATCTGGTAATTACAAGGGTATTATGCAATAAATGTGGTTTATGAGGACCTTTCTAGTGTCCCCATAATTCAAATCGCTTAAAAAAAACATACTAAATCATGTTTTTTTTAAATATAAAAATGCAGAATGTTTTTTGTGAGGGGTAGGGTTAGCATTAGGGGAGAGTATCAATAGTTTGTACAGTATAAAAATCATTATGTCTATGGAGAGTCCTCATAAGCATAGCCGCAACAACGTGTGTGTGTGTGTGTGTGTGTGTGCGTGCGTGCGCGCGCGTGCGTGCGTGCGTGCGTGCGTGCGTGCGTGCGTGCGTGCGTGCGTGCGTGCGTGCGTGTGTGTGTGTTGACAAGCGCTAATGGCTAAGGGGCCAGTGGTAGCTCAGCGGTTAAGGCTCTGGGTTGCTGACTGAAAGATCTGAGGTTCAAGCCCCAGCACCGTCAAGATACCACTGTTGGGCCCTTGAGCAAGGCCCTTGACCCTATCTGCTCCAGGGGCGCTGTTTCATGGCTGACCCTGCGCTCTGACTCCAGCTTAGTTGGGATATGTGAAAAAACTGCATTTCATTGGCTTTGCACAATGACAATAAAGTTGAATCTTTATCTTAATAAACAGACTTGGCTGCATGCATGGATAATCGTGCTTGATCAGCATGTTTTCATTGTGAGTATATGAGTTTTAAACTGTTATCGTGGTGCTTTTGTGATATTTTGCTGTTTTCTTTCAGAAAACAATGTATTATATTGTTATAAAGTTACTTTTTTTGTGAATGAAAATGCATCTGCACCTTATCTGCAGACGTGGCTGCATGCATGGGAAGATCACATTTTTATATGATTGCTGTGCATATACAAGCTGTGAACTGTTATTGTGACAATTTGGCTGTTTGTTACATAAAATAAACATATTATGTGCTTGACAAGACTCTTTGAGTAGTTGTTTGTTTGCCGAATGACAACCGCTACTAATGTAAACAAATAAGGCAGCATGCTTGGAGGAAGATTGCATTTGATGTATTGACTGTGCGAATAAGAGCTGTAAACTTTGTATCATGGTACTTTGGTGATGAATTGGATGTATGTATATAAAATAAATTTTCTGTCATTTAAAAAACTGTATGAGTAACCGTTTGAGCGAATATGAATTGCAGATGTTTGACCAGCGCAGTCCCTTTCAGAGCGAAAGCTGATTTGAATCTGGCAGCTTGTAACATAACTGGCTATTACAGAAACATATGTGTGACACTACCCTGCAGGGTCAATTATTAACCATCACATATGTGTGATGGTACGTATTTTATAATGTAGATAATGCATGTGTGATGGGTTGAGCTTCAGTAAAATGTGAACAGATGACAGAAATGCTTTCTTGAGTCTGACTGATTTCTAATTCCTTTTTCGGTAAATTGTATGAATGAATTAGGATTAGGCACATAAAATGCTATTTACACATTTTCACACAAAGTCACACTTTTGTTTTTGGACATTTGTCAAAAAAAGCATGTTCATTCTATTAAAACGAACACCTATGAAGTACAGGAGTACAATTACAGTATTGGCTTTTCATAGTCAGTTGAGATGAGATAAAGATGAGGAGACATTTTTTTAATTAATTTGTTCTCAAGAAAACTTGTGATGAATGAAAAACTAATTATGCAATTAGCTTTCACAGACGTCTGTGTTTTTGTATGTAAAAGGATTTATTGAGATAAATGCTTTGTTTCAGCATGTACTGAGGTACTCATAAGAACAGAAAATATAGTTTAAAAGGGCTTTGCCTTTCAGAAAGTTTAAAAAAAAATCTTCTTCAAAAGCCATCATGCTCCATTACAAAGCTTTGTGTGTGCTTGCCACATCCATGTCTGAGTGCATGTCTGACAAATATCCTGAAATGCCTTATAATGCAGCTTACCCAACAACTGACTGTAAACTCAAATTATGCTATTGACCTTTTCTCTCTTGTTCATGGAAAAAGAAAAATGATTTTGGAGAGGTGGAAAATGGTACTTTGTGATAAATATTTGGTTGCAAACTAGTGGTAATCAATTTTATCAAAGCAAGAATTTGGAGTTTACTGTTAATCAAAGGCCCATTTATTTTCTAAATGAAACCTGTGAAAATAATAGAAGTAAATGTCAAATAGTGTATCTATTGTATTTGCCCTTCAGGTAATCATATCCTCATTGTGATATAAATTCATCCCCTCCCCTGATCATCCCAAAAACTTTAAACTGCTTACATTTCAGGGCCTCCCTGTCACTGTTACGAGAGCTGATTAGAACTAACTAGATAGGAAATTATAGTTCAAGTGTAGTTTGTGACATAAACTAACATTAATGCCAGAGACTGCATCACCATAATGACCTTTCAAGGAAAGAAATGTACAAAAGTGTGATGGCTCATTACTCTGACTTCTGGCTCTACAATGAATGTTCTTTGTTTTGATGGTAACGTGTATCAATGTCTCTTTCTGAGAGGTGCAGAGAGGTGAATCTTTCTGTGGCAATTAGGTGACGTGAAGTTTAACTGTGCTGTGACAAATTCTCAAGTAAGTGTGTGAGCTTTGGCTTTAAGTCTTTGACGTGCAAATGTATGTGCTTGTTTAAGGAACATTTCAGGTTATGGAAAACACAACTTTAGCTGAAATTATATTTTTTTTTTTGAGAAATCGGCTGCTTCCCTTTAGAAAATCAAGAGTTCATGCAAATGTGCCGCAAATTCACCACTGATAATTTTCACATCCAAACGAGCTTTGCTGCAAACTTGCGGCAAATAGACCTTATTCAGCGTCATCTATTTTTAACAGGAATGAGTTTCTTCAGTGGCACGCACAGTATAAAGCTCTAGACAGCTTTTAGGTTTGCCAGAGCTGCAAACTTCTAGCAAACATTTGTGGTGAATCACAAGCTCATTTGCATGTGAAAATAATGAACGGCAAATATGCTGCGAATTTGCGGCAAGTATGCGACTAGTTTAGGTTTTTTGTAAGGGTTGTCACACAAAGGTCACGTACACACAACAAAGTTTCGGGAGTGACGACCACTTTTAAATACAGGAGTGAATCCCCTACATTTTACATATTTTCATCCAACAATGTTTTGTTTGCTGCCGTCAACAGAATCACAGTGTTTTGTTTTGTGCATCTAACCGGCTGTTGTTAAACAGTGCAACCACTCTGGACTGTAATGTTACCCCGAGACTGTAGGGCTGATGAGAGAAACTATAGATGAGAGAGACTGGAATATATGAATGAATGAAGACACATACCTCTTTGGTATATACACCAGGAGAAGATGGAAACATCTCAAATGCGCCATTAATTACGTCATTAACAAGTTCGGTTCTGTACACACTACGTGGAATTTCTGAAAATGTCGTTGTCACTACCTGAATTTTTCTGGATTTATTTTGGATGTAGAATGCAGTTGTCAATCCCATATTTTATTGAACTGTGTGTGTGTACAGAACAAGATTAAGCACTAAAAGGTGAACTGACAACCAAATTTAGCTACATTGTTTACATGGCCAAGCTGAAACACGTCATCCCTGCGGTCTCGGGGTAACTGGTACAATACAGTCCAGTGAGTGCACTGTTTAAGAACACATAAACAAAACAAGCCGATTCTGTCTATGGCAGCTAACGAAAATGTTGTGAAATATATCTGTGATAGATAATCTCTTTGCTCAAAAACAGCTAACACAAAACAGGTTAAACTGGTGGCATTCATGTTTCACAGGCATGAGACGCTGAAGCGTTGCTTTGGTTATCCTTTGTCAATCACCTGAATTACGGGAGTCAGTCCAGTACCATACACACATGGAATGAAAATTTAGGGGATTTACTTCTGCATTTATGCAGTTGTCACTCCCAAAACTGTGTATGTGACCTAAAGGTCTATTAGTTCACCACAAAACATTATGCCAATATTTACTAACCAAATAAAAAAAAGAAAAGAAAGAAAGAAAGAAATATATATATATTAAGCTTTTGTGCATGAGAGTTCATACCAACCTAAAAGGACAAAGAACATCTGCCAGTACTATTTTGTGATTCACTCTATTAGCTCATCTACCAAGTGCATGGGGTATCGTCAAGGTTGAACTGTCATTAAGCCAGTAAACGTCATTGCAGGACTGTTTCAAGTAGGGCTGTATCATTGACTTTTGGAATCCATGATGGGCAGGTGTACCGTTCATTACACTAAATCCTTGATAGCCCACTGGTGAGCCTCTGGCACTCAAGCGGGCCATTGCCTGACAATAACTCCAGTGGGTTTGGGGATGATATGCAGTACAAGACAAGGACAAGGATTGAAATTCACATGCCTGAGTGTCCTCTGGCTGAAGCACTCAGAGATACACCTCCAGGGAAATGCCCAGATGATCTTGCTTGGACAACTTCAGCAATCTCTGTGGCTTCATTCACCATCAGATCATAAAATATGTCCTATCACTATACAATGGATCCAAAGTAGGGATAATCACACTAATTTAAACAGCATCCCCAGGGGCTAATTAACACACAGACTTACATAGGCTCCCATGATGCCTAGCGTGTAGCATCCTCCACCCCATTTACCCTATCTATGTTTGCTGAGGGAGCACATCTAAATGCTTTCAGTGGGAGATGGTGTTGTAGACACGGAGATGGTGCAACAATGAAAGGCATCCGTGTAGCGGATGTTCAACACACAGCAGTTCCACCAACTGCAAGCATTTTCAACATTTTGGAAAACCTTTCAAACGAACCATTCCGTTATCATGAGAGTATTACAAACATATCATAGCAGAGGTCTGCACAGGCAAGTTGAAGAGCAAAGCTTACATAATCCAACACATATAATAAAAAAAAAACACTGTGACCCACTGAATGACCGATTCTTTTTTTCCTATTCAAGCAAATAGATCCAGTTGTAATGTTGCTAGTTGTACCTTAGCATTTTTTTTTACTAAGGGACTTCATTCATTGCTAAGATGTGTCTCAAAGGTAAAGTAGAAACAGGTTATGTAAAAAAAAAATATATATATATTAATTATATATGAACACAAACTCGAAGTTATAGCCAAAATAAATGTATTTGAATGGTGAGTTTTGTGAGATGGGTTGTGAAGCATCCTTCTATATTTAAGACTGATGGACAGCAGGCAAATTATGTTAGATGCATGACTTAATTGTTTACCAGATGTTCTGCTTTGTGATTTTTTTTTTATGCTTAAATTAATGCGTTACCGTTCATAATACATTCAGTAGTTGGTATTATAGTTATTTATTTATTTTTAATATCTGACTAAATAATTGCAACAAAACAGATGCTCTCTCAAGCCCTGTCAGTTTTTTGATATCCTACTGCAGATTTGCTTCTGTTGATAAACAGCTGCTGGTCCATGCCAATTAGGCATTACAATCATAAATGTATACATGCAGTGCTTTTCAGAATAGTCACATGGTCTGTTCCATAATAAATACTCTAAATAATGTGATAAATAGTATTGTATTGTATTTTTTATCATATAAAATATAGGTGTTTTACTTGAGAGACAACAACTAAAAATACAGAATACTCACTGTTCACTATTGATAAAAATTATGTTTGTATTGCAAAGTTAAACAAACACATAAATATATAAATAAATAAATACATAAAAATCAAATGCTCATTAAAATTTCAAATTTTAGTGATAAAAAAACGTCTCGGTTACATATGTAACCTCCGTTCCCTGATGGAGGGAACGAGACGTCGTGTCGAAGAAGCGACACTAGGGGTCTCTCTTGAGCGCCGAAAGATACCTCTGATCTATGAAAAAAGGCCAATGAGAGTTGGCGAACAGTATTTGCATTCTCCGCCTCCGGATACGGATATAAAGGCGAGAGAAATACGCTCGTTCATTCAGGATTTTTCTGAGGAGCCGGGAGTGTTCCGGGCACCTCAGCGGCTCGGCTCAGCGACGTGGCCGGGAAGACACGACGTCTCGTTCCCTCCATCAGGGAACGGAGGTTACATACGTAACCGAGACGTTCCCCGTCTGTCTCTCACTTCGACGTCATGTCGAAGAAGCGACACTAGGGGTCCACTTCAAAACTCGCCATGCGCTGAGCCGTGTACGTGTACTGCTGACACAGAAGCGGGCAGGTATTTGCACGTGCACAAGCGACCAACTGTGTTCAGGCTGCACATACTCTTCCCCAATGCCCCGAAAAAGCGTCAGCATCCTTTTGGTTACCGTAGGGGGGAACAAGGTGACGCTCCCAACTAGGGAACGGGCCAAGCCTGGCTGGGCCTCTTTTCTCTCTATGTTTTCTCGGCATAGAGCAAGAGCAGCCGGGGCCCTTACCGCATCGAGGGAAGGGGGTCTTATTCTCGAATTCCTATTCTTTTAGGGTGAAAAGACCCTGCGGAGGCCACACCCGCCCAGCAGGGGAGGAAAGGGTGGCAAAATACATCACATGGCCACTTTGTGCATGTGGGAGGAAATGGCGCGGTGGTAGATCTAACCTCGAGGAGGGGGGAGTTGCTACAACACGGCGACCGGAGGGCAACGAAGGACTGCCTAAGGGAGACGCGGGTCAGCTCGTAAGGTGACCGTACCGCGGAAATACACACAGGAGGAGTCCCGTAGGAGGCCTGATCTGTGGAGCACCTATTCCAGTAGGGGTAGCCTGGGGTACCCGTAGTGGACTGGGCCAGCAAGTCCCTCCGCTGAACTGCTGCGGGCCCGAAGGGCTAGGGAGGAATCAACCAGGGACCTAGGTTCTCTGGGAAAGAAGGCGCACTGTTTTACCTCGATCGAGGGAAACGGCGCTGGAAACAAGCGATTCACCCGGTCAGATCGTCGACGTGTACCGAGTTCTACGGGCTCGGACCTGAGAGAACACGGGACGAGACTGACTCAACCCTGAGATCGTAAGGGTGTTAGGTGCTGCCCAGCCCGCAGCTCTGCAAATGTCTGCTAGGGAGGTGCCCCTAGCCAGTGCCCATGAGGATGCCACGCTCCTAGTAGAGTGGGCTCGAACCCGCAAAAAAAAAAGGGGGGGGCACGGCCTGGGTGTGATAGGCCAACTGAATGGCATCCACCACCCAGTGAGACACCTCTGTTTGGAGACAGCGTTCCCTTTCTGCTGTCCTCCAAAGCAGACAAAGAGCTGCTCAGAGCGCCTGAAGCTCTGGGTGCGTTCCAGGTAGGCACCGTACCGGACACGACAGTGAGAGGGCTGGGTCTGCCTCCTCCTGGGGCAGCGCTTGTAGGTTCACTACCTGATCTCCAGAGGGCGTGGTAGGAACCATGGGCACATAGCCCAGTCGAGGTCTTAGGATCACATGAGTATCTGCCGGACCGAGCTACAGGCAAGTGTCGTTAGTAGGGAACGCTTGCAGGTCCCCGACCCTCTTGATGGAAGTGAGCGCGATCAGCAGGGCCGTCTTTTTAGGAGAGGGCCCTGAGCCAACTGATTCTAGCGACTCGGGGGGGGGGGGGGGGGGGGGGATCTCTGAAGACCGGCGAGGAACACCGAGAGATCCCAGGAAGGGAACAGGTTTGGCCGGGAGGGGTTTAACCTCCGGGCACCTCTTGGTAACCTGACGATTAAGTCATGCTTACCCAGAGACTTGCTGTCTACTGGGTCGTGGTGAGCTGCAATAGTGGCAACATACACCTTCAAGGTGGATGGGGACAGTCTCCCCTCCAACCTCTCCTGTAGGAACAGGAGCACAGACCTAACTGCGCACCTCTGTGGGTCTTCTGCCCGGGAAGAACACCAATTCACGAACAGACGCCATTTCAGGGCGTAGAGTTGCCTGGTAGAAGGGGCTCTGGCTTGGTTGAACGTGGCTACGACCGTGGGTGGTAGACCAGCTAGATCTTCCGCATCCCGTTCGGGGGCCAGACGTGGAGGTTCCAAAGGTCTGGGTGCGGATGCCAGAGCGTGCCCCGTCCCTGAGAAAGAAGATCCTTCCTCAGGGGAATTCGCCAGGGAGGGGCTGTTGCGAGGAGTACAAGGTCCAAGAACCAGGCCCGGGTGGGCCAGTAAGGAGCCACGAGAGTGACTTGTTCCTCGTCCTCCCTGACCTTGCACAGCACCTGTGCAAGAAGGCTCACTGGGGGAATGCGTACTTGCGCAGCCCCACCGGCCAGCTGTGTGCCAGTGCATCTGCCCCAAGGGGAGCCTCTGAGCGGGCGTACCAGAGCGGGCAGTGGGAGGTCTCTCGGGAGGCAGAGGGGTCTACCTGGGCCTTGCCGAACCGTTCCCAAATCAGCTGAACCGAGTGGGGGTGAAGCCTCCACTCTCCGCCAGGCAAGCGTTGTCATGACAGCGCATCCGCTATCACATTGAGGTTGCCGGGGATGTGAGTGGCACGCAGCGACCTGAGTCGGTGCTGGCTCCAAAGGAGGAGACGACGGGCAAGTTGTGACATGTGACGGGAGCGATTTATGTACGCAACCGCAGTGGTGCTGTCCGACCTGACCAGGACATGTTTGTCGCGAATTAACGGGAGAAACTGCCGCAGGGCTAGAAGGACGGTCAACAACTCGAGGCAGTTGATGTGCCAACGCAGCTAGGCCCTTTTCCAACGGCCTGAGGCTGCGTGCCCGTTGCAAACGGCGCCCCAACCCAATCTGGAGGCGTCGGTCCTGACCAGGACGCGTCTGGACACCTGCTGTAGGGGTACTCCAGCCCGTAAAAAACAGAGGTCTGTCCAGGGGTTGAATGTTTGTTACCCGGTGCATGCCGTGGTGCCATGCTCGTCTCGGGACTCGGGTCTGGAGCCAGTGTTGGAGCGGTCTCATATGCATCAACCCCAGCGGCGCAACCGCCGCGGAGGACGCCATATGCCCCAGGAGCCTCTGGAAAAGTTTTAAGGGGACCGCTGTGCCTGGCCTGAAGGCGGCGAGGCAGTTCAACACTTACTGGGCACGCTCGTTGGTGAGACGTGCCGACATTGAGGCCGAGTCTAACTCCATCCCGAGAAAAGAGATGCTCTGAACTGGGGTGAGCTTGCTCTTTTCCCAGAATGAGCCGGTCGTCGAGGTAGTTGAGTATGCGGATGCCGGCTTCTCGGAGCGGGGCAAGAGCTGCCTCTGCGACTTTCGTGAAGACGCGAGGGGACAGAGACAGGTCGAAGGGGAGGACTTCGTACTGATACGCCTGGCCCCCGAACGCAAACCGCATGTAGGGGCGGTGTCGGGGCAGGATGGAGACGTGGAAGTACGCGTCCTTCAGGTCTATCGCTGCGAACCAATCTAGATGCCGGACGCAGGTTAAGATGTGTTTCTGCGTGAGCATCTTGAACGGGAGTTTGTGCAACGTTCGGTTGAGAACTCGAAGGTCCAAGATTGGTCGTAAGCCGCCGCTTTTCTTGGGTACGATGAAGTAGGGGCTGTAGAAACACTTCTTCATCTCAGTTGGAGGGACAGGCTCTATCGCATCTTTGGCCAGAAGAGTCGCGATTTCCGCGCGCAGAGAGTGGGCGTGTTCGCCGTGTACTGCGGAAAAGCGGACGCCCATGAAGGGGGGCGGGGGCCTGGCAAACTGAATTGCGTAACCGAGTCGGATGGTCCGGGCCAGCCAGCGAGACGGGTTGGGAAGTGAAAGCCATGCGTCCAACCTCTGCGCTAGGGGCACCAAGGGGACGGTTAATTTGGACGCAACCAGCGGGGCGGAGCAGCGGGGCGGAGCAGGTAGGGCAGCGTTGGGCGGCGACAGGGCGACCCGCAGCTGGGGTGCTGAGAAAGACTCAAAGCACTTACCTTGCTCCGCACACCCGGCAGGGGGCGGGTTAGCAACTGAGGAGGAGGTCTCGGATAGGCGTCCTCTAGACTGGTCGGAACCGGCCGGCCGGGGGGGGGGGCAGTCGAGGGGCTGGAGACGGGTGGTCCGTGTCCAGGAAGCCGGGACTGCTGAGATCTGGTGGCAGAGTGCCGTGGGGACGGCATTTGCGGGCCAGGTGACCCAGAGACAAAAGGAAATAGCTCATTACAGAGAATATGAGAATGTGAAAACTAATTAGACAAAAAATTCTCCTCCCGGCCCTCCACCGGGGACGGAGCGGTCTTACCACCTCCGGAGCTAACATCTTGGTCCCTGGGTTGAGCGTCTACGGACAGCCTGGGAGCCTTCCGGGTCCTTGAGGGCGTCCGTGAGATGGGGGCGTCCGCTTCCTGCGGAGTGCTCGACGCTGGGGCTGAGAGCTGGGCCCGGGTTGAGGCGGAGCAGGGTGTTTCATAGCCGCAGGAGGACGCCCTCGGCGAGCAGACGGGGCATGGCCCATGGTGGCAGGCTTGTGGCGGGGCAGGATGTGCAGTGGCCTCCTTCTGCCTCACCGCTGAGGACTGCTGGGCAGAGTCGTCAACGGTGGCGCCGAATAGATGGAACTGGGAGACGGGGGTGTGGGAGAAGGTGTGCCTTGTCTGTCTCCCGCATTTCGACCAGGTCCAGTCCACAGGTGCGTTTCTGGACCACAAGGGGTGGCCATCGCCTGTTCGAGTGCCGGCGCTTCTGACCTCCGTGGCCCGGGGGCGCGGTTGGTCATCCAGCGCAGTTCCTGCAGCACATCAAGAACAGGACTACCCAAGGTGCAAGTTTTGAAGCGCCTTGGCCTGGCGTTGGTTGCAGGAAGGGCCGTGGCGTGCAGAGTGGAAGCGGTCTGGGACCGTTCCACCGCGAGGGTAGTGAGAGCGGAGGAGCGAAGAAGCCTTGGCTTTGCTCAACTCGTCGTGCACGTCCGGGAAGAAAGGAACGGGGGTGGGGCGTGGCTGTGAGTGGCGCACCTGCCCGCGGGACCGATCAAGTAGCCCGGGAAAGCATAGCGGATCTCCGTGCGTCAGGCTCAGGCTGGGCGGCAGACCCGAAGGTGGTGGCCCAGGCGAGCGATCAGCATCCGATGCCGCTGTAACGCTCTCCGATGCAGCGGTGATGTCATCCAATTCTGAAGCAAGCAAGCGTGCCGGGGAGGCGGGCGGTTCGAGGGGGTTTACCCGGCGAACAGAGCCCGTCATTGTCCCCAAATCGTGTTCATCGCCCGCGGCGCCTGCGTCAATCCCGTAGGAAGGAGGCGAGTCGCGGGGAGCGGCTGAAACGGCTTTCTCTCATTACAAAAGAAAGCCACACGACCGCAATGTTGCCATGGCTATGTTCTCGCACTGAGAACATGAACCATTCATAAAACGCTGCCTGCGTGTGATCGCAGCCCAGGCATGCAAGACAGTGTTTTATGACCGAGAGAGGTGGGGAGAAATCACCGCATCCAGAAACTACACAGGGGCGGAAATTACATCTTTATAAAGATGCGTCCTGAAAAGGACGTTCAACGCCACTGTGTAATGCTCTTTCAGAGAAATAAACTCTTGTACGGAGAGAATCACTCTTTCAACTCTTTTAACTCTGTGCTGTCGAAGCGCCCAGGGGCAAACTGCACGCCGGCAGTGAAGAGAAAAGCCGCTGTAGTGCGCCATAAATCCAACAGCAAAGCAGAGCGTCAGAGGATCAGAAGCAGGATCAGTTGTGTTACTCGCAGCTGACTGCATACACACGACCTTCGGCTCCGAAGAAAATTACTGAATGAACGAGCGTATTTCTCTCGCCTTTATATCCGTATCCGGAGGCGGAGTATGCAAATACTGTTCGCCAACTCTCATTGGCCTTTTTTCATAGATCAGAGGTATCTTTCGGCGCTCAAGAGAGACCCCTAGTGTCGCTTCTTCGACTCGACGTCGAAGTGAGTGACAGACGGGGAACTTATGTTATAAATTCATACATTTAGATAAATTAATTGTTGCAATAAAATCAATTGAAATGTAAATCACTGGCATCAGTGAAACCTCAGCATATGGTTAAACATTTGCTTTAAATATAGGTATATATATATATGCAGGTTTGGGGAGTAACGGAATACAGCTAACGTATTTAATACGTATTTAAAATACAAAATATAATTAACTGTATTCCACTACAGTTACAATTTAAATCATTGGTAATTAGAATACAGTTACATTCAAAAAGTATTTTGATTACTGAAGAGTTACTTCGCATTTTATTGTCAAAAGTTTAATTTAATATTTAGTCCTTTTAGATGGAAAACATTTCTACATATAAATGATGTGATCCAAAGTGCATTTCAACAGCGGTGAAACACTTTCTTATGATGTGTTACATTCATATGAGCAGACATAGAAGTAAGTTTGGAGCCAAAAAAATAGAAATAACTTCTTGAAAATTGTCAGCTTTACGCTAAGCTAAAATGCTATTTCTAGCAATGTTACAAGCATGACCATATATATTTTTTTTTTTTATCAAGAAAATTAATGTTGGATCATAATTTTTGAAAATGCTACATTTTTGTATTGTTTTCCTGTAAAAATATCTAAAAATCCTTAAAACAAGTTAAATTTGATTTATCTTGTTTTAGAAACAACACTGCATAAGATATATTTAGGTTTCTCAGAGAATGTATTTGTAACATGTGAATTTTGTCTTATAGTTTTTAATAAATGTACCACTGCTGAAGAAGTAGTCCAAAGTATTTAGAATACGTTACTGACATTGAATAATCTAACGAAATATGTTACAAATGACATTTTACAGCATTAATTCATTTCAAAATTAACCCTCCCAACCCTGTATATATATTTATATATATATATATATATATACACACACACAGGTGCTGGTCATATAATTAGAATATCATCAAAAAGTTTATTTATTTCAGCAATTCCATTCAAAAAGTGAAACTTGGATATTATATTCATTCATTACACAGACTGATATATTTCAAATGTTTATTTAATTTAACTGTGATGATTAAAACTGACAACTAATGAAAATCCCAAATTCAGTATCTCCGAAAATTAGAATATTACTTAAGACCAATACAACAAAAGGATTTTTAGAAATGTTGGCCAACTGAAATGTATGAACATGAAAAGTATGAGCATGTACAGCACTCAATACTTAGTTGGGCCTCCTTTTGCCTGAATTACTGCAGCAATGCGGCGTGGCATGGAGTCGATCAGTCTGTGGCACTGCTCAGGTGTTATGAGAGCCCAGGTTGCTCTGATAGTGGCCTTCAGCTCTTCTGCATTGTTGGGTCTGGCGTATCGTATCTTCCTCTTCACATTACCCCATAGATTTTCTATAGGGTAAGGTCAGGCGAGTTTGCTGGCCAATTAAGAACAGGGATACCATGGTCCTTAAACCAGGTACTGGTAGCTTTGGCACTGTGTGCAGGTGCCAAGTCCTGTTGGAAAATGAAATCTGCATCTCCATAAAATTGGTCAGCAGCAGGAAGCATGAAGTGCTCTAAAACTTCCTGGTAGACAGCTACGTTGACCTTGGACCTCAGAAAACACAGTGGACCAACACCAGCAGATGACATGGCACCCCAAACCATCACTGACTGTGGAAACTTTACACTGAACCAAAGGAAATGCTAAATTTACTTTCATCAGAGAACATAACTTTGGACCACTCAGCAGCAGTCCAGTCCTTTTTGTCTTTAGCCCAGGCGAGACGCTTCTGACGCTGTGTCTTGTTCAAGAGTGGCTTGACACAAGGAATGCGACAGCTGAAACCCATGTCTTGCATATGTCTGTGCGTGGTGGTTCTTGAAGCACTGACTCCAGCTGCAGTCCACTCTTTGTGAATCTCCCCCACATTTTTGAATGGGTTGTGTTTCACAAAATCCTCTCCAGGGTGCGGTTATCCCTATTGCTTGTACACTTTTTTCTACCACATCTTTTTCTTCCCTTTGCCTCTCTATTAATGTGCTTGGACACAGAGCTCTGTGAACAGCCAGCCTCTTTAGCAATGACCTTTTGTGTCTTGCCCTCCTTGTGCAAGATGTCAATGGCCGTCTTTTGGACAGTTGCCAAGTCAGCAGTCTTCCCCATGATTGTGTAGCCTACAGAACTAGACTGAGAGACCATTTAAAAGCCTTTGCAGGTGTTTTAAGTTAATTAGCTGATTAGAGTGTGGCACCAGGTGTCTTCAACATTGAACCTTTTCACAATATTCTAATTTTCTGAGATACTGATTTTGGGGTTTTCATTAGTTGTCAGTTATAATCATCAAAATTAAAAGGAATGAACACTTGAAATATATCAGTCTGTGTGGAATGAATGTATACATTATACAAGTTTCACTTTTTTAATGGAATTACTGAAATATATCAACTTTTTGATGATATACTAATTATATGACCAGCACCTGTATATTAGATCTTACAGCATCAAGCTCTAAATAATATTGTAAAAGTGACCTTACCAAGTGCTAACTGCAACACAGTCAATAATTTCCAGATTGTGAAAAGTAAAATGCTCCACCAGGAGCTGTATTAATTATTCCTGCTATGCACTAAGATAAGCTATTGCACTCAGAGTGCAGAGAAACTGTCTCTGGATGTTTACATCTATGGTCTTCCCTCTTTCAGAACACAGCACAGGGATCATACAGTGTCCTGGTTGCACTGTGCCTCTGATGCTGCAAAAGTGACTTCTTTAGGACATTTTAAGGAACCTTCATGTCTTATCAGAGGAAGGTGAATAGCATTGAAGAAAGGTCAGCCTGAAAGAAATTATTTGATGCAATATAGCAGGTACACTTTGCTTCTGGAAGCTGAAAGAAGACATGAAGTCAGCCGGAATAAATGTGTAGCAGAGAAAGATAAAGCCTTTGGCCCATCATGCTCCTTTGTATTTCAGATCGGCTTAGTGGATCTGCTTAGTAGACCTACAGTTGATTTTACTGGATGTTTTTCAGATCTGCTTAGTTTGGTAAGAAAATCTGTGAGTTCACGCAAAACAAAATTTGAAAGTAGGAAAAAGGACTTGCTATTCATTTTGGCAACAGTAATGAGAAATGCTTTTATGCCATTGCCAAATTCATCTAATAATTTAAAGCCATCTGATGTAGTTTTTATTTAATTTTTTAAGCAAGTGAGTGATGACAATTTTTTAAATGTAACTTGTGTATTGAACCCAAAATGATGTAAATCATCAATATGAAAAGTCTTAGCAAAGTTAAATATTAACCTCCCTCAATTATTCAATGGTTTCATATACAGGGCATTCAAATGTATGATAAGTAAAATTTAACAAAAGGATTTCAACAAGGAATAAATGATTCCATAAAGGATTGGGATATATCAATAAATAAATATTGGGATATATCTCAAGACAGAGATAATTGGAGGTAAACTCTGGGAAAGTATTACATTATTTGTATTTTGGGATATAAAATATAAATTCATTAGTTATTATTATTATTATTATTATTATTTTTTAGATTCTCTAATTGTTGAAAATGTAATCCCTTCCAATTGTCTCTATTTGGTCTGAGGAACATTTCAAAATAATTTAAAAGGAAAAAAGAGGTACATTTTGAAATTTGTGTTATTATTTTTACAAGTACATCATTGGGGTCTATGGGACCCCAAACATCAAAAAGTAAAGTAATTATCAATAAAACAAGTGTGTAAAATACAACCATTCTTCATTATAAAAAAAATATAAATTTTTAGCAAGGTTTTATGTGAGCCTTGCTGTCAGAAATCTTCTTTACACACAGCCAGGTGCTTTTACAGTTATCTCAGGAACATCTGGCAAGAGAGTTGCTATAGTAACTCAATGCCAATACTCACATGCTTGCAAACATTTTATACCTGTGAAGATAACCTCCAGCAATTTGTGTGTCAGCATGTGTAACCTTAATACTCCATTTGGCCAACATTTGAAAGAAAAACAAAAATAATAAAACAAAACAAAGGTTAAAATAAGCTAAAGAAGCACCCATATACGGTGCTTTACCTATGTGATCTCATGAGATTTACTGATTTTCTTTTTAAATAAAATGGAAGCATACATGACATCTGAACTGGTATTAGAGCAACAGAGACAAAAATTTGACTCTCTTTCGCTTTGAAAGGTTTGCTCACTTGTTTAATGATGCCTTTTCCCAGCACACAAACAACCTTTGACTTTATAATAGTTTCAGTGGATAAAGGTCTTAGTTAGACTTGTACAGTCATTTATCAATATCTATGTTTAAAATGCTTAAGAGGTCTGTGTTTCCATCTAACAATTGAAAAGTGATCTGAACCAAGGACAATAACATAAAAGGCTCTCAATATAAATGGATTAAGTAAACAGAGGGGGGAACACTGTCCAGTTACAATCGTTGAGTCGCAGTAGATTAGTTTTCAATGTGAGAAGGAAAGAGAGAAGAGAAAGATGAATAGAGCATGGAGAGCCTTCACATGACTGAGTTCATATCACTGAGCCATACGACTTCACTGTTTAATTTACTGTTTCACAGAGGATCAATATAATCCTAAAGGACTAAAGCATACTATGAGGAAAGCATTCATAAGCAGACTGCACGTGTTCATAGCAACTTTAAAATTACCAATATAACATTGCAACTTATCAGTTCTCGTGATTGATTTTAGAATTTATGATGTAATTTATTATTAACATTTTTAATATTATTACAGTAAACATCCTTAAGAATAGAACAGAAAAGAATAGACTAGAAGAGAGTAGACTCTTTATTGACGCATTACTGATGTTGGAGTTGAAATTTATGTAGTATGTAGGACTATACAGTTCAACCATAGAATATTTGATGCTGCCTTATATAATCTATATTTTTACCATAGAATCAGTGTGTTATACCGTTATGTTATCTAATAGAAACACATTTCTTTGTTTTTAAGGTGCCAGACTTATTCACTGTAATGGAAACACTTTCCGTTAAATCTGATGAGGTGATTTTCTGCATGGTTTGAATTTGAATCAATTTCATTAATGGGGTATTGTAAAAAAAAATAATAAAAAACATTAGGTATTGTGGTTTATAAACTGTGATCTGAAACTTTATAGACATAAAAGAGATATATTTTTTATCAAACTTTCTATTGAGAACTGTTATTCTTTCACTAGTTTATTTTAAGTTACACAAAAAGTAATACTCTAACAAGTGTTATCAGAATCTGATTACTTTACTCATTACTTCATGTAAAAGGTAATCACATTACTAATTACCTTAATTTAATTTTAAAACCACACAAACATACAAATACACAAATCTGAGACCCAATCTTTTTTCCAGTGCTTTAATTATGACTGAACTCCATAACAAAACTACAACAACGTGACAAAAAGACCGCACACTGATTGTAGCAATGTTCAGTCGAGGTGATCTCC
Source organism: Moxostoma hubbsi (assembly GCA_032164185.1). Classification (NCBI taxonomy): domain Eukaryota; kingdom Metazoa; phylum Chordata; class Actinopteri; order Cypriniformes; family Catostomidae; genus Moxostoma; species Moxostoma hubbsi. The sequence goes on from JAVLUX010000010.1 coordinate 19,245,058, forward strand.
AAGTCAAGTCATTTTTATTTGTATAGCGCTTTTCACAATACACATAATTTCAAAGCAGCTTTACAGATAAAGATGCTGTAATGTCATGCCTTCAAAATTAGGCCTCCAATGAGCAAGCCAAAGTCGAATGTGGCAAGGAACCCAAATATCCATATGACACAATCCTGTAGCAGGACTTTTATTAACCAGTGAATGAATATGAAACTTTGTCAGAGAAAGACCTTTTTAATGGCAAGTTTATGTATAAATGAATTTCAGATGGGACTAATAAAAGTATAGTCTTGTAAACTCTTAGCATGGCTGAATTTGAATTGTTCCGAAACATCTTATTCTTTGAACCTAAAGGATTTGTATACACATATTCGTATACATACATTTTATACACAATTTTCATATTACAGCTTTTGATAAAGATGATGCAAAATATATCTTTGAGTTTAATGCCTGAGAGAGAAAAAAAAAAAAAACAGCAAATTGAAGAAATGAATGGAATGCAATTAAAATACACTTTCTCTTTTGGTAATATGTTCTTAATATTAAGGCCCACTGGGACCAACAATCCACACATCAGCTATACTGTAGTTAGCACTCTGTGTGATTCTTCTCACACTTGTCACTTTTCCTGTTGGCATATGTGTGTAGACAAACTTGATCACACGGAAAGTCTGCATGTTGTTTCTGAGAATTCCAGTACCCAAGGATCAGCCAAATTATGCCGACTCACTGACAAATGCCATCTCCTATCAGACATTTTTGCATCAGCTCCAGCATGTTTACCTTGTGTGTTGCATCAGAAGCTTGGGATACCTGGATTCAGATTAGCCGTTGAAACCAGGAATTAATTGTATTCACATAATCAGTGTTGAGTGCAATTCGTGGTTGTATTATTCCATCAAACATTAAAATTTACTCCATTAATGGTTAAGTTTAGGTTTGAGGTTTGAGGTTTGAGGATTGGATTGGTTTTAAAATATGCACTTCACTCCATTATAGCCTAAAAATTAGGCACCCCTCCATGGACATAACACCCAGAAAATGGAGCTCACATGTGCCCATACACCCATTAACACTTACCACTTTGTCCACTGGAGGCAGTGTTTTCAGATTTTGGTAAGCCAAGACTGATTTTAGCTAAAGAAAAGTAAACCTACCATTTTATGTTTCACTTGAGATCAGTCTGGTGCAGACTGAGGAGTAAGAGACATCAACCCATTGTCATTGCCAGCTTTCTGGATCCTCACTCATGCTGCATTTACTGGCATGTGGTGGAGGACTCTTAAGAGATTTATTTTCCACCAAAGTCCATTAAACCCCATTTTTTTAACATTTCTGGTCCATTTGGTAGCAAAACTTGCCCCACAAAGACTGCATGTGAATCATCTTTTTTTTTTATTTTCTTCTTTTTTTTGCAGAAGTCATATGGTGCTTCCTGGGATGAGGGCTTTTTTCTATGAAAAACATTTTTCAGTCAAGCTGCTGGCACACCAGGAGGTTTGCTCACTCCCCAAGTGATGCATATGATAATCAGTATGGAAAAATCTGTTTCTCCACCATTCCCTCTCAATATATCTTTTCCAACCTTTCTCCACTAAAATAGGGGTGGAAACTTAGAAGAAAATATAGAGACTTCCAATAGTTATATTGTGTTTAGTGATTATACTATATAGGAAAATACATAAATAAATAATAATAATAATAATAATTTGAAGTTAAGGCATATTTAATGATAATAATGGCCTTATAATAAAAAAGAATAAAAAGAAAGAAAACGTCTCAGTTACGTATGTAACCTCCGTTTCCTGATGGAGGGATGAGATGTCGTGTCGAAGAAGCGACACTAGGGGTCTCTCTTGAGCGCCGAAAGATGCCTCTGATCTATGAAAAAAGGCCAATGAGAGTTGGCGAACAGTATTTGCATACCCCACCTCCGGATACGGATATAAAGGCGAGGGAAATACGCTCGTTCATTCAGGATTTTTCTGAGGAGCCGGGGGTGTTCCTGGCACCTCAGCGGCTCGGCTCAGCGATGTGGCCGGGAAGACACGACGTCTCGTTCCCTCTAACAGGGAACGGAGGTTACATACGTAACCGAGACGTTCCCCGTCTGTCGCTCACTTCGACGTCGTGTCGAAGAAGCGACACTAGGGGTCCACTTCAAAACTCGCCATGCGCTGAGCCATGTACGTGTACTGCTGACACAGAAGCGGGCAGGTATTTCTACGTGCACAAGCAACCAACTGTGCTCAGGCTGCACGTACTCTTCCCCAATGCCCCGAAAAAGCATCAGAATCCTTTTGGTTACCCTAGGGGGGAACAAGGTGACACTCCCAACTAAGGAACGGGCCAAGCCTGGCTGGGCCTCTTTTCTCTCTATGTTTTCTCGGCATAGAGTAAGAGCAGCCGGGGCCCTTACCGCATCGAGGGAAGGGGGTCTTATCCCGAATTCCTATTCTTTTAGGGGGAAAAGACCCTGCGGAGGCCACACCCACCCGAAAGGTGAGGTAGAGGTGGCAAAATACATCACATGGCCTCTTGGGTCACATGTGGGGAGAATGGCACGGTGGTAGATCCAACCTCGAGGAGGGGGGAGTTGCTACAACACGGCGACCGGAGGGCAGCCAAAGACTGCCTAAGGGAGACGCGGGTCAGCTCGTAAGGTGACCGTACTGCGGAAGTACACACAGGAGGAGTCCCGTAGGAGGCCTGATCTGTGGAGCACCAATTCCAGTAGGGGTAGCCTGGGGTACCCATAGTGGACTGGACCAGCAAGTTCCTCCGCTGAACTGCTGCGGGCCCGAAGGGCTAGGCAGGAATCAACCAGGGACCTAGGTCCTTTGGGAAAGAAGGCGCACTGTTTTACCTCGACCGAGGGAAACGGCGCTGGAACAAGCGATTCACCCAGTCAGATCGTCGACGTGTACCGAGTTCTACGGGCTCGGACCTGAGAAAATACGGGACGGGACTGACTCAACCCTGAGATTGTAAGATCTCCAAGGGTGTTAGGTGTTGCCCAGCCCGCAGCTCTGCAAATGTCTGCTAGGGAGGCGCCCCTAGCCAGTGCCCAGAGGACGCCACACTCCTAGTGGAGTGGGCTCGGACCCCGCTTTTAGGGGGGGGGCACGGCCTGGGTGTGATAGGCCAACTGAATGGCGTCCACTACCCAGTGGGACAGCCTCTGTTTGGAGACAGCATTCCCTTTCTGCTGTCGCCCAAAGCAGGCAAAGAGCTGCTCAGAGCGTCTGAAGCTCTGGGTACATTCCAGGTAGGCACGCAAAGCACGTACCAGACACAGCAGTGAGGGGGCTGGGTCTGCCTCCTCCCGGGGCAGTGCTTGCAGGTTCACTACCTGATCTTCTGGAGGGCGTGGTAGGAACCTTGGGCACATAGCCCGGTCGAGGTCTTAGGATCACATGTGTGTCTGCCGGACCGAACTCCAGGCAAGTGTCATTAGTAGAGAACGCTTGTAGGTCCCCGACCCTCTTGATGGAAGCGAGCGCAATCAGCAGGGCCGTCTTTTGAAGAGAGGGCCCTGAGCCAACTGATTCTAACGGCTCGGAGGGGGATCTCTGAAGACCGGTGAGGGCCACCGAGAGATCTCAGGAGGGGAACAGGTTTGGCCGGGAGGGATTTAGCCTCCGGGCACCTCTTAGGAACCTGGCGATTAAGTCGTGCTTACCCAGGGACTTGCCATCTACTGGGTCATGGTGAGCTGCGCCAGCGGCGACATACACCTTCAAGGTGGACGGGGACAGCCTCCCCTCCAACCCCTCCTGTAGGAACAGGAGCACTGACCTAACTGTGCACCTCTGTGGGTCTTCTGCCCAGGAAGAACACCAATTCACGAACAGACGCCATTTCAGGGCATAGAGTTGCCTTGTAGAAGGGGCTCTGGCTTATTTGATCATGGCTACGACCGTGGGTGGTAGACCAGCTAGATCTTCCGCGTCCCGTTCAGGGGCCAGACGTGGAGGTTCCAAAGGTCTGGGTGCGGATGCCAGAGCGTGCCCCGTCCCAGAGAAAGAAGGTCCTTCCTCAGGGGAATTCACCAGGGAGGGGCTGTCGCGAGGAGTACAAGGTCCGAGAACCAGGCCCGGGTGGACCAGTAAGGAGCCACGAGAGTGACTTGTTCATCATCCTCCATGACCTTGCACAGCACCTGTGCAAGAAGGCTCACTGGGGGAATGCATACTTGCGCAGCCCCACCGGCCAGCTGTGTGCCAGTGCATCTGCCCCGAGGGGAGCCTCTGAGCGGGCGTACCAGAGCAGGCAGTGGGAGGTCTCTCGGGAGGCAGAGGGGTCTACCTGGGCCTTGGCCAAACCGTTCCCAAATCAGCTGAACCGAGTGGGGGTGAAGCCTCCACTCTCCACCAGGCAAGTGTTGTCGTGACAGCGTGTCCGCTATCACATTGAGGTTGCTGGGGATGTGAGTGGCACGCAGCGACTTGAGTCGGTGCTGACTCCAAAGCAGGAGACGACGGGCGAGTTGTGACATGTGGCTTGGCAATTTATGTACGCGACCGCAGTGGTGCTGTCCGACCTGACTAGGATATGTTCATCCCGAATTAATGGGAGAAACTTCTGCAGGGCCAAAAGGACGGTCAACAACTCGAGGCAGTTGATGTGCCAACGCAGCTGGGCCCCTTTCCAACGGCCTGAGGCTGCGTGCCCGTTGCAAACGGCGCCCCAACCCAATCTGGAGGCGTCGGTCAAGACCAGGACGCGTCTGGACACCTGCTGTAGGGGTACTCCAGTCCGTAAGAAACAGAGGTCTGTCCAGGGGTTGAATGTTTGACGGCAGGCGGGGTGACTGTTACCCGGTGCGTGCCGTGGCACCATGCTCGTCTCGGGACTTGGGTCTGAAGCCAGTGTTGGAGCGGTCTCATATGTGTCAACCCCAGCGGCGCGACCGCCGCGGAGGACACCATATGCCCCAGGAGCCTCTGGAAAAGTTTTAAGGGGACCACTGTGCCTGGCCTGCAGGCGGCGAGGCAGTTCAACACTGACTGGGCATGCTCGGTGAGACGTGCCGACATTGAGACCGAGTCTAACTCCATTCCGAGAAAAGAGATGCTCTGAACTGGAGTAAGCTTGCTCTTTTCTCAGTTGACCTGAAGCCCCAGACGGTCTCTGTGTGCGCATAGTAACTCTCGCGAGTGGGCCAGAATGAGCCAGTCGTCGAAGTAGTTGAGTATGCGGCTGCCGGCTTCTCGGAGTGGGGCAAGAGGTCAATCGCTGCGAAGCAATCTAGATGTCGGACGCAGGTTAAGTGTGAGCATTTTGAACGGGAGTTTGTGCAACGCTTGGTTGAAAACTCGCAAGTCCAAGATTGGTCATAAGCCGCCGCCTTTCTTGGGTACGATGAGGTAAGGGCTGTAGAAACCCTCCTTCATCTCGGTTGGAGGGACAGGCCCTATCGCGTCTTTGGCCAGAAGAGTCGCGATTTCCGCGCGAAGGGACTGGGCATGTTCGCCGTATACTGCGGAAAAGCGGACGCCCATGAAGGGGGGTGGGGGCCTGGCAAACTGAATTGCGTAACCGAGTCGGATGGTCCGGGCCAGCCAGCGAGACGGGTTGGGAAGTGAAAGCCACGTGTCCAACCTCTGCGCTAGGGGCACCAAGGGGACGATTAATTTTGATGTACCCGGCAGGGCTTCGCAGCGGGGCGGAGCAGGTAGGGCAGCATTGGGCGGTGATAGGGCGACCCGCAGCTGGGGTGCTGAGAAAAGACTCAAAGCACTTACCTTGCTCCGCACACCCGGCAGGGGGCGGGTTAGCGACTGAGGAGGACGTCTCGGGTAGGTGTCCTCTAGACTCGTCGGAACCGGGCGGCCGGGGGGGCAGTCGTGGGGCTGGAGACGGGTGGTCCGTGTCCAGGAAGCCGGGACTGCTGAGATCTGGTTGCAGAGTGCCGTGAGAACGGCATTTGCGGGCCAGGTGACCCAGAGACAAAAGGAAATAGCTCGTTACAGAGAATATGAGAATGTGAAAACTAATTCGACAAAAAATTCTCCTCCTGGCCCTCCACCGGGAACAGAGCGGTCTTACCACCTCCGGAGCTAACATCTTGGTCCCTGGGTTGAGTGTCTACGGACAGCCTGGGAGCCTTCCGGGTCCTCGAGGGGGTCCAAGAGACGGGGGCGTCTGCTTCCTGCGGAGTGCTCGACGGGGCTGAGAGCTGGGCCCGGGTTGAGGCGGAGCAGGGTGTTTCATAGCCGCAGGAGGACGCCCTCGGCCCATGGCGGCAGGCTTGCGGTGGGGCAGGATGTGCAGTGGCCTCCGTCTGCTTCACCGCTGAGGACTGCTGGGCAGAGTCGTCAACGGTGGCGCCGAATGGACGGAGCTGGGAGACCGGGGTGTGGGAGAAGGTGTGCCTTGTCTACCTCCTGCATTTTGACCAGGTCCAGTCCACAGATGCGTTTCTGGACCACAAGGGGTGGCCATTGCCTGTTCGAGTGCCGGCGCTTCTGACCTCCGTGGCCCGGGGGCGCGGTTGGTCATCCAGCGCAGTTCCTGCAGCACATCAAGAACAGGACTACCCAAGGTGCAAGTTTTGAAGTGCCTTGGCCTGGCGTTGGTTGCAGGAAGGGCATACAAACGACCATCGGCTCCGAAGAAAATTACTGAATGAACGAGCGTATTTCCCTCGCCTTTATATCCGTATCCGGAGGCGGGGTATGCAAATACTGTTTGCCAACTCTCATTGGCCTTTTTTCATAGATCAGAGGCATCTTTCGGCGCTCAAGAGAGACCCCTAGTGTCGCTTCTTCGACACGACGTCGAAGTGAGCGACAGACGAGGAACTCTATAAGATTAAGATTAATGTTATAAGCAATATCAGCAATATTGTCCTTGATAGTACTTGGTAACCTATTGAAAAGAAAAGTAGCCTTTCACATCCCAGCACTAAAGTATCATTAAAGGAATATGTAACGACTTTACAAGAAGGAGGACACGGGAACAAGGTTCAACACAAAGGTGAGGCTCTTTAATCACGGGATGTAGACAGACAGGGGTAGTGCAAATACATGCTATACATAAACTTCTCTAAACTAATTTAACAACTTGGGGTTCTCTTTCTATTGCCAACACTGGACTGGCAGCTCTCTCTCTCGACTGGAGGCACTGGTGCTCTTTTATGCCGCTCTCCCCATACTCACTGAAATTAGAGACAGGTGTTAGACATAATTTAGCTCAGGTGCAAGCGCCCTTACCGCTTTCTCCCTTCAGACGGGCGCTTGACCACGCCCCCGCTGCCACAGAATAGTTTACCCAAAAGTGAAAATGCTCTCATCATTTCCCACCCCATGACATCCCATGTGTGTAGGACTTTCTTTCTTCTGAAGAACACAAATTAAGTTTTTAGAAGAAAATCTTGTAGGTGATGAAATTTTTTTTTAGTTCTGGGGAAAATAGTCCTTTATAAGTATGGCTTCAAATATAAGAGCAACACAATAATCCTTTACATACAAACACAATTGTATGTGTATAGAGCAAGCTCAAGTAATTTTTTTTTGCAGTTAATGCTGTCACTCCTACAGGGAAAAATGAAGAGAGAGATTGTGTACGTGTGTGCATGTGTGTTTGAGGGAGAAATAACAGTGTAAGAACAATGAAAGATATTATTAATTACTGTGATCATTTTTAATTATTAACAGCTTTACATACAGTGTTAATTATTTGCTGTGCTCAGAAGTGAAACAGATGTAAGCACTTCCATGACAAGTGTCAAGTTGCTAATAGCACCAAGCTCCAAGAAAGGTTGCCACATGTACAGCTTGTCTCGTTCATGGCTGATACGGGCACCAGGACTTTATTTGCTTCATATGATCGACGCGACCAGGGCATATTACCTATCACACTGAGCAGCTGGCAATGCATTTGGAGGATAAATAAAGATGAAATGAGCTGATGAAAAAGTAATAATCCTCCTCTAGAGCAGGAGCCAGACAGTACAAGATTTTCAGAACAACAGACAGAAATCAATAAGGCAGATTTGATGTCGAACAATTTACAGATGACACTTCACTCATCACACCATATTGGAAAACATATTGTAAGATCCCCCTCTGTGTTGAGACCTGCTCCTTTGACAAGAGTAATGTAACATAACGCTTTGCAGATGGAACAGTGGGCCTTAACTTCGAGGTGTAATCAAACACATCAATAACCAGCTTTTAATGTAAGCCAGTTGGATTCATTCTTTCTCAGAAGGGTTGGCAAAAACACCTTTATTACCTCAAATAGTGGTCATAATCATTTGCCAGTTTCTTTCATCCAGCATCCATTCTCTCATTCCATCATTTTTTTGCCCCTCCATTTGACATGTGTTTATTCAATCATAAATCTTTCATGCTGAAAAATTAACCTGAAAGGCATTAAAAATCAAACAGCCTAGGACTGATTCAAGAAATCTTATTTTATGAGCGCTCAAATTTGAAAAGAATCTGCTAAATGGTTTTTTGGCTGTGCTGTTGTGAAAAAAAAATGTTTCAGTGAATAAATCTTCCATGTGATTAGATGACTGTGAAAAATGCATTGAATACAGAAACAGTTCTACAGCCATGTTGTCATTTTTTACCCTACAATGCTCTCACTGGTCCATCACAAATGAAACACTGTCAGAAAAATATACACATGCTAGATTAATGACTAACAATAAGAGACCTCTGTAAAGTACAGAAACAGTGTCAATGCAATATTTTACAGTCATCATAAAAAATGATTAACCCTTTAAGCTCTGAGGGTGTTTTTAAAGATTTTCATGTTTCAGTGGCACAGCCACACTTAAAGGCTTATAACTTGACAAAAAAACAACAACAGAAGGGTCAAGTGGTTGATACAATTGTCAAGAAGACATTTAAAAATGTATAATGATATGGCTTTTGGTCAATTCTGAGACTCTTAGCCTAAGAAACGTCATGGTTGATGTAACCTCTGTTGCCTGATGGAGGGAACGAGACGTTGTGTCAATAAGTTGACACTAGGGGTTCACTCTTGGGAGCCCAGACATCTCTGATCTTTGAGAAAAGGCCAATGGAATTTGCATGCCACTCCCCAGGACATATGGGTATAATAGATGAGCCGCTTGCAAACACACAAGTTTCGCACTGAGGAGCTGAGCCAAAGACCCAGCCATTTCAGCAGTTTGTTCAGTTTTGTGGCAAGAGGGACACAACGTCTCGTTCTCTCCATCAGGGAACGGAGCTTACATCAGTCTGTCTGTCACTCACTCCACGTTGTGTCGATGAGTTGACACTAGGGGTCCCAATGGAAAATGCCACAATATGGTGAAAAACAGATCAATATTTAAGTCTTTTATTTTTTTGCTAGAAATTATTCTCACTGTCCAGTAGGGGGGTGTATGCATAAATAATGTGAATCACCAAAAACATAAGAAGAAGACTGTGAAATTGAAAGTTAAAGTGGAGATTGACTGAGCTGGTAGGATAATTTATAGTAAAAACTTAAATATGTGTTTCTCACCCAGACCTATCACATCGCTTCTTAAGACATAGATTTAACAACTGTATGGATTCGTATGGATGCAGACCTATATGATTTTTGGAGCTTCAAAATTTTGGCACTTGCATTGTATGGACCTTTAGAGCTGATATATTTTTTTCTAAAAATATTAATTGGTGTTCTGCTGAAGAAAGATATTCATACACATCCAGGATGGCATAAGGGTGAGTAAATGAGAGAATTCAAATTTTTGGGTGAACTATTCCTTTAAACAGATAGTTCACCCCAAAATGAACACTCTGCCATTATTTTCTCTCTCTCATGTTGTAAAAAACCCATATTTCTTCAGTGGACAACTTCTTCTTCTTAAAATGATAATTTTTATAATGGTTTATTATTTTGGTCATCCCCACCTTCTACATTGGGAAAAAAAGAGGTAACCTGCAATTGTTATCTCAAGGATCTATTTTGACTAAAGCTAACCCATAACAATTACTTCTGTTATGTAACCTAATTTGTTAGGTAAATTTAGTCTATGTATGCATTAAAAAATAATAATAAGTTAACTTAGATGTCACCATATGAAGCACATTTAGGTTACATAACATAAAAGTTTACACGTATATTATATATTGGTGTGGTTATTATATGTGATATGTGTGTTTTTGACTGTTCAGCAGTGGATTTCAAAAGAACATCTGGCCTTTTTTAATGTTTGTGTGTGAACAATGTAACCGGTCATAGGCCTACTCAACCCACTCTGAGCATATTTCGAACCAGCATGTTTCGAACCACCGGTCCTACTTAATCCGCTCTAAGAGGGATTCAAAATGGTGTCTCTGGCATAGGAGGTGGGTGCGCTAGTGAGGACTCTTAAGGCTACAGCCCCTAGCGTCAGTCACTATTGCACATTGACGCCAAGTGTGTTTACACACTGCACAGATACCTACCAGCTGGCTACCATTACAACAGCATGTAAATAGTTGTGACACAACAGTGACCTATAGAGGATTAAGAAGCATTTATTTACATTATTGACAAGTCTCTGTCAAGCTTCAATTGATACATATCCATGGGGTTCACTGAAGCAAAAAAAAAAGATACATTAGCTAAATTCTTAAAAATCATTCATGCCAACATTAATGTGAAAGAACATTAATATCAATGCAGACTAATCCATTTATATGGATTCAAATAATTTGTAACACTGTTTATGTATTTAATGAGGTGTGATTAAAGAAATACATATCAGTGTTGAATCTCCTTCTGAACTGCAGCCCGAGGGACTTCATGCACCTGTGTTAAACAACTCCAATAAACATCTGAGATAAAATCTCAGGTGGTCGTCCTGGCAGATAAACAATTTCCAGCCATATTACACAGCTCCTGTGTTTTGTAACAGACCATTCATCTACCTTTCAATAAACAAAAGAAGAGCAAAGACTGGTAAGAAGTGGTGAGAGGGACTCTGTGGCTAGTCAAAGAATGGGCAGGCTGCTTGTTACACCTGCTCGTATTATGTGAAGTCAAGCCTGTTCGTCACCTACACTAACACATCCCTTCTAAAAATGGAGGCTAGAGGCTAAGGGGGAACCAAACCACTTTCAGAAGAAATGTAAATAAAAGGTAATTTTTCAGACTTCATTTCAAACTGTCACTTTTTTAAACCTTCAAAATTATGATTAGGAATTGTAAGGAATTTTCCGATTCCTCTTAGTCTGAAGTTTTATGCTATATCTTTTCTAACTGACCGGAATTACGGTATTCCCATATAGGACTGATTTTATATGGACTCCCATTCAAAGTGTGTAATTTTCCCTGTAATAATAATTTTCCCTTTAAAGCAGAGGTCCTCAACACCTGGGATGTAAAAAATTTCTGTACAGCACTGATATACGCCCTTTGCCCTTTATGAGGCACTATCCAAATTTACATAAAAGGCATGATTTTCAGAAAACATCGGTTCTTCTCACTATTGTGGTGAGAGATTTCCTCTTGGATGCTCCACACTTCCTCTTATGGCTCCTACACACTACGCGACTTTAAAAGACGTCGGATCGTGGTACTGTTCATATTACACAGCTGTCTTGTAACTGAAGTCGTAGCGTTTTCAAATTACATGACGAATCCGCAACAGTGGTGAACACATTACAATACATTTCACTATTGACGAATCCCTGACGACTCTGTCTGGACTCCAAATTACATTTCGCGAGAGGTGATACGAGATATGAAAACAAATGCAAGATCATATGTTATGCATTTCAGAATATGATGTGTATGTTTTTAATCGCCTCAAGGCATCATACTGTAAAAATCTACCTATTTGCTTACCTGACTGTCCAAGAGAATTGACAATTTCTCTACAATTCTTTACTTCCTTCACCCACTTGTGGTACAATTCAGAGGAAACGACAAATAGGCACTGGTGCTCCTGCCAATTTTCCACAAATTTTTCCTCCATTTCTTCGGTCCAATGAGACTTTCTTGATACCGCAGCAATGCTAGTTGATGTTCTGTTGCAGGTACATGTAACGTCACGCCAGCAGAGGGAGCCCTCTCCCGAGTACTGACTGTGTGCCACTCCCTCTGCTTCCTTGTTTATTTCCTGTATCAATGATATTTAAGCATGGCCTGGCTAACAGGCCATTGCGAAGTATTGCCAGTTTACCTGCCTTACCGAGCGTTATTCCATTGTCATTGTCTTGCTAACTTGTGTATGACCTTTTGCCTGCTTTAACCCGTCTTGCTTATATGGAATTACCCCTTTGCTCTGTTGCTACGGATCTGACTGCTTCACTGTGTTGAACCACTGCCTGCTTTAACGTATACGATATCTGCCTGCCGACTCTAACCTGTTTGCTGTAGATTTTTAATAAACATCTGCACATGGATTCTGCCTCAGCGTCCGCATCTTTACAGAATACTTCGCCACCGATGACTCCAGCAGAAGTTTCTAATCTACAGAAGGCATTTGCTTACCAAAGTGACATTCTCAAGGAGTATCAAGAACAGCTGAGTAAACTACAGGCTACTAACGCCTATCTCACACAATATCTCCATTCTTTGCCACCGCCCATGCCTAAGAAGGTAAGCTTTGCTTTCCCTGACAAATTTGACGGCTCTACAGAGCATTGCAAAGGATTTCTACGACAGGTAGAAATCTTTTTCAAACATCAAAAGGATGATTTCGAGTCAGATGAGAAAAGATGCGCTTTTCTAATGACTCTTCTGACTGGAAAAGCTATTGATTGGGCCGCAGCAGTCTGGGAGACTGATCGTTTGATTCAAACTTCGTCTGCGTATTTCATCCAACAGATCAGAGAAGTATTTGAATACCCAGCAGGGGGTATGGATATTTCTACTCAACTCATGCAACTGAATCAAGGTCGACGATCAGCCGCTGAATATGCTATTGAGTTCAGGACGATCGCAGCTCAGAGTGGTTGGAATGATGTTGCACTCAAGGCCATGTTCCAACGAAGTTGAGAATCGCTGCAACTAATCTACCTGCTCAAATATCCAATCCATTTATATCCACTGCTCAATCTGGCCCTGAACCCATGCAGTTAGGAGTCGCAAAACTCTCTAGGGAGGAGAAATCCCGACGCCTGATTCATAATTTATGTTTCTACTGTGGAAACTCAGGCCATGTTAATGCTGTGTGTCCACTCAAAACCCAGAAAACTACCAAATCTACTAGCCGGGTGAGTGTTGACCATTTCCCTCTTCTGTCTACCAAATTTTTCACTATCAGAGTCAAGATTACTTCTAAAAATAACTCCACTGATTTCACAGCATTGGTCGACTCCGGATCAGCACTTAATTTGATTCATCAAAACATTGTCATAAAATTCAACATCCCCACACAACCTTGCGACCCACCTCTCAAAATCAATGCCATTGACAATAAACCTATTGGAGAAGGCATCAACCAGCAAACCTTGCCCGTAAAACTTCAAGTTGGTCTTTTTCATTCAGAAACCATCTCTTTCAATGTGATTGATTCCCCCCGCCACGAAATCATCCTAGGATACACGTGGCTATCAGTTCACGACCCAGTCATCTCATGGTGGCTCGGTGAGATTACACAATGGTCATCCTTCTGCAATACACACTGTATAAACACCTCTGTAACCAAGTCATGTTTAACCACGAGTATTGAAAGTCCAGATTCTAAGCCAGTCGCTATTCTGTCATGTTATCACGAATACCAAGAAATCTTCAGCAAGACCAAAGCAACACTTCTTCCACTACATCGTTCCTGGGATTGTGCCATTGACCTCCTGCCTAATGCCATGCCCCTTAAAGTAAGATTTATCCCCTATCACACCCTGAAACGCAGGCCATGGAAGAATACATAGAAGAAGCGCTCAGTTCAGGTTTCATTCGCCCTTCCACTTCTCCAGCGGCAGCAGGCTTTTTCTTCGTGGAAAAAAAAGATGGAGGACTTCGGCCACGCATCGATTACAGAGGTTTGAACAACGTCACTGTCATGTTTAGTTATCCCTTACCTTTAGTACCCTCAGCTCTTGAACAACTCCGTGAAGCAACCATATACACCAAGCTAGACCTCAGGAGCGCCTACAACCTTATCAGAATTAGAGAAGGGGACGAGTGGAAAACAGCTTTTCTGACCTCTAGGGGGCACTATGAATACCAGGTCATGCCATACGGACTAGCCAACGCACCAGCAGTCTTTCAGTCCTTCATCAATGAAATCTTCAGGGACATCTTAAACAAGTATGTAATCGCTTACATTGATGATATCCTCATTTATTCCAAATCTGAAATAGAACATCAGGATCATGTCAAGTCAGTGCTCTCCAGACTACTTGCAAACCAACTCTATGTAAAAGCAGAGAAATGCGAGTTCCATGTTAAACAAACTTCATTCTTGGGGTATAACATCAGCCATCAGGGTGTTGAAATGGATAACTAAAAGGTTACGGCAGTCACTGAATGGCCCCAACCAACCACAGTCAAGGAACTACAGCGCTTTCTAGGATTTGCCAACTTCTACCGACGCTTCATCCGCAATTATAGCACTACTGCTGCCCCCTTAACATCTCTGTTGAAGGTAAACCCTCAAAATTGAAGTGGACTGAAAATGCCACACAAGCCTTCACCAAACTTAAGAACAGTTTCACAACGGCACCCATCCTCAAGCATCCAGATCCCAGTTTACCATTTGTCATAGAAGTTGATGCTTCGGACAATGGAATTGGAGCAGTACTCTCCCAAAGTCATGGACAACCAGGCAAGCTATATCCCTGTGCTTACTTTTCAAGGAAACTCACGGACGCAGAACGCAACTATGATGTCGGCAATAAGGAACTTTTATCCATGAAGGCTGCAATCGAAAAATGGAGACACTGGTTGGAGGGTTCTACCCATCCATTCCTGATTATCACCGACCATAAAAACCTAGAGTACGTCAGGAGTGCTAAGAGACTAAACCCTCGGCAAGCACGCTGGTCCCTATTCTTCACCAGATTCCAATTCACTGTAACATACAGACCAGGAAGTAAAAATAGCAAGGCAGATGCCCTATCCAGACTACATAGCCATCCCCAGACAGAATCCATGCCTGAACCTATTCTACCACCCTCAATAATCATTGCACCTGTTACGTGGGATCTGATGGAGGAAATTCAACGGGGGCAACAGAATGAACCCACACCACCCAATTGTCCACCCAATAAACATATGTTCCGGTGAACCTTCGTGCTAGAGTCATGCAATGGGTCCATACTTCACTCTGCTCAGGTCATCCAGGTATCTCACAAACACTCAATCTCACACAAAATTCATTCTGGTGGCCATCAATGGTTAAGGATGTAGCCAATTTTGTCAAGTCCTGCTCAATATGTGCCCAGTCCAAAACGCCTAAACATTTACCCTCTGGTCTGCTACAACCTCTGCCCATCCCACAACGACCTTGTCTCATCTGTCTATTGATTTTGTCACAGATTTACCCCCATCGACCGGATTCATGACAATTTTAGTTATTATTGACCGCTTTTCTAAATCCTACCATTTAGTACCCTTGAAGGGCCTCCCCACAGCCATGGAAACAGCTCTAGCACTTTTTCAACATGTCTTCAGAGTTTTTGTTATTCCTGAGGATATTGTTTCCGATAGGGGAGCTCAATTCACATCGCAGGTTTGGAGAGCCTTCTGCAAGCAGCTGGACATCAATGTCAGCCTGACCTCAGGATATCACCCTCAGTCCAACGGTCAAGTGGAGAGGCTGAATCAGGAAATTGGCCGGTATCTTCGGTCTTACTGTAGTCGTGAACAGCATCGCTGGGCAGAGTTTCTACCATGGGCAGAATATGCCCAAAACTCCTTAAAACACTCCTCCACTGGTGTCACCCCATTTCAATGCGTGCTTGGGTATCAACCCCCTATGTTCCCGTGGTCAGGTGAACCTTCTACAGTACCTGCAATCGATGACTGGATTCGTCGTAGTGAGAGGGTGTGGAACTCCGCTCATGTGCACCTGCAAAGAGCTGTCAGGAATCAGGCAGTTCAAGCTAATAGTCGACGTCGTCCACATCCTCCCTACCGAATTGGACAAAGGGTCTGGCTCTCTACACGGGATCTCAAGTTGCGGCTACCAAGCAGGAAACTAAGTCCAAGGTACGTAGGCCCGTTCAAAATTCTAAGACAGATTAACGAAGTCACTTATCAATTGGAGCTTCCTGTTAATTATCGTGTCTCTCCCTCCTTCCATGTTTCCCTCCTCAAACCGGTCCACCTGGGTGCTGACCCCAACACTGAGAATCAGGAACCACCTCCACCGCTGGACATCGATGGGTCCCCTGCTTACGCGGTTAAGGAGTTGTTGGACTCAAGAAGGAGAGGTGGTCAGCTCCAGTATTTGGTGGACTGGGAGGGGTACGGCCCTGAGGAGAGGTCTTGGGTAGCCGCCCATGATATCTTGGACCCAACTCTTATCAGGGACTTCCATCGAGCCAGACCCGATCGTCCAGCACCACGGCCACGGGGACGCCCTCGTCGAGCGTCAGGAGTCGCTCCTGGGGGGGGGGGGGGGGATTCTGTAATGTCACGCCAGCAGAGGGAGCCCTCTCCCGAGTACTGACTGTGTGCCACTCCCTCTGCTTCCTTGTATATTTCCCTGTATCAATGATATTTAAGCATGGCCTGGCTAACAGGCCATTGCGAAGTATTGCCAGTTTACCTGCCTTACCGAGTGTTATTCCATTGTCATTGTCTTGCTAACTTGTGTATGACCTTTTGCCTGCTTTAACCCGTCTTGCTTATATGGAATTACCCCTTTGCTCTGTTGCTACGGATTTGACTGCTTCACTGTGTTGAACCACTGCCTGCTTTAACGTATACGATATCTGCCTGCCGACTCTAACCTGTTTGCTGTAGATTTTTAATAAACATCTGCACATGGATTCTGCCTCAGCATCCGCATCTTTACAGTACATCAGGACTCCTCCCACTGAAACTTCCTGTGACACGTTTATTGCTCTCTCGTTGGCTGTAGGCCAACACTGCTGTTGCATTCAGTCAAAACATATTTCACATTGCGCGATTTGGAATTGCAGACAGGTCCAGCTATTTAAAATTCTAGATATCTTGCTGATATTGGCGACGCATTAGCGCTTCTCTCAAGTCGTGTCTATGATAATTCATATATTGTGATCGTCACTCATGGGAGCGAGCTCCGTTTTGCCTACCATTTCATGCTTTTGTCGCCGATCTCCACAAAACTGTCGGTGAGCGAAAATCAGGCTTAAAATCGTGTAGTGTAAACTCGGCATTAGTTGTTGTTATCAGCTAGATTAACGTTACTGGTGATTGCAAGCAGCAGAGGCTCTGGATGAATATGCGCTGTTATAGGGTGTTATAACAACTATAAGTGGCTTAAAAACTACAACAATGAGCCCCCACAAAAACTGCCAATGCTGAAACATTTTGATAAATAAAGCATCCAGTCAGATTTCTAGATTCCCTAAATGTCTGCTATTTGGCTGTTTTCATGATGAAGTGTACAACAAGAAATGCAATGAATGATCATATTCATGGATTTTCTCTCTCTCTCTCTCTCTCTCTCTCTCTCAAATCAAATCAAATCACTTTATTGTCACACTACTGTGTACACGAGTGCAACAGTAGGTGAAAGTCTTGTGTGCAGTTCCGAGCAACATTGCAGTAATGACAGTGACGAGACATAAACCACTTTACAATAACAACATATTTACACAACACAATTTACATAACAAATGTACACATACTTACACAACAATTTACATATCAAATGTACACAATACACACAATGTAGGATACACATACACTAGATAAGGGTATAAATATATATATATATACACTAACTGAATTGGGAGCGAGAATATCTCTCTCTCTCTCCTAATGAAACCTAATGTCCATATGCAGACATTAGTGAGAAAGTGATTTACTTTAAGTAAACACAGACTGTTCTTCCATTTTTTACTGTTGTTAGTTATACTATAGTGCTTGGTAATGGGAATAAGTTGCAGAGCGGAAGTCAGTTGCATCCCCATTGGAAGAACACGCCTGTGGATAAAGGTGGATAGGTGCTGTGAACGCCCGCAAATGGCTGTTTTTAAAAAAGTGCTGTCGCTGTGACACATATGGGGTTAAATATGATCTAAATTTTAAATGAATAAAAATGCAGTAAATAATATGGTTCAATTGAAAACAGCTGTTATTAAGATTTGATATGGAATATGTTCATTCTGAAGTAAGAATATTAATATTTATTGTATGTAAGTTAATAATTTAAGCAGTAAAGATGCATATTGCATGTATAGTGGTAGTTTTTATTTCTATACGTCACATTTCTTAGGCTTTAGAATTATTTTAAACATGCGAAGAAGTGTAATCATCAACCTGTTACATGTCCGACATGATCATTCAGGCTCACTGAACCAAGTTTAACTAATATATTTTTATATTCTATGAAGCTTAAAAGATACCCCCCCACCCCAATTTTGTTTATTTTTTTTAAACCAGTCCATGGTGCAAAAAAGGTTGGAAACCCCTGCTTAAAAGGATTCAATCTCTATCCTATCACTCCACCACTCCTACTTTCTATCTATCACACCAGCACTTTCTTTTCTATCTTTACATCACTCCATACTTTTTCTTTTCTTTCACTCAATCACTTTAACACCCTGGATACAACTGTATAACCTAGCAACAATTTAGTGCACCCTTGCAACCAAAACCCATTTTCTTCCATTCAAAATTGCTTAGATGGATATCTCCTGATCAGAATGCCAAAGAGACTGCAGGTTTTACTCATTACACTCAGTTCAGCAAGCAGCCTTTTCAGTTTCACCCTGGCAACTGCCCAGCAAACAGATGGATTTACCGCATCAACCGTATAGCAAAACATATATCTCTGCACCACAACATTGTAGAGACTTCAACTTATTTAACTCAGACCAGAAAGTAGCCTTTCAATATCATGCTGGATAATTCTTAGTCACACCCTAGTGTAACCGGGTTGAAATTATACCTTTACTTTTACGGTTGAAATGTCACCAAATCCTGATGAACATTGTTTTTTAGATTTTTAAGATGTGTTTTATTGACAATATTTATCCTTGTATGTTGTGTTCAGATTATGGTGTTAATACCTGTACTGTCACTTTAAGAGGTCGCATGCCTTGTGCCATTGTTCACGTGCCTCTCTCAGTTTGTGCCAGGCCAGCTGAGAGGAGGTAATGTATTACTTTGCTCGTCAGTTTTAAACATTTATTTCGGTTTTTGGACGATGTAAATCTTGTTTTATGCATGTATAAATGATAGTTTTAAGGTTGTGAACATGCAGTAAATGTGTCATTTGAATATAAATCTTGTAACACACTTTTTGCAAGCTTTAAATTAGACATGTTTCCACGTGCTAGCCTACAGAGTTCTCTGTATGTTTATCTGCTAACAGGAGCTTGATGTTGTCAATTACATTGAGCATTTTATAATTTATTTAGTTCATTTTCATATTTTTATTTAAAAGTATTTTTGCTGATAAAACTAAGTTTTATCAGTTATGTATGTATGAGCAGTTCGCGCCAGGCCAGCTGAGAGGAGGAGCTTGAGATCTGTGTGCTGGGTGGAGGAGACCGCATGTGACAGAACCTTATGTATTTTTTTTGTTGATTTGTACAGACAAATCCGCTGTTCTGCCTTCATTAAAAGAGCAACCAGCAGTTGGTCGTGGTTCGAGTCTTTTCTTCAGTCAGCACAAAAAGAACACAACGCAGAATATACAAGGGTTAATGGACGTGCATCCAACTTAACATAAAACTGTTAAAGACAAGGCGCGCACGCCGTTACACTAGCAACTATTTAGTGCACCGTAGCAACCAAGTAGCAAATCACATATCTCTGCAATAGTACATTGTATAGACTTCCAGTTTTGTTCATTTTACTCAGAGTAGTAAGGTGCCTTTTGAGGATCACCTTGGTAACTGCCTAGCAACTAGATAGGGTTATCTTAGAAACCAAGTAACAAAACATATATCTGTGCACTAGAATATTGTAAAGACTTCTGATTTATTTCATTTGGTACAGGGTAGCAAGGAGCCTTCTTAAAACATGCTAGCAACATGCTAAAACATGCTAGCAATGCCTAGGTAAGCATTCTATCTGTCAATAAACTTTCAGACTAGGCTTTTCCAAGCCAACCTAAAGTTTGTACTGACAAACTTTACTTCTCTAGTTATACATTGTCATATGAGCAACCAGTCAGTATCTGCACTGCTTGATTTAAGTGTCACAGGTCATCATTAAATAAACAGCCTAATGTTGTTTTTCAGGCTTGTTAGACTTCAACAGTTCTTATGTAATTTGGACATTCATAACTTGCACATCAGTATAAGATTACTTGTATAGACCTTATTCACAGCAGCGCCATCTTTGAATTTTGTCAGGAATGACAACAAGGCTGTGAGTGATAGACATACAGTCTCTTCAATGGGTTGCACTGCAGTTTAAAGTGATTTTGGATCGTTCTGCAGACAAAACATTGAAAAAACATATTTTCAAGAATACTCAGTAGACATAAAACATCAGACAGCATAAGTTGTGGAAAATTGGATGTGATCTATGAGATTTTTACAGCTTTATACTGTTTGTGCCACTGACTAGATGTAAGTTTATCCCTAGATGGCGCTAGCATGAAGAAGGTCTATACGGGAAGCGCTGTATGTTTTGCACTGTAGAAACATAATAAGCACAGCTTATTTGAATGGTTCTTTCAGGATTGGACTATACTGGAAGCACCATATATTTTGTGCTGTTGATTCAAAAGATCCAACTCCTTTTAATAATTATTTCAGGAATCTAACTGTACCAGAAGCGCATATGTTTCGTGCTGTAAAAAGGGCCGGCTCAAGACTCGTTCGAGTGGGAATTAAATACACTGATAGAAATATGTCAGTCATGTATGTATAGTCAGTAGAGGGCAGCACTGCTGCAGAGATGCGCTGCTGGAAACACTGTCAAGAGTATTTGCGAACGATGTTCCAGCCACATCAGCGGAAAATTGCATGCTGGAGAACCGTTAGCGGAACGTCATGGTTACTATTGTAACCTCCATTCCCCGAGGGAGGGAACGAGACGTTGTGGCGAAGGAAGTGACACAAGGGGTTTTCTCGGACGCCGAATCGTACCTCTGAACCTGAGAAAAGGCCAATGTCAAGTTGTCAGAATTTGCATGCCCCACCCAAAACATACGGGTATAAAGGAAAGCAGGGCAGCGAATGCCAGTCAGGATTTTGCACTGAGGAGCCGAAAGATGAAGCATGGCCATTTACAGTGCTAGGTCTAGTGGCAGGAGGGACACAACGTCTCATTCCCTCCCTCGGGGAACGGAGGTTACAATAGTAACCATGACGTTCCCCTTCTGTCACTCTCTCGATGTTGTGTCGAAGGAAGTGACACAAGGGGTCCATATAAAAATGGCACGCACTGACCGTGTTATGTGACTGTCGGAACAGGTGGAAAGCAGGCTACTGCATGTTAGAGGCACCTGTACCGAGTGTACTTGGCCCTCCCCAACACCCCCTCAAAGAGTTTTGCATACCCACCTTAGGTTTCCCCGCACCCCTGAGGGGGAAAAAGGTGTTACATGCTAGCATGGGAGCAAGCCCAGCAGCCGCGGCCTTCTCTCTCACTATGTCTCTCACATAGGTTGTAAAGCAGCTGGGGCCCAACTTAAGTCCGGGAAGGCGATCTTTTCCCGGGGGGAGCAGGAGAGCCTGTCGGGAACAGCAGGTGTCCCGAGGCTAGGGTGCTGAGAGGAGACTCGAAGCACTTGTCCTGCTCCACGCATCCGGCAGGGGGTGGCTTAGAGACTGAGGAAGAGGCCTAAGGTGTCGAGACCAGAGGTAAGGTAGCTGTCCGGTCCGCAAATTTCCTATTCTTTAAGGAGGGGAAGACCCTGCAGAGGCCACACCCTGCCCAGTCCAGGGGGAGGTAATGTGTGGCAAATACACCAAGAGGGTTGTGAAGCCGGACGTGGGATACGGCGCGGTGGTAGGTCCAGCCTAATGAAGGGGGGACACTACAGGCATGGGGCCAAGGCAGCGGGGCTGCCTGACGGAAACGCTGGTCTGCCAACAGGGGAACTGTACCACGGAAAATGCATCACGGGGAGTTATCCTGAAGAGGGAACTATGCACGTGGAGCCTGACCCCAGTACAGAGCCCTGAGACTCATACTGGGTCTAGCCGTGAGTTGCTCTGCTGAATTTGCGGGCCAGAAGGCTAGGGAGGAAAAACATCCAGGCAGTGATGCTCGGTGACTGACCTGGGACAGAAGGCGCACTAGATCACTGCGCATCTCTGTGGGTCTTCGGCTCGGGAAGAACACCATTTTGCGCCACTTCAGGGTCGTAAAGTTGCCTGGTTGAGGGAGCTCTGGCCTGATTGATCGTGTCTATGACAGCCAGTGGTAGATCTACTAGATCTTTCGTATCCCATCCAGGGGCCAGACATGGAGATTCCAGAGGTCTGGGTGCGGATGCCAGAGGGTTCCCCATCCCTGAGAAAGAAGGTCCTCCCTCAGGGGGATTTTCCAGTGAGGGGCTGTCTCGTGGAGCGTGAGATCCGGGGCCAGCTGTGTGCCAGCGCGTCTGTCCCGAGGGGAGCATCCGTCAGGGAATAACAGAGCGGGCAATGGGAGTTGTCTTGGGAGGCAAAGAGGTCTACTTGTGCCTTGCCGAATCTGTCCCAAATAAGCTGGACCACCTGGGGGTTGAGCATCCACTCTCCGCTGGGCTAAAACTGTTGCAACAGCGCGTCCGCCGTCGTCTTGCGGTTGCCATGGATGTGAGTGGCGAGCAGTGACTTGAGTAGCGGCTGACTCCAAAGGAGGAGATGGCGGGCGAGTTGTGACATGACGAGAGTGCACACCGCCATGGCAATTTATGAATGCTACCTTCGCGGTGCTGTCTGAGTGGATCAGAACGTGCTTGCCTCAGATTAGTGGAATAAACCTCCGTAGGGCAAGAATTACAGCCATCAACTCAAGGCAATTGATGTGCCAATGCTGCTGGGGTCTGTGGTTACCACGACACTTCTGGACACCTGCTTCAGGGGAACCCTGGCCCTCAGAAAGCAGAGGTCTGTCCAAGGGTTGAAAGTCTGATGGCAGGCGGGGGTGCTTATCACATGCGTGCCGTGGCACCATGCCCATCTCGGAACTCGAGTCTGTAGCAGTCTCATATGCATCAACCAGAGCGGCGCGACCGCGGCTAAGGATGCCATATGCCCCAGAAGCCTCTGGAATTGTTTTAGGGAAACCACTGTGCCAGACTCGAAGTGAGCGAGGCACCTGAACACTGACTGGGTGCGCTCGTTGGTGAGTCGCGCTGTTAACTTCATGCCGAGAAAAGAGATGCTCTGAACCGGGGGGAGCTTGCTCTTTTCCCAGTTGACCTGAAGCCCTAAACGGCTGAGGTGCCGGAGCACTGGGTCCCTGTAAGCGCATAGTAATTCTCGAGAGTGGGTCAGGATGAGCCAGTCGTTGAGGTAATTGAATATGAGGATGCCCACTTCCCCTAGGGGGGCAGGAGCGGCCTCTGCAACCTTTGTGAAGACGTGAGAGGACAGGCCTGCCGGGGCTGAGCAGTTGCGGGGCCGGAGGTGAGAGAGCTGCATCCGGGGAACCAGGACTGGAGAGAGTTGTAAGGCCGGGGTGCCGTGAGAATGGCGCACACTGGCTGGATGACCCAAGTAGTGGGGAAATCGCTCTTCTGTTGAACATTTGGGTACTGCAACCCGAAGAAGGTGCGGCAAAAGAAGATAAGGAAAACAAGGATTCTCGTCCCGGCCCTCCACCAGGGGACGGCCATCTGCGCGGAGAATTAGGGAGAATGCCGGCTGGCCATGCGGCGAGTCGCACTCATCCCGAACCCAGACAGAAGGACATGAGCGTGTTGGGGGCGGGTGGTTCGTGGGGATTTACCCGGCGAAACCGAGCCCGTTGTTATCGCCTTCATCGCCAGCCGGGTCATTCTCAATCCTGTGGGAAGGAGCGACACGGGGGTGGCTGAAGTGGCATTCACCTTCAGGAAGGAGAGCCGCGACCGCAACATTGCCATGGTCATGTTCTCGCAGTGAGAACATGAACCATCCATGAACGCCGCCTCAGTGTGATCGCTACCCAGGCACACGAGGCAGCGTCTGTGACCGTCATTCTTGGAGAGAAATCACCCGCATCCAGGAACAACACGGGCTGAAAGGCATCTTGAAAAAGACACGCCCTGAAAAGGATGTTCAGCGCCGCTGTGTATTGCTCTTTTTTGTGAGTGGGAAAACTCAGACTCTTTTAGAGAAAATTCTCTTTTAAACAGAAAGATGTGCTGTCGAAGCGCCCAGGGGCGTAGACTGCACAGAGTGCAGAGAGGGGCCTTTTCTCAGGTTCAAGAAGACCCCTTGTGTCACTTCCTTCGACACAACTTCGAGAGAGTGACAGAAGGGGAACCGAAAGTCACTAAGATCATATGATTCTGGTATTTTTTTTAAAAAATGGAACCTCATCTGTACAAGAACCGGTTCTGTATCTTCAATATTACCAGATATGATTCAATAATGTGTGTTTTCAGTTGCATAAGGCCTATACCTGCTGTGTAACCTTGTAGGGGAGGGAAGATGCTCAGTATGTTAGATGTTATGTAAGAACTGGTAATAATAAATATTCACAGCTACATCTTGTCCTAGTTAGACCAAGTACAGGATTTTCAGTGAATAGCGAGTATGGTAATTTTGTTGTAATTATTAAAAAAACAATTGTCCTTTTTGGACCATGTTGTAGGGAAAAGAACAATTGAAATGAGTTACCTATTTCACATGTGAAGACTGTTTTTATGGAAGCTTTGTAGGTACAGTATCAGAAAAGGTCCTGTTTAATTCTCAGGGTGAGAGAGTGGGTGGAAAAATGGAGGAAAAATAAGGTTTTGGCTGTTCCTGAATTGATTAACATTTT
Organism: Moxostoma hubbsi; assembly: GCA_032164185.1. Classification (NCBI taxonomy): domain Eukaryota; kingdom Metazoa; phylum Chordata; class Actinopteri; order Cypriniformes; family Catostomidae; genus Moxostoma; species Moxostoma hubbsi. The sequence continues at coordinate 19,270,030 of JAVLUX010000010.1, forward strand.
AAGTGGATCCTGGTGAAAGAAAATAGAACATTAATGTACTGCGTACACACACACACATATATATATATATATATATATATATATATGTGTGTGTTTGTGTGTGTGTGTGTACACTTTGTAGACTTTGTATGAAATTAAGTGATAAATTAAAACTTTTTATTTCATTATTTTTGAAGACATCCTAACAATGCAACATTTTTCCCCAAGTGCCTAAAACTTTTCCACAGAACTGTATATATACAGAATTCCTCAAAAATTTGCTTTACAATCACAAATCTTAAAAGATAGCTACAATCATCTTCTGCTGTCTCATCTACCACATCAATAAAAAAGGCTCTTTTAATCTGAATATCTATGTGACTAAAAATGTTCAATGCATTTTTATATCTATGTTAAAGGGATTTCATCCATCATAATATACCACACCATGACGTGTGTTAATCATGTATTTGTGTTTTTGTGCTGTATCTTGTGCTGGTATGTTTTAAAGTCTTATGGGAGCAATGGCAGTATTATAGCAGTCATTTTAACCAAAGGTAAAAACCCCAGTATGACCCCAGTTGAATTGAGTGCCCTCTGGTCCTATGTTATAAATATTAGTAGGAAGTGATATAGTGCTGAATAAAGGGACGTAATGTTCCCTCCTTTCTAAGTGCACAGATAATTTTTTGAGACTTTTGTAAAAATAGTATGAGAATGTGCAGAGTCTGAAGAATAGAGTTTGGAACATAATGTGTACAAAGTGTAATTACTACGTCCAAGCTATTACTCTACATGCTTAATACATTTTGAGCATTCAACTGAGGCACCAAGGCTTGCAGATTCCAATGTATCACAGCAAATTACAGTACAGTACTGAACAGTCTCACTGTATAGCCTACATTCAGGTGCTGCTAGACATTAAAAATAACTTTTTTAAAAGAAGGTAAATTATTTGAGGAAGTTAATGTACCTGCATTCATATATACAGTCATGTTTGGGGAGTAACGGAATAAACACAAAATATAAGTAACTGTATTCCACTCCTGTTACAATTTAAATCATTGGTATTTAGAATAGTTACATTCAAAAAGTATTTTGATAACTGAAGCAATTACTTTGCATTTTATCGTCATTTGTTTCATCTAAAATGTAGTCCTTTCAGATGGAAAACATTTATACATATAAACAGTACTGCCGCTCCCTATAAGCAGACTACGCAGTCTGCGTAGGGCATCAATTCCCTAGGGGGGCACCAGAAAGTCCACCGGCTGCCCTCACTCACACGTTATACATTATTCAAAGACCCGAAAGCAGTTGCTGAACAATTATGATTGCTTCATGCTCATATCAGGCAATCCAATCTTAATTAATGCAAGATCATGAAAAAGATCATAATTGTGTCACACTTAATTAGATGGAACACTATTCTCTATGACAGTGGCTTTATATATAGCCCAACAATTTAACACAAAACTGCATAAATAACACTAAACAGAACTGTAAATACAACAATAAACCCTATTAATAACCAAAAGCAACTATTAACATTCCCCATAAAATTGCACAAGCCTCCATTATTGCATATTCAAATGCAAACACAATGCACAACATGTGCTGACAGGACCTCTGCTGAACCAACTATACATCATCAAACTGATTATTATTTTTAGTAAAATAAAAACATGGTTAAAATTATTCAAAATTACAAAATGTGATAATGCAGATGTTTGCATTATTTTGTTCATTTTATGACTGAAATCAGGTTCCCCGTCTGTCGCTCACTTCGACGTTGTGTCGAAGAAGCGACACTAGGGGTCTCTCTTGAGAGCCTCATGCATCTCTGAATTTGAGAAAAGGCCAATGAGAAACTGGCAGACAGAATTCTCATGTCCCGCCCCCGGACATACGGGTATAAAGGGAGGGAAATGTGTCTGTTTCATTCAGAAATTTTCTTCGGAGCCAACCGGTTGTGTGATCAGTGAGCTGCTACTCACAAGACTTTTCACTTCATCTCTATGAGCGTATGCTGTTGGATCTAGAGCGCATTTCTCCTTCTCTGCACAGCAGTGCAGCTTTGCCCCTGGGCGCTTCGACAGCGCTTTTAAAAGAGAATGCTTTCCTAAAAGAGTTTATTTCTCTATAAGAGCAATACACAGCTGGCGTTGAAAGTCCTTTTCAGGACGTGTCTTTTTAAAGATGTTTTTCCGCCCCTGTGTATTTCCTGGAAGCGGTTGAATTTCTCCCCACTTCTGATGGTCATAAGAGCTACCTCGTGTGCCTGAGCTGGTCAAGTAGCTTCGCTTCAACCTGGGCCCAGCTCTCAGCCCCAGCGTCGAGCACCCCGCAGGAAGTGCACGCCCCTGTCTCCCGAACATTGCACAAACCTCCATTATTGCATATTCAAATGCAAACACAATGCACAACACATGCTAAAGTTAGCAGTGCAGTTTCATCAGCGGATTCAGCGATCTCGTCCAGAAGAAAACAGCATCGCTGAAATTCGCGACAGCAATAGGACTCTCTATCGGTTCCATAGGCGCACAGCAAGAGCACTGACACCACCAGTCCGCCCCAACTCGAGTCTGGCCGGGCTCTTCCTCCTGACTGCCAAGCAGGTCTTGCTCCCCTGCTACAGCAGCTGCTCTGGTCGCCTCTTGTTCCTCCATCTCCCGCAACTGTTCATCGCTGTATTGCGGCTCGTAACAGATCTTCGAAATCCCCATCTGCCATTTCAACTTCAAAACTACCTTCCGCCATCGTGATTAGCCTACTTGTATACAAACTTTCTACACAGAGCAAGAGCCTGTTAGCTTAGCTTCTACAGAAAGATGGCTGACACTATCTTCACATTCTGTGAGTGAGATCCCGCCCCATATGGGCGTGGTGAACTAGCTACTAATACTGGCAGTAGTTTTAAGCCTCTGGCCCAAAAATCCTCCGATGACGCAAAATGATGATTTTTGCGTCATCGGAGGATTTTTTCCAGACTAAAAATACATAAATCTCTCGTCTCAGGGGGATATGAGGGGGGGGGGAGCTTGGTAATTCGAAAATACTACTGGTTTTCTACTGATACAAAGTAGATTAATGCTAAATCCTGAAGTAACCCTTTAAGAACAAAATTCTTATTGGTAATAAGCCTGGCAGGAGAACAACTACCATCTGAACAACATACATACAATATATGCTCATGCTAATGTTTAATGTTAATGTGTACTGTACTGTAAATGTGTTTGCTTTTTTCTTACATTCAAGTCAAAAATATTTTCTGTCATATTCAATAATGCTGTCGATAGAGCTTAAGTTGTGTTAAATCTGTTCTGATTTATCAAAATGAAATGTCAGGTTAATTAAAATATTAGAAAAACTCAGGAGTTTTGAATAATTAAAATATTTTAAGTCTGATTTAATCTAATTCCATAATTTCTCAAAATAATTTTCCATTAGGATTTTTTATTTTTTATTTTATTTTTTTTTTTTTTTTTGTTTAGTTTTAAATCTGGTTATAGTTCATGGAAGTAGCCATACTGCCAGACCATGCCTCAGATGTTTCATGTAATGTAGAAAAGGGCAAGAAGCATTAGCAATTTCATTGATTAGAAGTAGGTCATTCTGACATATGAGTATTTTGCAATAATTTTCCTATCTGACATATTAAGCTAGGGTTACACAGCCAGGCCAGGATTTAATCTGGTGTGCTAAAAATGTAATCATCTTTGATTGAATAACTTTGAAACTGGCTTGCTCAGCAAATGGTAACTCCAAACCTTTTCAAAAGTCTATCATAAGGCACTTGAGAGTATCTCTTCAGGCATGCCGTTTTTATAACAAGCTTCAAACTAATAAAATTCAAATCATTTATGAAATCAGTTAATTTCCACTGGTATAATGTGTGCAGAGGCTTTGGACAGATGTCATTACTTAGGCTGCTTTGGATTTTTGGAACTTCCTCTCATGCTATCAAATGGGACAGTTCATGTGTCATCTACAGCTGGTGTTGAAAGGAGGGTTGCAGAAAGTGAGGCAAGTGATGTGGAACCGAATGAAACTTTTACTCTCTCCCACTCTCTCTACCTCCTTTTCACTTGCATATCAAATTTGTTTTGCTCTCCACAGAAGCCTCTCAAATGTAATCCCCTTTAACACTATCAGAGAGAAAGAGCGAGAGAGAATTTCAGTCAAAATTTTATACTTTTGTTGTCATTTGAGAATAGATTACTTTTCAGGTTTTATTACTTTATTATTATTTCCTAAAATTAGATAATTAGGGCAACATGCATCATGTTCACTTGAAACAACATGATATGTAATATTAGAATGCACTTAGACTAGACAAACCTTATGAAGAGAATTGTGACAACACTGGATAGTCCGTACTTTTTACTTTTGGACAGGGAGAGATTCAGGCAAAGGGCCCTATTTTAAGTGTTAGCGCTAAGCGCAGTGCTATGTTATAAGTCATAAGGGCAAAGTCAATGGGCATGGCCATGATTTTTTGCTATTTTCGTGGAAGCATGTACTAATTCTAGGTGCAAGTTTGGCGAAATTGTGAGCACAAGGCGCTAGTTGGGTCAAGTGCAGTTTGATTCTGAGGTTCTTCTCCATCTGTGTCCTTTTATACTGTAAGTCCATTACCTCAAGCACCGGTGATCTAAACAAAGAGATCACATTCATAAGAAGTTGGCAATGGACTGTATGCAATGAATTAGAAGAATAGAAATTCATTATTTTGTGCATTAACTGCATCCTTGTTAAATGGGACATGCTTCTTTCATGGAAAATGTAGTTCAGGATATGGATGTAGGAGCTGTTAAATTAAAGAGTATGTAAGTATTATTAGTGACTTAAAATCACTATGACAACAGGTGGACAATGTCTAGGTTACTATTGTAACTCCCGTTCCCTGATGGAGCGAACGAGACAGTGTGTCGAATGAAGTGACACTAGGGGTCTTTCTTGAAGGCCTCGGTTACCCCTGAACTTGAGAAAAGGCCAATGAGAAATTGGCAGACAGAATTTGCATGTCCCTCCCCCGGACATACGGGTATAAAAAAAGAGGGAATCATGTGTCCATTCAGGTTTTGCACTGAGGAGCCAAGAATGAGGTTTGGCCATTACAGTGGCTCGGTACAGCGTAGTGGCCGGGGGGACACAACATCTCGTTCCCTCCATCATGGAACAGGGTTTACAATAGATATTTGCCGTCTGTCGCTGACTCAACGTTGTGTCGAATGAAGTGACACTAAGGGTCCCTATTCAATCACGCTATGTGCTGAACCGTGTACATGAACTGCTGATGCAGGTGCGGGCAGGCAGTTGTGTGTCAAAGCAGCAGGCTGCGTCAGACTGCACATACCCTTCCCCAACGCCACATAAAAACATCATAAACTTTTTAGGTTCCCGGCATCACTTTGGGGGGGGGGGGGGGGGGGTGTTGGGGACAAGCAACGTGCCAAACATGAGAGCCTCTCTATGTTTCTCACATAGAGTTAAAGCTGCTGGGGCCATTTATCGCTATAACACGCATCAGGGATGGTGTTCTTTTCCAACTTCTATTCTTTCATGGGAAAAGACCCTGCGGAGACCATATCCTGCCCTGGCTGGGGGAGGTTAAATGTGGCAAATACATCACATGTTTTTTTAGGCCACATGTGGAAGTGGTGGTGGAGGAGTTTGAACGGGGCGGACACAGCCTGGGTCTGATAGGCCAGCCATGGCGGTGATGACCCAGTGGGCAATCTCTGTTGGAGACAGCACCCATTTCCGCTGTCTGCCACAGCAAACAAGAGCTGCTCAGATCATCTAAATCTCTGTGTGCGGTCCACCTAGGTATGCAAAGCACGCACTGGACACAGCAACGATAAGGCTGGGTCTGCTTCCTCCTGGGGCAGCTTTGCTTGCAGGTTGACTACCTCTGAGAGAGTCATAGGAACCTTGGGCATGTAGCCCGGTCAAGGCCTTAGGATGACGTGAGCATCTGTGAGCAGCTCGGACTCCAGGAAAGTGTCGCTGACGCAGGGCGGAGACAGCGTGAGGGGCCGCTCTGCTGTCAAGAGTAGTGAGAGCTGAGGAGCGAGGAAGCCAGACAGTAAAAGTTGACCTCTATGGCTTCGTCAACTCGTCATGCACTTATGGGAAGAAAGGAACCGGGGTGGGGCGTGGCTGTGAGCGCCGCCCTGACCCGAGGAACAAATCGTCTAGCCGTGAGGGGTGAGGGGGGACTGAGGGTTTTAGTCCAGCCCCGCACTCACGGCGACCCGGGCATTCATAGCGGACATATGTGCGTCAAGCTCAGACTGGACGAGCAGACCCGAAAGTGGCAGCCCAGTTGAGTCAGCAGCATCAGACGCCGCTGCAACGCTCTCCGATGAAGCGGCGAAATCATCATCCAGCTTGCGGGGACCTTGGGAGACATCAGATTGGCCGTGGGGCGAGCCGGACCCGGACAGAAGCAAACGAGCATGCTTGGGGCCGGGTGGTTCATGGGGATTTACCCGGCAAAACCAAGCCCGCAGCACTCCCGAAATCGGCTTCAATGCCAGCCGTGCTGACCAGGCAAGGTCAGGCGCGGTGCGGGGGTGGCTGAAGTGATAAAATGCAGCCTGCGTGTAATCGCAGCCCAGACACGTGAGGCAGCTCTTATAAGCATCAGAAGTGGAGAGATTTCTGCCGCATCCAGGAACTACACAAAGGCGGATAGACATCTTTAAAACCTCTTCCCAATCCTATAAAATTAGCCTAAAATGCCTAATCAAGGCATACCCAAAGTACATTTAAAGCTGTTCTTGAACCTTTTGGAGTACATGCATGGTTTTGGTCACATTTGAAAGGTGACACTCTGATGTTTTTTCCCCAGCAGTCAGAATTACTGTGAGTAATAGAAGTTTGAACACAATGAAATAGAAGCTTGTTTTTCCACCTGAATTTTTTTTTGCATACAGATCCATCTTTTCTGCATTCTACATTTTACATCTTGCTTCTTCACAACTCAGCAATTCACACAATGAAACAAAGACACACACACACACACACACCTCCCCCAAAAGGCGAGCAGTGTAACCAAGACACACAAACAAACACAGCATATATTCTTATATTCAAATATTTATATATATAGTTTTTATTTTCGAGTATGTAAATATGTATTATTGTATGTATATTTACTGTAAATACTGTATACTTTGTACATATCATGCATATAAGAGCTATATCTGCACAAACAATGAAACAAAGAGACACACTCACACACCTCCCCCATAGGTCAGCGGTGAAACCAAGACACACAAACAAACACAACATATATTCTTATTTTCAACTTAATTTTCTTATTTACAGTATATATATATATATATATATATATATATATATATATATATATATATATATATATATATATATAGCATGTCAATAGATCTAGATCTGACACAAACACGCTCACACACGTCACACACGCACAAACAAATACAAAACAACTCCCGCAAACAGTTCAAGACACTCACTGAGGAAACACACGACAAAAGGTATTTACAAAATGTGTATTCATTATTCAAACTAAAGCTTATTTAAGCAGAATATACAGTAATATATGTTATAAAACACAAGAAAACACTTACTTGTCCAGAGCGATGTCTCATCCTCTGCTTCTGAATCAACATATGACAAATCATCCGTATTTTTTTCAGAAATTTCATCTCCAGACTCATCGTTTTCACAACTAATGCCTTCTATCACATCCTCGAGCGAAAATCTTGTTTTTCTCCATATTTTCTCCATATTTAAATCTCCAAATGTGCAAACAGTTCCAAAAGGAAACGCCTCAGCTTTTACGCACAGATGCGCAAACCACTCGATAATGGCAAGACAACTTTGCGCACACACATTACAGAAACATCCTGTAAACTTCCTACTAAAGCCGTATATCAATGTTTTCAGAATTTCATTGGCTATACGATGCACCAATCATCCGCAAACTTGGCTGTACTTGGCTTGATCTTTACACAAAGGAAAGGGGGGAGGCCCTTACATTCCACACAGACTGTGGTTGGCTATTTAAGGCTTTGGACAGGACATGGAAGCTCCTATTGGGTCAAATGAGGTGTCAATCGAAAGGTCAGAGTGCGGCATTCATTTTAATACCGGATATAGGAAATGTTTACATCTGAACTGAAGTTATGACCGATAATATGCGAAAGATTAGGCACAGCTGCCGGGTACTTTGAAATGATGCAACAAGAGTCCGTGGGTATTTATTGATGTAATAATGTGATTTGGACTAAAAATGTTACTTGATTTGATCGTTTGGACATTTGGCAATGTAACAACACCGTTTTTGTCATGAAGTTATGGATCAGTGGACTACTATGAGGCTTCATAGGTGAGTTGCCTAAATTTTGTATATGTTGGTGGTCTGACAAATATATAGATTGTACCTGCTGTTGTGATTGTATCTTAAAATGGTTTATATAAATAGAATCACAAGAAATTTAGCTTTCCAAAGATATGTGGCATGTGTACCAATGTACACACAGCAGTTATGTACATCGCAAAGTTATTTTTGTAACATTCACAAGCCCGCCCGAGGTTCGTCTTATCCTATGGTGTTAAAAAGACGTTCAACGCCAATATGTATACTCTTTTGGAGGAAATATACTCTTTTGCAGGTCTATTTGCTCTTTAAGGAAACGCTGTCAAAGCGCTCAGGGGCGTGGACTACACTGGCTTGCAGAGATGGGAGAAAGCCGCTGGTAATGCGCCGTAGGATCCAACAGCAAACAGTAGTGGAAAACCAGCTTGCTGAACACACAACCGCTCGGCTCAGAAGAAAAAATCTGAATGGACAGATGCTCGATTCCCTCCTTTTATACCCGTATGTCCGGGGGAGGGACATGCAAATTCTGTCTGCCAATATCTCGTTGGCCTTTTCTCAAGTTCAGAGGTAACCGAGGCCTTCAAGAAAGAACGCCAAGTGTCGCTTCATTCGACACAACGTTGAACAGGTAATGAGTGAGCAACAGACGGGGAAATTCCAATACAAATTATATCATAAATACTATTTTAAATATAAATGTAATAATAATATTAATAACAATAATTATTATAATAAAAACACATGACCTACAGATAAAAAACTCATACATTTTGGTTTCATAAAAAAGGTTATTGTCAGGGTTAATGCTTTCACGAAAGTCTTTTGAAAATGGAGGCAAATGTCAATAATTTTCTGCTATTTATTTATAGTGTTTTCTGTACAACTTTTTGAGGAGACTGTCTCATGCCAGCCTATTATTGTGGTATAATCTATTTCAGAAAATCCCATCCCTTAGCATAATTTTTATAACGCAAACTGTGGTCACATTTTGGTCAAATTGTCTTTTTCTGTTTAAGTGGGCAATTCTTGGCTACAATGTGTACCAGACCTTTTGTTGATTATAGTAAAAAAATATGGCAACATGATAGGATCAGAAGAAAGAAAAATTCAGATTTTTTTTTCTCTTGGTATTAAAATATTCTCTCCTATCCCTGAGACAACTCTGAAAACTATGACATATAGAGACAAGTAAGCCACTTTCAGGTTGAATGTTCTCTAAAAGTGTAAACATACATAGTTGCTTTGTTTATTTGAGCATCCCGATCAGCCCGACACAGCAACATTGGCTCAACCAATGGCGTGAATTTGAGATGGAACTATCTGTTTACCAAACAATAGCATACAGAGGGAGTATTCTGGAAACCTTTTGAAATCAATCATTATTTTTGTAATTCCCATTAGTGATACAAGTGATGCTAAAATTATACACTTTAGCTGTACATTATATTCCAAGTTAATACTAGGTAATGGCTAAATTCTGGAGATGTTACTTCTTACTACCTCATTGTCAAGTTGCCAAGCTAAGACTCTGCTAGCACATCATAATGTAATAGTTTGACAACAGGGTGTGGTGGTGTGCTATTTCCAGCTAATTGGCATTTGGGTTATATAAAGGGATTTGAATTGCAGCTGGCGGTGGTGTTGATTCAGTGCTAGGTCTGATTAAATATCGCAGCCTCCTGTCAGACGCAGTTGGGCTGGCATCAGTTATCTATGCGATATGCGTCTCCTGGGCGGCACTCCTTACTTCCATCTGCCATTTCCATTCATGCCAGTACACTTATTTCACTCATGCTTCTGTTGTTGTCACAGATATGTTATGTTTCATTTGTTTATTGCTGTAAACATACATTGTATAGAAATGGACACATATTTAGTGGATGGCCTGAAGGAAAATATGACAGAAAAATGGGTAAAAAAAAAAAAGAAGAGAAAATTAAATGAAAAGACAAAAAAACCCCTCAATGAAACAGATGGCCCAGTTATTTGTCCATCAATTGCTACCTTGGTGTTTTGAAAAGCTAAAGGACAAAAAATTCCACTAGAAAATAGCCCAAAATGAATAACCTCTTAAAAAAACATGTTCTTGGTGCCCTTGAAATTCATTAGTTCCTCTTGAAAAAATACAAAGAATTGTTCTTTCTCATTATACAAAGTATAATTGACCACAGAAGAACATCTCTGGTAAATAACATTTTATTTCAAAACAACCATTAAATTAAATTTACCACATTTAACGGTACTGCTTATGGTAAATTCAATGTGACAGTACTTTTTTTTAAACTAGAAAGACAAATTACATTTTATTTTTTTTACATTTTTTTTTTTTTTTTTTTTACAAAACTTTAGGGCATTTTGTCTTGGATGTAAAGAACCACTACTATGGAAATATAAACAGGAGGCACTACTATTTATGTTTATGAAAGGAGGTTCAAAAATGAAAAGGACAGATTTAAATTTGTACTCTTGTGTTTGCAAATGTATAATGAAAATTCTATATATAATACATTAGGGACTGTAGTAAGAGTAAGATCCATACGCAGAGAGATTTTAATGCCAAAACACTCAAAAGAGAATCATGCAGTATATCCAGAGATAGAAGTCAGAGAGCACAGTCAAAATGAAGTTGCAGTCTGATCAACAAATAAATCCAAATCATAATCCAAGAATACCAAAACAAGGCAGGGTTCAAGAAAAGAAAAAAGGAATGAACAGGAATTAATGGCTCAAAAGTCAAATTAGTATTTTCTGACAAGACTTTACATTGAGAACCACTGACCTATATACTGTGTACAGTATGTTCAGTTCAAAGTGTGGGGAGCTGGAAACTGTCTAAAACGTATTCATATCTACTTAAATTGCATTCATGTCTGCATATCCAAACTTGGCGTGTTGAAAATACATGCCAGAATGTCTAGGTTACGGTTGTAACTGCCGTTCCTTGATGGAGGGAATAAGACGTTGTGTCGAAGAAGCGATACTAGGGGTCTCTCTTGAGAGCCTTTTGCATCTCTGATCCATGAGAAAAGGCCAATGAGAAATTGGCAGACAGAATTTGCATGTCCCGCCCCCGGACATACGGGTATAAAGGGAGGGAAATGCGTCTGTTTCATTCAGGATTTTTCTGAGGAGCCAACAATGAGGTTCGGCCGCAACAGTGGCTCGGTTCAGCGACGTGGCCAGGATGACACAATGTCTCGTTCCCTCCATCAGGGAACGGAGGTTACATCCATAACCTAGACGTTCCCCGTCTGTCGCTCACTTTGACGTTGTGTCGAAGAAGGGACACTAGAGTTCCAATTTAAATCACGCCATGCGCTGAACCATGGACGTGTTCTGCTGACACAGGAGCGGGTATTTTTACGTACCAAAGCGACCGGCTGTGCCAGACTGCACGTACCCTTCCCCAACGCCCCATAAAATCAACAAAACCTGACGAGTAAGCCGCGGCTTCCTCGCTCCTCCGCTCTCACTACCCTCGTGGTGGAGTGGTCCCAGACCCCCGTCTCCCAGCTCCATCCATTCGGCGGCACCGTTGACAACTCTGCCCAGCAGTCCTCAGCGGTGAAGCAGACGGAGGCCATTTCACATCCTGCCCACCACAAACCTGACGCCATTGGCCATGCCCCATCTGCTTGCCGAGGGCGTCCTCCTGCGGCTATGATACACTCTGCTCCGCCTCAACCCAGGCCCAGCTCTCAGCACCAGCGTCGAGCACACCGCAGGAAGCAGATGCCCCCCGTCTCACGGACCCTCTCGAGGACCCGTAAGGCTCCCAGGGACCAAGACGTTAGCTCTGGAGATGGTAAGACCGCTCCGTCACCCGGTGGAGGGCCGAGAGGAGAACTTTTTTGTTGAATTTATTTTCACATTCTCAGTAACAGAGCTATTTCCTTTGTCTCTGGGTCACCTGGCCCGCAAATGCCGTTCTCATGGCACTCTGCTGCCAGATCTCAACAGTCCCGGCATCCTGGACGCAGACAACCCACCTCCAGCCCAACGACTGTTCCCCGGCCGGCCGGTTCCGACGAGTCTAGAGGATGTCTACCCTGGACCTCCTCCTCAGTCACTAACCTGCCCCCTGCCGGGTGTGCAGAGCAAGGTAAGTGCTTTTTTTTTCTTCTCAGCACCAGAGCCTCGGGACGCGTCGTCACCTCCCGACGCCACTTTACCTGCTCCGCCCCACTGCGAAGCCCTGCCGGGTATGTCAAAAATAATCGTCCCCTTGGTGCCTCTAGCACGGAGTTTGGACGCGTGGCTCTCACTTCCCAAGTCCCTGCGCGCGGAAATCGATATTCTCTTACTCAAAGACGCGATAGAGCCTGTCCCTCCAACTGAAATGAAGAAGGGTCTCTACAGCCCTTACTTCATCATACCCAAGAAAGGCGGTAGCTTACGACCGATCTTGGACTTGCGAGTTTTCAACCAAGCGTTGCACAAACTCCCGTTCAAAATGCTCACGCAGAAACACATTTTAATCTGCGTTCGACATCTAGATTGGTCCGCAGCGGTAGACCTGAAGGACGCGTACTTCCACGTCTCAATTCTGCTTCGGCACCGACCCTTTTCATGGTTCGTGTTCGACAGCCAGGCATATCAGTACAAAGTCCTCCCCTTCGGCATGTCTCTGTCCCCTCGCATCTTCACAAAAGTAGCAGAGGCAGCTCTTGCCCCGCTCCGAGAAGCCGGCATCCGCATACTCAATTACCTTGAAAACTGGCTCATCCTGGCCCACTCGCGAGAGTTACTATGCACTCACAGAGACCAGGTGCTCAGGCACCTCAGCCGTTTGGGGCTTCAGGTCAACTGGGAAAAGAGCAAGCTCACTCCGGTTCAGAGCATCTCTTTTCTTGGCATGTTAGACTCTGTCTCAATGTCAGCACATCTCACCAACAAGCAGTTAGTGTTGAGGTGCCACGCCGCTTTCAGGCCAGGCACAACGATCCCCTTAAAACTTTTCCAGAGGCTCCTGGGGCATATGGCATCTGCCGTGGCGGTCGCGCTGTTGGGGTTGATGCATATGAGACCGCTTCAGCACTGGCTTCAGACTCGAGTCTCGAGACGAGCATGGCGCCACGGCACGCACCGTGTGACGATCACCCCCGCCTGCCGCCAAACACTCAAGTCGCTGTGTGCCACTCACATCCCCGGCCACCTCAATGTGATAGCGGACACGCTGTCACGGCAACGCTTGCCTGGAGAAGAGTGGAGGCTTCACCCCCAGTCGGTCCAGCTGATCTAGGAACGGTTCGGCAAGGCCCAGGTAGACCCGTTCACCTCCCGAGAGACCTCCCACTGCCCACTCAAGTACGCCCGTTCAGAGGATCCCCTCGGGGAAGATGCACTGGTACACAGCTGGCCGGCGGGGCTGCGCAAGTATGCATTTCCCCCAGTTAACCTTCTTGCACAGGGGCTGTGCAAGGTCAGGGAGGACGAGGAACAAGTCACTCTTGTGGCTGCTTATTGGCGGCCTGGTTCTCAGTCCTCGTACTCCTCGTGACAGCCCCTCCCTGGCGAATTCCCCTGAGGAAGGACCTTCTTTCTCAGGGATGGGACACGCTCTGGCATCTGCACCCAGACCTTTGGAACCTCCACATCTGGCCCCTGGACAGGACGCAGAAGATCGAGCTGGCCTACCACCCACAGTTGTAGCCATGATCAAACAAGCCAGAGCCCCCTCTACCAAGCAACTTTACGTCCTGAAATGGCGTCCGTTCGTGAATTGGTATTCTTCCCGGGCAGAAGACCCACACAGGTGCGCAGTTAGGTCAGTTCTCTTGTTCCTACAGAAGAGGTTGGAAGGGAGGCTGTCCCCTTCCACCTTGAAGGTGGATGTTGCCGCTATCGCAGCTCACCATGACCCAGTAGACGGCAAGTCTCTGGGTAGGCATGACTTAATTATCAGGTTCCTAAGAGGTGCTCTCAGTGGTCCTCGCTGGTCTTCAGAGATCCCCCCTCTCCCTAAAGGCGGCCCTGCTGATCACGCTCGCCTCCATCTAGAGGGTCAGGGACATGCAAGCGTTCTCGGTTAGCGACACCTGCCTGGAGTTCGGTCCGGCAGACACATATATGATCCCAAGACCAGGCAACGTGCCCAAGGTTTCTACCAAGCCCTTCAGAGCCCAGGTTGTGAACCTGCAAGCGCTGCCCTGGGAGGAGGCAGAATTTACAAATTTTATCCAAAGAATTTGTTAAAATTATATTCAATAGAGGTATAGGTATTGGTATCTATATCAGCAATATTGGCCTAAAAGTACTTGGTATCAGATCGAAAAGAAAATAAGGGGTATCACCCATCCCTACAATAAACACATGTAGAGACAGTGGTCAGTTTCACTCACACAAACACTTAACACCATCAGGGTAACACATCTGAAATTAAAATAATGCAATAAACATTAGCTAAACTACATCAAATATAACACAAAACACCCCAAAGTACATAACTGATATTAAAAATAAGAACATACCTAACTATTCCCATTAAAATATAATGAAATGTAATTGGTCACGCTGGGAATTCTGGGAAAACCTGATTTTTTTTAAAAATTTTTTTACCATAATTTTGACAATAATTTACCATAAAAGTACATGTACTCAATTGTTAAACATAAAAATAAATTATAACCGTCAATTATATGGGATAATCATACTTTTTACATCTAAAAAATTACATTTTTACAACATTTTAAAGTAAACTTACATGTATTGTCTTTTATAATATATTCAAACATTTTAACGTATATTTAGACAACTAGTGAACCAATTTATGTTTTTTTTAATGTAGCATTTTTAAGTCTTTTACTGTTAAAATTACAAAAATATATATATATTTTATGTGAAAATATCAATATAACTTTAAACTCAGAAATGTGCTAATATGCTAATCATAGAAGAGGAGGGTTCAAGTAAATGGTTTATGTGAATTGTATTTTTTAAAAGGTCTGGACAAAAATGAGCATCACTTAATAATTAAACCTTAAGACACATGTTGCCCTCTGTTATTGTATTTTATGGTGAATTCTGTGAAGAGAATCCAGGAAAATGTTTTTTTTTCTAGATCGCTCCCACTGTTACAGACACACATTTTTTGTACTCCAATAATTTAACTAGTAAAGGATGTTTGGGTTGTTTCTATGAAGAATGGTTTAACAGTGGTGTTTAAAAAGTTGTTCTACACACAAAAGCGTTTTATAGAAAATTTTTGGATTAAAAACATGTACATGTTGTACACTTGTCATAGCAATATCTTTACCTTCTGTTCTCTTCTTTTCATATAAAGACAAAATATTTATTGAACTGTTCTCTTGACCATTTTTGAAAGTGTGCAAAACATTTGCATTTCAGTGGTGTAAGTTTCATGTTTACACTAAGAAGGACAAGTCAACCCATTGCTAAACTCCAACATACCTGTTTGCCAGTGATTTCAGAAGAACAGCGAGGGAGAGAGAGCTCACGCACTCAAGGTTGCCAGATTGCATGACTAAAGTGTCTCCCAGGCAAAATATTTTCAAACTGTACAAGTATCAAGATCTAATTGGGGAATTTCACCTATAGAAATCTGACACCCTAACACATGTCGCAACAAGGGGGATGGCACCCCCTCAAATCCCCCCTCAACTCGAGCCTTGCTCCTGCAAAACAGTTTTGCTGTTTTATTTGTTTGGATATTTATAAAAATATCATTTTTTTTTATTTAGTGTCATTTACATTTTTATAATTAAAATGTTTTATAATGTATTTGTGCAACTCTTCAATGAAGAATGTTTGCCTTCTCTTATTCTTCAACAAAATGCTTATCCAACATTATTCCTTAGTGAAAACTGAAAGAATGCCAGTTCTGAAATAAAATTAAATAAATTAATGTGATATATATATATATATATATATATACACACACACACACACACACACACACACACACACACACAATATGGGGGGCAAAACAGGAAATACTCAAGAAAAATATTAATAGTATAAAAACTATTCTTACAGAATACATCACATTAGAAAAAAATAACATTCACCCACAAGAGGAATATATTTTGGAACAAAAAAGACATCTGGAACCCATTTTTTATTTATTTGAATCTAAATCAAACACCTGGAACCGGAACCACGCACTATCCCAATCATATATTTACAAACAAATAAAAAAATAAAAATATTTAAGAAAAAATTATATATTTGTATAAATACATATTTTCTAATTACAATGACTGTATTATCATATCACAGTTATATTTATAACCTATTAATGTATATAACAATA
Source organism: Moxostoma hubbsi (assembly GCA_032164185.1). NCBI lineage: Eukaryota > Metazoa > Chordata > Actinopteri > Cypriniformes > Catostomidae > Moxostoma > Moxostoma hubbsi. Next base: position 19,286,652 of record JAVLUX010000010.1, read on the forward strand.
ATGTTTATTTCCTATTTTTTATTACAAACACATACCTATAAAAATACAGACTTACACCACTTTTTTTATTTATTATTATTTATATTTATTTATTGATATATTTTTAAATAAACCTTTTTCTTTTCTTCTGTACATACTGAATAGAGATGCACACACACACACACAAAACAACCTCACACCTACACTTCACAAAATATCATGCAATATCTGTTTTGTTTGTTTTTGGTTTATTTATTTGGCTTATAAAAAAAGAAAGGAAAAGCAAAAAAATAAAATTAAAAAAATATTTAAAAACAATAATAATATAATACATCATACCCAATAAGCACATTCACAGACAAATAATTTCCCTTTCCATCTCTATTACTCTATTTGTATATCTCTTAGCTTATTATTAGTATTAGCAATGTTGTTGTTTCATTTTGTTTTTCCCTTTTCCCCCTTTTTTTTCTCTGTTTATATTGTTAACATCCACACCCAAATCTTATGCACACTTGCATACATACATATGTAATTTGTTTATTTGTTTGTTTGTTATTTTATTTTTCATCTTTTCCCTAATGATTGTCTGTTTTGAACATGTTATTGTCCTGTATGTTCTAACATATACCCGTCTTTCCACTACATGTACCTCCAATCTGTTTGATTTAAATAAAAATAAAGTTGTCCTCCGAAGAGAATATATAGTTGTAAATCCTGAATATATAGATATAAATATGAATATAATTCCTGAATATATAAATCGGAACATATATTTGTAAATCATGAATATATAGTTGTAAATGTATATGTATAAATATAACTTAAAATATATAGTTTTATAAAATTGCTTTTTGATCAGGCTTGTTGATAGACAATCTTTAGGACAATCCATATGTGATTAAAACTGTTAACATGCTTAATATATTTTTTTTGTTTTCACCATTATTGTTATAATCAGCTATTTTTATTTTATTTGTTTAGTTATTTTTTTCTGCTTCATCAATTTCTTGATAGCCAGGGTTTGGAAGCCCAATGGGTCCTTTGTCACAGTGATTTAAATCTTGCACTCATCTAGGCTTCTAGATTTGATTCTGTTGGTTCAAATGTGATTAAAAAAAAAACAGTTCCATGTTTTTTGGCTTTGTCTGAAGTGGAAGAAACGTCTCGGGTTACATGTGTAACCGTTGTTCCCTGAAAAAAGCGGAACGAGATGCTGCGCTTTGCTAAGCGCTTGAGGAACGACCCTAGTCGTGACCGAGCTGTGAATATGTGTGTAACACGTCAATGAACATTGACTGGAATTTATAGCCTCGGCTGATGTGATCATTAGACGCACCTGAGGCCAGGCTATAAATGGATACATCACCAGGTGTCGTCAGATACTTCTTTTTGAAGAGCAGTCCTGGGACGTCCCAGTGCGGCAAAGAAGTGCAGCATATCGTTACGCTTTTTTCAGGGAACAAGGGTTACACATGTAACCCGAGACGTTCCCTTTACAAAAAGCTTCACTTATGATGCTCCGCTTTGCTAAGCGCTTTGGGAACGCAATACCCACGCCTCCGCACTGGGGCTGTCCGGACCCCTAAGGTTGTGCAGTGTGCTCACAAGAATGCGAGAGGTCTCGGACACGAGCTTGAGATGTCGACTCAAGGGCATAAGAGCCCGGAGTAACAAACATCTAAACCATAAAATTTGATGAATGTGTGCGGAGAGGACCAACCTGCCACATCACAAACTTGTTCAGGGATGAGCGGAGATGTCGACTCATGGGCATAAGAGCCCGGAGTAGCAAAGCATCTAACCCATAAAGTTCGATGAATGTGTGCGAAGAGAACCCTATCGCAACACAAACTTGTCATAAAAACTGATGAATGTGTGCGGAGAGGACCAGCCCGCCGCATCACAAACTTGTTCAGACATGAGCTTGAGATGTCGACTCAAGGGCATAAGAGCCCGGAGTGGCAGAACATCCAAATTATTAAAGTCTAATGAATGTGTGCGGAGAGGACAACCTGCCACATCACAAACTTGCTGCAGAGCAAGACCTCTAGCCAAGGCTTTAGAGGAGGAGAGCCCTCTGGTAGAGTGCACCTTAAAACCTACTGGCGAAGCTTGAACGCGCGCCTCGTAGGCCCCGTGCTATAATGTCCCTCACCCAAAGTAACATAGTCTGTCAGGAGGTGACCGCCCACGGTCCCGATAACCTCAAGAGAAAGCCCTGTGAACCTCAGTTGGTACCCTTAGGGGCCAGACATGAAAGGTTTTACAATTCAGGCCAGGGATGAGAAGGTCCTCCCTGTTCGGAATCGTCCAAGGCGAGCCGCCGAGGAGAGGTATTAACTCCGAGAAACATATCCTGTTCGGCCAGCGCAGCGCCATTAGTAGGAGGCAAGACCCTTGCTGGTGAACATTACCAAGACTCCCGGGAGCAGAGAAACTGGGGAAAGAAACGCATACAGACGAGGTCATGTATGTGTCTTTATGTCCAGACCCAAGGGTGGGCTGGGTGATTTCAGGAAAAAGTAGAGGAGACATTGCGCTATTCATAGAGGCGAAGAGGTCCTCTTCTGCCCTAAGATCTTACTCGAACTTGTTCCAAGTGGGAAAAAGCCCGAGCATTTAAGAAGGTCTCAATAACCTCAGGAGAAAGCCCTGTGTCCCTCAGTTGGTACCCTTAGGGGCCAAACATGAATGATTCCACAATTCGGATCAGGAGTTTTTGCCCTGTGCCTGAGATAGAAGATCCTTCCTGTTCAGAATCGCCCAAGGTGAGCCGTTGAGGGAAGAAATTAGCTCTGAGAACCAAACCCCGTTTGGCCAGTGCGGTGCTATCAGTAAGAGGCAAAAACCCTTGCTGGCAAACTCTGGGCAACTACTACCTTAGGGTGGAGTTCTTTACTCCCCCGTTGGTATTTTCTTGTCTGGACAGTAAGTCTGCTCCCACATACGGGCATCCAGGGATATAACTGTCCTGAGTGACAGGAGTTTACCCTGGGCCCTAAGGAGAATCTGACATGTCAGAAGTACAGCTGACAAGAACGTGGATCTCCCTGATGATTTATGTAAGAGGCTACCGCTGTATTGTCCACCCGCACCAAGACATGGCAGCCTCAGGAGGAGGTATTTCAGGGCCAGAAATACAGCCATCAACCCGAGACAGTGACTGTGACAACCGAGCTGACGACCCTCCTATCCCCTTAAGCTGGACGACCACTTAAGGCCGCTTCCCCACCCGTCAGGGAGGCATCTGTCGTTAGCAGCCTGCGACAACAAAACGCACCTAGTTTGGGACCCAAGGCAGAAAACCGGGGTCTGAACCACATAGAAAGGGAACAAAGCCCGAGGCGTGTAACCCTTATTAGCCTAGGGGTTTTGGCCCTTGAAAGAAAACCCCTGGCTTTGAGCCACAACAACAACGGTCTCATGAGCAGAAGGTTCATGAGGACGCGGTCGCCCTGGGACCTGTAAATCGTTGATACTGATAACAGTGCAACCTTGGCCTAGCCTGACTTTGCTCAGGGTGATCTGAATGGACTCAATCCTAGCAGGAGACAGTTGTGCCCGCATTGTGATTGAACTCCATACGATTCCCTGATAGACAGTGTTCTGGGTTGGAGAGAGGATGCTTTTCTTGGCAGATGAGCTAAGACGATGTCCCTGTGCTGAACTGCCAGTTCCTGGAACTGCGCTAGGATCAGCCAGTCGTCTACATAATTCAGAATGCAGATGCCCCGGAGTCACAAGGAGCCAGCGCTACATCATACATTGTGAATGTGTGGGTAAAAAGGGCTAGGCCGAATGAAAGAACCTGAGACTGGAAGACTTCGCCCCTGGAAGCGAACCTCAGGAACTTTCCATGTTGTGGCAGAACTTCTAAATGAATTATAGAAGTGCGTCATAAGATCGATGGTGACCAGCCAAACGAGTTGTAGGGCTTGAGACACGACCGTCTTGATAGGCATCATCTAGGACTTGAACAGCCATGGGCAGTTCAAGCTTTAAGATCTAAGCCAGACGCCACCCCTCACCCTCCATGGGAAACGGGAAGTATTTAGTGTAATAACCTAACTCTCTCTCTGGAAGGGGAACACATACCATGGCCCCTTTAACCAGGAGATTTGAGTTTTAAAATTTTTTTTTTGCTATTCATAGCAGACATAAAAAGAAATCCGGTTTATGGTAGTGAGACCACACCGTTGAAACACGGAAAGTCGGCGAGTGAATTAAATCCTGACGCCCTTTTAAGACCCACAGCAAAGAAAAATATCTGGCAGAAGTTTCCACACTGTCAGGATCTCTGAGACGGGTATTAGATTTTAACACTTCCTGTTGAGGGGTTATCGAGTGTTTCACATCCTGAATAAAATGCAGGAACAGCAAAAACACCCAATTTTGACGGGAGCCTCTGCCACCCGAAACACCAAGAGGTGGTGGGAATGGAGGGGCTTCGAGGGGGTACCGGGAGGGGTGAAGTGAAACACGCACCCCGTCCCGAGGGGAGCTACACCCTAATTTAGGCGCAAGACCATCAGGATTTTCTTTTTCTAGAAATTATAGTTCTGAGGTCTTGCTTCGGGGGCTGCCGAGGGCGGCGAGACTGTCCCCAATCCCTGGGAGGAGGAGCACGACTCGCCACGCTTTGCCTTTGAGCCTCCCTTCTAACAGGACCAAGGCGGATCTGGGGGGCCGAAGGACCCGCCCCCTGAGTGCGGCGAGGGAGGAACTGCCCAAAGGCTTCCTCGTGGCTTCTCGCCTCCTGGAACCTGGAGATAGCCGTGGTCATGGCGTCTCCAAATAGGCCAGTGGGTGAAACCGGAGCATAAAGAAGGGAATTTTTGTCCCTGTCTTTGATGCCCGAAAGGCTGAGCCAAAGATGCCTCTCTGCGGTTACCAAGGCAGACATAGACCGGCCAATAGCACGAGCTGTTTGCTTGGTCGTGCGGAGAGAAAGATCTGTGGCCCGGCGGAGCTCAGTGAAGTCTTGCTCGCCGAGCACAGAGCCCACACTCAGGTCGTCCAGGAGGTCAGCCTGCTACTCCTGTAAAACAGCCATTGTGTGCAGAGCAGCACCAGCCTGACCTGCTGCTTAATAAGCCCTTCCCACTAGAGTGGAGGTTGTCCTACATGGCTTTGAGGGGAGAGAGGGCTTCTTAAGTGACGATGCCGAGCCCGGCGAGAGATAGCCCGCAAGCGTCTCTTCGACCGGCGGCATCACTGAATACCCCCGTGCCTCAGCACCCACGATAGTCGAATATAATGACGTCGAGGGTATGTGAGCACGGGAAGAATAGGGGTTTCTCCATGAGCGAGAAAGCTCTTCATGGAGGTTATCAAAGAAGGGAAGGGACTCATGAGGCGTTCCTTTTTTTAGATTGGAGGATAAAAATCTATCCCTTAATTTGGAGGGTTTGGGGGTCTCTTTTTCGCGTGGCCAGTCCAACTGGAGTCTGGCAACCGCACGAGTAATAACATCGCGGACGGAAAGCTCGGAGGCGGGAATAGAATCTCGATCCTCCTCATGAATCGAAGAAGCGTCGGAACGCGCTCCGATATCATGTGAAGGACCAGCTGGGTTTGGGGAGAGAGCAAGAGAAAGGGAAAAACCCATCTCTTGCTTCTCAGCCAAATCCATTCGAGAGCCCCACGAACTAAGCGTGGGTGCTGACTCCCGGAAGCAAGCCAGGCGAGGCGAGCGAAAGCAAATCGCAGTGCTCGCACCCACCCTGCTGCTACGCTAGAGCAGCGTGCTCTTCCCCCAAACAAAAAGAGCAAAACTGATGCATGTCCTCTTCAGCTATAGAGCGAAAACAGGGGAACACGCATCGTTTGCGGCTTTCAGTCATTCTCTTTCTTTTTTTTTTTTTTTTTCAAAAATATATATATATCTTCTAGACAGAAGGGAAAGGAGAAAAGGTTCACTGCACACTGTTTGACAAATTCTAATCACATCAGCCGAGGCTATAAATTCCAGTCAATGTTCATTGACGTGTTACACACATATTCACAGCTCGGTCACGACTAGGGTCATTCCCAAAACACTTAGCAAAGCTCAGCATCATAAGTGAAGCTTTTTGTAAAGGGAACTACAAAACACCTTTTAACCATATTTTTAGATGTTAAAATAGTCAAATTTCTTTGATATATTTCCCTGTTTTTCTCATAGGAATGAATGAGTTACTATGGTAACGAGGAATCGATTTCCCCAGTTTAACCACACCCCCAGTAAGGACTCCAAAGTCTAAGGACCCTTATCCCTATTTGCTAAAGTTGGTGGCCTTATAAACTACCAATTGCTCTGTCCACATTTCATCAGCAATGCCTCCTAGCTTGGAAGGTCTGTATTGTCCATGGTTCCACGTCTGTCGCTCACTTCGACATTGTGTTGAAGATGCGACACTAGGGGTCTCTCTTGAGCACCGTCCCCAGACATACGGGATTAAAAGCGGGAAAATAGGTCGAGTTCATTCAGAAATTTTCTTCAGAGCCGATGGTTGTACTGCAGTGAGCTGCGAGTCACACACCCGTTCCTGTTCCTCTGACGCTCTCTGCTGTTGGATCTACGGTGCACTACAGTGGCTTTCTCCTTCCCTGCACGGCAGTGCAGCTTGCCCCTGGGCGCTTTGACAGCGCAAGAGCAAAAAGGAGTATTAAAAGAGAGATATTTCTTGTAAAAGAGAATTTTCCTCTATTAGAGCAATACACAGCGGCGTTGAACGTACTTTTCAGGATGCCATTCCACCCCTGTGTAGTTCCTGGATGCGGAAGAGTGCTCTCTAATTCAGACGGCCACAGGAATTGTCTCATGTGTCTGGGCAACGATCACAACGAGGCAGCATTTGTGGATGGTTCATGCTCTCACTGAGAGGGCATGACCATGGCAACGTTGTGGTCATGGCTTGCTTTCAATAGATTGCTCCTTCTTCCCACGGGACTGAGGACGATGCGGCTGGCGATGGAGGCGATCTAGGGATGGCAGCGGGTGCAGCTCCGCCGGGTACACCCCCCGGATCACCCGCCCCCCCCAAGCACGCTTGTTGACTCCCGTTCGTGCTCAAGGCAACAGCGGCTCGCCTCACAGCCAGCCTGCTTATCCTCTAGTGCTCAAAGTGGATGAGCTCACCGCTGCATCAGAGAGCACGGCGTCTGACGTGGACGACTCCCCCTAGGCTGCCGCCTTCGGGCCAGCACGGCCAGGCTGAGGCTGATGCCCAGATGGCTGACATGCTTTCCCGCTTTTTCGCGGTTGGATGACTGGTTCCTGGGGTCTGGGCGCCACTCACAGAGAGTTACTATCCGCTCACAGAGACCAGGTGCTCAGGCACCTCAGCCGCCTGGGGCTTCAGGTCAACTGGGAAAAGAGCAAGCTCGCCCCAGTTCAGAGCATCTCTTTTCTTGGAATGGAGTTAGACTCAGTTAGATCAATGTCAGTACGCCTCACCAACGAGCGTGCACAGTCAGTGCTGAGATACCTCGCCTCTTTCAGACCAGGCACAACGGTCCCTTTAAAACTCTTCCAGAGGCTCCTGGGGCATATGGCATCCTTCACGGTGGTCGCGCCACTGGGATTGAAACAGCCAAAAACTCTAGGCAGTTGATATGCCAGCGCAGCTGCGGGCCATTGGAGAGGGGCCCCGCTGCGCTGGCATATCAAATGCCAAGAGTTGTTGGCTGTTTTCCTTGCCCTGCGGAAGTTTCTCCCGTTAGCTCGAGATAAACATGTCCTAGTCAGGTCAGACAGCACCACTGTGGTAGCATACATAAATCACTCTAAGCACATGTCACGACTCGCCTGTCGTCTCCTCCTTTGGAGCCAGACTCAAGTCGCTGCGTGACACTCACATCCCCAGCAACCTCAATATGATAACGGATGCACTGTCATGACAATGCTTGCCCAGAGGAGAGTGGAGGCTTAACCCCCAGTCGGTCAAACTGATTTGGGAACAGTTCGGCAAGGCCCAGGTAGACCTGTTTGCCTCACGAGAGACCTCACACTGCCCGCTCTGGTATGCCCAAACAGAGGCTCCCCTCAGTGCAGACGCACTGGCACATAGCTGGCCTGCTGGGCTGCGCAAGTACGCATTTCCCCCAGTGAGCCTTCTTGCACAGGTGCTGTGCAAGGTCAGGGAGGATGAGGAACAAGTCACCCTGGTTGCTCCTTATTTGCCTAATCGGGCCTGGTTCTCGGACTTTGTACTCTTCACGACAGCCACTCCCAGGCGAATTCCCCTGAGGAAGGACCTTCTTTCTCAGTGACAGGGCACTCTCTGGCATCCGCACCCAGACCTTTGGAACCTCCACGTCTGGCCTTTGGATGGGATGCGGCAGATCTAGCTGGCCTACCACCTGCCGTCGTAGACACAATGAGCCAAGCCAGAGCCCCTTCTACAGGCATCTTTACGCCCTGAAGTGGCACCTGTTCGCAAATTGGTGTTCTTCCCGGGCTGAAGACCCACAGAGGTGCGCAGTTAGGTCATTGCTCTTATTTCTGCTAGAGAGACTGGAAGGGAGGCTGTCCCCTTCCACCCTAAAGGTGTATGTCGCTGCCATCGCGGCCCATCACAACACAGTAGACGGCAAGTCTTTGGGTAAGCACGACTTAATAATCAGGTTCCTAAGAGGTGCCTGGAGGTTGAATCCCGCTTGGCCAAGCCTGTTCCTCTCCTGGGATCTCTCAGTGGTCCACGCGGGCCTCCAGAGACCTCCCTTCGAGCTGCTAGAATAAGTCGGACTCAGGCCCCTCTCTCTAAAGACAGCCCTGCTGATTGCGCTCGCCTCCATCAAGAGGGTTAGCGACACTTGCCTGGAGTTCGGTCCGCCAGACACATATGTGATCCTAAGACCGTGCCCGGGCTACGTGACCAAGGTTTCTACCATGCCTTTTAGAGGCCAGGTAGTGAACCTGCAAGCGCTGCCCTGGGAGGAGGCAGACCCAGCCCCTTCGTTGCTGTGTCCGGTACGTGCTTTGCCTACCTACTTGGACCACACTTTAGATGTTCTGAGCAGCTCTTTGTCTGCTTTGGTGGACAGCGGAAAGGGAACACTGTCTCCAAACAGAGGCTTTCCAACTGGGTCGTGGACGCCATTTCGTTGGCCTATCACACCCAGGCCGTGCCCCCCCCCATGAGGACGCACAAGTGTTGCGTCCTCTTGGGCACTAGCCACCTCCCTGGCAGAAATATGTAGAGCAGTGGGTTGGGCAACACCTAATACCTTTGCTAGAATCTACAATCTCCGGGTTGAGTAAGTATCAGGCCTTGCTCTTGGGAGGAACTGATCTTTTAGATAAGAAGTGTTCTAATAAACATGTCCGACAGATAATTCAGCTTAGAAAGTAAATTATACCTAGGGGAACATTATTTTGGGCTTCTCTTGTGGAGGACATAGATTGGCACAGGGCCTGGCTTTTACCTGGGAAATATTGTGTCTCCAACAAGGTCAAATAAATATAGTTCAAAATTCTACACAAAATATATCCGGTTCACTCTGACATCTCCAAATTCATATTGATAGTTTTTTGTTCTTTTTGTAGAAATGTTTTGTAAGAACATGTGGCCTTAGCCAAGAACATTTTTAGGGTGATGCAATAAAACACACTAAAAAACATTTGAAGGTTGAAGACTTGAAACTGAGAAATTGAGTATATCAAAGTATCTCAAGATTCAACGATGGCAGAGAATCTTCTGTGTTTTACATAAGGCCATTTTCATCATAAAATCATCATATAAAATGTTTGTTGATCAAGACAACATTTTTAGTGGAAAAATTGATTATTGTTAAACTGTATATATACAGTATAAGACAATCTGTCATAATCTTGAAAGAGGGGGATTTGGAATCAGATTTATTTATTCATTTATTTTTTTGCAGGAATGATGTAAGACATACCAAAGAAGGGTTAAACCCCTTGATCTTCTCAAGTACACTCTTTTTGCATCCCTCCCACACTTTGAGCCTGGAAGATGCATGCCTCCTTATATTGATTGTTGTTTTGCTGGAAATCATTTTATGTGTGATGTTTAACACCTGTAAAATATGACACAATAAAATGACTTGTCAAGATCAAAGCTTAGCAACAGCTGGGGTTATGTATTCTAAGAGCTTTCTTTGATTTCTATCTAGGGTACGAATGTTTTCCTTCCCTCCAGTCTACTTAATTGGCATGAATAGTGATGTTGATGAGTGATTGCCTAAGATGCACTTACTAAATTGAACTGGAACAGAGGTTTAAATTTTTGGACACTGATGATAAAAAGGTAAGGGAGATGAAAATATACAAGGTGAATATTGAAGGAACTGTGGTGTTTAAAAAATGCATATTGCTAATAAATTGCTACACACGTTTTTGGTACATCGAGCCCTTAATCTTGCATGAGTCCTTCTGTAGCAACATATGTTACATTTGTAAAAATACAATGCGTAAAATGTATTTTGAAGAACAAAACTTCTCAGTTACTGTCATAACCTCCGTTCCTTGATGGAGGGAACGAGACGTTGTGTTCATGTAGTGACACTAGCAGGGCTGGACTGGTAATCTGGCATACCGGGCATTTTCCCGGTGGGCCGACACACTTTGTGGCTGATCAGGAGCAGACTGGCCATCAGGAGAACTGAGCGGGCTGGTGGGCTGGCGATGATACAGGCAGATACAGCCGCGATAATCTAAAATGAGCCGCTGCGTTATGCAGAACGGACCACAAAACGGCGCTATGATATGCCTGGGCCAATTTCTCTTCCCAGTCCAGCCCTGGACACTATGTGTCACTCTTGGTAGCCCAAAACACCTCCAATCTTTGAGAAAAGGCCAATGAGAATTGGCGAGTGGAATTTTCATGCCACTCACTTGGACATAAGGATATACAAGGATCTGGAATGCCCATTCAGGTTTTGTACTGAGGAGCCGAGACAAGGTCCCGGCCATTTCAGCGGCTAGTTCAGCATTGTGGCAAGAGGGACACAATGTCTCATTCCCTCCATCAGGGAATGGAGGTTACGACAGTAACCGAGTCTTTTCCCTTCTGTCATTCACTTGTGTCGATGTAGTGACACTAAGGTTCCCTATAGATAAACCGTGCAACAACCGAACCTTGTTATGAGAACTGCCGAAGCAGGTGCATCAGACAGCACGTAACCTCCCCCAATGCCCCAAAAGATGTCATGTAGTTCCCCGCATCCCCGGGGGGGGGGAAGCTGAATGGGGTAATAGCGCACATTTTCGCCTCAGGGGAGGGTAAAGGAGCTATACGCAAGGGATACACCTGGCCAGCTGTTTCATATTACCAAACTCTACCTGTTCGTACCTGAAAGAACACAGGATGAAACCAGCTCAACCCGGAGATTATAAAACCTTGCGAAGGAATTGGGTGTTGCCCAGACCACTGCTCTGCAGATGTATGCTAGAGAGGTGCCATTGACCAATGCCCACGAGGATGCCACACTCCTTTTAGAGTTTGCTCAAACCCGCAAGGGGGCGGGCATGGCCTGGGTTTGGTAGGCCAATGTGATGGCATCCACGATCCAGTTGGCAAGCCTCTGTTTGGAGACAGTGTTCCCTTTCCGCTGTCCACAAAGCACACACACAGCAACGATAAGGCTGTGTCTGCCTCCTCCCTGGGCAGCACTTGCAGGCTCACCACCTGATCCCTTAAAAGGGTTATGGAACCTTGGGCACATAGCCTGGTCGGGGTCTCAGGATCACGTGACCGAATTCCAGGCAAGTTTTGCTGACAGAGAACGATTGCAGGTTTCTGGCCCTCTGGATGGAAGTGAGCACGGTCAGGAGGGCAGTCATTAATGAGACTGCTTTTAACTCGACTGATTCTAGGGGCTTTATCGGGCTCCCCGAATGCCCAGCAGGACAATGGAGAGGTCCCATGAGGGAAAGAGGCATGGCCTAGTATGGCTCAGCCTCCTGACACCTCTCAGGAACCTGATGATCAAGTTGTGATTAACAAGGGACTTACCATCATCTGCATCATGATACACTGCTATAGCAGCTACATACTACTTCAGGGTGGAGGGGGACAGCCGCACCTCCAGCTTCTCCTGCAGTAAGGAAAGCTCTGACCTGACTGTGCATCTCTGGGGGTCTTCGCTATGGGAAGAACACCACTTAGCGAACACATGCCAGTTCAAGGAATACAGCTGCCTTGTAGAAGGAGCCCTGGCCTGAGTGATCATGTTTATCACTGCGGGCGGTAGACCACTTAAGTCTTCGCGTCCCGTCCAGGGACCAGACATGGAGGTTCCAGGGGTCTGGGCGTGGGTGCCAGATGGTGCCCTGTCCCTGAGAAAGAAGGTCATTCCTCAGGGGAATTTTCCAGGCAGGTGCTGTCCGAGTCTCAGCGTGAGGTCCGAGAACCAACAACACGTCTGTGCCAAGGGGGGCTCCCGTCATTGCATACCAGAACAGAGAGTGGGAGGATTCACGGGAAGCGAACAGGTCTACCTGTGCTTTGCTGAATCTAGACAGCTGAGGTGCGTGAGCAGCCCGTTCGGCGTGCGGCAAACACAATACAAAAGTAACAAAAGGTTTACCTTCCGGCCCTCCACTGGAGGATGGAGTGGTCTGGGTACTAGCTCTGTAGCGGACATCTCTATTCCAGGGTTGTCCGTCTCAGGGCCTCTAAGCTGGGGCCGAGAACTGGGCTCGGTCTGTGGTGGAACTGCCTGGGCTTTTGCTGCCGCATGGGGATTCCCTCGGCGAGCAGACGGGGTACAAAATCTTGAGCCGCGCCAGGGTAAGATATGCTTTATAGCCTCTGTCTGCTTCTTCAACGCAGAGAACTGCTGGGCAAAGTCCTCAACTGTGTTGCCGAATGGTCCGATCTAGGAGATAGGCGCATTGAGGATGCAAACTTTTCCGGCATCCCTCATCTCGACCAGATTCAGCCACAGGTGGCACTCCTGGACCATCAAGGTGGACATCACCTACCTGAGTGATCGCGCCTTGATTTTTGTCACCGAGTACAGCTCATGCAGCACATTGAGATCAGGACTAGCTCTTTTAGTGCCTTAACCTGGTGTACTTGCAGTAGGGCCATGACATGCAGGGCAGAGGCAGCCTGTCCAGCAGCACTGTAGGCTTTGGTCACCCAGAGACAACATAGTCATGCAGGCCCTGGAGGGGAGTGCCGGACGATTCCGCCAGGTGGCGGCGTTTTGCAGGCATAGGTGCACCACGACCGCCTTATCCACGTGAGGGACCTCCGTGTACCCGTGGGCCGACCCTGTGTCGAGGGTAGTGAGAGTGGACGAACCAGGAAGTCGGCTTTGGGCCACAAGTGGTGCCCATGTGAGGCAGCGCCCATGGCCGTTGGAGGTGGAGATATAACGACCACATCCAGGAATCAAGCAAAGGCTGAAAGTCATCTTTATAAAGACACGTCTTTAAAAAGACGTTCATGTCAATGTGTTTGCTCTTAAAAGGAAATATACTCGTTTAGCAGAAATATACTCTCTTAGTAGCACTGTCAAAGCGCCCAGGGGCGTAATCTGCTCTAAGCGTGCAGAAGGAGAGAAAGCCACTGGAATGCGCCATATATCCAACAGCATAAACTTCGAGGTGAATGAACAGCAGCAGTATGAGAGTGTGCATTCCAGCTCCTATGATATCTGTATATTCAGGGGAGTGACATGCAAATTTCACTCGCCAATTCCCATTGGCCTTTTCTCAAAGATTGGAGGTGATTGGGGCTCCCAAGAGCGAACCTGAGAGTGTCACTACATCAACACAACTTCAGTGAGTGACAGAAGGGGAATTTGAAAGTTCCTTCAAATACTGTAATGTTAACCACTGCAGACAAAAAACTTTGAAACTTGGAAAAGGGAACCTTTGATAAATGCAAATCTATTGAAAATTTAGGACTAAAAAGTGAATAGCTCTGCCAAATGTTTCTGTGAAAATGTGCAGAATGACTCACTTATTTTTGTAATTTTTCTGCATATCATATGCTGCCATACCCATTCACTCAAGCATAAATTTGACTCACAAGGTCTTGAATGCAAACCATGCTGAGCATGTTTCAGTAAACAGATGCTGCATTTTAATAACCTACAGGGGTGAGAGCACAAATAAATGCCCAAAGATTAGACTAACCAGTCATTTGAGTCTTGTGACCTGCCAGTAAGATAAGAAAGCTGCACTTGTCATGTTTAGGGTTCAAAAGACTGGGAACAGACAAATCCTTATAAAAAGAAAATGTAGAGATATCAATGACAGAAAGATTTCTGTGAACTGTTCTCTTATAGACCAAACAAGCCCAGTCATGCTGGATAAGGAAGGATTTTTCTTCTCTCCAAACCTCAGGGTTTCCTAGATAAAATATCTCTGAGGCAGCGGCGACATTTTCAGAGACTGGGCTGTGGTATTAGAAAAAAAAAAGCTTCTAGCGTGAAAATATTTTGAGCCATTTATCATTCCATAGAATCGACCATCATATTGCGGCCGAGAACTTGGCAATAACCATGATTCCCCCTGCAATAACTCTATCCTTAACAGACAGAAATATAAACTCTACTCTGCTCCTCCTCTGAGATTTGTTTTTTTTTTCTTTTTGTGTCACCTGTATTACTGCCATAGTGTGAGGTCCCAAAATTCCAAATATAGGTTCTGAGATCTTTGAAAAGATGGATGCACAACATTAAACACTTTCATTACTTTTACACAGTGGAACAGCACACAGTTGGCAAAGAACTGGCATAAGCCATGATTGCAAATATGGAACACATGTCTGAAAGCTCTATTTGAGAGATGCTCAATTAGGAAATGAAAGCCATCAAATACTTTTGACTGAAATCCATCATTCCATAACATCAGCACTTTTTTCTGATTTTAGCAATATCCGCCCACAGTGTAAGCTGTCGATGGTTTCTGATAACATCCTGCCAGGTTCAGCAAGCACTGATTTAATGTGTCCATCTGGCAAATAGAAGTATGTGTCTGTGTGTGTGTTCACAACCTCAACTTTCCTGACACAGCATGAACCACAGCTGCAGCAATCAAGGGAATTTGAAGATGCAATTGCTGGAAATAATGAACCAATTAAAATGAAATGCCACTCTTATAAACAAAGTAATCTTTCAAGCAATCCTTCATAATTTATTGTAGGAAAGCATGACTCTCACATTATTAAATGGGTCATATCATGAAAAATATAATTTTCCATGATCTTTATAAATGAAATGGTTCAAAGGACTAAGTAAACATACTTAAATCTAAATTCCTAGTCTATAAAGATTGTCCATTGAAACTTAGCAGAAAAAAGGTTTGTTCTGAACCTGTTGGTTTGTAATGCCATGGATGTGTAGCATCCCAGAAGATTCCCAGACACAGCATTTAGCGGATAGTTGAGCGATGTATGATACCCAACTAATTGTGGAGGAATCAATCACCCCCTCTTAAAAAATAACAATTTATGGCCTTATGAAATTTATTTGCCATAGTAATCTAGAGATAACTTTTTTCTTGCAGAAGAGATGACACACTGTGAAAGCACAAAGCGACTGCGTTGCTCACACCCAGCTCATGCTCCACTCACGGTTATGGAATATGTGTGAATCAGGCTGTAAGAGGGTAAAAGGGAAAGGAAGATGTTAGAACCAGCTTGACAACATAAATAATAATTTAATGATTAACTTAAAGCAATGGGAGTGAAAAAAAAAAAAATAATTAGTGAAAGGCCAACACGGAGCGACAGCGGGAGAGAGAGAGAAGAGAGAGAGAAAAAAAAACATATTTGCTGGTTCTCTGACACGCCATAGCATGGACCTCGGTCACTCCTCCACCCTCTAGTGAATGACAACCACTGCATCGGAGACGGTTTCCCGGTCCATGGTGGACGGAACGCCCCGCCACGTTTTGGTGGATGGTAGGGGTCTCCTCCGCCTCTGGCAGCAGTTCTCCTGCTCCAGGCGTTAGGCAGTGAGCCCCTCCCCATTTCAGTCTTAAAGGTAGAATAACTGCTTTAATTCTAAGGGTCAAAGAAAGGGTGGATAATGGCCACATAAAAAACCTAAAACACATATGCAACTTTACCCTCCTAAAATGTGGGTCGAAAACCCAGATGAAATGTACATACTTATTTTTTTTATATAAAACTAAAAATAATTTAATGATCATTTCAATTAACAATTGCATTTTTAAATGGTTGATAGATATTTGATTAAATCTACACTATGTACACTACACTATCTACACTAACAAACTTGTTTTTGTTAAATAATAACAAAATTTTAGAGCTGTCAGGACGTATTTTGTGGGAAATATATATATACGTCATCCGCCCCATGTGTGTTCACGTGATATCCGTACACACATTCCCATGTTTGGTGGTAAAATGTTAAATGTTTTAATAACCCTACCCACAGAAACGCGTGCATATAATACAGTGGACTAGGATAATATACAGAATAACTCTCTCTCTCTCTCTCTCTTTCTATCTCTCTCTCTATATATATATATATAGGCAGAATGATCCGCCCCTCCGGCTCATCATCGTCACCCCGTCTCTTTGGGCCACCCTTCAGCCAGGCTCACGATGGGAGTGCGAGAAGAGGTGTATAATTAATAAGCCTCATTTAGTCAGTGGTGAATGAAGCACACTGTAAGGTTATTCAATGGAAAGGAGGAGGCGAGAACCAGCTTGTCAACATAAATAATATTTTAATGATAAACTTACAAGGACAAAGACACACATGACGGACATATCCGTAAATTATCTCTCTCTGGTCGCACCACCGTCTGCCATCGGCCTTTATCCCTCTCGGAGGTTTGATTAGCCTGATACGGGACTGGGTGTGTATCATCACAACCCTGCCCAGCCCTCCGCCCTGCCACACACACCTGATGGGAATAATGCTTGATCACTGCTGTCTTTAAAACACAGGGTGCTCCTCTTCTTGGGAAGCCGGCATCAAATCTCCTTGTGTGCACACAAGGACATCATCATGCCCAGAACCAGAGCTGAAAGGGTTCGGAGCTGGATCGAGATTGTTTGCTGCCAGACCCGTTCCTCGGACCCCCGGACGAGTTGATGAGTCACCGGGGGTGAACAGCTAATGTTGCTGCCGACAGGCTAGATGCCTGGCCGCCTTCCCCTCTTGCTTGCAGTGGGCCTGGGAAGTTAAGCCACCAATGAAACCACAGCCCCTCACGCCATGGATCTTCGAGGGGAGAGTGAGTGGCCGATTGACCCAGCTTGTGTCTGGGCCTTCCTATGGACACTACCCTGCCCTTTCACTGAGCCCCATTCACCACGAGGATGCCAGATTCCCCCTTTATTATGAACACTATTCCCCCTTGGACACATTATTACCCCTTTTGGAATTTTTATTTTTATTATTTTTATTTCCAATAAATGCCTCTCCGAGGCTTGACTCTTGCTCACCCTGCCACAATATATAGAGTGATTTCCTCAAACCCTGGGTCATCCAGCCGATGCGCGCCAATCTCACGGCACCCCGGCCGCAAAACTCTACAGTCCCGGCTCCCTGGACACAGCTCTGTCGCCTCCCGACCCCCGACTGCTCAGCCCTGGCAGGCCAGATCTCAGGCCAGACGCCTTTCTAGGACCTCTTCCTCAGTCTCTAATCTGCCCCCTGCCGGGTGCGTGGAGGGAAGTAAGTGCTTTGAGTCTTTTCTTAGCACCCAAGCCTCAGGACGCTCTTCTGCCTCCCGACGCGCTATTACCTGCTCCCCCCACCGCGAAGCCCCACCCGGTATGTAAAAAGCGATCATCCCGTTAGTGCCCCTCGTGCAGAGTTTTGATGCACATCTTTCGCTGCCTAACCCATCGCGCTCGTTGGCCAGGACCATTCGACTCGGCTATACGACTTAGTTCACCCGGCTCCTACCTCATTTCAACGGTATTCATTCCACCTCCGTCCGTGGCAAAAAAGCCAGCATTTAACGGGCAGAGATCACGACTCTGCTTCTCAAGTACGCGATAGAGCCCGTCCATCCAGCCAAGATGAAGAAGGGTCCTTACTTCATCGTACCCAAAAAGGTGGCGGGTTGTGTCCAATCTTGAACCTGCGAGTTCTCAACCGGGCTTTGCACAGACTCCTGTTCAAAATGCTCATGAGGAAACACATTCTTACCTGCGTTCGACAGCTAGATTGGTTCGCCCTGAAGGATGCGTACTTCCACGCCTCCATCTTGCCTCAACACCGACCCTCTCTACGGTTTGCGTTCGACAGCCAGGCGTATCAGTACAAGGTCCTCCCCTTCAGCCTGTCCCTGTCCCCTCGCATCTTCACGAAGGTTGCAGAGGCACCCCTTGCCACACTAAGGGAAGTGGTCATCTGCATACTCAACTACCTCGATGACTGGCTCATCCTGGCTCACTCTCGAGAGTTGCTATGCGCTCAAGGGGACCAGGTGCTCAGGCACCTCAGCCGGCTAGGGCTTCAGGTCAACTGGGAAAAGAGCCAGGTCGCCCCGGTTCAGAGCATCTCTTTTGTCGGCATGGAGTTTGACACAGTCTCAATGAGACTATGAGACCAACGAGCGTGCCCAGTCAGTGCTCAGATGCCTTGCTACTGGGGCTCCTGGGGCATATGGCATTCTTAGCCGTGGCCGCACCGCTCGGGTTGATGCATACGAGACCGCTTCAGCACTGGCTACAGACTCAAGTCCCGAGATGGGCATGGCGCCACAGCACATACCATGTGACAATCACCCCTTCTTGCCGTCAGACTTTGAACCCTTGGACAGACACTGCTTCCTGCGGATCATAGTCCCCTTGCAGCAGGTGTCCAGACATGTCGTGGTTACCACAAATGCCTCTCAACAGGGTTGGGGCGCCATGTGCAATGGGTACGCTGCCGCTGGCTCCTGGACAGGACCCCGGCTGCGTTGACACATCAACTGCCTAGAGTTGTTGGCTGTATCTCTTGCCCTAAGGAGGTTTCTCCCACTAATCTGGGGCAAGCACGTCTTGATCCATTCAGACAGCATCACAATGGTAGCGTACATAAATCAGCAAGGCGGCGTGTACACTACTCACATCCCTGGAAACCACAACATGACCTCACAATCCTGTTGCAGCAGGTTTTGCACAGCGGAGAGTGGAGGCTCCACCCCCAGATGGCCAGATAGATCTCTTTGCCTCCCAGGAACTCCCACTGCCCGCTCTGGTACTCCCTGACAGAAGCTCCGCTCGGGACAGACACTTGGCATACAGCTGGCCCTGGGGGCTGCGCAAGTATGCATTTCCACAGTGAGTCTCCTTGCACTGGTGCTGTGCAAGATCAGGGAGGACGAGGAACAGGTCACCCTGGTGGCCCCTTACTGGCCCACCCGGACCTGCTCCTCATGACAGCACCTCCATGGAAAATTCCCCTGAGGAAGGACCTTCTTTCTCAGGGACTGGGCACCCTCTGGTACCCGTGCCCAGACCTCTGAACCTCCACGTCCGGCCCCTGGACTGGACATGGAAGATCTAGTGGATCTACCACCAGCAGTCGAATACACGATCAACCAAGCCAGAGCTCCCTCTACCAAGCAACTTAACGCCTTAAAGTGGTGCTTGATCCTGAATTGGTGTTCTGCCCGAGCCGAAGACCCGCAGGTGTGCGCAGTTCGGTCAGTGTTTTCATTCCTGCAGAACAAGCTGGAGGGGAGGCGGTCCCCCTCCACCTTAAAGGTGTATGTAGCTGCTATCACAGACCACCACGACGCAGTAGAGGGCAAGTCCCTAAGTAAGCACGACTTGATTATCAGGTTCCTGAAAGGCGCCCGGAGACTGAACCCTCACCGGCCTAGCCTATTCCCCTCCTGGGATCTCTCAGTGGTCCTCTCGGGCCTTCAGAGACCCCCCTTCGAGCTGCTTGATTAAGTTGAGCTCAAAGCCCTCTCCCTGATGACGGCCCTCCTGATCGCATTAGCCTCCGTCAAGAGGATTGGAGACCTGCAAGCGTTCTCTGTCAGTAACACCTGCCTGGATTTCAGTCCGGCACATTCTCACGTTATCCTGAGGCCACGACTGGGCTACGTGCCCAAGGTTCCTACGACCCCCTTCAGGGATCAGGTCGTGAACCTGCAAGTGCTGCCTCGGGAGGAGGCGGACCCAGCCCTTTCGTTGCTGTGTCCGGTACCTGCTTTGCATATCTATTTGGTCTGCACGCAGAACTTTATATGTTCTGAGCAGCTCTTTGTCTGCTTTGGCAGATGGCGGAAAGGGAACACCGTCTCCAAACAGAGGTTAGCTCACTGGGTCGTTGATGCTATTTCCCTAGCCTATCACACCCAGGCTATGCCCGCCCCCTTGTGGGTTCGAGCACACTACAAGAAGTGTGGCATCCTCGGGGGCACTGGCCCATGGCACCTCCTTAGCAGACATCTGCAGAGCAGCGGGCTGGGCAACACCCAATACCTTCGCCATATTTGACAATCTCAGTGTTGAGTTAGTCTCATCCTGTGTTTGTCAGGTCTGAGCCGGTAGTACTTGTGAACGTGGCACAACCGACCGGGTGTTCTGCTTGCACACAGTGCCCTTCACCAAGTTGATCCAGTGTGCCTTTTATCCCAGGTTAGCCACTATGCGTCGCTCCCTGGATATTCTCCTCCCTAGCCTTCTGGCCTGTGAATTCAGCGGAGCAATTTGCGTCCAGACCCACTTCGAGTCACAGGTGCTCTGTACTGGGGTCGGGCTCCACAGGCTTAGTTCCCTTCTCAGGCAAACTCCCCGTGATGTATTTCCTGCATTACGGTCCCCCTGTTGTCAGACCCGCGTTTACCTTGGACAGCCCTGCTGCCCCGGTCGCCGTGCTTGTAGAGTCCCCCCTCATTTGGCTGGACCTACCACCACGCCACTCCCACGTATGGCTTCACAACCCTCATGGACTATTTGCCACATGTTACCTCCCCCTAGATTGCACAGGATGTGGCCTCCACAGGGTCTTTTCCCCCTGAAAGTCTTCCCCCGGGGAAGACTGCCTTCCCCGATGCATCTGATAGCGTTAACAACATGTCCTATGTGAGAGACATAGTGAGAGAAAAGGCTGCAGGTGCCGGGCTTGTTCCCATGCTAGCCATGTAGCACCTATTCCTCCCCTCAGGAGTGCGGGGAACCTAAGGTCTGTATGTGATATCTCTTTGGGGGCATTGTAGAGGGCTATGTGCAGCCAACACATTTGACTATAGCACACAGTAGCCTGCTTGCACCTGTCACGACAGTTCACATAACACGGTTAGTGCATGGCGTTTTTTGATGGGACCCCTTGTGTTACTTCATTCGACAATGTTGAGTGAGTGAGTGACAGAAGGGGAACGTCATGGTTACTGTTGTAACCTCCGTTCCCTGAAGGAGGGAATGAGACGTTGTGCCCCTCCTGCCACAGCACTAGACCTAACACTGTAAATGGCCGTAACTTATTTTCGGCTCCTCAGTACAAAATCCTGACTGACAGTTGCTGCCCCGCTTCCCTTTATACCCATATGTCCGGGGTGGGGCATGCAAATTCTGTCTGCCACCTTGACATTGGCCTTTTCTCAAGTTCAGAGGTACATTTGGCATCCCAGGAAGACCCCTTGTGTCAGTTCATTCGACACAACTTCTTGTTCACTCCCTCAAGGAACGGAGGTTATGACAGTAATTGTTTCACTTGAACTTTTGATTTCCTTAAAAATGGTAAAGAAGGATTTCCCAGAACTGCATTTATACTGTATTGAATAGTAACATTTAATAAAATGACAGATTTACATCTTCAAAATAATTTTAACTAGCTGCTTTTAAAGGTATGTAGAAACATTTATGTTTTCTGCACTCATGCCACAATTTGTGTAGTCTAGGGGATACACAGACATATGGAGTTTGCTCACCTATCTTTCTTGGGACTTTGTGTATGCCCACCTAAAATAAGTGATGATATGTATGGCCACCAGAACAATGAGTAGGCTTTTGACCCAGAACTTTTTCAGTCAACTAATGCGATGCCACAGCGCCGTTGAGTGAATTGTGTTTTTTATTTTAAGTGTAGGGCCTACAGAGATTCTCCCTAATTGCGCACTAAGCTGCGGGAGGAGGAATCACAACTGATGGCACAGGCAAGACAGAGTCCGACAAAGCTGATCCACCAATCAGAATGTTAATTTCAGACGTAATTGAATTTTTGCTAACCAATGATATTTTCTGTTTCAGCAGGACTTGTACATCATCTAATATGGAGTCACCATAATTTGCACTGTAAAATTATTTCCCTGCTAAACGTAAATATAAATATAGGCTATACATTTAACTTAACTTATGCAATTAAACTTTTGTAAAAATACTCCATGTTATTTCAACCATGCTAGTTTTTGATACTCTTCACAGAAGCTGGACTTCATTTGCAACCGTGTCGCGTAATTACATCAAATATTTTTTTGTTTTTTTTTTGTTTTGCCTTTTACTACTGTCGGTGGTGCCTTTTTCTCATGATATCAAATCATTTTAATTTATATTTATAAGTAGGAAAACAATTTCACTATACACAGAAAAGCACATTATAGTAAAAAAAATAAGAGAATGAAGACTGATAGGCTTAAACTGTATCCAAAAAAAAATCATGAGAGGTGCTCATTGCCACATAGGGTTACTTTCAAAATATAAAATGCCAGTTGATAGCAAAAGAGCAAGGCACTAAATCTCCAAAGCAGAGTGATTATTTCATAGGCAACAAAACATTAAACAGCCAAGCCTTTGTCAGAACATGAGAGTACACATACATATGTCCACATGTCCCTCATTTATGTGATAATCAATTGGCAGCTATTTTTTGTCTAAATTAATACAGAGACAAGACAAACAAGTAAAAACTCACATAATTACCTCAGATGATGCACAATATGTAGAGGGACTGAGTCCACTGAATTATCAAAGGTAATTGGTAAATCCTAAATAACTCATAAAAAGTTAAATCCATTTCAACATTTATACCCAGATTATACGAAATGAGTGGATCCAAAAAAGTCTCCCTTTGTAGTAAATGTTTTAATCTAATTAACCATGATAAATTATTTTAATCAGACACGTTTAGTTTCAGGCAATTGGGCCTTCAAATATTGTCTTGGACAGTGGGGGGCACTGGAGCCAAAAAGGTTGAGAACCACTGCAGTAACTTGCAACTTGCACTTGGCTATTCTCAAGCACATCTAGCAATGCACTACACAAGAAATGGACTAGAATATAACTTTAGGCATTTCCAAGGTCTAACAAAATGCCTCATGTTGAATAATATCTACACAACTCAGAGTATTGCCTTAAATTTAAAGGCTATACTTAGTTTCCGAGTAATTTCTCAATGTACACTGGACCCTCTATTATTTATTTATTTTATTTATTTTTTATTTACTCCCCTTTTCTCCCCAATTTGGAAAGCCCAATTCCCAATGCACTCTAAATCCTTGTGGTGGCATAGTGACTCGCCTCAATCTGGGTGGCTGTAGGCGAATCTCAGTTGCCTACATGTCTGAGACTGTCAATCCACACATCTTATCACATGGTTTGTTGAGCACGTTACCATGGAGACATTGCATGTGTGGAGGATTCACACTATTCTCAGCGGCATTCACGCACAACTCACCACACACCCCAATTGAGAGCGAGAACTACATTATAGTGACCACGAGGAAGTTACCCCATGTGACTCTACCCTCCCTTGCAACCGGGCCAATTTGGTTGCTTTGGAGACCTGGCTGAAGTCACTCAGTATGCCCTGGATTCGAACTTGCGACTCCAGGGGCAGTAGTCAGGTAGTTTTTACTCGCTGAGCTACCCAGGCCCCCTGGACCTTCTATTATTAAGCAGAAATATGCTATTTGATTTTAGGTGAAAAATTAAAGGACATTGGAATAACGTTTGCCAATGAAAGTGCTTCTCAACAGAAGAGATGGTTGAGAGAGGTAGAAGAGCTGCACAGTTCAATGGTTTGAAATGATTAATGAGTTCCCCCCTACAGTGGGCTCTGCTTGACAACACTATTTCCCTTGTGAAGACAAATTCCTGGATGTTTTTGCTGTGTCTGCTGGCTAATATATTCAATGTGTTAACCCATCATTTAGGTTCATTGTGAAACACATCACATTCAGTGTTGGGCCCACAGCTGTACAAGCGAGAGACTAATGTGGTTTCTTTGACTCCTTGCTTTACTTTTCTTTTTTTTTGTTTGAAGATAGTGATTTTACTGTCTCTAACCCACCTAGCATCACCCCACTTCAGTGCTCCCACGAGGAATATTGAACCATTCAGAGAGATGATTAGGATTCTATAGTTCATTATAACTATGAGCAATGTTTCAAAACCTAGTGAGCTGTCTTGCTGCCTACTTCCTAAATAAGCAACTGCCTAGTGTTAGCATGTTGCTAACCTTACAACACTACACCCAATTGGGTAAAATAATCTGTTTTAAAATTTGAATTGCTCTAAACTATCTTTATAGATGATTTCTAGCATCTAATAAAATATTTGTTTCTTTATTATCAACATTTCTCTTGTTTTGTCCACCATTTTGCCTTCATACAGGATACCTGGTCAAAACAAGGTATTTTGGAAGCATAATAATGCTGCCTGTTTTGTGAACAGACTTCATACTGGGAGTGTACCTATAATGCTTTGAAGCAGCTCACTGGTTTTTGGAATAGAGCCATGATGTTTAGTTTCGTACCTGTAAAATCATTACCATGTTAGAGAACTGAAGCCTATAACCCCTTTTTTTTTGTCTGCTTGTAACCTCATAAAGCTGTCATCAGACCACAGAATACAAGTCATTGCAGCTCCAGGGATGGTCAAATCTGATTTTCATGGTATCTTTTTATGGTTTGAACATGATATAATAAAAATTGAGTCTATAAATGACAGCAGATCCTCACGTTACGGAAGTCTACACTTTGAATTTGAAATAGTGAATCCTTAAGTCTTTGTTGATTTGTTCCAGAAGCTTTCTCTCTGCTTTCCCACTGAGAATATAAAAAAAGCATATCCAAACATATCTACCCGAAAAAAACATGCATAAAGATAAATCAGTAATAATCATTTAAATTTCTTGTAGATCTCCCTCAAGGTGGCGCTTTAAGTTTCTATGCAATGGTAAGATAGACTTTAGCTACACCCATTATCTACTAGAACAAATGTCAAGCATTTAACAGCCAGTGGAACGGTAAACTTAATGGTAGCTCTGTGTTTGTATCCTTTAATTAAAACAATTGTACAGTGAAAAGTATATTTTAATGAATGCATGTGAACTCTCTTTGGCATGTAATAAATCCCCATTAAGGGCTTCTAGCCCTAAGGCTGACAATCATGCATTTGCAGCCACCACAATCAACCTCAGCTGATTCTAAAACCTGCTCATTATTAAAATACATTAGTTATGATAATCCCCATGGCTTCAAATTCAGTGAACACTCAGCATTAAACTTTTAAGCTGTAATTTAAAAAAAAAAAAAAAAAAAAATACAGTGGTTACAGTCCCAAAGGGGAAAGATCAATCTCCAATCCCATTGTAAATTAAGCACACCTAGCAGCTTGATTTGGCATAATAAGGAATTATAGGATGAATGTGCCAACTGTAAACACTGATAGGGTCACAGAGTGACTAGTATTCTGCAGTTTATAAAGCTCATGCTCAGGATTGTATCAATCCAAACTGCACAGTGAATTTGGGCATTAGACACATCAGAGAACCACGCTAAGAGCTGTTCTGTTGTTTAAAAGAGAATACTTTAGTCTCAAAGCAATTTCACTTGTTCAACTTGTTCAAAAGCAGATTAAATCAGGAATACTGAGCAGTGATATTCCACATATTTGTACTGTTTGGGATTTTTAGTTTAGTTTTAAAATGTAGTTTTAATTATATGACTGTTTCTGTGTGACTTTTTTCAATTTTTTTCTAGTTTAGTTTCAGATACCATTTTTGAAAGGATTTTTGGGCTGCCAAATTTAATGCCCTAACTGAAAAGATTTAAATATGTTTAATGCTGTTAAATGTCTTTGTTAACACAGTTAGTATCTGTGGTGGCAGGGGCATGGCCATTAATCCAGAGAGAAAGCGGTAAGGGTACACACCTGAGCACTTTAATGTCTAAAACATGTTTCTGGTTGAAGTAAGAACTGAGGAGAGTGATAAAAGGAGAGGGAACGCAGGAAAAAGCCAAACCAGAAAGAGATGCACCAGAGGGCAGTTGTGTGTGTGACCCTGAGTTAATGCTGAAAAGATCCGAGTTTTGAGTTCAAAATGATGTAGGTTGTTCAGACAAAGGAGGATACAACCCAACTGTTAATACCACAGAGCCGTCTGGAAGGACAGCATCAGGGTATTGCTTTTGTATTGGTTCTGGTGGATTACGCAACATAATATCTGGAAGCAGTGCCTCTGCATAACATCTTAACACACAGTGTTATGAGGCACTCATCAGAATAATATCCTGTGTAGGGATTCAGAAAGAAATCCTCACTGATTAGGGCACTACGCTCATGTCACATACACTACACAAACAAAAGAATTTGGGTATTAAATTGATTTGCACCAGTATTTACCACCCACAGACAGACGGGTTGGTGGAGCGATTTAATAAAACCCTAAAAAATATGATTTGTAAGTTTGTACATGAGGATGCTAGAAATTGCAGAAGTGTCGTCTCGCCTCTGCCTGGGTGCACAAATCTCATAGAGCACCACATCGATACTACACCCAGGGTAGTGGTAAGTACTCTTCCCCACGACTACCCGAGCACAAGAAAAAAATTGTTTGGGAAGAATTAGATGCATTGCTCGATATGGGAAAAATAGGAGATTCCCACAGTGATTGGTCCAGCCTGGTTGTAGGTCCTTGAAAGTATGTGGTTCTCAGGCATCTGTAATACTCCCACAGAGGCTCATGCCTCTTCTGTGTGATTGTGAAAGCAGCTATGGTAGCGGAGGCTTCGTCGATATACAGCGAATACTCCTCGTGTAGGGCTTGACACAGAGCTGAGTAGCAGTCTCAGGTACCAGTTGGTAGTGTTTGTATGAACACATGGACACTCCTTAACGTGGTCTTCCATTTGAGCTTGAGTTTTTAACATGAAGAAGCATAAGGCAAGCTAATCGTTGATGTTTGAATCTCGATTACTCGGGTCAAAGCGCTCTATATCCCTTGTGTGGGACCCATGTTGTCGAATGCGCAAGCCTTGGAGTCATCCGAAACACCATAGTCACTCAGATCGCTAAAGCTAATGGATAAACACAGTGTGTCGGTCTCATCCACGATGGCATAAATACACAACAGTCCAACGTGGTTGGATTACAACACAGCAAATCTCATTCATGATAACAGTATGTTACAGTAATGACTTAAGTATTATTAACAGCAATGATCGGACTCGGTGGTCTGTAAACTGTACAAGCAATAACCTTGATACACAAGAATAACACATTATAATATTCTATCTCTGCCTAGACATAGCCTTTTACTTGAACCACGTGAGGACGCAGGTAGAATGTGTGTCCATCCGTCATTTTGAAGATGGAAGAGAAATCTTCTTTCTTCACTTCTACGATGAAGATGCGTATTTCTTGGCTGTCTCCTTCTGATCCGTTAGAGTGTTTGGTGGAGCACAGAGTAATCTTAACTCATCCAGGCAAGATGGAGATTGTATGGCCACAGTTTCAAGTCGTATGTTACTTCTTTGTGTAATGATGCTACAGCTGAGAGCAGCAATGAGCTGCGTCTATGTACGGCACGCAAAGTCGCTGGAAGCAATGCCCAGGATGATCTCAGAAGTATTTCTACTCCCGATGATATCATGGTGGAGGGGCGTTCTATCGTGCGCCTCATCCAATAGGAGTTGAGAGTGCGATCCTTTGGAATCTCACACATAGTTGTAAAGTGAGCAAAGCATCATGGGAAATGTAGTCTTTTTTGTACTCCCTTTGCTTGATTCTGGTGCGATTTTTATCAGTTAGATGCATGACAGTGTCTGTAGGCCTCAGTAAGGCTTTACGACTGTGTTAGGCCTGCCTTTGTCTTGTATCTGAATACATGAGGCCCAACAAGCTCAAAGAATGGCAAGATTTACAATCAGTTAATGACAACCTTTGAGAACCATCAGAGAAACAAAATCAACTTAAATTAATGGGTCAAAGCTTAATGACACATCTAAAGATCAATAAAATAGTTACTTGCATTGGTTTTGGTGCTGAAAAAGAATCCGGATGCATGTAAGCTATGGAGATTCTCGGGGAGTTTGTGAGCTGAAGTGTTCATTGGATTCATCCAGAGATCGGTTGTTCGTGGGAAGTACGAATGAAGTTAACTTGAAAGCAAGTTGCCATAAAGTCAGGAAAGTGTCCGTCTCACAAGGGAATGAGCTGAGATATTCTTGAGCAGAGGTCTCTTAAGGTCAAGGTGTTCATACCCATCTTTTTTAAAATGACCAATCATAGGTGCCAACTTCTAGCAGGATAAATCTTCCTTTGTTCTCCTTCACAGCCCATTTGCATGTTTTATGGTGGTCTAGGAATGTGTACAGATTAACACCAAGTATGGTATAAATAGTATAATGCATTTACATTTATGCATTTGGCAGACGCTTTTATCCAAAGCGACTTACAGAGCCCTTATTACAGGGACAATCCCCCCAGAGCAATCATGTTTAAAGTCAAGTGCCTTGCTCAAGGACACAATGGTGGTGGCTGTGGGGATCGAACCAGCAACATTCTGATTACCAGTTTACCAGTTATGTGCTTTAGACCACTACTCCACCACCACTCCATTTTATAGTATAATGCATTTTTTAGTAACATAATATACACTATTAATTAAGGCACAAAGAGAGGATAATTTCAATACCAAACAGATTGGGTCTGCAGACATTAAAACTGTGAACATACTTAAGCCAGCATTCAAAGTTACCGTTACATAACTCAAGAATCATTACTAGGTTAACATAACATCGGGACATACATACAACACAGGGATACATCATATCAATTTTGGGATGGTTTGATTATGAGTTAAATGCAGGGAATGTGTATTTGCTTTTCACATGGCATTTTATGCTTGGTGATGGACTTGTGGAATTCCTTTGAAGTTACAGGAGAGATTTAGAGATGTTTCTGTTTAGCATCTACAAAGGCAACTAATGTGACAAAGGGTCTTTTAGTGAACATTAACTTGAAGACTGTTGGAGCCTGGCTAGTGATTTAGTGTGAAGAAGGGGAAGGGGGGAGATTTTATGACCAGATGAGCAGATCGAGCATCTTGATAATGTTCAAACATTACAGTGTAGCCTATCTGAAACAAAAATTATTCTGTCATAATTTAATTTAATTTAGCTTGTTCAGGTATCATTCAAATCTATTTTAATTCAGTTTTCTTTTTTTTTCTTTCTTTTTTTTTTTTCTCAATTATGTTTATTTTAGTGAATGAAAATGTTTATAACGCTGGGTGCAATAATATGTTTTACAATCTATTTTGATTAAACTACTAGCTTTCAGACTCTGTCCATGTCAGTAAGAAGCATATATTTTTCTTGTTTGACATCATGTCCTCTCCTGTCCTCGGTCACATTCTCCTGAAGGCTGTAAGGCAGAGGGTGAAGAGTACTGACCCTGAGCAACCCATCCTCAATTCTCCTAACCTTCACTCAATGGACTTGATCCTATAGCAGCTCTTTGTTGTCATCATACTTCACTATATGGCATGAAAAAAAGTGTGTCAGGTCTTTGCTTGAGAAGATTACAAACTGGCTCAAAATGGTACTGGACATTTTTTTAATCTTGGCAGTGCTGCCAATTCCCTAGTTGCAGTAGCACAGAGCTGAGAACAAAAACATTCCTCTGCCAAACAGTGCAATTTCATCCAGACTCTCCACTCTCCCAGAATGTGTACATAAAGAAATTAATGTACATAATTATGGTCAATAATAAAAGTACTCTTAAAAGCAAGCAATGCCAAGGAAAAGAAAGGAAGGTGAAAAAAGCAATGCATACTTTCTAATTCAGGAGGGGGAATGGACACTATTACACCTCTGTCGGTCCAAGTGTTTAAACTTGAAAATAATTTGATTCCATCATCAATATTGCAGCTATTTTTGTAATAGGGTTTTACTCACATACTGATGGTAATAGTCCATATCTATCTAAAAGCTTTCACAGACCCAGCTCGGCAAAACACAGTGTACTGCCATTCACAACGCATAATCATTAATGCAGCCCAGAGAAATGTGAGTGTGAATTTGGTCCCTTGACTTTCTCTATGGTGTTGAATTGTTTATGACCTTTAGCTATAGTTGGAAAGTAGCACTTAAAGCATCCCATTTGATTAGGCATGTGTACGTCTCTCTTCCTTTTTTATTTACTACTCTCAGTAGTCAAAAGCATAATGGCTTATTAATCAGGGCTAAAAGTTCTGAGAGGCAAGTGGTGCTGTATGTGTCAAAAGAGATGACAGGTAAGTGTAACTGAGTTTAAGTGTAATAGTAAATGCAGTATATGTCTCTTTAGGAGACTTGAACAGGAGTGCAATACAGGATGCATTCAAGAAGTGATACATGAAACAAACCAGCTCTATTTTGTGTTTATGTTGGCTAAAAGTCAATTAACTATCTTATTAAAAGTGTCAGTCATAATGGAACACCATGTATGATATACTGTACAGTATGTGCTATTATGATGTATATTTAGGTATTGTGAAGGGAACTAATGGTTTAGGTTTGTAACAATATTCTGTGAACGTCCAAATGGTCCACTTCTGTAAGCATTCCCAATCTGTCACTCACTCGACGTTGTGTTGATATAGTGACACTAGGGGTTGCTCTGTGGATCCCCAAACACTTCTGATCTTTGAGAAATGGCCGATGGGATTTGGCGAGTGGAATTTGAAGGCAACTCCTCCGGACATATGTGTATAAAAGGAGCTGGCTCGCAACCACTCATTTAGATTTTTTTCTTTGGAGCTGAACAGTGTTGAGAAGCGAGTTCCACTGCCATACCATTCACCTCGCAGAACGAAGAGTGTATGCTGTAGGATATACTTCGCATTTCAGTGGATTTCTCTCCCCCTGCACGATTGATACAGAGTATGCCCCTAGGTGCTTCGACAGCTAAGAGAGTATATATTCTTGCACACAAGAGAGTATATTTCCGCTAAAAGAGCGTGCACTGATGAACAGCATCTTTTTAAAGAAGCCTTTCTATCTGTGTGTAATTCCTGGATGCGGTCGCTATCTCTATGCCTCTGATGGCCATGAGCGCTGCCTCACGTTTTTGGGCCGTAGTCACGTTGTGGCAGCATTCATTGATGGTTTGTGTCCTCATTGCGAGAACATGACCATGGCAATGTTATGGTTGCAGCTTTCTTTCTTTTGGGGGAAAGCCACTCCTGCAGCTCCCTGCCCTAGGACTTCAACCTACAGGTATGAGGCTGGGTTGGTTAGCACTGGAGACGATTTGGGGAGTTCAATTGGTGTGGTTCCATCGGACAATCCCCCATGGACCTCCCATTCCCAAGCACACTCGTTTGCCCAGGTCGAGTTCTGGGATGAGACAGTTAGCTCCCCACAGGGCGAGCTTAATGTCTCTTTAGGAGCTCGCGTACAGGATGAGCAAGTAGCATCTGAGAGCAGGTTGGCACAGTTGGACGCTGAGGACTCGACTGGGCTTCCACTTTCGGGTGTGGCGGCCCAGTCTGAGGCCCAGGCTACTGTGAGTGTTGGGCTGGAGTGGAACCCTCCACCCTGCCCTGAGCCCTCACAGCTTGATGATTGGTTTCTGGGTTCAGAGTGCCACTCTTGGTCGCTCCCTGTCCCGGTCCCATGCTACCCAGAGGTGCATGAGGAACTCACAAAGTCATGGAGGGCACCTTTTACTGGCCGGACCCGACTTCTGAGTTCTTCCGCTCTCACTACCCTTGATGGCAGGGCTGCCAGGAGGTAAATGGAGATTCCTCTGGTGGATAAGGCACTTGTGCCTGCGAAATGCCACCACCTGGAGGAATCGCCCGAGACTCCCATCCAGGGCCTGTAGGTCTACGTCATCTCTAGCGACCAAAGCTTACAGTGTTGCTGGACAGGTCCCATCCGCCCTGCATGCCTCATTAAAAAGAGCTGCACATGGGTAGTCCTGATCCCAAAATCATCGACGAAGGACATGGCGCGGGCACGCGGGCAGGCAAGGTCAACCTTGGTGGTCCAGGAGCGCCATCTATGGCTGAATCTGGTCGAGATGACGGACGGTAACAAGGTCTTCCTTAATGCTCCCAGATCGGCCTATACTGCCTCACTCCCTGGGTCACACAACCGGTGATTACAGTCATCGTTATCAAGACAGATGGACACCGAACATGCGTGGCCAGGACATTATGAACACTTGCCTCCTGCCTTCATGCACCCGTCTGTGGCACACCCACGCTCAGACGGTTGTGACGAGTCATGAAGACGGTCTCCCTCCTACCCCGTCACTCAGTCCTTTGGTGGGTATGCGGAGCAAGATAACTGCTTCAAAGTTCCCCTCAGAACAGCCACGATCTTGGGACACGAGGCTCCTTAACATGGCGTCTCCTGCTCCACCCCACTGCAAGGACGCATACTTCCATGTCTCAGTTTTACCTCAGCACAGGCCCTTTCTGCAGTTCACTTTCAAGGGCCAGACGTAACAGTACAAGGTCTTCACCTTCGACCTGTCCCTGTCATCTCGAGTCTTTACAAAAATCGTGGAGGCAGCCCTTGCCCCGCTAAGGGAAGTGGACATTTGCATCCTCAATTATCTTCATATGATAGGCTGATTCTAGCCCACACTCAAGATCTGTTGTGTGCACACAGGGACCTAGTCCTCAAGCACCTCAGCCAATTTGGGCTTCAGGTCAACTGGGAAAAGAGCAAGCTTTCCCTGGTTCAGAGCATCTCTTTTCTCATGATGGAGTTAGACTCAGTCTCCATGATAGCGTGCCGCACGAGCGAACACGATCAGTCAGTGCTGAAGTGCCTGCAGTCGTTCAGGTGGAAAACGGTGGTCCCACTAAAATGGTTTCAGAGGCTCCTTGGGCATATGGCGTCCTCTGCGACAGTCTCGCCACTCGGGTTGATGCATATGAGACCGCTCCAGCACTGGTTTCAGACTCGAGTCCCGAGATGGGCATGGCGACGAGGCACATATCGCATGGCCATCACACTGATCACTTCTTCAGCCCTTGGACAGAACAGTGTTCCCCTTACAGCAAGAATCCAGGAGCATTGTGGTTACAACAGACTCCTCCAAGCTAGGCTGGGGCGCTATGTGCAATGGGCATGGAGCCACTGGTTCCTGGAAAGGACCGCGACTGCATTGGCATATCAACAGCCTCGAGTTGCTGGCGGAATTGTTGGCCCTGTGGAGGCTTTTGCCATTGATCCAGTGCAAGCACGTGTTGGTCCGAATGGACAACACAGCTATGGTGGTTGGCGCCAAGGTGGCTTATGCTCACGTTGCATGTTGCAACTCTCTCGTCACATGTTGCTGCAGGTCACTCATATCCTGGGCAACCTCAACCGTACAGCAGATGCACTGTTAGTACAGTTGACACTCAGGGGAGTGTGGAGACACCAACCCCAGGTGGTCCAGCTGATTTGGTATCGATTCAGCGAAGCACATGTAGACCTGTTTGATTCCCGGGAATCCTCCCACTTCCCTCTCTCGTATTCTCTAAACAAGGCTACCCTTGACACAGACACACTGGCGCACGGCTGGCTACAGGGGCTGCACAAGTATGCGTTCCTCACAGTGAGCCTACATGCACATAATTTGTGCTAGGTCAGGGAGGACGAGGAACAGGTCACCCTTGTGGCTCCGTACAGGCCCACCCAGACTTGGTTCTCACGCTCTTTGCAACAGCCCCTCCCTGGCAAGTTCCCCTGAGGCAGGTCCTCCTCTCTCAGAGATGGGGAACCACCTGGCACCCGTGCCCAGACCTCTGGAATCTCCATGTCTGGCCCCTTGATGGGAGGTGGAACATCTAAGTGGCCTACCACCAGCGGTTGTAGACATGATAACTCAGGCCAGGGCTCCCTCTGCGAGGCAGCTATATACCTTGAAGTGGAGTTTGTTCGCAAGTTAGTGTTCTTCCCTATGTCCCCCTCCAACTTGAAGATGGATGTGGCCACTATAGTGCCACACCACGACGCAGTGGATGGTAAGTCCCTGCGTGGGACCAATGAGGCGGTCTCATTGAAGGCTGCCCTCATGACTGCGCTCATGTCCATCAAGAGGGTTGAGGACCTGCAGGCATTCTCTGTCAGCGATACCTACCTGGAGCTCGGTCCGAAGTACTCTCAAGTGGTCTTGAAACCATGACCGTGCTATGTGCCAAGGTTCCCATGACCCATTTTAGGGATCAAGTGTTGAGCCTGCAACCGCTGCCCAGGGAGGGGACAGTCCCAGCCTTATCATTGCTATGTCCAGTGCATTCTTTGCGCATCTTATTGGATCGTACGCATAGCATTAGATGCTCTAAGAAGCTCTTTGTTTAATTTGGCAGACAGCGACAAGGGAACGTTGTCTCCAAACAGAGGCTTGCACACTGGATTGTGGATACCATTGCATTGTCATTCCAGGCCCAGGTTGCCCCTTTGGGATTAAGAACACACTCCATGAGGTCTCTCTAGCAGACATCTGCAGGGCAGTGGGCTGGGCAACACCCAACATCCAATACGCAAGATTTTGTAATTTCCAGGTTGAGCCAGTTTCATTCATTGTGTTGTCAGGAATGAACAGGTAAGTATGTGGGGCAGCTGGACAGGTGTACCATTTGCATAAAGTGCCTTTCCCCTCTGGGAGGGGAAGATGTGCGTTTTTTTCCCAATGCGAGTCCATGATTCGGTGGACGCTGGATGTCCTTCCTCCCTAGCCCTGTGGCTGGAGAATTCAGAGGAGGAA
Organism: Moxostoma hubbsi; assembly: GCA_032164185.1. Lineage (NCBI taxonomy): Eukaryota > Metazoa > Chordata > Actinopteri > Cypriniformes > Catostomidae > Moxostoma > Moxostoma hubbsi. Next base: position 19,321,499 of record JAVLUX010000010.1, read on the forward strand.
TTCGTAGCCAGGCCCAATTTGATGATTGGTTCCATGGGTCAGGCGGCCCACGGGTATACGGAGGTCCTCCAGGTGGACAAAGCGGTTGTGATGCACCTGTGCCCACAGAACGCAGCCTCCTGTGGGATCGTCCGACAGTCCCATCCAAGGCCCGCAGAACGACATCGTCCCTGGCAGCAAAAGCCTATAGTGCCAGTGGAAAGGCCGCCTCTGGGTACACGGAGGGAGGTAAGTGCATTGAGCTTTTTTCAGCACAGGCTCCCCGAGACACGACTATGCCTCCCGACGCAACACCATCTCCTCCCCACTGCTGCAAAGCCCCACCAGGTACGTCAAACATGATCGTCTCCTTAGTGCCCCCCGCATTGTACCCTGATGCATGGCATTCGCTTTCCATCACATCTCGCTGGCTGGCCAGGACCGTCCGACTCGGCTATGCGATTCAGTTTGCCAGGCGCCAGCCCTGCTTTAGTGGCATCCATTTTACTTCGGTGCTTGGCGTGCCCTGTTACACAAGGGCACGATAGAGCCTGTCCCTCCAGCCGAGATGAAAAGGGTTTCTACAGCCCTTACTTCATTGTACCTAAGAAAGGCGGTGGGTTGTGGCCAATTTTGGACCTGCGAGTTCTCAAATGGGACATACACAGACTCACGTTCAAGATGCTCACACAGAGACATATCCTAACATGCGTTCGGCATCAAGATTGGTTCGCAGTGGCAGACCTGAATGACGCGTACTTCCACGTCTCGATATTGGCCCTGACACAGACTCTTCCTACGGCTTGCATTCAAGGGCTGGGCATACCAGTACAAGGTCCTCCACTTTGGCTTGTCCCTTTCCCCTCGCGTCTGAGAGCACAGCTCACAAACCCTCCAAACTGGGGTTGGGGCGCCTTGTGCAATGGGCATGCAGCTGCCGGTTCCTGGACAGGGCCCCAACTGCATTGGAACATCAATTGCCTGGAGTTGCTGGCTTTAGTCCTTGCCATCTGCAGGTTTCTCCTGCTGATTCAGAGCAAGCACCTTTTGATCTATTCAGACAGCACCACAATTGTAGCATACATAAATCACCAAGGCGGTGTGCACTCTAATCAAATGTCGCCACTCGCCCGGCATCTCCTCCTCTGGAGTCAGCAGCGACTGGAGCTGCGCCGTGCCACTCATATCCCGGGCAGCCTCAACACGACAGTGGATGTGCTGTCACGACAGGCCATGCTCAGTGGAGAGTGGAGGCTCCATCCCCAGGTCTGCTCTGGTACTCTTTGTCGGAGGCTCCCCTTGGGACAGAGCCGCTGGCACTCAGCTGTCCCCGGAACTGCGTAAATAAGCATTTCCCCCAGTGAGCCTACTTGCACATGTGTGGTGCAAGTCAGGGAGGACGATAAACAGGTCCTCATAGTGTCCCCTTAGTGACAAACTTTGTTCTCGGACCGTACACTCCTCACAACAGCCCCTCCTTGGCACATTCCTCTGAGGAAGGACCTCCTTTCTCATGGATTGGGCACCCTCTGGCATCCACGCTCAGACCTCTGGAATCTCCACGTCTGGCCCTTGGATGGGTTGCGGAAGATGTAAAGTGTCCTACCACCTGATGTCATAGGCACGATCAAACATGCCAGAGCTCCCTCTACCAGACAGCTCCAAAATGGCGTCTGTTCACAGCTGGTGCTCTTCCAGATCAGAAGACCTGCATAAATGTGTTGTCAGGCCAGTGCACTCATTTCTGCACAGGAGGTTGGAGGGGCGGCTGTCCCCCTCCACCATGAAGGTGTTGTAGCCTCCATACCGGCCCACCACGATGCAGTGGACCTTCCCCGATGCTTGTTCTAGCATTAGATGGCCCCAGCCTTTTATACCCGTATGTCTGGGGGAGGGAAATGCAAATTCTGTTTGCCAATTCTCATGGGCTTTTTCTCGAAACTCAGAGGAAACGGAGGCTTTCAAGAGAGACCCCTAGTGTCACTTCACCTACACATGTCTCGTTCCCACCATCAGATAACGGGGGTTATGACAGTAACCTAGACATTTTCAATTGCAAAGATTTTACAGATATGTTTTTAAAAAAAAATATTATTTGTGATATAAGATAGTAACCACACAAATAACTGATAAGAAGGCACGACACACTGAGACATCAAAGCAGGACATGAATTTAGCAGAACATGCATAAAACATGGAAAATACATTAACCCGGGCTCCGAACAATCTTATGTGACTGCACTGTGATATATATAGTGTGTTGCACAAAATAAACCAAAGAAAAAGTATACATAATAATACAATTACTGACAAACAGTTTGTTATGGTCTCTGAGAACTTGGTTGCTTTTACAATCAGTTGTAAAATAGCAGTGTAGAGCAATACCCTACCACTCAACTGTTTTTCAAAGGTTACCTATAGCCTATGCAGAATCCCAGACTCACTAAGATTATTTATTGTTTGTTAGGTTCGGGAAGTAAATTTTCCTCCCGCCTGCTGCGTGAACAGCTTACAGGATGAGGAACGTGGAGGCTGTGCCCCAAACGCTCCACAATTCTAGACCTTTATGATCATCATTAAAGCATTTTCCATTTTGTCAGTTATCTCCTGTGCCCTATGGCAAATCCTTGCAGATATATTTGCCAGTGTTGCTATCCCTAACTGGGTCACTGCGCTAAGACACTATACTGCCATATTGCACTGAGCAGACACATCTTTACCAACCTTCACGCTGGATAATACAAGGATGGTGTCAAATATGATTGTTATTGTGTGCCACAACTCTGCCTATACTTCATGCAATGGAACATTGATAGTTAGCATCATATGTCCGTATAATGGCTCAGCTGTCATAGTCATTGTCTTATGCATTGCATTGTGTCTGATCCAAGCAAAGGACTGTCAAAGCTCTTTTGGAAAATATAATTGGGTTTTTTTGTGCTGGAAACAGACATTCTCTTCCAATCTAAGTCTGTGAAAAAGCTATTCAGCCTCTTATACAATTTCCTTACTCATTTTCAGCTGTTTTTGGGGGTTCATAGACAAGCAAGAGTTTGAGTAAGTAATTCAGTGATAGACCAGTAGATAAAAGTCAGATATTTGGGCAGATTCTTGTTTTTTGGATACAAGCAAAGGATAAAAGTGTAAAGAAAAAGTCTTATTTGGGATATAAGATAGTAGCCACACAATTAACTGATAAGAAGGCACGACACACTGAGACATCAAAGCAGGACATGAATTTAGCAGAACATGCATAAAACATTGACAATACATCAGGGCTGAACTGGGAAGAAAAATCGGCCAGGGATTTTACATGGCAACTGGCCCAACCGTTGATCGGGGGGGTTCCGCATTTTGTGGTCCGTTCTGCATAACGTGACGGCTCATTTTTGCTTATCACGGCCCATTCAGGCACGTTTTGTGAATGAACCACCAGCCCACTCGGTTCTCCCGATGGCCATTATGCCCCTGATCTGCCTAAAAGTGCATCGGCCCACAGGGAAAATGCCTGGTAGGCCAGATTACCAGTCCAACCCTGCAGTACATGAACCTGGGCTCTGAACAATCTTATATGTCTGCACTGTCATATACAGTGTGTTGCACAAATTAAACCAAAGAAAAAGATTATATAATAACACAATTACAGACAAACAGTTTGTTATGATATAGGCAGACAAATACAATAAAGAAGCCCTATTATGCTTTTTGGGATTTTACTTTTCATTTAGTGGGTTACATAGCTCTTTGTGCTTGTAAAAGGTCTGCAAAGTTACGAAGAACAAAGTCCATGCAAAAGGGAGTTATTCTCTCCCACAGACAACACTGCTCAAGAACTACAAGAAACGGGCTGTTTGTAGTCCAGCCATTTCTTCCATAAAGTATTTATTTAACTATGCATTTGTATTGTGCTTGTTTAAAGGCAATTTTGGCCTGCCCTAAAACAAATGTAGTTTTAGCCGAGGCCAGGACGAGTTGGCTTAGTGTTGTCCCCATGTTGAGAAGATGCAGTTTTCTTCACTGCGAAAGCAAAAACTCTTTGTTTGGACATCCAAATGCAGATGAATTGAAGTATCAGTGGTTCAAATTAATTTGCATTATTTAGCAGTACAACCACAACCAATGGCAGATTTTCAAGATGGTTACACCTGAAAGATTGTGCAGTTCCCACTGTGTTGGGACAATCTGGTGCTTCGGGTTCACAACCTGTAAGTATGCTTGATTATTTGTGGATTTATATGCTACCGAGAGTTCAAATGCAGTGTTTTGTGTTGTAGCTATGGTGTACACCCAGTGCACTGCTGTAAGCCTCTGCTAATCTGCTAGCTAATGTTACTGCTTTGAAATAGTTTTGCTAATCAGCTGTGGACCCACTTTTACTTACAATAGTGTAGAATTCTGCAAATTGTTTGTTGTTCTTGCTATCATGATTAGTGATCAAGTGTGGAGATGGATTTATTTTTACAAACTGTAATTTTATGTCTGCAATTTATGTCTGCAAACAGTAGTGCTCGGCTAACTTGCTATGTAATGTTATTGTTTTGGTAAAGGTTTACTGTTCAGATGTGGGCCAGCTTTTACCTAAAACTGTGTAACAAAATGGTCAATCTCAATAGTCTTATATAATTATTTAATTACAAGCGTTATTGTTATGGCTGCTATCGGTAGTCTACGGCTAACTTGCTCAATAACTCTCTAATACACCCGGTAATGTCCAACCGGGAGTAAGCCTCTGTTCTTCATTCATATCTCGGACGAGAAAAGTTCAGCTACACCCATTCCAGCAAAATATAACTAACTTAGAAGCACTATATGTCTTTTACATGAAGCTTTGTAAGAAAGTTACAAAATTAAAAATTACCACTGTGAAACATCCTGCTCAAGTCGTGCTTGCAAAGGTGGTTCGGACCGATCAACTTGTTCTCCCAGACTTTCATTATTTCAATCATTATCGGACTCAGGCTAGATCTGGTATGGCAAAAACTGATGGCACTGTACCAAAGTTACAATAATGTTTACAGCTGTTCACGAAGACTTGGGAGCTGAAATTCGGTTATGGTAATGGACGATAAATTTCCGGCACACACTCTACGCAGTTGACCAATCACAACAGAAAAGGCCAGCTGACCAATCAGAGCAGACTGTGCTTTTCAGAAAGGGGGCTTTAAAGAGACAGGAGGTATATTAGAGCGTTTGAGCAAGAGGAAGAAGAAAGGGGAAAATAAATGTACAGTATGAGAAAAATAATGTGTTTTTGTAACATTAATGTAAACCTAATCTAGTAAATCCCCAAAATAAAAGTATGAACCTGTAAATTTACATAATATGGGCTCTTTAAAGGTATTAAACAGTAAGCAGTATTTACATATTTCAGAGCTATCACAGTTCATTTGCACCTTTCTCCCACACTACCTCCCAATGGACAACGCCTGACAGCCTGATTGCTTGCCCATTCATATTCATTTAATCTTTGTCTCAAACTTGACACATTACAATAAGACAGGAGATGAGTGTGTGTGTCAAAACAATAAAAGCAAATTCAGTATTAGTATTGAATTATTTAGTCTTTGCTGATGAATTTGAAAATGGGATCAAACCATTGCGTGGATGAAAAACTGCAGTGGGTGTTTTTTACACTTTGATTGTACTTGTGAAAGATGGTCTGACAATTCCATGATTCATAATTACACTTGCACAATGCAAATTATGTTTGATGCAAATTGGTTTTCGCATTAGAGAACTGTGAAAAGGCCAATCAGTGATGTGTCACACATCAACATGAGCATGTCATCAATAGATTAGAAGCAGTGTGAATTTGAAACCTCAATGTTTTTTCATCTGAGCATCTTTAAAAGCTCATTTTAAAATGCAAGATCATCTCATTTGAAGTAATATCACATATTAAAAAAAAAACAAGTACATAGTGTTGATGTATTTCCTATTGAAACAGAAAGTTTGGGGCAGACATATTGAAGGGCTCATCCATGTTTTTAGGTTTGTCATAGACATGAACCGGAAGGAGAGGGACAAAAATTTGTTTATGCTAGATGAGTCATCCATATTTTTTGGCCTGTTTTCACAAAAGATGATGACTGTAAATTTTAAATGTGCACGTCTACTAAAAGTTACCATTTTCATCTTTTAGGAATATATTAGCAAGTATTTAAATGATTTCAAAACGTATACAGCTAAAAGCCACACAACTAAAAAGGGTTGGGAACAAGGACAGTTCTACCTAAAATACTCTGAATACAATATATGTGAATGATCATTACATGGGGATAGAATAGTGTCCTTTTGCGGAAGCCCATTCCTACTTTTCAGCGCTCAAATTCTCGCTCAAACCCTCAAATCCTGCCAGAAAATGACCACGACATCTGGTGAGAGAAACTTACACCTACAGCAGGACAGGACCTAAACTATTGATGAAGGGGTGGATGGGGGCTGAAACCAATGCACATAACTAATGATGAACTGCAGCTGCAGAGCTTTTAATAAAGATGCTGGATTATGATTGGACGAGACACCATGATTTGAATGAGAGGTGTCTTCCTGACAGAAGTACAGCACATTTCAATTTCTGTCAGGATCCTGCAATCTCTGTTTGGGCTTTCTTTTTCTGTTACTTTGTAATTTGTCTCTCCCATGCGTTTCTCTGACCTGCCTGTTTCTGTTCTCTATCTCATTCCCTGGCCCTGCCCACTTGTTTATTTATCCCTTCAGTTGCTACACCTGCCATCCTCCTATGCCTCATGGTTTTTCCTTTATATTCTCATTGTTTTTCTTGTCTTGTGCAGGATTCTTCCTCTTGGTGTCCTATAGTTTGGTTATGATTTTCTCCTGTCTGGTTAGTTCTTGTTTTCTTTGTTTGGGTCATTTATTTATTAGGTAATGTCTAGTTTTTGTTCCCTTGTTCAATTTTTGCCCTGACATTGGATAGTTTTGGTGTAGGGTAGACCGATTACAGTTGAAACACTGTGAATATTTCCCTTACTGCAAGTTTGAACTTTCATTTTCAGTATGCATATTCACATTAGCATCCTCTCTCTGTGTGGAAAATTTGAAGAACATAGCTTTCATAATAAATTATTAGAGTTTGTATTTATTTATTTATTTTGGCACAAAACTGTGTTACAGTACAACCGTATCCGCTACATAAGAAACATGTGCCAATGCTCCTTCTAGAGTTTTGTTAGCTTTTATTCAGAAAGTCAGAAAGCTTAGATAAGAGAGCCAAATGGATTAATGATATAGATAGAAATATAGATATATAAAATTATGCAGAGTATATGATTTTTTTTTTAAGTAGATTTAGTTAAAAATTATTATTATAAAGTAGCATTTTGGTTTAGTTGCTTGTGTGTGCATGTCACAGGATGCCTCCTATCAGGGTGAGGAAAACTAAGGGAGTATTTCCAGCTGGTGTGTTAGAAATTATATACATATGCATGCATTAGAAATATTTGAAAACATTCACATAGTATAAACATGTGTCAGTATATTTCACTTAAGTTAGGCATAATGCCTTATTTAGCACATTACAACTGTCCTGGGGTGGTGTACATGCACCTGGTATGGGGAGAGTTGTAACAAAAACACTCCTTGTCTTCAAACACTAATTGTTGAAAATAGGAACAATGTATACAGGTTTTTGGCATTTATTTTGTTAGTAGAAAAATAAAGCTATTGCATGTGAAACAATTACATATTTATTCTGCTCTGTATTTGTGCACACCAGCAAAAAGTGTCACGGCAGTACCGCATACCCTACCGTTTTTTTTTTTTCTGGGCGTTTTTGTGTTTATTTTTTACACCCAGTTTGAATTTGTTAGTTCTTTCTTTTATTCTCTCTCTCTCTCTCTCTCTCTTTTTTTTTTTTTTTTTTTGCTCTGACTGCGTTTAGGTTCTTACAAACTCTGACAAGTCCTTCCACTTGGCTATAAAGAACAGAGAAAAAAAATTCTCAGTCATTATGCTGGTGGAGGAAAAGAGGCAGATGGGGGTAGAGATACAATGCAAGCAGGCCTTTTAATAAACCCCAGAGCACAGATTCCACTAAAGTATCTCCTTGCTGAATTATTCCCATTAATAGCGGCCACAGATTTACTCTGGTTGCAGAGTAATAAAGCCTGAAGTAGGACGAAAGAAATGAAAAAGAAAATACAGAAACAGCATTTTTTTTATGGATTTCATCCCAGTTTCATCTTCCTGCACAATAAGCAAGATGATAAAAACCCACAACTAAATTGTTTACTTCCCTTACAGGTAAATCATCTGAAAATTGCCTTAATATTACAATTTTCTCACAGTCTGTGTTTACACTGGCCTTCTTCTGAGATAATGGAACAAAATGTCACTGATATGTGACTCGCTGTGGACATTGGAAATAATTACCATCTCTTCTGGGAAAAAATAATAATAATAATATCTGGCTGTATTGCTGTACATAAAATATCCAGAGGAAGTGGATATCTTTTTGGAGGTTAAGTGGTAAGAGACAAGCCACACTGGTGCAAATGGTAATAATGTAATCATTATTCACAGAGCTCCTAAAAAGCGCCAGGGTTATCTGTATAAACAAACTGATCTGCAGGTTGTTTTGATATAGTACAAACTGTAAACTACAAAAATATTTAAAAGACAAATAATAGCTGCATAGCATGCTGAGTGACTCCAGTCAGGCTTCCTAATGCCTCCTACTGTACACACTAAATGAATTTCAAAGAAGTTGGATGTGGTACCGTTAATATTACACAACTATATGTCTTGTCATGGAGTTGTAGGGCTTTCAAATTACACGAGGAATCGGCGACAGGGCTGAAAACATTACAAAACATTTCACTATTGTCGAATCCCTGACAATTCTGCCTGGACTCCAAATTACGTTTCACAACAGAGTAAACATGAGAAGTGATACAAATATGACACATGATCACGCATGAGTAGGCGTTAGAAACTTGTATTACACTTTGTTTGTGTGCTGATTTACAGCAAAAAGTAAAAAAAGAAGAAGAAATACTATGGGGGAGGGAATTATTGGGGAGATGTGGGCAGCAAGGATTGTCTGTTCTGCAGAGACACTTGGAGGTAAATAAGAAATGTTGCAATGAATGCAGGTAACTGCCTGCTGGTGTTTATTTAGTTTTTTTCTATTTAAATTATTGAAAATAATTGCATGAATGTTGCAGATACATCAGGACTCCACCCACAGAAACTTCCCGTGCCCCGTTTCTTGCTCTCTCATTGGCTGTAGGTCAATGTTGCGGTTGTAGTCAGTCAAAACACATTTCACGTTGCGCAATTTGGAATCGCAGACAGGTCCAGATATTTAAGATATCTCGCTGGCATCGGCAACGCACATTGTGTTCGTCGCCCATGGGAGCGAGCTCTGATTTGCCTATGATTTAAGGCTTTTGTCTGTAATCTCCACAAAACTGTCGGTTAGTGAAAATTAGGCCTAAAATTGTGTAGTGTAAACTCGGCATAAGCAACCAATTGGCCTGGTTGCTTGGGTGGATAGAGACAAGTTGGGTTAACCTCATGGGCACTATACTGTGGTTTTCGCTCTCGGAGGGAAAATTGAGGCAACTGGTATTTGTCCTCCACCACCCGTATTGAGGCGAGTCTCTATGCCACCATGAGGACCTAGAGTGCATTGGGAATTGTGCATTCCAAATCAAGAAAAAAAAAGAAAAAAAAAAAGACAAATAATAGTGAAAAGTTGGCCCTTTTAGTGTACTCCAATGAGAATACTGTATACTTCACCCTTATCAAATTAAGACAAATTTTATTCGAAAATTTCTTGCATCTCATAATTTGTTTAAATTTCTAACTGACTAAAATAATGTTCTCTATCAAGATAACATGTGGACACGATGGTATTTTTTCACGTTATGTCACTAGTGAGTACCAACTACTGGCAAAACCTGTGTAATGGGTTTAACTGGAACACCCTAAGCCCTTGATAACTTCGAGCACATTGAGGTATGATGTCATTTTTTGGAATTAGTTAGTGATATTTACACCTTCTTATGGACTCGAATATACGTCATTGCTGATGTTCCCTCCGTCTCATGGACTTGGATGTACATCTTTGCTTACACTTGATCACTCCGTGTTTGTTGTTGAGCACAGTCAGCAAACACAATAGAAAGGCAAATGCAATAGATAGGTGCACTGTTTTGTAATTATTTCATGGTGCACACTTTTTATGTCACCACTTTCAATTCAGACTGCAATCTCATAGCTTGTGTAAAATATAATTTCTTTACTGATGCTGGTAGATCAGCTGTGTAGCAAAGGAAAATTGGAGCAGGAAAATAGAAAGATATTGTTTTCATAGCTAATACTGTCCTTCTACCTACGGGTATGGGGCAGTGTCGGCTAGCACTGGGCGCGATATGGGGACCTCAGTGGGAGCCTCACCACCGGGTATAACCCCACGGACCTCCCACTCCCCGTCACGCTCGTATGCTCCAACCGAGCACTGGAGTGGGTTTGTCGGTTCGCTTCAAGGCGGACCCACGATCTCGCTCGGAGCGTCTGACGACGATGAGATCTCGATCGCGGCATCAGAGAGGACTCGGCTGGACTCCCACCCTGGGCAGCGGCTCAGACGCAGGCTGAAGTGGAGCTGACAGCCATGCTTGCCCGGGCAGCCGCGAGTGTCAGGCTAGAGTGGAATCCTCTGCCTCCCACCGAACCCTCGCGGCTCGACGATTGGTTCCTGGGGCCAGAGCGCCGTTCACGGCCACGCTCTGCCCCCGTTCCTTTCTTCCCGGAGGTAAATGAGGAGCTCACACACTCGTGGCAGGCACCTTTTACTGCCCGCGCGTGATCCATGAGCTCCTCCGCTCTCACTACCCTCGATGGCGGGGTGATAAGGGGCTATGCGGCGATTCCCCAGGTGGACCAATCGGTCGAGGTACGCTTATGCCCGCACAAACGCCTCCACCAAGGCTCCCGTCCAGGGCCTGTAGGCTGACGTCGTCACTGAAGGCTAAAGCCTACAGCGCTGCTGGGCCTTCCGCCTCTGCCTTGCATGCCATGGCACTCCTTCAGGTGCACCAAACCAAGGCACTTAGAGAACTACACGAGGGTAGTCCTGACCCGGGTCTAATGCAGGAGCTGCGCTCGGTGACCGACTTCGACTTCCCTGGGCTGTTGGAGACTTCGCCCGGCAGTTCTCAACAGTGAGGAAGCAGATGGAGGCTATACAGCACATCCTGCCCAGGTGGAGTCACAGACCCCGCACCCCGTCTGCTCGTCGCCCAGCACATCCCCCTGCGGTGCCAGCACCAACAGCAGCCCTGCCACAGCCCGCCCCTCGGGGCCGGCCCCGACATGGAGCTACCCACAGGACGGCGATGCCCCCCGCCTCAGAACCCCAAGAAGGCTTCAAAGCGCCCCTGAGATGGGCAGCCCAGGGACTCAGGAAACTGCACTACGGGAGCTGGTAAGCAGACCACTCCCTCCTCCGCCAGATGGGCAGGCGGATTATCCTTATTTCCTTTTTAATTTTATTTCACTGCATGGCCAACGGGCTGGGGAACCCACGTTTTTGGGAACCCAAAAGAGCAGTCTCCTCAGCCCCGGACTCTATTTCCAGCCTCCCCGGACCGCCGGTTCTCTTTGGCAGGTACATCACCGTGGAACCGGACCTTCCGCTTCCAGTCCCAGCCGTGGCACAACCCTGCCCCTGAGTCGACAGTCTCCGTGGGCCACGAGGACGAAATTCTTCCTCCCCCGTCCCAGGCTGTTCCGGGAGTGGTCACAAGGTGCCAGGTAAGTGCTTTGATGTCCCTAGACTCAGTACCTCGGGCTCCGCCCCATCGCGAGGCCCTGCCTGCTGGTACGTCTGACGCTATAGTCCCCTTGGTCCCTCTCGCATGGAGCTTGGGGGCGTGGCACGCACTCCCCAACCTGTCGCATTGGCTGATCAGGACCGTCCGACTCGGCTATGCGATTTAGGTTGCCAGGCACCGCCCAGGTTCAACGGTGTCCACTCCACCACCGTGGGAGGCGAGAACGCTGCTGCCTTGCGTGCGGAAATCACCTCCCTTCTACAGAAGGGCACGATAGAACCTGTGCCTTCAGCCAAGATGAAGAAGGGGTTTTACAGCCCCTACTTCATCGTACCCAAAAAAGGTGGCGGGTTGCTGCCAATCCTCGACATACGAGTTCTGAACCGGCATCTGGATTGGTTCGCGGTGGTAGACTTGAAGGACGCGTACTTTCATGTCTTGATCCTTCCTCGACACAGACCCTTTCTCCGGTTTGCCTTCGAGAGTCGGCATATCAGTACAAAGTCCTCCCCTTCAGCCTGTCCCTGTCCCCTCGCACCTCCACGAAGGTCGCAGGGGAAGCCCTTGCCCCACTGAGGGAAGCGGGCGTCTGCATCCTCAACTATCTCGACGACTGGCTAATCTTAGCTCACTCGTGAGACATGTTGTGTGCTCACAGGGACCTGGTGCTCAGGCACCTCAGCCGCTTGGGGCTTCAGGTCAACTGGGAAAAGTGCAAGCTCGTCCCAGTTCATAGCATCTCTTTTCTCGGTATGGAGTTGGGCTCGGTCTCAATGATGGCACGTCTCACCAGCGAGTGCGCACAGTCAGTGCTTAGCTGTCTGCATACGTTCAGAAGGAATACGTTGGCCCCACTGAAATCCTTTCAGAGGCTCCATAGGCTTTAGGCTATATGGCATCCTCGGTAACAGTCACGGCGATTGGGTTGATGCATATGAGACCACTCCAGAACTGGCTACAGACCCAAGTCGCACACAGAGCTTTAGAAGCTCTGAGCAGCTCTTTGTTTGCTTCGGCAGACAGCGGAAGGTAAGTGCTGTCTCCAAACAGAGGATCGCCCACTGGGTCATCGATGCCATCACAATGGCATACCACGCCAGCACATTCCGCCCCCTGCTGGCCTACGAGCTCATTCTACCAGGGGCGTTGTGGCTTCTTGGGCGTTATCCCATGGCACCTCTCACATATGTCAGAGCCACAGGTTGGGCAACACCTAACACCTTCGCGAGGTTCTATAACCTCAGATTTGAGCCAGTTTTGTCCCTTGTGTTATCAGGTGACACAAACAGGTAAGTTCGGGTCAGCTGGCCGGGTGTATCACTTGTCAAGTCAAGTCAAGTCAATTTTATTTGTATAGCGCCTTTCACAACACACATCGTTTCAAAGCAGCTTTACAGAAGTTCAGCATTAACAGACGATAAAAATGTAATGTCTATAAAGTCGATAAATCATCATCCTTGTGCAGGGCTCCAAACTGCGACTAAAAATGGTCGCATTTGTGACCAAATAAATTTATTTGTGAGTGTAATTTCTGTCAAGGTCGCCATTGGCGACAGTAAAAGTTTACTCCCTTTTGATTTTAAAATTTGCATTACATTTCCCGAGATACATATCAAAGTTTATATCAAAGAAATAGCGGGGAAAACGGAGTTCATTGCAGGAACTAACCATTTCAAAAAAAGAGACTGTTAGAAAACACGGTGACAGTAACAAGCATAAAAATGCACGTGATCACATAATTGCGAAGAATGCTCCACAGACTACACTGTTAGCGAGCTGCGGGACGAAAAGGAATGGATGGAGTTAAAAAAATTTAAAATATTTGGCGCCTGTTTTTCCCCCTGTAGGAGCCATTGGCTCCTTAATTGATTTTTTTTTTTTGTTTGGAGCCCTGTTGTGGAATTAGATAAGATATGATTCTTTATCGTGTTTAAAAATAATTAAATAATAATTGTATTAATAACCCCAGTGAGCAAGCCGAAGGCGACTGTGGCAAGGAACACAAAACTCCAAAAGATGATTGTTAATGGAGAAAAATAACCTTGGGAGAAACCAGACTCACTGTGGGGGCCAGTTCCCCTCTGGCTAACATCATGAATAATGTATGATAAGCCCCCAGAAGTTCATTATTTTGGCACGTGGCACTGCACAGCCGGTAGTGGTGGGCAGAGTGTAGAGGAGTATATATAGATTTTTTGGTATTTTAATTTTGATTTCATGTAATAAAAATAATAATAAAATACTGTATTTAATATAGTAAACATGTGGAAAAAATGGGTTATGTATGCTGTACTGTATTTTTTTTTTTTTTCTAGCAGTAAAAATCAAATGAACAAATAATATCAGCAGTCTGGTTTGCCTATGTGCACTGTTTGACTTTTCAGACATAGTGCACATAGGCATTAATGTTAACAGACTTGGCTGCATGCAATTGATAATGACACTCGATCAATATGTTTTCATTATGAGTATATGAGTTTTAAACTGCTATCGTTGTGCTTTTTGTTTTAGTTTGGCTGTCGCTGCCCACGCCAAGACATCTTTTGCGGCTCACTTTCGTAAGAAAGCCAGCCACCCCAGCGGCTCCCTCCCTCGGTCCTTCTACCTACGGGTATGAGGACAGCGCAGCGAGCGCTGGGGGCAATTTGGGGACCACAATGGGACCACCTCCGTCGGTGCGCCGGCTCGTCTCAGAGCGAATTCGACCTCTTGTTCAGTGCCCGCGAAGGTGATGAGTACCACCTTTGGCTTAACCTGGTCGAGATGCGCAAGGCCAACAAGACACTCCTCTTGAACGCCCCCCCTCTCCCAGGTTGGCCTGGTCGGCGACACTGTCAAGGACTTTGCCCAGCAGTTCTCAACAGTGAAGCAGCAGACAGAGACCATCCTGCCCAAAAAGCGCCGTGGTTCAAGACCCCACATTAAAAAAACTGCAACAAAATCAACACATCTTATCCTTTAAAAAAAAATGACTACATTTATAAAACATATTTTTCTTTAGTCATGTCTACACTGAACAGCATGATACAAATCTGTTCTAAACTAAGCATAAACTAGCCCTTGCTTTATTGATTGGTACACTAAACACTTCCAAATTTGGTTCAGAAGAGGCACATTTATCAATCAGCAAATCTATTACTGTTCAAAAGAAATCAAAAACAAGCAGATCTGCGCTGTGAGACAATTTATCAGCACTCATTTCTCAAAAGTCCAATCTTATAATTCTGCTTCACTGAGTGGGCCTCAACAGTTAGTGCAAGAATACATGTGGAGAAAAATTCTGTTAAGATGATTCACCCTTACAGCAGGAGAAAATAAACAAATAAATAAGAGTGCAACATTAATTATGAGTATGCAGCAGTACATTCTTGAAAAACAAATCATGCATGTTCTAACAGCTATGCTACTTCTGAAATTGTACTGGCACTGTATTCATAATAACACAGTGGATAAATTAATCTTACCCATCTAATAATTATTTAATCAGAACACCTTGTTTAATTGTCCATCATTAAAGCATTCTCTCTCTTCTTTTTTGTGTTTGTGGTTGGTTTGTGAAATGCTCATAGCTAAATAGCTCATCGAGGCTGATTGGGCTGAGGTTGAATAAAAAATACATAACTTACCTTCAGGGTTATTACATATCACCAGCATGCACTTTCCTCATATACTGTACTACCACCTTTCCATGTAAGCACATGGAGGGGGTGAGCCAAAAGGTTTGAGCTGGGGATTCAGGGATTGGCCACTGGCAAGCTCCAAGGCAGTACCTGTCACCCTGATCCGTGTTCATGCATCATCAAGGTGGCCACAGGTTCACAAAATTTAGAGGGGTTACTGCACATAAACAAATGGTTCTAGTTTAATATAATCTAATTCTTAAGTCTAATCAGAATCTGGAAACTACAAAAATGAGCATCAAATTATCATTTAAAGTGAGGGCATTACTGTAGTGCAAGGTGGATGTAACTGGTGGACAGATAAGAAGAAGAACGCAGCTTTCAGTTAAATCAGTTAAAGCAACAAAGATCATGATAGTCAAAGCTGGTGCTAACATGGAATCTTTTAAAATATGAAAACATGAGTAAAGACGCTTACTACCACCCCTGGAGTCATGAGTTCGAATCCAGGGTGTGCCGAGTGACTCCAGCCAGGTCTCATAAGCAACCAAATTGGCCCGGTTGCTAAGGAGGGTAGAGTCACATGGGGTAACCTCCTCGTGGTTGCGTGGGTGCATGGATGCTGCGGAGAATAGCGTGAATTCTCCACAAGCACTTTGTCTCCGCTGTAACGCACTCAACAAGCCACCTGATAAGATGCGTGGATTAACTGTCTCAGATGTGGAGGCAACTGAGATTCATCCTCCGCCATACGGATTGAGGCGAGTCACTATGCCACCACGAGGACCTAGAGCACATTGGTGGTTGGGCATGCCAAATTGGGGAGAAAAAATTAAAATAAATTAATTAAATAAATTAAATTAAATATCAAAACATAGAACAATGCAAATCTTTGCAGAAAGTTTTGGATGAAAATAGTGTCCTCCATTACAGTTTTTAATTCCTTTACAGTAGTCCTATTTTTTACACTATGAAACAATACAAAATCAGTTTAAATTTTTTTTCTGCATATATAAATTTCTCTAGGACATCCACTCATAGTCGAGGTGCACTGCATTGTATAAAAAAAAAGCTGATTAGCTTTTTGGCTAACCATTTAGTGTTGCCATGTAGCATATACCTTTACAACTACCTGTTGGTCCACGTTGTTTGTTTGTTATGTTGTTATTGTGGTTTGTTTGTTTGTTTTTAGGGATGTCAGAAGGTGAAGAAACATGAGCTGAAAACATTGAACTGAAAACTACTGACAAATCCTTCTGTGAAAGTTCTGAGCAGTAAACTTAGAAGTTTTCCACAAGTTTGACATTTTATTTCAGTTGATATATAGATAGATAACAAAATGGGAAAGGTTTTCAGAGAGGTCGAGGTCACAGCACTACAGTGTCAACTGTAGTTTATTACTTTTCCACTGTGAAAAAAAATACAATAAATACAAATAAAATAAAAACAAGCCATCATTGAAAATTTGTCCCAATATAATAACACAGGGCTGCAACATAATAACAATGATATACAATATTGCTCTTCTTGTCTCCAAAGCTTAAAACAGAAGACTGGCCTGGTGAAATTGCGATATATAGAGGAGACCTATATTTGGAATTGTTCCTGTAATCACAACACTGCATATGTGTGTACATATGCATCTACTTCTAGCATTTGAACACTTAATGGGAACTGAAGCAATTAACAAATAAACAATTATAAAACACTGACTGTAACAACACCACAACATCAGAAATATCATGGCAGTATCATATTTTTTCTACATTTACCATGGTAATTCCACTGTTCCCCGTCTGTCGCTCACTTCGACGTCGTGTCGAAGAAGCGACACTAGGGGTCTCTCTTGAGCGCCGAAAGATACCTCTGATCTATGAAAAAAGGCCAATGAGAGTTGGCGAACAGTATTTGCATACTCCGCCTCCGGATACGGATATAAAGGCGAGAGAAATACGCTCGTTCATTCAGTAATTTTCTTCGGAGCCGAAGGTCGTGTGAATGCTGTCTGCTGTGCTACACACAACTGATCTTGCTTCTGATCCTCTCACGCTCTGCTGCTGTTGGATTTACGGCGCACTTCAGCGGCTGTTTTCTCTTCTCTGCCGGCGTGCAGTTTGCCCCTGGGCGCTACGACAGCGCAGAGTTGAAAGAGTTCCCTTCCCGGAGGTGCATGACGAGCTGACGTCTTCATGGAGAGCGCCGCTCTCCATTCGTCAAAAGCCCTGCTCGTCCGCTCTCGCTACCCTCGACGGCGGAGAGGCCCACGGGTACACGGCGATTCCCCAGGTGGATAGGGCAGTTGCGCTCCATCTTTGTCCCGGTAACCCTACCACCTGGCGCGGACGCCCTGTACCCCCTTCCAAGGCCTGTAGGACTTCATCCTCCTTGAACAACAAAGCCTACAGCGCCGCGGGACAGGCCGCCTCCGCCTTGCACGCCATGGCCATCCTGCAAGTCCACCAGGCCAAGGCGCTCAGAGATCTGCACGAGGGTAGCCCTGACCCCGATGTGCTGCAGGAACTGCGCTCAGCGACCGACCTCGCCCTCAGAGCCACGAAGGTCACCGCGCAGGCACTCGGGCAGGCGATGGCCACCCTTGTGGTCCAGGAACGTCATCTTTGGCTCAACCTGGTCGAGATGCGTGAGGCCGACAAAGTCCGCTTCCTCGACGCCCCTGTCTCCCAGCTTGGCCTCTTCGGCGACACCGTCGAGGACTTCGCCCAGCAGTTCTCCGCGGTGAGAAGACAGACAGAGGCTATTTCTCACATCCTGCCTCGCCGCAAACCTGCCGCCAAGGCCACTGCCCCGTCTGCTCGCCGAGGGCGTCCCCCTGCGGCTAAGAAACCTGCTCCGCCTCAACCCGGGCCCAGCTCTCGGCCCCCGCATCGAGCACACCACAGGAAGCAGACGCCCCCCGTCTCCCGGACTCCCCCGAGGACCCGGAAGGCTCCTAGGCGGTCCTGAGATGGACGACCCAGCGACACAGACGTTAGCTCCGGAGGTGGTAAGACCACTCCGTCCCCCGGTGGAGGGCCGGGAGGAGAATCTTTTGTTTTCAAACAATTTAATTTGCCGCTCCCCCTTAGACGGGGTTGCGGTACCCACATTCTCAATAAAAGAGCTATTTCCTATGTCTCTGGGTCACCTGGCCCGCAAATGCCGTTCTCACGGCACTTTGCCCTTAGATCTCAACAGTCCTGGCTTCCTGGACATGGACAACCCGTCTTCAGCCCCACGACTGTCCCCCGGCCGGCCGGTTCCGATGAGTCTAGAGGACGCCTACCCAGGACCACCTCCTCAGTCGCTAACCCGCCCCCAGCCGGGTGTGCGGAGCAAGGTAAGTGCTTTGAGTCTTTTCTCAGCACCTCAGCCGCGGGTTGCCCCGTCGCCGCCCAACGCTGCCCTACTTGCTCCGCCCCGCTGGGAAGCCCTGCCGGGTACGTCCAAATTAACCGTCCCTTTGGTGCCCCTAGCGCAGAGGTTGGATGCGTGGCTTTCACTTCCCAACCCGTCTCGCTGGCTGGCCCGGACCATCCGACTCGGTTACGCAATTCAGTTTGCCAGGCCCCCGCCCCCCTTCATAGGCGTCCGCTTTTCCGCAGTACACGGCGAACACGCCCACTCCCTGCGTGCGGAAATCACGACTCTTCTGGCCAAAGACACAATAGAGCCTGTCCCTCCAACCGAGATGAAGAAGGGTTTCTACAGCCCCTACTTCATCGTACCCAAGAAAAGCGGCGGCTTACGACCAATCTTGGACCTTCGAGTTCTCAACCGAGCGTTGCACAAACTCCCGTTCAAGATGCTCACGCAGAAACACATCTTAACCTGCGTCCGGCATCTAGATTGGTTTGCAGCGATAGACCTGAAGGACACGTACTTCCACGTCTCCATCCTGCCCCCGACACCGCCCCTACCTGCAGTTTGCGTTCGAGGGCCAGGCGTACCAGTACAAAGTCCTCCCCTTCGGCCTGTCTCTGTCCCCTCGCGTCTTCACGAAAGTCGCAGAGGCAGCTCTTGCTCCGCTCCGAGAAGCCGGCATCTGCATACTCAACTACCTCGACGACTGGCTCATTCTGGCCCACTCGAGAGAGTTACTATGCGCCCACAGAGACCAGGTGCTCAGGCACCTCAGCCGTCTGGGGCTTCAGGTCAACTGGGAAAAGAGCAAGCTCGCTCCGGTTCAGAGCATCTCTTTTCTCGGGATGGAGTTAGACTCGGTCTCAATGTCCGCACGTCTCACCAACGAGCGTGCCCAGTCAGTGTTGAACTGCCTCGCCGCCTTCAGGCCAGGCACAGCGGTCCCCTTAAAACATTTCCAGAGGCTCCTGGGGCATATGGCGTCCTCCGCGGCGGTCGCGCCGCTGGGGTTGATGCATATGAGACCGCTCCAACACTGGCTCCAGACCCGAGTCCCGAGACGAGCATGGCGCCACGGCACGCACCGGGTAACAATCACCCCCGCCTGCCAACAAACATTCAACCCCTGGACAGACCTCTGTTTCTTACGGGCTGGAGTACCCCTACAGCAGGTGTCCAGACGCGTCCTGGTCACGACCGACGCCTCCAGATTGGGTTGGGGCGCCGTTTGCAACGGGCACGCAGCCTCAGACCGTTGGAAAAGGGCCCAGCTGCGTTGGCACATCAACTGCCTCGAGTTGTTGACCGTCCTTCTAGCCCTGCGGCAGTTTCTCCTGTTAATTCACGACAAACATGTCCTGGTCAGGTCGGACAGCACCACTGCGGTCGCGTACATAAATCGCCAAGGCGGCGTACGCTCCTGCCACATGTCGCAACTCGCCCGTCGTCTCCTCCTTTGGAGCCAGCACCGACTCAGGTCGCTGCGTGCCACTCACATCCCCGGCAACCTCAATGTGATGGCGGACGCGCTGTCACGACAACGCTTGCCTGGCGGAGAGTGGAGGCTTCACCCCCACTCGGTTCAGCTGATTTGGGAACGGTTCGGCAAGACCCAGGTAGACCTGTTTGCCTCCCGAGAGACCTCCCACTGCCCGCTCTGGTACGCCCGCTCAGAGGCTCCCCTAGGGGCAGATGCACTGGCACACAGCTGGCCGGTGGGGCTGCGCAAGTACGCATTTCCCCCAGTGAACCTTCTTGCACAGGTGCTGTGCAAGGTCAGGGAGGACGAGGAGCAAGTCA
This sequence comes from Moxostoma hubbsi, assembly GCA_032164185.1. NCBI lineage: Eukaryota > Metazoa > Chordata > Actinopteri > Cypriniformes > Catostomidae > Moxostoma > Moxostoma hubbsi. The sequence continues at coordinate 19,342,059 of JAVLUX010000010.1, forward strand.
ATCTCGTGGCTCCTTACTGGCCCATCCGGGCCTGGTACCTTCTTTCCCAGGGATGGGGCACGCTCTGGCATCCGCACCCAGACCTCTGGAACCTCCACGTCTGGCCTCTGGACGGGACGCGGAAGATCTAGCTGGTCTACCACCCATGGTCGTAGCCACGATCAACCAAGCCAGAGCCCCTTCTACCAGGCAACTCTATGCCCTGAAATGGCGTCTGTTCGTGAATTGGTGTTCTTCCCGGGCAGAAGACCCACAGAGGTGCGCAGTTAGGTCTGTGCTCCTGTTCCTACAGGAGAGGTTGGAGGGGAGGCTATCCCCATCCACCTTGAAGGTGTATGTTGCCGCTATCGCAGCTCACCACGACACAGTAGACAGAAAGTCCCTGGGTAAGCATGACTTAATCGTCAGGTTCCTAAGAGGTGCCTGGAGGTTAAATCCCTCCCGGCAAAACCTGTTCCCCTCCTGGGATCTCTCGGTGGTCCTCACGGTCTTCAGAGATCCCCTTTCGAGCCGCTAGAATCAGCTGGACTCAGGGCCCTCTCCCTAAAGACGGCCCTGCTGATCGCGCTCGCCTCCATCAAGAGGGTCGGGGACCTGCAAGCGTTCTCTACTAACGACACTTGCCTGGAGTTCGGTCCGGCAGACACTCATGTGATCCTAAGACCTCGACCGGGCTATGTGCCCAAGGTTCCTACCACGCCCTTTAGAGATCAGGTAGTGAACCTACAAGCGCTGCCCCGGGAGGAGGCAGACCCAGCCCTTTCACTATTGTCTCCGGTACGTGCCTTGCGTGCCTACCTGGAACGCACCCAGAGCTTCAGGCGCTCTGAGCAGCTCTTTGTCTGCTTTGGAGGACAGCAGAAAGGGAACGCTGTCTCCAAACAGAGGTTGTCTCACTGGGTGGTGGAGGCCATTCAGTTGGCCTACCACACCCAGGCCGTGTCCCCCCCTTACGGGTTCGAGCCCACTCCACTAGGAGCGTGGCATCCTCATGGGCACTGGCGAGGGGCACCTCCCTAGCAGACATTTGCAGAGCTGCGGGCTGGGCAGCACCTAACACCTTTATGAGATTTTACAATCTCAGGGTTGAGTCAGTCTCGTCCCGTGTTCTCTCAGGTCCGAGCCCGTAGAACTCGGTACACGTCGACGATCTGACCGGGTGAATCGCTTGTTCCAGCGCCGTTTCCCTCTGCCAAGGCAAAACAGTGCGCTTTTTGTCCCAGAGGACCTAGGTCCCTGGTTGATTCCTCCCTAGCCCTTCAGGCCCGCAGCAGTTCAGCGGAGGAACGTGCTGGTCCAGTCCACTACGGGTACCCCAGGCTACCCCTACTGGAATAGGTGCTCCACAGATCAGGCCTCCTACGGGACTCCTTCTGTGTGTACTTCCGCGGTACGGTCACCTCACGAGCTGACCCGCGTCTCCCCTAGGCAGTCCTTGCTGCCCTCCGGTCGCCGTGTTGTAGCAACTCCCCCCTCCTTGAGGTTGGATCTACCACTGCGCCATTCTTCCCACATGTCACAACAAGAGGCCATGTGATGTATTTCACCACCTTTACCTCCCCTTTCGGGTGGGTGTGGCCTCCGCAGGGTCTTTTCCCCCTAAAAGAATAGGAATTCGTGAATAAGACCCCTTTCCCTCGATGCGGTAAGGGCCCCGGCTGCTCTTGCTCTATGCCGAGAAAACATAGAGAGAAAAGAGGCCCAGCCAGGCTTGGCCCGTTCCCTAGTTGGGAGCGTCACCTTGTTCCCCCCTAGGGTAACCAAAAGGATGCTGACGCTTTTTCGGGGCATTAGGGAAGAGTACATGCAGCCTGAACACAGATGGTCGCTTGTGCACGTGCAAATACCTGCCCGCTTCTGTGTCAGCAGTACACGTACACGGCTCAGTGCATGGCGAGTTTTGAAGTGGACCCCTAGTGTCGCTTCTTCGACACGATGTCGAAGTGAGCGACAGACGGGGAACGTCTCGGTTACGTATGTAACCTCCGTTCCCTGATGGAGGGAACGAGACGTCGTGTCTTCCCGGCCACATCGCTGAGCCGAGCCGCTGAGGTGCCCGGTACACTCCCGGCTCCTCAGAAAAATCCTGAATGAACGAGCGTATTTCTCTCGCCTTTATATCCGTATCCAGAGGCGGAGTATGCAAATACTGTTCGCCAACTCTCATTGGCCTTTTTTCATAGATCAGAGGTATCTTTCGGCGCTCATGAGAGACCCCTAGTGTCGCTTCTTCGACACGACGTCTCGTTCCCTCCATCAGGGAACGGAGGTTACATACGTAACCGAGACGTATTCTTTGAATGGTCAGGGTACCATGTAAATACCATGGTATAATATGAATGTGGATATCATCATTGTACCGTCATACCACAACAGTATTTGTTTTGTTTTTTTAAGAATCATTTTATAAAAGATGATTTAAGAATAATTAATTTAATGTTAATTATTAAAGAGGGTTTACACATTAATGTGTTTTATTAAGAGTGGTCACATTAAGAGTGTTCTGATACAATCTGTGCAATAGATTTGATCAAAACTCAGACATGCCCTCAAATAAAAATTAAGAGAGTTGGAAAAGGCAAATTGGAATTCCCATGGAATTTCTGTGCAAATGACAAACTTGAGACTTGGAAATGGAATAGAGATTCAGGTCACATCTATTTTGAAAAATTAGCACCTGGAGTTATAATAGCTGGTGATGTGATTTGATTTTGTGGTCCCATTTTGCAGCTAAAACACACCATTAGATTGGGTATCATGCCGTTTCTTTCCATGTCACAGTGTAAGTGAAAAAGAACATTGACCTAATGAAACAGAAAGAGTAAACAAGCCATTGCGCATTGGAGCCTGGACCTCCGTGCTGTTGTTATTGTATACTTCACAATAAATTTCTCCATTCCACACCATGCTTTTGTTTTAAATATACAACTTATTGAATAGAGAATATTAAAAACAAATCTAATAAATAATCAAATTGGAACTGAATTTGAATTGAGGTAGAAAACAAGATGCAGAAAAGTACTTCAAATTTGAATTTTAGAAAAAGTATTAAAATGGAATGGAATATCAAGAAATGGACACAACTGTGTGGAATTTCCATAAAAGTGGAATTTGTCATTTTTTGTATTATTAAGTGTACATCAGCATGTTTCATATTCACAGCATATGGGTTATATCAGAAACATTAGATAACAGTAATAATCAATGTTGGAAATTAGATTTACTACCTATAGATATTTTAATTTATTTCATAATATTTTAAATATATATATATATATATATATATATATATATATATATATATATATATATATATATATATATATAATTTCAATATGTGCCAGGAAAAAATACTTTATTTCTCAGAATGCCAAAACCTTTGTTGAATTTCTTTAAAAACAAATCATTGCAATTTTGTAAATTCCTCTTCCTGTCATTACAATTAAAATTCCAGTCTAACATCCTGTGGGACATGGCCAAACAAATAGAAATTCCCTCTAATGGAATAAAAAGGAGCCAATTCATAAATTCTAAATTTGCCAAACCTTGTTATGTACCAATGAGCAAAGTATGGTGATTAGATAATACATACGGTTGATTTGTACTGCATCAAAGACCATATTTGGTTACTAAGCTAATGTTCTTACTCTCTCAACATATTCATTTCCCTGCAGTGTCCCTTTGGCATTCAATAACAATAGGCCTCCATCGACTGGAATACTAAAAACTAGATAAGAAAATGCCAAGCATGGCAAATGATGTCTAAACGACTGTCTGACATAACTAATAATGAAGAGAACAGATGCAAACCCTCTTCAGAAGTACTCCATCACAGAAACTCACATCAAGAATGCAACCTGCTCTGCGAAGATAACTGAAGCCAAGAGCAGCAGCACATTCAACAGACTTTTCCCAGAAACCTACAGCCAAAAGGAGGAAAAGCAGAGGTGTGTGTGTGTGTGTGTGTGTGTGTGTGTGAGAGAGAGAGAGAGAGAGAGAGAGAGATCAATTTGTGCAGTAGGACAGCAGATTTGAAAGGCTGTGCATAATGCACTCATCATTTTCACACCACATGTCTAAGTAAATATCTACAAAAGTCCCAATGGCACTCCAACAGTGTGCACTCACCTTCTTGTAAGCTCAACACAGAATACATAAAATGACAAATATGCAAAAAGCTCTGTGTGTGTGTGTGTGTGTGTGTGTGTGTGTGAGAGAGAGAGAGAGAGAGAGAGAGAGAGAGAGAGAGAGAGAGAGAGAGAGAGAGAGAGTACCTTTACACAACATTTGCAAGAGAGAGTTATTAAAATATTTCAATTATGAAGCACTCACATAATAAACCCTCTTCAGCAGACCAATACATACAACCAAGTGTCTCCTTTCTAATTCTTAATAGTTAAATGTAAAACTGTGCCAGGAGTAGCAAAAAACTGTACTTAAATTGTGCTTGTACTCATGCCAGGAGTAGAACAGCAGAGGCCACACCCAAAGTAATACTACTGTGATTTACAGAAGAATAAAAGTCACACATGGTCGAAAATGTATTGTTGACCAAAAAAATTAAAAAAAAAAAAAACAGATAAGTGGCATCAGTATAGAAAGGCGCACTGAATGAAGTTGCATCCCCCAAAAGTGTAAACAATATCAAAATATCAAAATACTGACTCATTAAGGGGGAGCGTTTGAGAAATCTGAACAGTGATAATTTTTGCAATTCTTTTTGGTGGCACAGTCATTAAATACTCCACCTTTAAAGATGAAATGCAAAGATGCTCTCCCACTTAAACGACAGTAACCTTCGGCAACAAATCTCATCAGTCACTTAGCACTGTCATGCAGCTTGACAATGGCACAGCATTTCTCACACATTCTTTTAAAGCCCTTCAAGAGGCAATCCTAAGTGTAGGTTCTAAAGAGTGCTTTAAATAGAAGCATTCGAACTGGCCCACAAACAAGAAACTGCATTATTAGTAAGTAATGGTTTTGGATGACTTAACATACATCCACTTTGCCAATAAGACATTTAAAAGGCCAACAGAACATACTGCAAATGCAAAAGCAGGGTCCAAAATTAACACTCGCCTAAAGCTAAATGCGAGCAAAAATTGGATGTGGTCAAGGACGGATAAAGCCTCAGGGCCTCTGACCGTCAGGAACCTCCTGCTGAGAGACCTGTGGTGGCCCAACACCTGGAAATAAGCCACTGCAGCTGTAAAGCTGAAATAGACAGACAATGTGAGAATAAACAAAGAAATATTATCTTTTCTAGGCCCCTCCTCAGCACTAGCAGTGTCTTTGGAGCACCTTTTTGCAGTTTTTAATGTTGTATAGTTGTGGTATAATTGTTGTCTCTTTTTCAATTTTGCACGCTCATTGTCATAATTGAAACTATTTGACTCACAGTTGTGGCTTTATTTCCCTTAATTAAAATGTACTATCTCATTATTATTATTATTATTATTATTATTATTATATGTCCTCCTAAAAACACAATCAGTCTTTAGATTTGATGAATAAATAAAAAAAAAAAAAAAACATTTTCTTATCATTTACTCACTCTCATGTCACCCCAGATGTGTATGACTTACTTTCTTCTGCAGAACATAAACAAAGATTGTTAGAATAATATTTCAGCTCTGTTGGTTCATACAATGCAAGTGAAGGATTACCAAAATTGTGAAGCTCCAAAAAGCACATAAAGGCAGCATACGCATAATCCATAAAACTCCAGTGTTTTAATCCATGACTTCTGAAGTGATCCAATCAGTTTTGGGTGAGAACAGACCAAAATATAACTGCAGTCTTCTTGGAGATCATTATTTCAAGCTTGGTGACACTTCCTAGCACCATCTAGAGCTCTGTGCATGTGTAAAGCGCTAGGGAGTGTAATTGAGTTTGAGACACTGCCTTGAGACAGCAACGTCAAGATGAGATGTACATTGATAAAGGAGTTACATTGTAAACTGTTCTCACCCAAACTCAATTTGACCAATTCAGAAAGCATGTATTGAACCACTGGTGTTGTGTGGAATAATTTTATACTGCCTTTATTTGCTTTTTGAAGCTTTAACATTCTGGTCACCATTCACTTGCATTATATGGACCTACAGGGTAGAGATATTTTTCTGAAAATCTTTGTTTGTGTTCTGCAGATGAAAGAAAGTCATACACATCTGCGATGGCATTAGGGTGAATAAATATTGAGAGCATTATCTTTTTGGGGTGAATTATTACTTTAATTTTCTCAATTCACCCACCATTGGTTTGTGTGACAAAATTGTAATTTTGGACCCTGTACAGTATTATGAGGCAAAATGTGTGGAAAGCAAAACCACACAATAATTGAAAAGCAATGACTTTAAGCAATTGAATATTATATGAACCTGTCTTCAAGCATTCAACATTTCATGAACGATAACAGCTTACTTAAATACTTAGCATGACACTTTAATCATATGTGTTGGTTTAAAGGAGCACTTGGGTCTAGGAGGGACACAGAATCAGAGACTTCACCATTCCCTCAGTGGCTTCTTTTTCTGGCCGAGCACAGCAGTCTACAGTGATGGCTGAGGAGGCCTAAGAACGCTCACTGTTTCCAAATCCCTTAAATATTTCACTCCTCTGACAGAGCTGAACACTGACTCCTCTGTTTGCTCTCTTTGTGCTCAGCATTTGCACCTGTTCCGCTCTATGTCCTAATCTGCTCCTCTGTTCCTTCTCACCGCAGCCCTTCCTTTTCAGAAAAATCTGCGCCAGGCCAGCATTATGCTAATTTCCCCCACAATAGTTTAGGTGAAGAAAACATATTGCATGCTATCCTTACATTGACGTCTATCCCTGTGTCTCACTTCCATGCTAATGTACCCTGCAACTAAATACAACTTCCTGCATTGTGTGGTGCTCTAAGCAAATATGTTTCAGGGTATCAGGGAAATGCTTAAAAACAAACACACACACGTACACTGGGGAGAAGAATTCCACCTCATTTGTGCCGAGTTGGCATATTTGTTCAAATTTGTTGCAATAAAGATATTTTTGCACTGCAGCAAGGAGCTGGCAAGAGGTCATGAACAATAAAAGACAAATAAAGAGAGTCATAACAGTTCCAATAATGCATGAAAGGAGTCTAGTGTCTCTTCAGAGAAAGAATGGGAGTTGTATGTATTTGTGGTTGAGAGAGAGTGGGAGCTAGACAGATAGTGGGAAAAAGAGATGCAAAAGGCATTGAAGGGTGTCAATATATTCTGAAATTGAATTAAAGTGTAATTAGGGAAATCATTATCTGATACTTCAGCAGTGGGATTTGGTTAATTTACTTTGCCATCGTACAGTGAATGATGTCCTTTAAGACTTCTCCTTTTGCCAAAGGTGATGGGCACATTAGATAAAAGTTTAATTAAAATAAGCAGGCTTGAATTCTGTCCTTGATGTTGCCACAGACACCATTCCAAGTTAAACTGTTGTGATTGATTGTAATCAAAGTGAACTGATCTCGTTTACCAAGCCAATTGTTCCATCCAAAAATACCTATTGCAAAAAATACTGAATATCTTAAACAACTTTGACAGAAACTGAAGCATATAATAAATAAGTAAATAGAAACAGTTTCAAGACCTTGGCCTTGTTTCAGTAAGTCATTTGAACACTTCCTTGTTTACTCTCCCTTGGCTGTTTCCCTTGGGTGATTCCCCACCGTTATCCTGACTGCTATTCCATTACTCTGATTTCTCAGTAAGTATGTGAGATGAACCTTTCGATTAAGGGTGAGTTAACAGAGCTCTAGACATCAAGAGTATTTACTGCCATAAGAGCATTGTAAACATTTGAAGTACTTGTTTAAAAATCTATCATAGTAGATGGATAAAGGATAATTTCCCATACAGGAAACAGAAATCACAAATTAGATTTCTTTAGTGTCAACTGTTTCTACTAGTCAATGAGATTAAATGGAGACTTTTGCTTAAAGGTGCTGTAAGCGATTTTAGCCGTTCTACTTCCATGAGACTGAGCCATTGGATTAGCAAAGCCCCCGTACTCCAAAGATACCAAATGAGCTTTATTGAGACCTACAATATGCAGAAAAACAAAAGGTTGTTAAAAACAATAGCAGCAAAATAGTGCCCTCAAATAACAACTGTTATGAACAACGTGGCTTAATAATGGCAGTAAGTCTCAATAATTTGCTACAACTACAATACTGTGAGAACATGCTAAATGATTGACAGCTCGAAAACGTCACTGTCCATGGTCGGCAAAAACAATTTTGTTTGCTGCATAAATAATCTAGAGCTATCATAGAGACAGGTGAGATATCTTACAACGCTTATTTCAAAATATATCTAAGGGATTAAAAACATTTTTGGCATAACTTTCCATGAAAAAATCCCTTACAGCACTTTTAAGTCTGGATGGGATGTGCTTTTGACATCATGCTGACAATAAAACTATTTAAGTTTTTATATTGAAACATACTGTACTGTATCGCATGATGACAATTAGAATGTAAAGAAGAAAAAAAAATGTCCTGTCAAAATAATTGTTACGGTAATCAACTTATTATTGTTAATGCTATTGGCATCTTAAGTACACCCAACCTCTGCTGTTTGAGACCAATAACATGATAGACACATTCACTCTTACATTTCATTGCACACTTGTTTTTATGACTTTTTACAATGTAAAGAAAACAGGGCCTGCTGTATATCTATTAAATGCATAGTTCACCCAAACCATTTTCTCACCCTCATGCCATTTCAGATTCCTTTCTTCTGCTGAATATAAACGTAGATTTTTAGAAGAATATCTCAGCTCTGTAGATCCTCACAATGCAAGTGAATTGGCATCAATATTCTGAAGCTCCAAAATGCACATAAAGACAGCATAAAATTAATCCATTAGACCATAATGGTTATGATAAGTGTGGGTAAAAAAATACATTTTTACTTAAGTCAGTTTTTGCCATAAATTCTACTCATGTATGTAGCCATATGCAAAATGAATGCAAATCGCCAAAAACAAAAGAAAACAAATGTGAAAGTACGGCTGTGTCTCGTTTCAAAAGCTGTATGCTAGGTAGGGCGCTTCCTTTGAAGGCTGCAGTATACAGAGTGTCCTAATTTAAACAAGTCTCATTTAAACTAGACGGCCTTCAGAGGACGAACAGAAACAAAACGTAGCATAGTTACTATGACAGCACGCCACTTGTTAACAAGCGCTAGCACTTCAAGTGTGAAGCTAACAAATTCCCTTTGTAAGGGAATGTATGAGGTATATTTTAGGAGAGTTATAATGATGTAGAGAGAAAAGAAAATAGATTTTAAAGGTGTAATTTTAGTCTAATACTTTATTTTAATTATATATTAATATAGTTATACATTTATACACTGCACCATCTACTGATGTATTTAAACTTGGGATTTAACATTACTTGCATTTGAACATCATATTTATGGGCAAATTGGATTTATTGTTTTTAGAATTTTCCGTTGAATAAAGAAGAGTGCCCACAAAGGATACACCTCATACATTCTCCGAATTCATGTGAAAGAAGGTCGCATTCAAAGGCTGCATTTGAAGTGTCCTACTGGTTTTTCTGAAATGAGAAGGCCTTGATGACTTATGCGGCAGACAAATGCGACCTCCAGAGGATGCATCCTTCCAAACAAGACACAGACAAAAGTGAAGGTTGATAGTAAAAAGGACATAAATATTGATCTGTTTCTCACACACCCATATAATATAGATTCTGAAGATATGGAATTAATTACTGGAGTCTTATGGATTACTTTTATGCTGCCTTTTTTGTCCTTTTGGAGCTTCACAATTTTGGTACCCATTCACTGGACCAACAGAGCTGAAATATTCTTCTAAAAATTGTGTTTTGTGTTCAGCAGAAGAATGAAATCATACACTCCTGGGATGGCATGAGGGTGAGTAAATGATGAGAGAATTTTAATTTCCATGTGAACTTCTGTGTTGGGTGCCTCAAACATGTAGCTAACTAAGCTCAGAAAACAAAATAGCTTAACAAATGCAACATTTTAGAGAAAGTAGCAAGTAGTTACACTACAAGCTACATGGCAAAAGTAGATTGCTATATTTAAGCTACTTCCAGCCATCAATTTTTGATAGCTGCTTGTCCTATATAGGGTCACAGTTCATGCTGGAGACTATCCCAGCTGTCTTGGGCTTAAGGCAGGGAAACACCCTGGTTAGGGCAAACAAAAAAAATCACTCATACCTATGGACAATTTAGAGACTCCAATTCACTTAATCTGCATGTTTTGTGACTGGAGAACATGCAAACTCAACACAGAAATGCACTGGGTGAGCCAGGGACTTGACCCGGGGACCTTCTTGCTGTGAGGAAACTCGTGCTGCTACTTAATTCTTCAAACACAGGTATGGAACTTTTAATTGACCACTTCTCTGGTTTACAGCTTCACAATAACTCATCAGCTTCACACTAACTCATCAGCTTCACAATAACACATCAGCTTCACAATAACACATCAGCTTCACAGTAAGCCTCTTGATCCAGTCTCTCTCTCTCTCTCTCTCTCTCTCTATCTGGCGCTGGCATGGTCCTTTTATGCCACCCTCCCCAATCTCAGTACAATTAAGACAGGTGTTAGTCATAATTTGGCTCATGTGCATGCACCCTTACCACTCTCTCTCTCCCAACAGATGCTCGGGCGGTGTTACCATGGTACAGTGATGGTATCGGATGATAATACTGTACATACTGTATGGTAATTTGATATTGGTAATGATTAATTAGCATATATTCAATATTTCCATGGTACTCCAATGTGCCTCAGAGTATACAATACATAGGTCATGATATAGTAACTTCAGGGAATGTTTTTGTGTACTGTTTTTATACTCTTTTGTGTTGGAAATGTGTTTAATTGCAGTATACAAGCTGTACATGCTGGTGTTGAACTTCATGAAGACTTTTTTTTTTTTTTTGTTGTGAATAAGTTGCAGGTTGGTTTCAATTGTTTGAGGGTAAATATTCCATTTTTTGCTTTTTGTGTTGTAAAGTATACCGTTAATGTTTTGCAGAGTAAGAAACAGCTACAAACAATTCAGATGGCTTTCTTTCTCCTGCTGAACACAAACAAAGATTTTTAGAAAAATATCTTATCTGTATGTCCATACCATGCATACCATGGTGACCTCCAAAAGCTCCAAAATGGAGATAATGTCAGCATAAAAGTAATCCATAAGACCCCAGTGGTTTAGTCAATGTCATTTGAAGTGATCCAGTTGGTTTTGGGAGAGAACAGACCAAAATATAACTCCTTTCTCACTGTAGCCTACACCTTGCCATTGCAGTCCCTTGGCACTATCATGATTTCAATCTCGATTAAACTTCCTAGTGCTTGACGCACGCAAGATGGCGCTATAGGAGTGTAATCTAACTTGATCATGATCTCCAAGGTGACTGATCTCAAGATGTATTGTGAATAAGTTATATTTTGTTCTCTTTCTCACCCAAAACTAACTGGATTGCTTCAGAAAGCATTGGTTAAACCACTATTTTATGGATTGCTTTTATGCTGACATTATCTCTTTTTGGAGTTTTTGGAGTTCTGGTCACCATTCACTTGCACTGGAACTACAGAGCTTAGATATTGATCTACAAATCTTTGTTTATGTTCAGCAGAACAAAAAAAGTCATACACATCTGGGATGGCATGAGGGTGAGTAAATGATGAGAGAATAAACATTTTTGGGTGAACAAACCCTTTAACTTTCTTTCCAACCTCATGTTTATCATTATGTTTTTATCATTATAGTGTTGTACAAACTTTGGATCACCCATGCAATATTGTGTGTTTTAAAATTACAATATGCATAGTCTGTTAAATATGAAATTGTTTTGTTTAGTTTTTTTTGGCTCAATGATACACAATGTTGAGCCAAACATTAAAGTGAATGCTGGCAGACGTTTTATTGACAGACATTTTTTTAAAGACAGATGGCAAAGACAAACCATTGTTCAAACTGAGAACTCTATTAAACTTTTCTTTAATAGATAAGTCTTTTGGCAACAATTGTTTTAGAAGATTATGGTATTTACATTTTGATCATTGTTTTAAAAGTAACATTAAAAAAAAATTTTAAGATGTAAAATTAGTTAATTATGTTCAATGTCTCCATTGCTTCATTAACCTATGAATAATACATTAAAAACCACATAATAATTGTTTTAAATGTATTTATTTATGCAATTGGCAAAATTACCATAACTATGATAAACCAGTCTGCAGTCAAAGGCTGCCTGGACACTGGTCACAGAAACACAGATGTACAGTAGGTCACGCTTCAACCGACACTCTCAGATTCAGTCTTTATAACAAGGGTGTCACTTTCTCCATGTCACATGCCTGTATTCTAGTTAACAGTATGCCTAACCATATATCATTTTCTATTATTATTATTTTCATGATAATAATTAAGCTGTTATGTTGTAGTATAAATTAAACAAAAAGTAAAATATTGAGCTATTTTATATTTTCAGACTGCTGTTTGCAGGTTCACTGCTTAGACTGTGCCATTCATCAACCACCTACTACAATCCATTGTTCTTTGATATGCCATTTTCTATCAATGACCTGTAAAATCTCTTCACTCCCCAGACAAATGCCTCAAAGTCCTTTAGTCCACCTTATTCAAGCAAAAAGTCACACCATGTGTAAGGGGAGGGGATGGGGAAGGTGGGGGGGGGGTGGATACCGTTGCCTCTGAACCATGACAGAATCTAATATCAAGATGGGTCTATTTTGAGGGCAAAAAACATTACACAAATAATGCATCTCCTCATTGGTTTTAAAAACATGCCATTAGCAAATGACCTGCTGCCTGGAATAACAATGCTCCTAATTTTATTTTTATTTCATTTATAGTTATTTTTCCTCCACAAGTGATTGACTTGTTAAATGTGAATGCCCCCCAAACCCCCACTTTAATACTACTGTTATTTAAATTGGGCTATCTTATTCAACATTTGTGAGATATCATATCATGTTACACAAAGAATGCAGATGGGAGCAAACCATAAAAAAAAAATTTAAAAATTAAAACACGCAATAATAAATAAGATCTAGTAAACTATTCTTTAGCATGAGAAAATGAAGTTGTTTGTGCATTATAGAATAATATCATGTAATGAATTAGAATCAATTAGACATCTTGGAGGGTTACCGCAATCTGAGAGACAACATGATTGGATTTATGGTTTAGTTATTTTCCAATTGTTCTTTTCCAGCGCACCATTCAAATTTAAAGTAACCTATGCACTAAATTAATTGTATGTGTTTTCGGTAAAAAAACATATTCATGCAACTCATAAAGGGATTTAACCCAAATAACATAATTAAATTGAAAATATTAAGCTATTAATAAATAATAAAGCTGTTATTGTTAATTTTACACTCAGCTAAATGAGATATAATATGTAATAAAAACAAGGAAGGAAAACTTTATGCTTTCCACCCATTTTGGGAAATGTATAGGAATCGAATGTTTGCAAGCTAGTTGTTAAACAAAGCCACTTGCAAACTCACAATCTTGTGGATTGATTTATGAGCCTGCACAATGACCACGTGGCATTGTGGAAGGGAGAGTTAATGTTTTTTTCAGACATCATCATTAGACATTTCTAGCTGTAGCAGTGGTGCTTGTTACTGCGGAACAAAGCTCATATGTCACAGTCATTAGAGAAGGAGAGCATGACAATGGCTTGACCTCATCACTATTCGGGTAATTCATACAGCTGGTAGAGAGTTTGACATGTCAGCTACACATGCAGTAGCTAAGACAAAAGCCTCACCCGCTGCTTATGACACTTAAAGGTGGAGTATGCGATTCCTGAGAAAGACTGTTGATGTTTGAACTCAATAGATTAACAAACACACCCCTCTCTTCAGTGCTCCTTCAGAAGCTCCACCCCCCAAAATTCATGCACACTGGAATGGTGTTGTGTGGCTCGGTCCGATCCACTTTGCTTATTTTCCCATTCACAGAGACAGAGCTGTTTACAAACACCAGATTTCTTTTCAGCACGCACACAGAACGAACAGCTAGCTGACCATGAAAAGATATTCTTGGAATTTGACAAAAAGTGTTTTGGATTAAAATGACTTACTCCTCCTTTAATAGTCCTTGAACACTCTTTGTGCCAACATGCAACATTTATGAAATAAACATCAGTTTTTACCTGGTTTCATAAACACTAATGACGTAATTAATATGTAATGCCCGTCTACAACCGAATTATGCACGCAAGTACAGAACTGTTTGCTGGAGTGCATTTCTCTTTCACCTGCAAAAACATTGTCCAAAGACTTCTCATGTTTTCACAGTCTAACCTATTTACGGGATCCACGTTGTAGAAGAGTGAGTAGGAGTGGGGTAGAGAGAGAGAGAGAAATGGGGAAAGTAGGAATAAGCATAATGCATTCAACCATATGGATATGGACTGCGTGAGAGAAATGCAAAAATACCCTGCCCCAGCTGTCAAGATCCGGTCTAATTAAAATATTATCTCTAGTTTCCTTCCTAGATTACTCTTCACCACAACGACACATAACTGACACCATCCAGTCTGCGTTAAAAGTGAATATTTACCTGTTGTAATGACTTTCTGTCTTTGCATTGATAAATGCGATCTCACACACTACCACAATCTAGATCTCAGATCTGCCTACAGCAGACTGGTTGTAAAGAGTGCTGTCTCAGCCTTGTCAGGCAGCTGTTTTCTGCACGATCCACTGATCTGAAGCTGGTCCTATGGATATCACTTCACCAGCCACACCATCTGAAAACATCTCACCAACAATGGCGCTGAGACTTCTCTCACCCTCTTTCTGAGAGGCTTTGTTTTGCTTTCGACTTTGATTTCTTGCACTTTCTTTCTGAGATTTCTCATTTCCTCACAAGGTCGATCACAGAGAATCAGTGCTGTTTTGGGGGTCCGTTTTTTATATGTCACTGTTTTGCGCAACGTTAGGGTTCATTAGGAAGTTTTGAAAAGACAATAGTGTAAAACATTCAAAGATTTAAAATGTGGTTCTTTATATAAGAAATGTAGATTTTTTTGCATCTTTTGTCAAATAGACAGATAGCTTTAACCAGTGTCAGAAATTAGCATTCAGTTTGATGATTTTTCACATCCGCTATTTGTCAATAAATATTCATCTGTAATAATTGCATTCGGTTAAATTTTTTGAGATGTGTCTTCAGGTGGTTTTAAAAAAAAAAAAAAATTGTGATATTGCTGCTTCGATCGTTCGGCCCCAACTGCCTTTTTCCTATAAAAATAATATGGAACCTCTTGATACTGGAGAACCATGTAAAACCTAATTTCGTTACTTTCGTTCGCTGAAATAAGATATTAATCTGCTGCTTTCTTTAAACATGAAGAAAACACGGTGTAAAGACACCACAAAAACATCTCAAATGCATTTCAGTACCAAAGTAAATGACTGTTCCAGCAGAGATCAGACATAGCTTGCAAATGTTAACTGCACTGAAGTTGATGCAGTTAATTTGTCTTTGTTACCATAACACCACAATTTTTTCTTGGTGCTCAACATTCCCTATGAGCACGATCTCTGAAGCAGCTACTGGACGCCACGAATAGTGGTGCATATGTGACTCGACTGACCTTACACATACACATACATTCTTTTTTACATGCAATGATAATTTAATTTAATTTAATTTAATTTAATTATCGAAGGTACAAATAAATTTTTATAAGTTCAAATAATCCATTAAACATCTGTTTGGCTCAAAAATCTAAGGGGGCACGTGCCCTCTCTGTATAAATGGGCACGATGCCTCTGTCTTGAATTATTTTTAAGTGGCATTTTTAACAAGGTAAACATACTCACAAAATGTTCTTAGTTTGTGTCAAATGCTTTTCAAAAACTAATTTATATGAAACATATCAAATGTTAACGAAAACCGATAACAACATTTGAAATATCTGGAGCATTTTTTGTCATTTTGAACGGCAATTTTTGACCCTGCTTTTAACTAAATTAACAATGATCATGTTAAGCAAGTTTTCATATAGTTAACCAATTATATTAGTGTCAAATACGAGCCTCATATGGATATTGCAGCTCTAATGCTATTTCTGTATCATAAAGATACTGCTCTGTTCACATCATCTTTTAAGTATGTTTCAAGATAAAAATAACATAATTTTCATGAAAAGCACATCACGTTCTAACAGATTTTGACCCTGACAAAGTATAGTGTCTCAGCACCAAAACCCCGCCCCCTCTCGTTCTCGAACATCCAATGAGGACGGGAGGAGGCTTGTCACTGAAATAAATTGGATATTTTTATAGCGTATTGGAAGCATCGGGGTTGAGCACCAGACATACACTCAGTTTCACAGAGAGGAGTCTACATTTATTTTGTGTTTCTTGGACAACAGATTAAGTGATATTCCAACAGAGGGGGAAAACAGACTTAAATCGCGCCGTTAAATGGTTATGGGATTACTTCACCGTAACTTCCAATTCATAAGAGACATACCTGCCTGGGGAGAGAGAAGAGTGAAGATAGAAGATCGTGTTAGCTGATTTTCTACTGTACACCGGGATTATACGGCACGAGGTATTTGGACATATCCTCGATAGTGGAGACAGAGAGTTGGATGCTGTGCTTCCTTATGCTGTTCTCGCTTCTGCAATGATGTTTGAAACGAGTTGAACTGAACCAAACCAAACCCTCAAAGGTCACCCTCACACATATCAACCTATGTTTCGGGCTTGCAATCATTTGTCTTTAATTGTAAAACAGTAAACTTTGTTGACCGACGTGGTTCAAACATCGGACACCTGGACAAGGTAAACTAATGATAATTCAAATACAAATAGTCAACCCCCATCTCTACATGTTACTTTGGAAAAACCGCATGTAACTTAACTGTAGTGATAAGAAGAACGTGTTCGTTATCAGTTTGGAAAGAGAACTGAAGGAAAATTACAGTATATTGTTACAGTATATTACAGTATATTGTCTTACATTGTAAAATATGTGACTGTTGCCGTATATTTTGCTATATATATATATATATATATATATATATATATATATATATATATATATATATATATATATATATGGCAAAATAAGACCTTAATAATTGAAATATATAATAAGATTTAGACATTGTAGACTGTAGAACATGTTTTAACCTAGTGAAATGAAATGAAATGTGCTTCGTGGAAACATTTAATATTTCATATGACTGAATCAACACAACTTTAGATTACACCAACAAAGTCATTTTCTTATAATCTTTCATACCTGACCCTTCAAATTACTTTGTTGTTGTTGCCATGAAGCACATCTAATTTCATTTCACTAGTTTAAAACATTTTCTACATTGTACAATGTCTAAATCTAATTATATATTTGAATTATTTTGGTCTTTTCCCCCATAAATTAAACCATTAATTGCGTTTACAGCTGTGTTAGCAAAAAAAAAAAAAAAAAAGCAGTGACTTCTTTTAAATTCATTGTTGTCTTTGCTGTTGCAGAAGGCAAGAGAAGTTTGGAGAGAATGTCGAGTCGCAGGGTGAAGCATGAGCTGCCAGTGTACTGATTTAAGACTGGCGTATCTGATGAGTCTATGGGTGTGCGTTGTACTTAGTCTTCACTGCTGGGTTGTAGCCCCTGTGGCAGCCTCTCATGATGCTGCTGGTCCATTTGGGTGGCTCCTTTCAGATAAAGGGCCTTTTCATCACTCACAGGAATTCGCTGAATTTGTGGAGCGCTATCAACAAGGCTTCGCAACCAAATACAAGATTTACAGGTGAGTCGCTTAATTATGTCATTCATTACCATTGATATGCGGAATGTGATGTACATTTTAATGGTGTGCATAATGATGCTTTTTCATTTACATGAACACAGGAACCTGTTTGACAAGAAGTTGATGATTAACTTTAATGAAGGCTGGTTGATTTGTGTTCTGGTGTAATGACAGACACAAGGAATAGAATGTGTAGAATAGAATCGCTTAATTGTCACATGGCTGGACTTGTGGACATTATTGTAGCTACAGCTATGTAACATACACAAGACAGTGTGTGAATGTACAAATGTGTAGATACACAGTATGAATATATATAATATATTAGGGGTGTAACGGTTCAATTTTTTTCACTGTTCGGTTTGCATTACAGTTTTAAGGTCACGGTTGCGGCACAGTTCTTTATTTGCTTTGTTCAGAAAAAAATATTACTGCCAAATCCAAAAAATGATCTATTTGGTAAACACTTCAACAGATTTGCCCTTAAAATAACAATAATGGTTTTACAACAGTAACCATTGTTTAACCATGTTATTTTTAGTAAAATCATAGTAACCACAATATAAAGTTAAATATGGTTAATTGTATCAAAACAATGATTTCTGCTCAGAAAGCCATGGTGAAAGTTGTCATGGTTACTACAATATTACTATAGTTAAACCATGGTTAATTTTCATCAGGGTCCTTAACTAAAAAAAAAAAAAAAATTCTCTAATTACTAACTCAACATTTTAACTTAATACCTGCACTAATACGCTATATGCATCAACATAAAGTGCACTTCAAATTTATCTCAATATATATTCAATATTCTGAAGCTGTACATCACTATAAAAGGAATAACCTTGCTATTAAATGCATACGAGAAGTAATGTTGTGATAGTGCTGCTTGACTTTTTAATAACATGTGGAAATCCCACATGAACACCCCAAGTGCTTTAGTTATTGTTGGTTACACGGAGTGCCTGCTTAAAAATGGAAGGGAGTGATGTCACCCTGGGTGATGTCGGTGTAAAAGATAAATCATGTATCACTATAACAGCATCTTAATGCCATTAATAAAAGCACATTATTGACGCTCATGATAGATTACAGCCACGCGAGGAAACAGGAAGAACTTGTGTACACGTGCGTTTTAAATAAACCCTCCCGTTTAATAAACCCTCACCGCAAACAGTGCCTGTTTTGGTTGTAACTGACTGCAAAAAGAAAATGCTCCCAGAAAGGAGAAATGCAGGGGACTTCTCTATCAGCGTTTCGTTTTATTCCTTTGCCATTTTCAACTACACACCATGCTTGTTGAACAGTGATGTCATCAAGTTGACCCACATGAAACACAGGTGGATCCTATCCATCTACATATCCATACAGGAGGATTAGCGGAAGTTGTAACTGTACATGTTTGTTTGATGCTTTATTTTCTTGACCAAAACTTGTGGTCCAGTGGTTGTGTCACTAAACTTGAGGTGATGTTTCCCGAGCCGTGGATGGCAAACTGTATGTTCGTTTTTTTTTAGAACAGTTACACTCCTAATATATATATATATATATATATATATATATATATATATATTTGTAGTGTATATTGCAATTTACATTACAATATACACTACAATAAAGCAATATATAATTCAGTATTGCAATACAATACAGCAATATACAATACAGCACTCAAACTGCAATATAGTACAGGCAGATTAGAGACAAATATGGACCAATAGTTAGAATGTTTCTAATATGCTAGCATGTTACTGATATGCTGCTTAAACATGGACAATATATACCAACCTGGTCTCATAGAAAAACATGGTTACACTTTACTTTAGTGTCCTTGTTACAGTGTAATTACACAAGTAAGTACTGAGTAATATGAGTTAACAACATGTACTTACTATAAGTTTATGTTAATTGCTTGTTATTATACATAATTTACTGTTATTACTATAATATGTGTAACTGGACACTGTGAAATAAAGTTTTACTAAACATATTACTATTCTTAGCTCGTTTTACCTATCACAGCAGTTTTCTTGTAATAAAATAAACACTAGAGGTGCTACAACAACAATAACTTGTATCCCTATTACGCAAATCGCATAGTGCATGACCTTTAAGGAAATACATTTTAAGGTTTGCATTACATAATCAATCAACTACATTTACAAGCTTGTTCAAGTGTGATAAATTGCACGGTAACTCAACCGTGGTATGAGTCCCGAAGAGCACGCAAGTTGACATGGGAGCCGAAAGAAGCACCACGGAATGATGTGGTTGCTTTAGCAAATGCATTTTTCGTGTCACTTTTGAATTTTATGACACTATTGGTTAGGTTTAGGTTTAAGGTTTTGGGTAGGGAGGGAGATTTTGTTGATTTAAAACTTGATAGAGCGTTAGGTCTATTTGGAAGAAAATTGTATTCTCTTTTCACTTTTGTTACTTCGGAACTGCCTGATAAGTTTAAGGAAACATGTAATATCATATTGCAAAAATGTCACCACAGTCACGTAATTTGACAGCCTGTTAGCTTTTGGAAAGAAGTAACAATTTCAAAGTGTACAAACTTTTAATGCCAGGTTATTATTTGGAGCTCATGTGAGGTGAGGTGTTGAGGCGAGTTGTGCTGAGTTAGAGCTGAGGATTAGATGAAGTTATAAACAGCCCAAAAGGGGAGGAGAGAAAACAGAGGAAGGAGTTGGCTGAACTGAGCATGACTGACACGCTCATTTGGCAGGGCGTTTTGACCATGCAGCCAGGCACAGATGGAGGTGGTAACATTGGGGTTAGAACGTGTGTATCTGTGAATGCTCCACTGGCTCTATTTTTTTTTATTTGAGAGGCAGACACAGCATAGGATTCAAAAAGTAGTACAGTTGTGCTTTGTCAATGTCGTATCTCCCCCTGCTGGTGGAATATGGCTGCCTGCATGCATGTGCGTTTGTGCACTGATGTGTGTGTGTGTGTGTAGGTACATGGTTTCACTTTGCATGCTAGGCAGGAATGCTCTCCCAACATCCCTTGTGCCTGAATGACTTTTAAGTGCCTTGCTCTCACACTGGCATCACAGAGAGGGACAGGTTTGCATCAGCCACATATCTGATTTAAGAATAAATCCTGCATCCTGAATTCTGCATTCTCTTGACACACTTTGCCTTGTAAGAGAGACATTTGAGTAAAGATTATGATGTGTGATATTAGAACAGATATATATTTGTGTATATGTCAGGTGTCAGACAGTCATCATCTCTGCTTTGGTCTTTTTATAGACTTCCTTGAAAACAATAATGCTGTGTGGTATAGGTTTGTATCATTTGCTTTCATGTTCAATAACTCAAACTTGTGCATTAGGTTTTCTATTGGGTGAATCTACCTGATTTGTCATATGCCTGCCATACACATTGAGCTGCTGTCCCACCTACAGTGTGGTTATACAAATTGTCAGGGTAATAAATCCTGCTGCAGTGTTTCTTACTGCAAAATTGGACAAAATCATAACACCTGCTAAAGGTGTTCTTGTAGCTCAGCTGTAGAGCTTGACACTACACCAATGCCTAGGTCGTGGGTTTGATTTCCAAGAATCTCACTTATGTATTCTGTAAATGCAAAAATGCATTTTTGGAAACAAACCTCTTTTTTTAAGAATACATAACTGTAAATACTTGTGGTAATAGGTTGTGCAGTGACATACTGTACATTGAAGGTAAATTTTGTCAGATGTATTATTGTCATTCTCCCCATTTACCTTCTGCCAAAGGTTGAACAGTGCCCAAGGGTGATGTGAAAACTGAGTAGTGTCTATACTCCCTGTCAGATGCATGAAAAGAATATCATAAAACACCAGACATATTCTGCTTGACAAGTGTGACAGGAGGGTTCTGCACAGGAGGATGGGTGGGTGAGGTGGACAAGTCCATGGCAGCAGAAAGGTTGCCAAAGCAGAGACGTGTTCACTTACAAGCGGTGCTGTTCTTCTCGGAGATGCTAATGGAAAAGCTCCTCGAGCACTAGGTGACAGCAATTGTCGGCTTAGCCAGAGCTTTGTGAGTAACAATGAGAATAAGCAGTAATTCTCCCACATAAACTTTGTTTTGCTTACGTTGTCCTGTGCTCTTATATAGTGATGTATAAACGTGTAATTCAGTGGGTCTGTGATTCTTTTCACCAAAGAATTAGACGTGTGTACGTTCATTCACTAGAATTAAAAGTATTATGCAGATATAAATATGTCTTACATTTACTAGCTGCACACATGTCATTACACTGAAATATACAAATGGAAAAAATGAAAAACTATTTGCCTTTTGTTTCATACTGAATTAGCTATTTCTTTTATTTGTATTTTTTATGTTGTGTTACAAAGTAGATGGTATCCATCCTATTGATGTTGTTTCTATTCGGGGTCAATTGAGGTAGAAAAGTGCACAAGTGTACTGCTACAGTGTGTATACCAGCTTGACATTATAAGCATGTGAAAATGCATGTTTTATTTAATTTCTATAATTATATAAATAATGTAAAAAAAAATAATCATGGAGGATATTTGAAGCATATTTTTAATGTGAAATTTTGTTTTCAATCAGTTCTCATACGATTAGGAAAAGTCATGAAGTATAAACCTGATACTTCAGTGTTAAGGATGTTTTTAAAGCTATTAAAATGGTAATGAGGTTACTCTGACCCTAAACAGAACATGAGGGTGAACCGCAGTTTTTATGTGATCTTTATGTGATCATGTTGATTATAGCGCTAGAACTATAGTATATTTTGCTTTATCAGTGATCATCTCAATGGACAAGTTTGTACGTATATGGACTATAAAAAGAAGACCTTCTTTTCATAAACAACGATAAAAGATCTGATCGTACAAATGAAAAACTGCTTTTTGTATCAAACATATATAAACCATAGCCCATACCCAGGCCATTGTTGTATCTAACACCTTTTAAAACGGAGGATGATGTGGAATAAATTAAAATTGTAAATTGAAAGCTTTCAAAAGTAATAATGATAATAATAATAATAATAATAATAATAATAATAATAATAATAAAACAATTATTAAATGTAAAAATTATGTCATAAGTGTTTTTTTATGCCTAAATCAGCTATTAGCCTCCTGACGCTCCAGCTTTCTAATAGCATTAGACGGAGAAAGTTAAAATGTTTAGCATAATGACAATAATGTCTGAAGATTTACCATTATAGCCTCGTACCATTGATTGCTCAGTTAGTGACACTAATTTGTGCAATTTAAGAGGGATATTTAACTTAATGCAGTCATGTGTGTACTGTGTACAGGACATTGCTGACAGCTGGGTTCTGTATAAATTCTTTGAACTGCTCTTATCAAACGAATATATCTCAGCGTTGGCCTGGAAATCAAACCGGAGCAAAGACTGTGATGTTCACTGGTGTGGAATTTCAAATTAAACACATGAAGGGCTTCTGGTATGGCATATCTGACAAGTTTTCTCATTCATGGCATGAAAGGGTTGCATTGCACACTTCTTTTTTGTTGTTTTATTCCTTTTGCCCACATTGTATTTTTCCTTACCTCCCATATGCTATAAATATTCAGAACAATTTGCTGCATAAAATAAATAGCTCATCCAAAAGTTAAAATTGTACCATAATTTTCTCACCATTGTGTTATTCCAAGCCCAAATGCTGATGAAGGATCTTCACAAAGATCTTTTCAATACAACAACAGCTATATGAATCTATGGCTTCATTTGGCTTAAAAAAAAAAAAAAAAAAAAAATACATCGTATGGAATACTTTTATGTTTCTTTTATAGTGATTTTTATCCTTTTTTGGACCTAGCCATCTTGTGGTATTTATAACAGCATACAGCTGTGGACTGACATTAGAATGAGCAAATAATTACATAATTGTTTGAGTGAACTTTTCTTTTAAATTTCCCATTCTAACACCTTTACCAGTAAAGTAAAAAAAAGTGAATCTTCTGAACCTCAGTTGACATCCAAATTAAGAAAAGTTTTGACTGTACAATAAATAATTCTAATAAAATATATGTTGTTTTAATATCACTGGGCTACTTTTACTATAAAACTGTCTTTTAAATGAGCACTGAACCATCTTTATTGTCTTAAACTTATGCATTTAGAACTAACCTAAGGCAAAACCAGGCCAGTTCACACATAGTGTAATAAATGAGTTAGAGAAGGTGGGAAAGAGAGAGAGAGAGAGAGAGAGAGAGAGAGAGAGAGAGATCGGCCGAGGGAAAGGGGGAGAGAGATATCAGGGTAGTGGCGTCAGGCCCTAGCTAATCGTCTCATTATTTATGTTTCAAGACATGCATATCCCCAGAGTATGCTTGCACTTGCATTGGAAACAAAACCAAGGACAAAACACCTACTGGCTGCTCGGTCATTGCTATGGTAGATTGTTTTCCCGGTTCAGTTTATCAGGGCCGGGGCTCGACTCTGAGAGATGAGCTGTTTGACATTCCTTATGGGAATTGAATGATGAAAGCATGCAGAAGTGCTTGTGTTCAGTCAGATCTCACAACTGGCAGGAGTGATGATGGCTTGGGCTCTGATGACTTAATATTTCAATAAGAAGAAATAGTTTTTAAATAAATAGGACGTGCCCTCTATTGACCAATTATCTCCAATTTTATGCCGTGAAAGTTCCTCATAGTCCTACAGTAAATAACTCCTGCAGTGGAATGTGTGAGACCCTAATGAGCATGTTTTTTTTTTTTTTTTTTTTTTTTTAGCAAATTACTTTTAGCATGAAGATGTGTTTGATAAACATGTCTAATGAGGTCTATCCTGAGCTCAATTTGCCTCAGGTTAGTCCTGAATTGATAATCAAGTAAAGACCACAATAAAAACACAGCTGGTTGCTGGCAGTATCACATTGAGTAAAGCCAGACTGGATTCAGTAGATAAATATATATTTTTTAATTATTATTTATTTATTTATTTTTACAAAAAATCTTTGAAAATCAGGTTTTTTTTATAAAAACGACTAATTTAAAATAACTACATTTCTATTTCATTTGAAGGTAATACATTCTTACTAAACTCATATAACTTCTGTTGTCCCAGACAAACATGACTTGAAATCAAAGGAATGTAATGGAATGAAAGAAATGTTTGGCAGAATGTCAGTCACCATTCACTTTCATGGCATCTTTTTCCATAGTGAATAGAGTTGATTCTGCCAAACCTCCTTTTGTGTTCCATGGAAGAAAGAAAGTTATAAGGGTCTGGAACAACATCAGGGTGAGTAAATGATGACATAATTTTCCATTTTGGTTGAACGGTTTATTTAAGGAAGATTGAATGTAACAGTAACCTGGATGTTTCAAAGATAGTGTTACCTCCTACAGTATAATGTAAATGGTCTCATTTGCTTGAAAAGTAAAACTCTTGGTCTTCCTTTGGCCTCATATTATTACACTGGAGCATGTGTTCTTTGTTTACTCGGTGTAGCCATAGGTCTCTGTGGAGAAGCTTGGCAGGTAGTTCTTCAATATGTCTTGTCTTGCTGTGAGGCTCCAGCGTAGGCCCAGAGGTGGATTAGCCTACAGCTTCATCCATTACTGTCCATCAAGAACCTATGCTCTGACACAATGTCGATCATACCTTCTCTCTCCATCTCTGCTCTCTCTGTCTCTTTTTTTCTCAATTTCTCTTTCTCTCTCTCGTTGTCTTTGCTGTTCTTCCCATCCTGTGGCCAATAAATGTTATCCCTTATTATTTTCTGTTGATACAATATATACATATTTAAAATAATCTGCTTTAGATATTTTATATAGTTTATTGACATATATCTAATGTTTATGTAAGGGCTGTCAATCAAGTACAGATTTTATCACATAAACTTTTTGTACTTTATGCATTGACATTCTGATCCTTTTTAAGGAAAGACAACAAAAGAATATTCACAGATTTCAATAATATATACAGTATGTGCACTCATATATATCTATATATTAGGAGTGTAACAGTTCAGATTTCTCACAGTTTTGTTTGTATCACTGTTTTTGTGTCATGGTTTTGGGATGGTTTGATATTTGTTATGTTCAGGGAAAAGAAATATTAATACCAAATCCAAAGTAAAAATATTCTGTTTGGTAACAGACACTTAAAGAGATTTGCCCTAACTACAAATTATCATAGTTTACTACAGTAACCATACTTTTTTTTGCATTTGTAGTAAAATCATTGTAACAACGAATCACAGACCCACTGAATTACACGTTGTTACTCACAAAGCTCTGGTCCACCTCACCCACCCATCCTCCTGTGCAGTGCCACACGATTGGCTGATTAGATAATCGCATGTATGATGGTTGGTTCCAGACGGGCTGGTTTGAGTATTTTTGTAAGTGCTGATCTTCTGGGATTTTCACGCACAACAGTCTGTAGAATTTACTCCGAATAGTGTCAAAAACAAAAAACATCCAGTTCTGTGGCAGTTCTGTGTACGGAAATGCCTTGTTGATGAGAGAGGTCAACAGAGAATAGCCAGACTAGTTCAAACTGACAAACTGTACAGTAACTCAGATATCCACGCTCTACAATTGTGGAGAGAAGAATATATAATCTCAGAATGCTATTCTGAGATGTGGGTCGGCACTGTTTTAGTGGCACAAGGGGGACCTAAACAATATTAGGCAGGTGGTTTTAATGTTGTGGCTAATCAGTGGCTGATCAGTGCATATATATATATATATATATTTACACACACTGAGAACTTTATTAGGAATGCCTGTGCACCTACTTATTCATGCAATTATCTAATCAGACAATTATTTGGCAGCAGTTCTTTGCATAAGATCATGCAGATACAGGTCAGGAGCTTCAGTTCAGATGCAGCCTTACTTGACTGCATCATTGCTCTCCATCACCTCCCTTCCATCTCCGAGCTTGAACTCGTTTACTCGTGTGTATATATATTGCTCTCCATCACCTCCCTTCCATCTCCGAGCTTGAACTCGTTTACTCGTGTGTATATATATATATATATACACACGAGTAAACGAGTTCAAGCTCGGAGATGGAAGGGAGGTGATGGAGAGCATCACAAGCTTTTCTTGTGTATATATATATATACACACGAGTAAACGAGTTCAAGCTCGGAGATGGAAGGGAGGTGATGGAGAGCAATGATGCAGTCAAGTAAGGGTCTTTATTTCTCTGCCTTCAACACTCTGCGTGCACACCTCTCGGGGCTTTTCTCAGTTCAATCAGATCAGTGTAACACAAACTTTGTCAACATAAACTTCTCTGAGACTTCAGCTTCACAACAAGTACTTTGTCAACATAAACTTCTCTGAGTCTTCAGCTGCACAATAAATTAAAACACTCAGTAAGACACGGCAGTCACTGGTCACTCGTGTCATTCTCTCTCCCCTGTCTGGCGGTGGCATGGCTGTTTATATGCCGCTCTCCCCATGCTCACTGGAATTAGAGACAGGTGTTAGACATGATTAAGCTCAGGTGCAAGCACCCTTACTGCTTTCTCTCTCTCCGTATGGCCACTCGACCATGCCCCCACTGCCATAATATACACTCACCTAAAGGATTATTAGGAACACATGTTCAATTTCTCATTAATGCAATTATCTAATCAACCAATCACATGGCAGTTGCTTCAATGCATTTAGCGGTGTGGTCCTGGTCAAGACAATCTCCTGAACTCCAAACTGAATGTCAGAATGGGAAAGAAAGGTGATTTAAGCAATTTTGAGCGTGGCATGGTTGTTGGTGCCAGACGGGCCGGTCTGAGTATTTCACAATCTGCTCAGTTACTGGGATTTTCACGCACAACCATTTCTAGGGTTTACAAAGAATGGTGTGAAAAGGGAAAAACATCCAGTATGCGGCAGTCCTGTGGGCGAAAATGCCTTGTTGATGCTAGAGGTCAGAGGAGAATGGGCCGAATGATTCAAGCTGATAGAAGAGCAACTTTGACTGAAATAACCACTCGTTACAACCGAGGTATGCAGCAAAGCATTTGTGAAGCCACAAAACGCACAACCTTGAGGCGGATGGGCTACAACAGCAGAATACCCCACCGGGTACCACTCATCTCCACTACAAATAGGAAAAAGAGGCTACAATTTGCAAGAGCTCACCAAAATTGGACAGTTGAAGACTGGAAAAATGTTGCCTGGTCTGATGAGTCTCGATTTCTGTTGAGACATTCAGATGGTAGAGTCAGAATTTGGCGTAAACAGAATGAGAACATGGATCCATCATGCCTTGTTACCACTGTGCAGGCTGGTGGTGGTGGTGTAATGGTGTGGGGGATGTTTTCTTGGCACACTGAAGGCCCCTTAGTGCCAATTGGGCATCGTTTAAATGCCACGGCCTACCTGAGCATTGTTTCTGACCATGTCCATCCCTTTATGGCCACCATGTACCCATCCTCTGATGGCTACTTCCAGCAGGATAATGCACCATGTCACAAAGCTCGAATCATTTCAAATTGGTTTCTTGAACATGACAATGAGTTCACTGTACTAAAATGGCCCCCACAGTCACCAGATCTCAACCCAATAGAGCATCTTTGGGATGTGGTGGAACGGGAGCTTCGTGCCCTGGATGTGCATCCGACAAATCTCCATCAACTCCAAGATGCTATCCTATCAATATGGGCCAACATTTCTAAAGAATGCGTTCAGCACCTTGTTGAATCTATGCCACGTAGAATTAAGGCAGTTCTGAAGGCGAAAGGGGGTCAAACACAGTATTAGTATGGTGTTCCTAATAATCCTTTAGGTGAGTGTATATATATATATATATATATATATATATATATATATATATATATATATATATATATATATATATCTGTTAGGGCTGAGGTAAACGATTATTTTTTAAACGATTAATCTAGCGATTATTTTTTCGATGCATCGATTAATCTAGCGATTCATTTTTTCTGTCCGATTTGATTTCGATTCGATTTTAAAATGTACAAAAATAAATAAAATACAAAAAAAAAAAACATCGCCGGGAGTTTGATTGACAGGCGATCTGATCAATCAATCATAATACGCCATTTTTGTCTGACAAAGTAGTCAGGAGAGAGAAGATTAATGTCAGTGGATTTGAATATGAATAATGGATTGTAGGCTACTGTACTGACGTCTTTCCGCGTTTAAAACATCAGTCCTTCTGATGTAGGCTACTGTAACAAGTAGAATTAGGTACTGCGCCTTTAAGATGGAAAGTACTCTGTTACTCCCTCGCTCAGAGTGGGCAGTTGATATGGGAAGAGCGAGCTGTGAACATCGCATGTATGCGTGTAAGCCCGTTTTGTGTTTCTGTTGCTCTTATTCTGTTTTTATTTCTAACCAGTAACGCTGTTGTTGTTAGTTGTGTGTTTTGCAAACTGCCCATGTGTACGTGGGACCGACGACAGCTGATAATAAATCACCACGGTCGAATATCAGTTACGTCTTGTGTGTCTTTGCTTACACCTGACTACAACCATTTAGGCAAGCTATCCGGCCCCTTTTGATCAAGAGCGTTACACTACATTCATGTTTAGCCTATTTGATGCTATAAATTAACCAAGGAAAAGATGATCGGTTCACGAGCAGCTTTAACTGAGGCAATCTGTCATGACACATTAAAGAGCCACAAAATAGTAGGCCTATTTATGGTTTAATTTTCTTTGACTGACCGAATTTGAAAGTTGAGACTTTATTAAATGTTACCTGCTTGGTCCTGTCTGTCAGCGCGTTGTCAGTGTCCTCTATGTATTTTTCACGACATTCATAGCTATAAGCGCTTTATTAATAGCTATAAACGAAAACTTTAGGTGTCGACAACGTATTATAGCCTACTCCAACATCGAGTGCAAAGTGGGGAGTTGAAAAAAAACTTACGGTGCTCTGTCATCTGCAGCTGCTCCCGGGTGGCGCCTCTTCAGGTGCTGGTGCATTGCCGTGGTGCTAGAATGGAAGGCCATCTCCATTTTGCAAAGACGATTTATCACGGAATTGTTTCCTTTTAAATGAAAGAATCCCCATACTTTAGAGGAACGAGTGCGTGCTGTCTTGCACTTCTGATAGTCTGAGGAGCCACTCGAGTTGCTAATACTCTCCGGCGCCGCCATCTTTGTTTTGGGTCTGACGAATCGATGC
Source organism: Moxostoma hubbsi (assembly GCA_032164185.1). Classification (NCBI taxonomy): domain Eukaryota; kingdom Metazoa; phylum Chordata; class Actinopteri; order Cypriniformes; family Catostomidae; genus Moxostoma; species Moxostoma hubbsi. Next base: position 19,372,034 of record JAVLUX010000010.1, read on the forward strand.
GCATATTTTGCCTCGACGTATTTTTTGCGTCAACGTCATCGATGACTTCGACGCGTTGTCCCAGCCCTAATATCTGTTACTATTCATTGTATACAGTACACACTGTTGAATGTGACCATCTATCAAAGTATTTACAACTTTTATTACTTAAATCAAGTTCAGTTAGAATGTTAAAGGTTAATAAACAAGGAACATGTCATTGCACTGTGCTGAACAGCTTTTACTGTAAATGGGAGACAGAAAAGGGATACTGAAATCTAGAATTCCTCAAACAAAATTCCAGCTGTTCTCATCTAACAGATGCCTTTTTACTTGTATCCATGAAAGAAGCTTGCTATTGTCCCTGATTACACCCAGTCAACCATTTGTCAATGCAAAATTCTCTTAAAATAACCTAAGATTGCACCATTATGCAGGGCACAACAGCTTTTACAGCAGGCCAGTGAGATTCATAAAGCTGAAGTTAAAACTGTGAAAAAATAAAGGGGATGCAAAAAATGATTTGAATTGCAGGCACAGAGGTCATGCAGTCATCACATTTTCTCCTCAGCAGGTCTTAACTGAATGTGCGCCTTCCTCGTGCACTCAAGCTGCGTGAAGGTTTCACAGACCTCTCTTTAAACAGTTTTTTTTTTTTTTTGTTGTTTTTTTTTTTTTTGTGTTTGGGAAATACAGAATACCAATTTCAGAGAGGCTTTTCAACTTGCATTGGACAAGACTTTGATACAAACTCTCCCAGCAGTTGAAAAAAAATGATGCTAAGGATTTCTCCCTTCTGTGCCCAGTGTGGCTCAGACAAAGGACATTTCCAAATAGAGTGAATGTGTGTGTTTTTTTTGTGACCTTGCAGAGAGTTTGGGCGCTGGAAGGTGAACAGCCTGGCTCTGGAGAGAGAGGACAATGGTGTGGCTCTACCCCTCGATCCAGAGTTCATGCAGACCATCAGACAGCTGGGCCGCCGACCCACTCTCAGTGCCATTACCGAGAACATCATCAGGAAATATGGCACACACTTTCTGCTTACAGCTACACTTGGAGGTACTTGAGAAGACCTGCCTGTTCATTTCTAAGAATGACATTTCCATAGTATAGAGAGAGAGTTCTGGTTATTTGAATTCATGTTAGTATCTTCAAATAGGAATGCTGCTTTGATCATTTTTGACGAGATGCTAGTGTGATAAAACAAAGATTTAATATAAAGGATCATATTCCAGTTTAAATGGCTTATTTGGGGTACAAATATGAAAATGTATATTTATACATATTAGCCTACAGCAGACAATAATATATATGATATATATATATATATATATATATATATATATATATATATATATATATATATATATTAGGGCTGTCAATCGATTAAAATTTTTAATCAAATTAATTACATGGTGTCCCGATAAATTGAACGCGATTAATCGCATATACAAATATTTGCTGAGAAAGCCCCTCATATAACAATAACTCAATATATAACGATTATACATATTAATATCAATATATAATTATACATAGTTATTTTAAAATATTTAAAAATTATATATATATATATATATATATATATATATATATATATATATATATATATATATATATATATATATATATACATACAGCATTTATATTTGTTCAGTGTTAGTTCATGTTAACTAATGTATTTAACCAATGTTAATGAATACAATCTAATTGTAAAGTGTTACCATTTTAAGTGTTAATATAATGGTAGAATATGAAAAAATAATGATGATCCTTTATTTTTTAAATAAGTCCTTCTATTTACACAATGTATTCTGTTTTACAGAGATCTACTGTGTAAATAATCACCTTTCTTCAGTCATCTTAACATAAACACAAAGAGCTCTGCTGTTTTCCTGAGCATTCCTCCCCCTCCCCCTTTTATGTTACATTGCCCTTGTTGCAGGTGAAGAGGCTTTGACTATATTTGTGGACAAGAGGAGGCTAAGCCGGACGGCAGACCTGACTGACTCAAATGGCACGGCTGTGACTCTTGAGGCCCTCCACCAGCTGGCTGCCTCCTACTTCATAGACAGAGAAAGCACTCTGCGAAAACTGCACCACCTCCAGATCGCTTCCACTGCCATAAAGGTAAACCTGTGGCCTAGATGCACACAGACCTGGGGACCTGACCCCACGTTTGAATGCTTATTTTTGGAAAGGAGCTTTAGTGGAGCTTGGTTGTTTCTATTGTTTTACAGCTGCATCTATTGTAGATAAAAAGATGAGTTAAATGCCAGAGAGGCAAAGCATTTTTTTCCATTTCCATTTGTTCATGTATGTTTGGCCATGTGAATATGAGGTATTAATGAATAGCAGGTTTGAATATTGTGTATATTGTGTACAGTGGGAGCCAAAGGTCTTTTCTTTTTTTCTTTTTTTTTATAAAATGTAATACATATTTTTTATTACAAATTATATTATCAGCATAACAATTTTAGTGACAAATTGATTCTTAATATGGTTTGTCCCCTTTTGCTTTAATAACAGTGTGACTCTCACTGGTATGGACTCTCTTAGTTAAAAACTTGATCCATGTTGTCTAAGAATGAAAGGATGTTTCAAAGAGCATTGTGTGCTCTTCAATGGATGTAAATCTGTAAATCTGTCCTTTCTTACATAGTCAATATCACAAACATACTTATTTAATTAGTAACCTATAAATAATGGAAAATGGAAAATATATCTTATTCATTCACACATTAACATTTCATGTTTTAAAATGTTCTAAATCCTAAAAGCAAGAAAAACCCAGAATGAATCCCTGGTTTTCAATGTGGACCCAACTGTATATTCTCTTGATTACAAATTAGTTGTGTTTGAAAGGCGCTGTTCTTGCATACATATTCAGCTTTAAGCAAACATGACACTTCATACATCAGTTAATCCATAGCAAGTTACCCCTAGCAAGCAATGCGTGTCAGGTCAGTGATTGTACTCAAAACAGTAACCAAATGTTCTGCAGTAAACAAGTAAACAAAACAGTGCACAATGCACAATTTATCTTCATCCTCCAAAATGTATGTTTGTTTGTTTATGTGGAGTTAAAAGGTCTGGATTTTTTTTTAGATTCAGTGATTTTTGGTTCAGTTGATATATCTATAAAATCTGTAGCAAAGCAAAATCAGAAAGGATTTATCTTTCATATCGCAGTTTCTCCAAGACAGCATTGAGATAAAATGGAGAGCATATAAACGCTTTCATTAAAGTCTTCTGCTTCTCTGGTGTTTCTCCTTAGATAAAGACCCTAGTAATCTCACATGTCTTTTGTATAGTTTCAGAAGACATCTCATCAATTTGTCAAACTGTGATTTACAAAGATGCTGTCAACAATCAGTTGTGTCAATATTTATTTCTCCTAAAGAATGTTAAGAGGAACATATGAGAATCTAATACAAATAAGATCTCACATAAACTATAGTCATGCCTCACTGTGAGTTTTAAATGGTTAGATTTCTGTTCAAGAAAAGAATCACAGTTAACTGGTTTTATGATTATTTGCAAATAAAATAAAAAATCATATCACAATTTAATGTATTAGTGAACGTGTTTCTTAGGTATATATGGACGCTAAATGCAGCCTTACAATAAGAAAACTGATGAATACATTACCAATAAATAGGAGGTATGTAAAAAGTGACACTCCAGCATAGGGCAAAACACCACTTATGGACAATGATATTGATTAAAATTAAAATGTATTGTTGAATGCGGTGAATTTGTACACAAGCAAAGCTTTAAATAATGAGGACCCAACTTCTCAAAGTTTATAATGCTAATAGTAAGTGCATGCAAATGCACCATGCACTGTGCATGCTTAAACATTCCAAAAAGATGCTTCATACAAGCATTCGTCATTTAAAAAAGTTGATGGAAAATGCGGAATGTGATGTGCTGTACGATAATACTATGATGATGTCATTGGAGTGTGTGAAACATCGGAACCCCGACCGCCCAAATAAACTGAACTTTATTGGAATAAAAATGAATCATCTATCCTTGAGATCACTAACATGTATTTTGTTCCACATTGCACATAGGCTGTATAATATACAGTTTATTACCAGAAGCTATGTAGCAGATTATTTTTATTGTAAATAGTATATAAATATTAATTAATTTCACCATATTGTGGAATATCATAACATCTGTGTTGTAAAACATTTTATTTTATTTTGACATTGTAATTCCAAAATTAATTTAAAAATTATTTAATTTAATGTGGGACTTTTATTTTGAAAATTATTTCCAGAAGTGCTTGCCATAGACATTTCTGTTCTGGTTTAACATGCTTGTCAGTCCCCTCTGAACTTGAGACTGACATTAATGATTTCACAGGACAATCCACTAATTGAAAACCTTTGTTTTGGTCTGACTGGACTGTGGAATTTTTCGGCCATATCTATCTTCGTTTGACCACGCGGTCCATGTTTTATTCTTGGCTGCGTACTTTTCTGTCTGTTGTGTTTCATGTCTGGAGTATGGTGTCTGGGTCCTGACTTCCTGTCTTGTCCGGTTCCGGTCTGTCGGGAACTGGACAGACATACTCCTTGTCTGTTTGTTACTGACGTGGGTGCATCGCACTTTTGTCATCTTGGCTGCATGCACTCACATCAATAATCTATGTCTGTCATTTGGTCTGTCTCCCACATCTGCGGATGCTCGATGCGCTTGCTTGCGCCGCACGCCTGGGTCGCGAGCTGTCTTCATGTTTGTGCTGAGGTTCGACAAGTGTCTTGTGAGAACACATGTCTTTGTTATTTTTCTGTATCGCCGCATGCTTCTACGTCACACCCTTCCTCCTTGTTTGCTCATTGTTGTTTCATTAGTCTCACCTGCCCTGAATTAACCCACTTGATTTCTCTCCCTATTTTAGTCTCCTCATGTTTGCTGTCCAGTACCAGTTTGTCTTGTTCTCTAGTCAGCCCTGTATGTGTTTTTTCGTGTTCCAGATGATCCTGATTCCCAACCTGGTTTCTGGTCCGGTCGGTCTTGTTTTCCTCTGCCCCAGTCTGGATTCTTTTTTATTTATTTTTTTTATTTTATAAATAAAGTATTTTTGTTTTTCATCTCTGCGTTTGGGTCCTCATCTCTGCAACATATGTGACACCCTTCTTTTGATATACAGTTGAAGTCAGAAGTGTACATATGCCTTAGCCAAATACATTTAAACTCAGTTTTTCACAATTCCTGACATTTAATCATAGAAATAATTCCCTGTCTTAGGTCAGTTAGGATCACTACTTTGTTTTATGAATATGAAATATTGAATAATAGTAGAGAGAATTATTTATTTCAGCTTTTATTGCTTTCATCACATTCCCAGTGGGTCAGAAGTTTACATATATTTTGTTAGTATCTGGTAACATTGCCTTTAAATTGTTTAACTTGGGTAAGATGTTTTGGGAAGCCTTCCACAAGATTCTCACAATAAGTTGCTGGAATTTTGGCCCATTCCTCCTGACAGAACTGGTGTAACTGAGTCATGTTTGCAGGCCTCCTTGCTCGCACACGCTTTTTCAGTTCTGCCTACAAATTTTATATCTGATTGAGGTCAGGGCTTTGTGGTGGCCACTCCAATACCATGACTTTGTTGTCCTTTAGCCATTTTGCCACAACTTTGATATGCTTGGAGTCATTGTCCATTTGGAAGATCCATTTGCAACCAAGCTTTAACTTCCTGGCTAATGTCTTGAGATAGTGCTTCAATAGTATATCCACATAATTTTCCTTCCTCATGATGCCATCTATTTTGTGGTGCACCAATCCCTCCTGCAGCAAAGCATCCCACAACAGGGATCTGCCACCCCCATGCTTCACGTTTGGGATGGTGTTCTTTGGCTTCCAAGCCTCACCTTTTTTCCACCAAACATAATGTTGGTCATTATAGCCAAACAGTTAAATTTTTGTTTCATCAGACCTGAGGACATACAAAAAGAAAGATCTTTGTCCCCATGTGCACTTTCAAACTGTAGACTGGCTTTTTATGGCAGTTTTGGAGCAGTGGCTTCTTCCTTGCTGAGCAGCCTTTCAGGTTATGTCAATATAGGACTCGTTTTACTATGGATATAGATACTTGTCTTCCTGTTTCCCCAGCATCTTCACAAGGTCCTTTTCTAATGTTCTGGGATTGATTTGCACATTTCGCACCAAACTATGTTCTTTTCTAGGAGACAGAATGCATCTCCTTCCTGAGCGGTATGATGGCTGCGTGGTCTGTGGTACCTTCAGGCATTTGGAAATTGCTCCCAAGGATGAACCAGTCTTGTGGATGTCAACAAATCTTTTTTTCTGAGGTCTTGACTGATTTCTTTTGATTTTCCCTTGGTGTCAAGCAAAAAGGCACCGAGTTTGAAGGTAGGCCTTAAAATATATCCACAGGTACACCTCCAATTGACTCCAATTAGCCAATTAGTCTATTACATAATTTTTCAAGCTGCTTAAAGGCACAGTTAACTTAGTGTATGTAAACCTCTGACCCACTGGATTTGTGATATAGTCAATTAAAAGTGAAACTAGCTGTCTGTGAACAGTTGTCAGTAAAAATTATCATGACATAATCAAAGTAAATGTACTAAACCACTTGCCAAATCTATAGTTTGCTATTAGGAAATCTGTGGAGAGGTTAAAAAACGTGTTTTCATGACTTCAACCTAAGTTTATGTAAATTTCTGACTTCAACTGTATCCACTCAGACCAAAGCAGCCAATAAACAAGCTAAGTTTGAGTTTGAGTTGAGAACTGGTGGTCTTATGTCATTATTATTATCTGCACATAACGCAGAGTGAAATCACAGGACAACGCCGGTTACAGCTACATATGCACAAATTGTGTTGCTCTCCATAATTTGAGTCATCGCCTATGCACATTGCACACACACACAATAAGTGACAATCCCGCATCCAGTCTGTTCTCTTGCTATCTGCGTCGCCTTGAACATTACTGTATTTAACTCGTTCCATCATTGCAAGCCCTTGCGATATACATTTTGTGATACGTACATTTGCGATATTTCGATAAATTAGATATATTGTGCAGTTTCATTTTAAAAGCATCTCAGCTAAAATCATTAAATTCACTAGTTTTTTTGTTGGGTGACTAGTGGAATATCCTGTCCCATTTGTAGGATGTGTACCTTTATATGACGTCTGTCTGCGTGTTTTACATCTGTCGTCTTCAGTAACCCTTAGTCATCCAGATGCTTCCAGTGTTATTATAGTATTTTTTTTTTTTTTATTATTATTATTTTCAATTTTATGTTGAATTTCAGTTTTTTTTTTTTTTTAAATGTATTCATTTTTATTAAAAAAAAAAAAAAACCATGACTATTTAGTTATTATTTATTTTTATTTCAGTTTTAGCTTTAGTAATTTTAGTTTTAGGTATTGACCTCTTTTGGAACTACTTCAGCTGACATTTATGGCACACTTAAGTTCTGGTGGAACTGTTAAACTTAAAAACAGACAAACCTACTAACAGAGATAGTGTATTAATTGTTCAAACAAATATACAGATTTAACCAAGATATTATTTATTGTATACAGAAGCAATGCAACATGCTCACATCAATACTGAGATTAAAGAATTACATTAAATAACATTTATGAATAAACAGGGAGAAAAGAAAATGACCAATAATGGTTATAGTGGCTACTTATACTTTTTAAACATGTTGCAGTTATATAACTGAAATGCACTATCATTATAGCATTTTGGAACATAAACAGAGAATGTGATGTACATATGATTTAAAGTACAACACTGAAGGTCTGTGTTTTCAAGATAGTGAAAGTGTGGCCAACAATGTGAAGAACATGGAGAGGGAGTGTGTGTCAGAAGCCTTCTGCTTGATTTTAATTGACAACTTTTTGCAGATCCTCAAAAATGTCAACATGAACAGGAAAGAACAGAAATGGTGATGCTCACGTTTCAAATAGAATGAGTATATCTATTTTATAATGTGTATGTTGACATGCATAAGTACAAAATATAAGTAGATATTCATTATATTTCAACTGAACTGTTACTGTATTAATGTGTTTGAAATATTTTTAATTGCTCAACTGTTTGTTAACCTTCAAGAAGACCCTGTTCCAAAGATGTGGTTTTCTGTTTCACCCTCTGGATGACAGCTGTCTGAATAGAGAGAAAATGTGTTAAATTTGTTACACTTTAAATGAATGCTTGTGAGGAAGGTGAACAAATCAAATCTAATGCAACTGGGGAAATCTGTAGATTGACACAATGTATCGTCGCTCCCTATACACATATTATGCAGTCTGCATAGGGCACCAACTTACCTTAGGGTGGCACCATAGACTCCACCAGCTGCCCTTACAATATACATTATATGTTATTGCGAAATAGATGATCGCCTCACGCTCGCACTTTCGCACCATGCCTCGTGCACCTATTTATACTCATTTGAACTTTTGGCCCAGGCGTGTGACCTTTCAAGACACGATGATGATGTAATTTCTTTAGTTTGTTTAATGCTGCTTGTCGTTACCATAATTCTGCTGCCATTGTCAAGGAATGCCTAGTAATGCACAGCACTCATTTGCTTTCTACCAACTGCCATTACATCAATGTACCCCTGCACATTTTGCAGATTCAATGTAGGCGTGGCTCCGTATACCTCCACCCATTGGTGTGGTGCTATCTGACATTTCAAAACCACAAATTAGTTCTTATTGCCCCTTGATATTGACATAAATGAAACAAAAACGAAAAATATGAAAACTAAGTATAGTTATTTTGTGTTTTTTTTTTATTTTATTTCAGTTGGTTTTAATGGAAAGAGTCCCAATTTTTTTGTTTGTTTTAGTTTTAGTTTTCATTTACTGTAATAAAATTGCTCCAAACAGCCAATTTAAGTTGCTATTTTGGTGGATATGAGTCTGGTAGATTGAATTCCACTGTTGTATTTTGGAGTTTGTTTGTAGCCCCAGTATCAAATGAATTGAAAGTTCATGTTCAGTCCGTGATACCTAGCCAAGCACCACACGGACACCGTCCGTAACCATAGTAATAGCTCCACTAACCACCCAAATTATATATTATATATAACATTTTTGCCACATGCATATAAAACATTTTAAGATTTAGATTTTTTTTAACATCTAAATAAACCGTGATATTTTTTTCAGGTTAATAGTGAATCTGTGTGATCACAACATCCCTACTCACTTAAGTCTTCAGAGCTTTGAAAGAGCAACCTCTGAGCAATACATTTCTGAGTCTCTTGACTTGATTTGTAGCTACAGGGAGTCAGACACTCACTTTCAGACAGCAAGTGTGTTAGCCAAAGAGCTTGCTAGCCATTTTATAGAAATGAGTAGATTAAGCTTCTTTTATGTAGTTGCCTTTATTTGCCTGCCATTTCAGGTGATTGATGTGAAAAATGATTAGCATCAGCAGTCTTTAATTCAGCCCATGGATTTTTATCTCACCTGGATCAAGAAGGATGTGAATGCTCACTATACCGAATTGGTGATTCTCTCTGAATTAAACATGCAAAATTGATTTAGAGAGAGTGCTTTGACAAATGGAAGAGATATCTTTATTGGGGGATGGGTATAAAAGGAATATATAAAATAAATAAATAGGTAGGTGCTGGTTGAATTATGCATCAGTTTGACAAATTATCTGTTCCATTTCAATAATTTCTTTGAGAGCCCAGCCCATTTGTCAGCCATTTTGAATATAAGTGAAGTGTCAGGCTCTAATGAATAAGAGACTTATGAGGAGAATTTTCTGCACTGCCAAAAATAAATGGATCTTTAACCTCCAGAGTGAGGCACAGCAATGGACAGGAACTGCAGAAAGTGCCAGTTGACATCAATCATTGCGTTTACATTTGATTTACAGGTGGGAGGAGTGAGAGCTGAGGTTTATAACAATCAGGGCTTATTTAAATTTGTCTGGACAGTCAGGGGAGTGCATTTTAATGCCTGAACGATATGTAGCCTAACATAATGTCTACAATCAGGCGTGAGTTCTCAAGGTGATATATATGTCCTCTTTTTCCCAGACATGTCCTCTTTTTAGAACCTGATAAAAGCATCAGGTCGGGATTTCAAAATTGTCAAAAAAATGTCTGGTATTTGTCTTTGTCTTCATATTAATGTGCTCTCTATAGTAAGGACTGTCATACATAGTGCAGTCTGGGTGACAATTTTTTTACCACTGTGGTGGGTAAGGGCCAATCACTGCCAGTGATCGATGAAATAAGGTGGTTGGAGGGCAGGGCAGTGGAAGGAGTGTGATGCGCCCAAATTCCGCATTTATTGCGGATCAAACTTTAAAAAGTGCATCATTGTACAGGAAATACAAATTAAACCCATTATAAAATATAAAATACTCCAAATGAAATAAACACAAAACTTTTTTCATTGGTTTAACATTTATGTCTCTTATTGCACCATACAGCCTTTCTTATATGTCAGCAGGGTTGGGGAGAAGAGGAATACATGTAATAATTAAATACATAGGTATTTAAAATACAAAATTAGTAACTGTATTCCACCACAGGACCTTGTGAAAATGCTGGAGGAAACAGGTAGACAAGTATCTATATATCCACAGTAAAATTAGTCCTATATCAACATAACCTGAAAGGCTGCTCAGCAAGGAAGAAGCCACTGCTCCAGAACTGTCATAAAAAAAGCCAAACTACAGTTTGCAAGTGCACACTGGACAAAGATCTTACTTTCTGGAGAAATGTTATTTAAATTAAAATGTAACTGTTTGGTCATAATTACCATCGTTATGTTTGGAGGAAAAAGGGTGAGACTTGCAAGCCAAAGACCACCATTCCAACCTCGAAGCATGGTGGTGGCAGCGTCATTTTGTGGGGGTGCTTTGCTGCAGGAGAGACTGGTGCACTTCACAAAATAGATGGCATCATGAGGAAGGAAAATATTGAAGCAACATCTCAAGACCTCAGCCAGGAAGTTAAAGCTTGGTTGCAAATGGGCATTCCAAATGGACAATGTATACCTCCTATATTGTGACAAATGGCTTAAGAACAGCAAAGTTCAGGTATTGGAGTGTCCATCACAAAGCCCTGACCTCAATCCGATAGAAAATTGGTGTGCAAAACTAAAAAAAGTATGTGAAGCAAGGAGGCCTACAAACCTGGCTCAGTTACACCAGTTCTGTCTGGTGGAATGGGCCAAAGTTCCAGCAACTTATTGTGAGAAGCTACAAACTCTACACTTCTTACCCACTAGGAATGTGATGAAAGAAATAGAAACTGAAATAAATCATTCTCTCTATTATTACTGCCATTTCACATTCTTAAAATAAAGTAGTGATCCTAACTGACCTAAGACAGGCGATGTTTTCTGCGATTAAATGTCAGGACTTGTGAAAAACTGAGTTTAAATGTATTTGGCAAAGATATATGTAATCTTCAGACTTCAACTGTATATGTGTGTGTGTACAGTATATATATATATATATATATATATATATATATATATATATATATATTGTGGCATCTGATCTTTTCTGTTTTTATTTTATGTTGTTTCATTATAGTTTATGACCAGTATTAAACATATTCATTTTATTTAATGAATAGGACCCCCCATTTTGCCCCAATTTGTCAATTGAATAGTGAACATGCTGATTAAAAATTATATCTGTGTGAAAACATTTACACAGAGGTTTTGTGCACAGATATACTACTGTGCAAAAGTTTACATTATTTTATTATTCTAATTTTTTTTTCTTCACATTTTAGAATAATAGTTAAGTCATCACAACTATGGAATAATAGAAATGGAACTATTCAAATTATGTTTTGACTTAAAAAATCCAAAATAAATCAAAACTATGTTATATTTTAGCATCTTCCAAGTGGCCACACTTTGCCTATATTTTGCAGAAAGGTACTCTTGGCATTTTCTCAATCAACTTCTTGAGGTATCACCCAGGGATGCTTTTTAAACAGTATTGGAGGAGTTCCCATCTTCATGCTGGGCACTTAGTGGTTTCTTTTCTTAATTATTCGGTCAAAGTCATACATTTCCAAACCAATATGTTGGCACAATTATTTTTTTATCTACAAAACTAATTGCAAACATTTAAGCTTCCGCCTTCATATCAAAAGGTTTTTAAGATCGTGAGAAACATTTCTGACAAGTGACCCCAAACTTTTGAACGGTAGTGTATGTTGATATGTACAATTATTGAATGTGACTCAATGTCCCATTCGACCTTCTTTGTTATTTGATGAATAAAAAATTGTAATTTTACAAAAAAAAAAAACAACATTTTGCATACTATGAATACTCTAGCTGACTCTGTGGCAGAAATCTATGAACTGTGGAAAACTTTCTAAAAGATTATTTTAGAAAGAAAGAGTTGGGCATTTTGCCACTGGTGGTGCTTTGACGTTTGCTTGGGTCATCAGTCAAGCATCTCGAACACAAGCTGGGAGGCTTGAAAACTCTGCCAGCACCTCTATTTCTCCCCCAGTCTCTGCCTCTTAACTGCCATAAACCAGAGCGAGAACTTCCGAATCCGGCTGGGAGGAAAGAACGCTTAAAAATAAAAAAATAAAACATTCCAGTTAATGCTCGCAGATTAAGCTCTCTTGTAAAGAGCATGCCTTTGTGTTCCATTCTAAGATTTCACAAGCTGAAGCTGAGAGTATTAACCACGACTAGCTGCGCTGAGGATTCCTGCTACTTTCAATAAGGTCCCATTTCCAATAGAGAATAATTCCATTCTAATGCGCACACTTTCCTCCGATGATAAGCTTTCCCATAGTGCACACTGACACGAGTGGGTAAGCTAACCCTTTAGAATGGGACATTTTATAAAAACACAGCTGCGTGAAATCTCAAAGATTGTTTCTGTTTGGTAAAAAATATGCCTGGTGCAAATAGGAATATGCCTAGGCCCCATTTTATCCGGTACTTTGTAAAAACCAAGTGCCATTTTATAAAAAGTGCCAATCCTTTTGAAACATTAATGACATTTCTTACGTATTAAAAAGCTTGGATCGGCAATTTAAAATCCATTATTATTCAAATATGTGACTGCACAGCTTGCTCAGTGATATTTTCCACAGCTTTTTTTTTTTCCGCATTCTGTGTAAGATGCAATGGATGACACATATTGGTTTATTTAGTAAGCCTTTCCAATCCTAATTTCAGTGCAATGTTTCTACTACATTTTAAAATGCTAAATTAGATATAAAAATGACACAAGTTTAACAACAGGGATCATGGGTAGCAGGTCTTCTTTAATAAAGATGGAAGGTACAGTCTTATGAACTGCGGGACTAATTAAGAAAGAATGATGCAACTGACCCATTTCCTTTAATTCATCCCATATACAGTACCTAGACATTGGAAGTGACCCTTATACTGGTTACTGATCTCATTAAAACTGCTTCTGGAAGTTCTTATGTAGCCAGCACATATAAAACACAGCAAATAATTTTTGTGTGTGTGTGGGGGGGGGGGGGGGGGGGGGGTTACACATTATTCATTTCACATAGTTTTAGCTTGCCTTGTACTCAGCATCTATAATGAATATCACATAGTGCATAGTCAGGTAAATTCAGATTTTCCATATACAGTAGCATCAGCAACAGTTCTCGATTTTTCTCTATTTAATAATAGAAAAAGCCCAAGTTCTGCACATGCTCTGCTCCATCGGGCCTTGTTACAGGCTCATTGTTATGCATAGAAAAAAAAACAGCTTTATATTTGCATTTGGTCAGTTTTCCCTTTAAGTCAGACATCTGTCTTTGGACATCTTTCTGTTAGAAATTATTCTGCTGATCTCTATAGAGTCTCCTTGGATTTTAATTAATTGCGTGGATGCATCAATAAGAGGAATGGAAATGCCAGCAGTAGGCTTGCTGAACTTGTACTTTTCAACACATTGAATGGAAATTAAATAAAGCAGCTTTCGATAATGGGTATTTGCTGCTTGCGTAACACATAATAAATGCTTCCTTGGTTTTTGCAGGTCCTCAGTCATTTCCAGAGGTTCACTGTAGTGTTTACTTAATCTAATTTTATCCACCTAGATTGTGTCTGATGAAACTTGAATATATGTTGAACACAGGAAAATTTCTTACATGGAAGAGGTAAAGTTAGCAGTGTTTTGCCTGACAAAAACCTTGGTTCACCATTAATCTACAAATACAATGTGGATACCTTTATTCCCTCACTGGGGAAATATTTAAAAAGACAGTTTAGATCAGAGAAAGATTTGTAAGTGACAGGTAGAGAGATATATTTGCCCACAGGCAGCGAGTATTCTTCACATGTGTCAGTGAAGCTTTGATATACAGTGACTTCAAATCAAGCTTGTCAGAAGTGATTGAGCTGTGATTGTACACCAAACTCTTGGACAGGAACAAAGATCCAGTGTCAATATTGTTTTGTCAGTGAGATGTCATTGAGTAATATGGCTGTGATGTTTACTTGTGTTGTGTTATTTGAAAATGAATAAGTTTGATTTTTGGTGATTGATTATTTTGTCTTATAAAATGCACATTCTACTATAGATTCTATCTTTGTCTGATTATTTTCATTGCATTTCTATCTTTCATCTCATCCCTGCAAATATTTTATATTGTACATTTCAACATACATTATATAATTGCTTTTAACTCTTTTGCAGGCTGGTTTGTTGGTTTTAAAATGGTGTTAACCCATTTCATCTCAAATTTGTTCGGAAATAGGCACATATAGTATTATTCTCCTTAAATAGCCCAATGAAACAAACTGTATGCCTCTACAAATGTTTTCTTTTTTTTTTTAGTTAGTGATAGTATGTGTAATGAACTGGCCATGGAGGTGTTAGGATCCATGCACAAAAATCCAAAATCAGCAGGCAGATAGACGTAGTAAATCCAATATGCCAAACAATCAGTCCAGTCAGGCAAACAAAACAAAGGGGTATCCAAAAAGCAGTAAATCCAGTCAGTCAATGGTCATAACATGAGAACAACCAGTAAAGGCAAAATGCTTGGTAAGGCAGGGTAGACTGGAAATACTTTGCAAAGAAACAATGGAAGTGAATGGCTATTTATACATGGTGAAAACAGGAAATGAGCAAAGAAGAAATGGAAGACTATCAGTATTCGGGAGAGGCCTCCCTCTGGTGGGTGGTAGAAGGGGTAACAACCTCAGATGTTATAGACCCCTCGTTCTGCAGAGTTTAACTTTCTGGAGAAGGCACATGGTAAAAAACTTGCCAGGGGTACCATGACGTTGTGACAAGACTGCTCAAATCCCACAATCTGAACCGTCTACTTAAACAACGAAGGGAAGATCGGGGTCGTGAAGTTTCAGTATAGGAGCAGTCGTGAAGCTTGATTTGAGGGAGACAAAGGCTTGGTACGCAGCGTCTTTCAATAGCAACTTGTTTGGCTTACCCTTGAGCAAAGATGTGAGCGGTGCGGCAATGATGCTGTAGTTTCTGATGAAATGGCTATAAAAGTTTGTAAAGCCCAGGAACCGCTGTAGTTCCTTGAGTGTGGAAGGTCGAGGTCATTTGGTAACTACAGTCATCTTCGAAACATCCATCTCTACACCTTGGTGGCTGATATTGTAGCCTAGGAACGTGGTATGAAACTCACATTTTGAGTCTTGACAAAAAGCTGGTGTTTCTGGAGACCTGATAGAACCGTCTTGACATGCTTTGTATGTTGTGTCTTATCTTGAGAGTAGATAAGGATGTCGTCAATGTAGGCCACCACACAATGATTCAATAACTCTCTGAAAATATCATTGATAAATGACTGGAAAACAGAGGGGTGCATTAGCAAGTCCACACGCCATGACCAAATATTCACCCTGGTGGTGATGAATGCAGCTTTCCTCTCATCTACCTCTTGGATCCTAATGAGGTTATAAGCATTTCTTAGATCAAGCTTGGTGTAGATCTTTGCCTCACGGAGTTGTTCTAGGGGATAAGCGGCAGTGGGCAACGGTACTTCGTGTTGAAATGAGTTCAGGCCTCGATAATCAATACATGGATGGAAACCCCCATCTTTCTTCTTCACGAAAAAGCAGCCGTCAGCTGCTGGGGAGATGGAGGGATGAATGTAAACAGAGGAAAGGGCCTCCTCGATGTAATTTTTCATGGCGAGGGTCTCAGGGCATGACAATGGGCCTTGCTACTCGGTGAGGACGTATTGGAAGTTGGTTAGCTTTGACCTTACAAAACACATCATGGAATGCTGTATATTCCTCAGGTATCATGGTTTTTCTTTGAGACAGGACTTTCCACACTGGTAGTAAGACAAGGAAACAACACCATGGAGACAATGTTCATGGCAGTAACTTGACCTTTGCGTGAGCATACCTTGGTTCCAAGATATCGATGGGTTGTGGATGGCCAGACAAGGATGACCTAGGATAAGATCTTGATTTGGTTAGTTGATGACATATTGTGAAATGTTCTCCACATTAAATAGTCCAATCTTAATGGTTATAGGTACAGTCTGTTGGGTTATACCAGTACCAATAGGAGCGTTGTCAAGTGGTGATGTTGATTGTTGGGAAGCATTGAATGGTGGGTATATTGAGCTCTTGGATGATCTCTTGTTTAATGAAATTCGCAATACAAAGCAAAGATTACCAGTTCAGCATGGGGAGCTGGCAGTTAGTGAATGCAATGAGTCAAACATTCATTGGCAGCTCGCAAGTTGTTCAGCTGGTCATGATAATCCTTTAAAACCTTGCACTGGTGCGCGAATGCCTGGAGCTGTGACACACTGGATACATGGTAGGCGAAGTATTCTGTAATGACCTGGCCATGGAGACGGCATTAGTATCCATGCACAGGAAGTTTATTAGAGAACACAAGCAAACAATCCAAATCAGCAGGCAGATAGACAGCAGTAAGCTGATGATTAAATCCAACATACCAAACAATCAGTCCAATCAAGCAAACAAAACAAAGGGTTATCCAAAAAACTGTGAATCTAGTAAAACAGGCAATGGTTATAACATGAGAACAAAGAGTAAAGGCAATAGGAAAAATTGATAAGACCAGGTAAACTGGCAATACTTCACAAAGAAACAATGGAGGTGAATGGCTATTTATACATGTTGAAAACAGGAAATGAGCAGAGAAGAAATGGGAGATGATCAGTATTCGGGAGAGGGCTCCCTCTGGTGGTTGGTAGGAGGGGTAACAACCTTGGATGTTACAGTTTGATATTTATTCTTAGTCACAATTAACCAGTGGGAAACAACAGTATTTATTTGTTTTCTTCTCAGTTGCTCAATAGGACCCAATAGAAAATGGCAAAAAAATAAAGTAAACATAATTTTTGTAGAATGCAATTGTAGGGGGAAAGGCAATGATAAACCAAAAATAACTGCATATTTCTTTTGTAATTTTACTTTGATCCCTTTATCGCAACAATACTGAAATCTGCAATTTTATAATCAGTCGCCCAATCAAAAATGATCATCTGCGACTGCTTACATGTTTATGTGTCTTGGGAGCATCTTATTACTAAATCAATAATAGACCCTTTAAACATTATATGTACAAAATATGGTAGTTGTATGTGTATTAGGTTTTACTTGCTTCCTTTTCTAAAATTTTGACACAGATATCTAAACTTTCTTTTAGTCTTTCAGAGGAGTTTAGTGGAATTAAATGTTTCTGCTAATGTGACTATTTGAACCACCCATGTAAAAATATTCAAACAACATCAAGACAGTTTGCACATTCATATATAATTGATAATTCTGGATAAAATAAATAAACAACTCTTTATAAACCCTCACAATTTAAAAAAAAAATTTGATCTCAATTGCAGCCGGTTGGATTAAAAGGGATAGTTCACCCAAAAATGACAAATCGGCCATAATTTACTCACCTTCACATTGTTCCAACCCCATATGCCTTTCTGTCCTTCATGGAACACAAAATGAGATGTTCGCCAGAATGCTAGCCTCAGTAACCATTAACTTTCATTATCAAAAAATAAAAAGGCGGATTGTAAGTGAACAGTCACTGTCTAACATCTTTTTTTGTGTTCTATAGAAAAAGAAAGTCATACAGGTTTGGACGAACATGAGGGTTTGTAAATTATGCCAAAATATTCATTCTCTTTAATGCAAAAATGTATTTGGTAATTTATGTACCAAATTGATTGTGAAATTCAAGTCGCATTCAGCCATTCACTTCCACAACAGGTCAGTTAACCTTCATCATAGCTACAGTTTAATTTTCTTTCAGTGGAATTGTATTACTGTAAAATATTGTCCTTCACTATTCACTATATATTATTACTGTCATTACTTCAATACTTCACAGTTGAACATTCACATGTGAATTTGTTCAAAACGATAGCTTTCTCAGTAATACTAATGCCATTGGCATAACAGTAAAAATATAAAATTGCTCTGTACAGAAAAGTTTGAGCCATTTTTTAACCATTATCATTTATACTTTTACAACTTATGCAGTTCTAAATGCAGTTCTGTGTAAATTTGTTTTAAATGGATGTCTAAAACAATATGCCTGTTTGTGAGCTTGTAGAAGCTGTGCATACTTCTTTTCTTAGTCTGATTTCACATGACAGTCATCTGTCAGTTGTGCATATTTAATGACCTTAGTGTCATTTCTGCCTCTTTTTTGCATAGAGTATTGTCATGTGCCTTCTCTTGTCTTCCCTTAAGGTGACCGAAACAAGGACAGGCCCTCTAGGTTGCAGTAACTATGACAACCTCGATTCTGTCAGTTCCGTTTTGGTTCAGAGTCCCGAGAACAAGATTCATCTTCAAGGTAGCGTATTCATAATTGAACCATATCCCAAACTTTCCAATTAAATTGTCACTTGTATAATTGTGTTCTTTCATGTTGATATTGAAAGAGGCAGCAGCATGTTCACAAAAAATAAAGTAATAATAAATAAATAAAATCCACAGCAATCTTTTGTCTTTTATAAGCACGCCTTAAAAATATTCTGCTTGCCTTAAAAAATATTCCACTCAGACTGTAAAGGTTACTAGGAAATGTATTTCCAAGAAATGAGCTTATGAAAAGCCATTAAAATTTATTTTAAGTAAAGTAGATCATTCCTTTAAAACTACTTTTTTTCAACCATTTCGTATATATTATATTTGTATGAAAGCATTTTTTTGCATTCCTTTAGGGCTTCAGGCCATTCTCCCAGAGTACCTAAGGAGTCGCTTTGTGGAAGCAGCTCTTAGTTATATTGGCTGCCACTCAGAGGGCGAGTTTGTGTGCAGGGATAACGACTGCTGGTGCAAATGCACTGTTGATTATCCCCAGTGCAACTGTCCCAGTGAAGACCTGAAGGCCATGCAGGAAAGCCTGAAACTCATCAGAGAATCTTGGGTGCAAGCCAATCAGGAGTTTGAAGAATCTGGTAAGATTTTGCAATTCCTCTCTTTTTACAGAATATGGTGAATAGGTAAAGTTTAAAAACAAAATGCTAGCAGTGGTTGTCTTGCATGAGTTTTCATTGTTGGTCAGGATTTTTGTGTAAATTAGTCTACAGGGTTCCCACGGTCATATCAGGGAATCGTAAAATTGTGATTTCAAGGCCTGGAAAAACTTTTAGAAATGTTTAAGTATTGGAAACTTGGCAACATTTCTTGTCGTCATTATTTTTAGATATTCTAATTCTGGGAAACTCCACACCCAGATTTCACAGCGCTTCGCCACTTACTATAGATAGTTGGTTGCAATACAATTAATATTTTGAAGGACTTTTTAAGTTGCTTTTGGTTTGTTAATATAACTTTTATTCAGTGCATTTATTTATTGGCGGGGCTTTTTATGTTTTATTTTTTTATTTATTTTGTATATACAAAATGCCCATAGCATGATAACATCTGTGTGTCAGTTTAGGGTCTTATTGGAGACATTTGTTTACTAATAAGTATCATTATTTATCTATTCGGGAACACTTTATAATAAGTTTCAGTTTGTTAACATTAGTTAATGCATTAGGTATCATGAACTAACAATGAACAATATTTTTAAACTGCATTTATTAATCATAGCCAAGATGTTCACTAAAAAATCTTAGCTGATGAAGATGATCGACCAGCATAGGTTTCTGACCAGGTTGGCCTGCTGGTCATATAGTTAAAAGAATAGGTCACCCAAAAGTAAAAAGTTTGTCATCATTTATTCACACTCATGTCAATCAACATCCATATGACTTTTGTCTGCATAACACAAAGGGTGGAATTTACTGAATATTCCAGTCTGTCTTTTCAAAACAATGGCAGTAGATAGGGATTCATTCTAATGCTTAAAAAAGGACTGAAAAGTATCATAAAAGTAGTCAGTGTGACTCATGGTTCATATTCCAAGTCTTTTGAAGTCATAGGATAGGTTTTGGTGAGGAAAAATACAAGAAATTTAAGTCATTTTACAGTGAAAATCACTGTCTGAAGACAAGAACTATTGTTTGTTAATATTCATGTTAAAAATTGTAGTTAACTAATGTTAACAAATGGAACCTTATTGTAAAGTGTTACTATTAATTCCAAAGTTTGGTACCTGATATACTAATGGATATCCCAGCAATCTTTTAAAAATTATAAAATAGAAAATAAAAATCCTTCCACACTATTCATGAACAACTGGAAAGTTCGTGGAAATTCATTGGTCAAAAAGTGACCAAAAATTTGGAAGCCTTGAGTCTTAAAATTAGATTTTAAGCAAGGTTTATTTAATTCCATCATGCTGCTCAGATCTGTGACTATCCCTGACACATAGCGAGGTGACATTAAACAGTGATTGTTGTCACCTTGTTACATTTGATGCCTGACAAGTAAATAGTGGGAAGTGCTTCCTGGGATCTAGTGTCATTGTCATAGTGGTAAAGCAGCGTTTTGGACTTGGCAGGTTTACTTCTCCCCGAGCTAGGCATGGAGCCAGCACTGAGCAGGTTTTTGTATGCATCGCAGCCATGTTGGAGATTTTAACTCCTGCAGCATCAGCGGGGAGAGAAAACCTCTGCCTAATGACTGTAAACCAAATAAATAACAACAATCATCTGCTGGAGCAAGATAATCTACTAATCAGTTTCTCTATTCAGTTGGGGTGTCATGCTTTTTTAGTTTGGTCATCAAATGGGTAATCAAAACAAAACTTGATGGCTTGTAGAGATCAATGAATATCTAAAAATGAAAATGTTAATATTTTCAATTACCTAATGTCTCATGATATGAAAAATCCAATTCTGAGTAGACTCGTATTGTCAGGTTATGATGAGGATCGGTGTTGTTAATTTTTGAAACTGAGATGATTTCTTGTTAGATATTAGGTAGCATTGATTAAAGTGTTCAGTGCTATAACACGCCTATTGATATTTCTTGCCAAGAATGAAAATGAACCTAATTTTTCTGAAAAACATTTGTTTGGCCAAGATGATCCTGCTTTTCTTTAGCAAGTTGCCATCCTGTCAGAAACAAATGTTTTGTTGTCGTTAAAGCTGAACTCACTGAGCTCCTTCAAAATCAGCCTTTCCATTCTTAGAAATGGCTTAGTGTTGGGCAATTTATTGAAAATACCCTTCTGTCCTCGCTTATCAGTGTTCAATCACACTGGACAATTTTCAATTTTCATTAAAGGAATGAAAATAACGTTCCACCTGCTCCCCATCCACCCCACTTTCACTGTTGACTCATTTTATCAGACATGACTGATTTCCTTTTCCCAACATGAGGCAAAGTAATTCAAGTAATTTATTCTCACCACTTGTCTGCTTTCTAGAGGAGTTCCAAAATTTTGTGAGGAGATTACCAGCATTCTATGCTTTGAACACATCTGCTGTGCTTTACTTCTGGAAGATGGATGCTGGCGTTCAGCAACGCTTTCAGCTCTTGGAAACTAGCACTCAACAGATGCTCAGCAAAGCACAGAGGATTGTCAGCAAACTCTTCAAACTCAGCAAAAGATGTCGAACACAACCCAAAATATCCATGCCCAGGCAGAGGTAAGAGTGACACCATTTTCATAGTAAGTTATGCATGTAAATGTGCACTTATGTATAATTGATTTTGAGATAATGCGTGGTATTAATTAGTTAGGCGTGAGCCAACCCTGCTAAAAAGACCAGCTTAGACCAGAATTAATTTTCTTGCTGGTCCAGATGGGTTTATGGATGTTTTGTACTGTCCTAGCTGGTGGACCAACATAGCCAAATGCTCACCGGAAAATCTTAACTGGTGAAGATGACTGACCAGCATGAACTTTCTGACAAGGTTGACCTGCTGATCATATAGTTTAACAAATAGGTAATCCAAAAGTGAAAATATATTATATATCATATACTCACCCTCACATCATTCCTCACCCTTACTACTTTTTTAATCTGTGGAACACAAAGTGAGGAATTGTAATAAATATTTTGATCCATCTTTTCAAAACAATGTCAGTTGAATGGGATTCATTCTAAAGCTTAAAACAAGAACCGAAAAGTATCATAAAAGTAGTCCATGTGACTTATGGGTCATATTGCAAATCTTTTGAAGGCATACGTTAGGTTTTAGTGAGAAACAACAAGATATTTAAGTCATATTACAGTAAAAATCATAGTGCTATTTAGTGCTAAAAACAGCACAAGTTTTTGCGAAAACATACAAGCCACTGTGAACGAGTTTCTCTCTTAGAATACCCCAAATAAAACATATGCTGGTGATCAATTATGATGTTTTTTTTTTATCAGGGAAAAGATCAAAATGCACTTTTTTATCAAATTCAAAATGCATGTATTTGCCATGATGTGATATGATATGACATCATGTTTCACCAAATCCTGATAGTTGATTTGAAATGCATGTCCCCTGAACTAATTAATTAAGAAATGCCTTTAACACACTACTCAGTCCATATCTGAGGGCAGTTGTGACAAGCATAATTGTGTTAAGTCTTATGTGTTGGCTGAAGTCCCAGTTGCTCTAAAATGATAGAGACTGCCCTATCTAATCATTTTAGGAGGTAGTGGATGAATAGGTTTTATCTTCCCATCTATAGGCTAAAGTGCAGGATGTGTTTTAATGGGAGACACAAGAAACCGGTAATTTATGGGCTCTGATCTTGCATGATAATGCATTGCCTTTGATTAGGATTGTGGAAAGAGAAAGTTCAGAACTAAGGGCTGAAAACGAGTGTTCAAAGATTGTAGAGGGTCAAGGCCATGCGAAAAATAAAATTATGCAAGCCACGTAGGCAACCAAGTCAAGTGGAAACTACTTGAGTCAGATGGGGTGAATACAAAGCCTAAAGCGATGATCAGCTTCACAGTTGACAGTTCTTGGTTCATTAACCCTCTGGGTTCAACGGACGCGCCGGCGCATCCTGCTGGATATTTTTGTCATTACAGCAGAAACAACTTAAAATACTCCGTCATTTTGGGGCATACAGATAAGTGTAAGACATCATTAGAGACTATAAAGGGTCTACTTTTATTTGTGTACACTCACAATAACAACAAAACCTTGTGCTTTTGTAAAATTAAGAAAATAAAAAGGGTGGCCTTTCAGCAGTCTCCGTGTTCACGAGCATATTTCTGAAACACGTCACAAAAATGAACTGAATCTCCGCGAGTACTTATCACACAAACATGAAACATATGTTTAAAAAAGCTTAAAATGTCTACTTTTAAATACAAGTCAAATGTAAAACAAATTTCTCCTGCAATGTAAACTGTATGAAACAAAGTGATGTACAGTTTTTACTGGTTCATCTAATTATAGGTAAAGTCTTTATGTAAAGAAAATGTATAATCAGATTACTTTGTTTAACTTAAAACTTGATTTTGATCATTAAGTCTTCTCACATTCATTCACTTTCTGTCACTTTCTTCATTGATAGGCCCAGGGGAGGGGTCTTTTGTCTCCTCAGGTGTGAAATACAATCCACATATTCATGATAGTTCACGCCTCCTCGCATATGACCTTTCTAACACTAAAAGTGTCTTACAGAAGTGAAATGACTATATTGTTTTGTATGAATGAGTGATCAGGATGGTTTTCACATCAATTTGTAGCAAAAACTCTAGGCTACAAGATCCAGTTCTCAAAAGTCTTGTGGACAAATTATTAGTATGTGTTATTTAGCCTTATTTCAATGACTTTAAATTTGTGTTTTTTCAAAAACCATGCATAAACATATTTTCTCAAAAATACAAACATGTACACACATGTTGCTCACATATTATTTTAGCCCAGTTTGTGCTGAATACAGTGTTATCAGACTTCAGCCATTAATGTGTTTTTAAGCAACTGAAAAAAACACAAATTTCAAGGCATGTCAAAACTTCTCCATGGCCCAAAACACCCTCAGACCCCAGAGGGTTAATATTCATATTGACTTCTCAAAGACACATTATTCAGATATTCTCATATTATCACTTAAGCTAGTGTGGTGCTCTGGGATGTTGTGTAATACAGATGGTAGCAATAAGCATCAGCAGCTACATATACAGGTAGATACCTCTAGAAATCTTCTATTATATACTTTATTTCTTGGAGTTTCAGACTTGCTCTAGAAATAACATAGATCTAGGTCATGAGAACAATAAAAGCATGTTTAGAGATGGTTTTGCAATCCTCCTTGATCTGACTACAAGCGCATCCTTCTTCTTTGAGATTGTGATTCAAGTTGCATCAAGAAAAATAAAAGCAGGCAAATAGAAAAGCCTTATTTTATTAGACTGCTTCCGAGTTCCCGATTTACTGTTTTGTTTTCTCGGTCATTTCATCATTCACCCTTGATTGATTTGAATTTCACTCCTCTTGGAATATTCTTCTTTCATTCCTTTCATTTGTTATGCAGATGCAAAAACTACAGCTTGATAAATACATCAATGAAATACATTCCCACATATGTCAAGGTTTGTTTTGCTTTGTTTGTGCTTTTACAGTATATGTGCTCTTATCTTGTCTCTCACTATACAATAGAATCTGTGCTCTAATGTAATAACCATATACATAAATTGTTTAAATTTTATATGTGGCTTTGCGAGCAGATGCCAGACAAATACATATTCTATCATGGGTGTAATTTTAGTTAAAAGAGCAAAAATGCTTATTTATGCTTATTGTTGTTCATTAATCAGATGTTTTTACAGTATAGAAATATGGAAATTCTCAAGTTTTATTTCTTTTCTCTTTTTTTTTCTTCTTTTGGAATAAATGGGCATGAGCATGTTTCATCTCTGGTGTGAATTTCCGTTTCGCTGTCAGTGAAATACGGTATGCTGACAGGCTGCTGAGATTTCCTCCATTGCCAACCACCTGCATACTGACTGTCTCTTAGGCAGTCTGGCACCATGAATATTTATACATTCTGTTGCCATCACTTATGTTTTAATCCAGAGTAAACTGTTTTTCTCTGAGCAAGTGGAAATTTCATGGCAGAGAAAATCTTCAGCTATCTAGTAGGATAGCGTTGACAAAAAGCATTGGGAAATTGCTAAAATAGATTTGTTAAAGGAAAGCATTACCATAAACAGCCAAAGCCTTGCAACAGCTCTAATGAGTTTATGAGAATGTAGTAGCCATAAGGCAGTTCAGAGGGAAATTAAGAATGGTAAGACTTACAGTATTGTACAGTGAGTTTGTATAAATTATGATAATTTAACACAGTAGCTAACATGAACTAATTATGAACAATATTTATACAGCATTTATTTTTGTTGGTTAATGTTCATTTCACACATACTAATACATTATTAACATTAAAAGTTGTATACATTAAGGCATTATGAACAAACATGAACTTACAATAAACAATAGTATATTTATAAATGAACATGAATGAAGATTAAATAAATGCTGTAAAAAATATTGTTACTAAATTAACTAACATTAAAGGTGTAGTTTGCCACAACATTTTAATTCTTACATAATTTGATCAACTGCATGTTGTTTTAAACCCATTTGACTTTTTTATTGTGGTACACAAAAGGAAATGTTAGACATAATGTAAGCCTCAGTCACCATTCACATCATTATATCTTTTTTTTTTATTATTATTATTTTTTTTTTTTTTACAATGAATGTGTATGGTGACTCAGGCTAACATTTAGCATCTCTTTGTATGTTCCATGGGAGAGAGAAAGTCAGAGTGACAAGACCATGACAGTACTGATATTTAAACTACAAAAATATTCACAAATATTATCCTGTTCAGGTCGATTATGATTTGTCTCCTAGTGAGGATTGATTATCAATGGCATTAATACTTGTCAATAATTACATTAAACATGGTTCATATATTTCATTGACATTTTGTACTTGGTCATGGGTAGACACGCTATTACTTTAAAATTAGATTTTAATCTAGAATCAATTTTACCTCGCAGCTGTATGAAATACATTTTACCCTGTTATTGTAATTTGACAGATCGTTCTGATCCACTCCACTGGGTTCATTTGTTGGTGGCTGCAGAGAGAATCATAACAGAATCTGAATATGCATGTTATGTTAATTTCTGCTAGATAGGCTTTTTAATGCCCATAAAATGGATGTAATTATTTGGAAATAATACTCACTCTTTTTTAAGTATAGATTTTTCCACATTTTCTAGTTAGCATCATCTAAAATTATGATGAAAACCTTATATTTTGTATTAAGAATATTGTTTTATAACACCTCCACATTTCAAGCTCAATTCTAATAGCCTTAGGCTGAAAGCTAATGTAGAAGGATAAACAAAGCATGTTCCCATGAGCTTTCAGTACCTTGATTAATTTTTGTAACATCTTTAATATAAATACTTTATATATCTTCAGACAAAATCTACAAATGATGAAATACCTTGTCATTTACAACTTTCATTCCTTCACCATAGGCCTCTCAGCTATTGGCTGAGGTATGTCCTTTCCATCATGTACTGCAGTGAGAACAATCAGATAGGCTCCTACATGGAGGAAACACGGTCCTGCTCCTGTCATTACGAACACCCAAACTGTCAGGGCATTATCCCATGCTCTGTCGGCGATGGTCCTTACTGCGCCTCCTGTTCCTATGAGAATCGCTCCCGCTGTGCTAGCTGTAATCCCGGCTTCATGCTGAGCCAAGGGACTTGTAGAAACACCATCCCGGATTCTACTGACAACTACATAGGTTTTGAAACAGACCTCCAAGACCTAGAGTTGCGCTACCTCCTGCAAAAGAAAGATGGGCGAATTAGTATTCATGCCATGTTCATAAGCAATGACGTCAGACTCAATAACTGGTTTGATCCCAGCTGGAGAAAGAGAATGCTGTTGACACTCAAGAGCAACAAGTTTAAGTCTACCCATGTTCACATGCTCCTAGGGATCTCCCTGCAGATATGCCTTACTAAGAACAGCACCCTGGAACCTGTGCTGTCCATCTACATCAACCCATTTGGAGGTAGTCATTCAGAGAGCTGGATCATGCCCGTTGACCAAAACAGTTACCCTGACTGGGAAAGGACCAAGTTAGACATCCCGCTTGACTGTTATAATTGGACCCTGACTCTGGGTAACAAGTGGAAGACCTTTTTTGAGACTGTGCACATTTACCTGAGGAGCCGTGTTAAATCAGCTCAGGAGAATGGCACTTCCCATTTTGAGCCATTGGAATACATGGACTCCTCCCGGAACCTCGGCTACATGAAAATCAACAGCATGCAGGTGTTTGGTTACAGTATGCACTTTGATCCAGATGCCATCCAGGACTTGATCCTGCAGCTGGACTATCCATACACGCAGGGCTCACAGGACTCAGCCTTGCTACAGCTGCTGGAAATCAGAGACCGCGTGAACAGACTGTCTCCACCGGGCCAGCAGCCTTTGGATCTGTTCTCTTGCTTATTGCGCCACCGTCTCAAACTCTCGACCACTGATGTGGTTCGCATCCAGGCTGCTCTTCAGGCCTTCAGCGCCAAGCAGCCCAATTCAATGGATTATGAAACTACCAAACTATGTAGCTAGTAAGGCACTTCAAGGTAGCAGTACATTTGTAGCTGTTTCATTAACTGTAGTTAATGGCCTGGTATTCTTTCTGAAAAAAAATAAACTGCTGCTTGGATACAGTGTTGATGGTCCAGGTTTGTTTTGCAACAGTTGATGTTAGTTTGAAGCACTGATGTAATGAGCCAATTCAGAAGAAGGGCCAACTTCATGCCTTTTCTTTTCTTAACTACAGTGAGTTTTATAATGACTCACTAGCTTGAGGACCCTTCATTTTTTTATTTCATTTTCATGTCACACTGCTGAAATTAGAATCAGCACCAGTCCTGATTAACAATGCATTGGAAACATGAACATTGTCTGGAAAAAAAGTTTCCTGTTCTGTTTTGGCGTGACTTTTATTTTTCACCTCTTCATTCTGTGCTGAGCTGAACAGAGGCAGTAATCACGTGGTGAGCCAACCCTTGTTAGTGTAATCAGGCATCCCCACTGTGTCTGGGCAAAATTCTGACATGTTTATTGTAATTTTTTATTGTAATTTTTTTTTATGCCTGTCAACACTGTAACTAGAAAATATAAGTTTCCTAATTACCAATAGATAGTTTTGTTGATTCTTAAAGGTATTTTTAAGGTGTTTGTTGAAATATGAATGTAGGAGGAAATCACACACAACACACAAGGTCTTATTATATATTCAGTTTCATGCACATTTATTTTTATAAAACCTATTATTTGTGACAGGCTACAGAGGTAATGTCCATAAAATGTATAGAACATGAATTTGTTAATACTCCAAATAAAAGTCATTTTTATGTGCCGTCTCTAAATACCTCTAATTACTTGAATTGCAGATCTCTTAACTGATTTTTTTTTATTTAGAGGCTCTCTATGATTTTCTTAAATTATACAGAGAGAATATACTCTTTTTTTTTATTCTTAGACTCTTTACTTAGCATATATGTACTATGTTTTTGTCTATTTTGCAGGCAATGCTAGAGTTGATAGTTTATTTTGACTTTTGTTTTATTTAATGCCAGTTCATCTTAACCAACAAACATATTATTGTATTTTTTAAAGAGCTGGAAGACAAGTCTCTCTAAGAAACAATTACATCAAAAGAGCCATCACAATTCATCTGTGAGAAAAGCTTTGACAACTTGCATCATGTCAAGAAAAACACATTTAAACTAAGGCCTACGCAGGAGTCTATTTGGCTTCTTTTTTTGTAACATCAATGTTTCTTAACTTTTCTCCTTGTGTCACCTTGAGGCAAAGTGAGCCCTATCATTAGGGAACAAACTTCTGAAATTTCCACAATGGAAAAAAGTTAGGCAGCATTATTTTCAACTTAAAAGAAAGCAAAAAGATAAACAAGTTATTGATTGGTCAGGTGTGGTATGTGGTAAAAGTGCCATACTAATCAGCATTATGGGGAGCAGTAGCCAGTAGTACAGTTCATAGATATGATTACTTAATTTTGGTAATCAACGACTGGGACACACTACACATCAGGCTCTGCATTTGGAGTGACATTGTTTTCTACATTAGCAGCTCTAATTCTAGTTCACAGTGACAGGAGAGTAATGTCCGCCCAGCCAAATGTCTTATACATTTAAACTGATGCATGTCAACTGAAAGGAACAAACAGACATCAAAGTCCATTATCTTAGATGGTTCTCTTACCATCTGTACCATTCTGTTACCATCAAGACTGCAATCTGCTAGACTGTTATATCTTACTGACTTCCTTGAAATGAATGGATTTTGTATCACAATGATTCACTCTAGACACCATCGCATATTAAACAGAAAAGGGGTGTGTGATTAGTGTGGTTTAAGTCTGGCATCACACCAGTTCTATAAGACTTTCTTTAAATTAATTTCATGCATCAGATCCACTATATTCAATTTATATAACTTTAATTGTAATTTCTACACAGTTTGCAATAATAATAATAATTGCATGAAAATTTTAAGACATAAGAGATAACATAGGCCTTTTTTTTCCTTTTTTTTTTTTTTTTACCCATTGGCAAATGAGCACTGAATGAGGGACACTATGGTCCTAATAAAGTTCCCAACGTGGTCTTCTGCTGTTGTAGCCCATCCGCCTCAAGGTTCTAAGTGTTGTGCATTCTGAGATGCTATTCTGCTCACTGAAATTGTACAGAGTGGTTATCTGAGTTAGCATAGCATTTCTGTCAGCTCGAACTAGTCTGGCCGTTCTCCGTTGACCTCTATCATCAACAAGGTGTTTCTGTCTGCAGGACTGCCTCTCACTTGATGGTTTTTTTTTTGTTTTTTTTTTGGCACCATTCTGAGTAAACTCTAGAGATTGTTTTATGTGAAAATCCCAGGAGATTAGCAGTTACAGAAAAACTCAAACCAGCCCATCTGGCACAACAATCATGCCACGGTCAAAATCACAGATATCAAAATTTTTCCCCATTCTGATAGTTGATGTGAACATTAATTGAAGCTCCTGACCAGTATCTGTATGATTTCAAGCATTGCACTGCTGCCACATGATTGGCTGATTAAATAATCACATGAATATGTAGGTGTGCCTAATAAAGTGCTCACTGCTCAGTGAGTGTCGTTGTTCATGTTTTAAGTATAAACCACACCAAATTTTTAAATTTATGATAAACATTTTTTTTTATTAATTGAGGATCAATTCTCTGAATACAAGTATTGATATCTTGCTATTTTGCTTCTGAAGTAAATTTATCTTGTATTAAGAATGCTTTGATATATTACTGGAAAAAAAATACTGATTAAGATTATCATTTGTGCAGTGAGATAGGTGTTAGAACAAAGGGTTGATCTTGCTGCATCACTTCTGAGGCAAATTGGTGTTAAATGCACAATGGAAGTGAGAAAAGCAGTTTTATTGAGTTTGTGCTTGCTCACAACTTTACAGTCACCAACACCCCCAATTATCACTTAAGCATATTTTTAATAGGATGTTTTCTATTTTATTGTGTTATAATGTGTTTTGCATAGTCTTCCTTTCCCCAAAATAACACATTTTACACATTACAACTGTCATTTCAAAGTTGTGGTCTAATATACACAAAATATGAATATGCATCCGAAATCGCATACTGTCACAGTGTGAACTGTTTTTGATGAAGGGCACTCTTCACTGGATCTGCTGGTTAAACAGTATGTTCTTTAAATATGCATGCAAGTAGTATGATTAGATTCCATATATACTTCATCCGGGGATGTTGATATTACCCTGTATCAAAATATATAACATAAAACAACAACTGAGAAAATAAACTACTCTGGTTTTGTTAAACAAGAAAGCACAAGGAACAACATATATATATATATATATATATATATATATATATATATCAATTAATATCAAAAAGATCTGTCCGACTTGCAGTTTATCGTTGTTCATTTAAGTCCAGCTTTTTGAACATGAAGTCTCCTCAGTTCTCTAGAGATTATGGGATCTTAAAGTGTCCAATTGATGCACACTTTAGAATCTCACCACAAAAAGTAGGTCTTCCAGCTATTTCTCACTTACAATTTTTTTGAAAACTGAGAATTTGGACATACTACTCCATTGGCATACTTATTCTGGAATACCATATAGTGGGGAAGTATGGATATTCGGACACAGCAGTAGAATCTCATTCACTAATCGTGCTTACAAACATTTTCATGCAGAAATCATGATTCATCAATAATTTTGCACTAAAATGTATTCTAAATTTACCCAAAAAATGTAGAGCCATGAATTCATGACTTAATTACAGCACTTTTAACTCTTATAAGGTGCCGGTACAGTGTTCTTTTTGAGAAACAATCAGGGCAAGGGGCAAAACCACTACGATATCTTTGCACTTCGAGCACATCTTTTGGACCACACAAATAGTCTGAACCTGTGGACTGAATCAGAAAAGGCTTTATTGCCAAGTACGTTTTTTACACATATAAGGAATTTGTTTTGGTGTTGTAGGCGCGTGTCATACAATCTCTAAATATAAGAAACAAGTATTAAAATATAAGCAATATAAATATGTCCACACAGTATGTATTAAAAGTAAGAATAAAATAAAAGAGAGCAGTACAGAAGAGTAAGTACAGTGGCATGTAGAGCCAGAGGTGGAGTGTGGAGAGT
This sequence comes from Moxostoma hubbsi, assembly GCA_032164185.1. NCBI lineage: Eukaryota > Metazoa > Chordata > Actinopteri > Cypriniformes > Catostomidae > Moxostoma > Moxostoma hubbsi. The sequence goes on from JAVLUX010000010.1 coordinate 19,404,122, forward strand.
GTCAAGGTGGGTATCAGGCCTTATTGAAAAGGCAAGTGGCGGATGGGAAGAAACTGTTCTTGTGGTGTGAGTTTTTTGTCCTAATGGACCTCAGCCTTCTGCCAGAGGGGAGTGTCTCAAAGAGATTGTGGCCGGGGTGGGAGAGATCAGCCACAATCTTTCCAGCACACTTCAGGGTCCTGGAGGCGTACAGGTCCTGGAGCGGCGGCAGATTGCAGCCAATCACCTTTGCAGACCGAATGACACGTTGCAGTCTGCCCTTGTCCTTGGCAGTAGTAGCAGTGTACCAGATAGTGTTGAAGGATGTGAGGATGGACTCGATGATGGCTGTGTAGAAGTCCACCATCATTGTCTTTGGCAGGTTGAATTTCGTCAGCTGCCGCAAGAAGTACATTCTCTGTTGTGCTTTCCTGATGAGGGAGCTGATGTTCAGCTCCCTCAAGTTGACTGCATCGTCTACAGACCTGTTGGTTCTGTATGAAAACTGCAGGGGGTCCAGGAGGGGGTCGGTGATGTCTTTGAGGTGTGAAAGCACAAGGCGCTCAAAGGACTTCATAATCACAGAGGTCAGGGCGATGGGTCTGAAGTCGTTAAGTCCTGTGGTCCTTGACTTCTTGGGAACAGGGATGATAGTTGAGGACTTGAAGCAGGCTGGCACATGACATGTCTCCAGTGAGGTGTTGATCTCTAAGATGGCGCCACAGACGGCCGCCTTGGTATGTGTGTGCGCGCGTTGTTTTGTTTTGTGTTTTAACTCTGTTTTTTTGCGACAGTACCGGGAGCTCTTTCACCAGAGATGAGCTTGTGAACATCAGGGAAACAACACAAGAGGACTTATTTCCTACTTCTCCCTACACAGGAAATTTTGGACATTCTGGTCAAAGGTGCGCTCACCTTTGCTCATACAGTGAAACACCGAAGGAGAGGGAAACGGGCTGGTGCGCTTGTGCGTATGCGCCAGCGAGGATTACACACACCGTTACCGGGAATATTTCTCTCTAATGTGCGTTCACTGCCCAACAAACTGGATTTTTACCCAGACTCTTTAGTTATTGTCCTTAGTGACTTCAACAAAGGAAACCTCACTTATGAACTCCCTAAATTCAGACAGTTTATTAAATGCCCAACCAAAGAGGAGAACATTCTGGATCACTGTTACACCACAGTCAGGAATGCTTATCATGCCGTCCCCCGTGCTGCACTGGACACTCTGACCACATCATGGTCCACCTGATTCCTGCGTACAGGCAGAAACTAAAGCTCTGCAAACCTGTAATAAGGACATCAAGCAAGTGGACCAGTGAGGCTGTGGAGGATCTCCAGACGTGTTTTGACTCTACTGACTGGGACGTTTTCAGGACTGCAACAAACAGTCTGGATGAGTACACAGAGGCTGTGACATCATATATCAGCTTCTGTGAGGACTACTGTGTTCCATCACGCACGAGGGTGAGTTACAACAATGACAAACCCTGGTTTACAGCCAAACTCAGAAGATTAAGGTTTGATAAGGAAGAGGCCTTCAGGAGTAGGGACAAAGACAGATTTAAAGAGGCGAAGTACAAGTTTAGCAAGAGGCTAAATGACGGTACTCTGAGAAGCTCCGACATCAGCTCTCAGCCAACGACTCTGCATCTGTCTGGAAAGGGCTCAGGCAGATCACCAACTACAAGCCTAAAGCCCCCCAGGCCATCAACAACCGACACCTAGCCAACGACTTGAGCGAGTTCTACTACCACTTTGAAAGACAAAGAGACAGTCCTGTAACCGTTCCCCATGACACCTCCCAACAAAGGGATAGTCCTGAAACCATCTCCCATGAGACCTTTCCACAGCACCAGCTACAGTGCATCACCTCCACCTCGCCCACCTCAGCAGGGGCCTGGGCACCCCCACCAATGCCCACCTTAAAGGTACCCCCTCCCGGTTTGGGTGTGTTTTATGCAAATTATTAACTTCAGGCACATGCTCCTTCATTTAGAATAATCCGAATAATCCGGATTCATTAACATTAGACAGAGAGTAGTAACAAATTCATGTGTGTGAAAACTATCCTGCATGCTTAAGTATGCAAAATCCACGCAATTACTAGTGAATGACACCCGTTGTTGTCACAAGGGAAAGCTGTCAAGGGTTATATCTCAGTCCAAAAGTCCAAATCTACAAATGTGTTTTGTCTAGCTGAGGTGGTGCCAGAGAGGGCTCAGCTGGTGCATAAGCACCTCCATGCATTAGCGTAGCACTCCCATAACACAACCTCAAATTTCACAGGTGTGGTGTATTAGGGGGCTCAGCTGGTGCATAAGCACCTCCATGCATTAGCATTGCACCTCCATAACACCCCCTCAAATTTCATTGTCCTACAAGTGTTAATTGATAACACAAAAACACTTCACAAACTCTTAATAAATCTGACTAAGAAACATGTATTAATTAGTCAGAATGTGATGTTAATGTCAGTGCAGAAGGAACTTCAAAGACCTGTAGTGCAAAGTTGAGAATCAGCCTGCTACCTCTTCAGTTAGCGCTATCGCTGTGCCTCCAGAAAAGGCAGATATCAGTCAAGCTCCGGAAGAAGGCCTATGGTGCCCAATATTTCAAAAATATCCTGCTAGGACGTTTGGGCCACAGCAAAGGCTGGTATGAACCGTTTTCTTGGTTGGAGTATTCCATTTCAGAAGACAAAGTCTTTGCATTGCATGCAAGCATTTCTTGAAACATGGACATAGATGCCATTGTGAACCAGCACTAACCTCCATTGGCTTTCAAAACTTGCAAAAAGCTACAAAGACTCTTTAATCTCACAGGGAAACTGCAGGACACAAGAAAATGATTTTATAATTAAAGGAAATCAAACAGACCAAACAAACATGCTCAAAGATTGCAAACTTTCTGGACAAGGGACATTCAGGTGAAGGAAGTAAGGTGTTTTGCTGTAATGGTGGACACATGTAAAAACATACTGTCTGTGGTAGTCTGCTTTTTGTGCAACAAAGTGGTGATTGAAGAATTCCTTGACTTCACTCCAGCTGAAGGTCTTGATGCAGACTCAATATAGAGAAAGACATAGGCACTTGCGTTGGGAAGTGCTACGACGTTGCAGCCGGGATGTTAGGTTGTCATAACAGGGTATAAGAAAAATTTCGTCAACATGTTCCTCAACCGATTCACATGCTGAATCTTATTTGCTGAACTTACACCAACAGAGAAGCCTGTCGAGCACCTGGCATTGTTTGAGGATCTTTTCAAAGTCTCCAAGTTCATGTTCGATCACCTAAAGTCACCCAACCTTGAACATTCATCAGCAGGAGATTTAGCTCAGTCTGTTATCACCACTATTTTGGAGAAACATTCAGAAAGTTAATGGGAAGAAATAAAAAACCATACTCAAGATAAATGCATAAAGATGGGTATCACTGCAGTAAACCCACGGTATTAGAGAAGAGAAGAGAAGGCCTCAAGTACCATGTCACTTTCAGGACTTCACTGTAGTAGTAAATACAGAAAGGATGCAAGAGACAGATGACTGGGATAATACACTAAAACACACATGTTATCCAATCATTGACAGGCAGCTGAACAAAATGAAAAGACATTTTTCAACAGAGGCAAATGGTGTGCTGACTGTTGTCTCACCACTCAATCCTAAACAAAAGACATTTCTGGATTAACAGTGTGTATCACCATAGCCAGCTATTGTGGGATAAGTGAAAATAACCTGGATGCAAAGTTGCACAAGGTTCAACAGCTTTTGAAAACAAAAGGACATACAATTCACAGAACTCTCTATTTTATCATGCTTATGAAGCCATACAAAAATGCCTTCATGGATCTGTACAAACTGTTATGCATATAGGTCACTCTTTCTGTTACAAGTGCAAGCTGACTCTTCCTGTTACGAACGCAAGCTGTGAGTGTCTCCGGCGTCTTAAATCATACTTGAGGAACAGCAACATGGATACCTGGAACAGCAATTTATCAGTGTTGGCCATAAAACTCAACATATGCAACGTTTTTGATGTTGAAAAGATTACTGACGACTTCGCGTTAACAATAACATCAGATACATAATCCTGCTGTGAAAACAACTAAGGGTGAGTTGGCATTTGATATCAGTGTTCACACTTGTTATGCTGCATTTTGAGTGCACTTGCTGAGTTGAAATGTTGGATTGCAGTGTTGATTTCCATTCGTGGTATTAGTGTTAATTTTACAACTTCGCGCACACACACACACACACACACACACACACACACACACACACACACACACACACATTTTATGGCAATGTAAATGTTAAGACAACTTTTTAGATGTTGGTGAAAAATGTTGAGGGTGTGATTAGTGATGTGTATGGTTTAACAATCGTGAAATGTGTTGCCATGGAGCCAAGTTGTCTTGTAAAACTAGCCTCCAATCTTAAGAGTGATGGACTCCTTTTAGCACTTGTGGCCAAAATTTCCAAAAGTAGTTCAAAACCCTCTTAAACTAGAATATTTTTTGTGAATATTCTACCCTCATTATATAACCTATTTAGCTCTTGGGTAAACAAGTGAACATAATCTCACATTTCAGGCATGTTTTATGGGCATTTTTGTTGGAGTAGGTTGTTACATGGTTTAAAATGTCATTAGACATTAGAAATGTACGTGTTAATGCATGCAATTAACTGAAAATGTTTAACATGTTAATTTTTATTTAATGAGAATAACGAATTTACCAATTTCCACATTAGATTCTGACATTTTATTCAGTTCCATGTGAGTTCTAAAAACTGTCTGGAATAGTAAGGACACTTTGCAATTTGTCCAGGGTCATTACACTGACGCACACACCACAAACACACACAATAGTGGCCCTGTCCCAAATGGACACTTGATGTGGACTTGTGGTCTCATGACCTTCATTTGTGCATCCTGCAAAGTCCACAAGACCATAGGGTTTCCCATTTGACATTTTAGCGCTCAGACAGTTGCTCTCGAGCGCATAATGCTGAGCCTGCATTGGTGTGAGCTCCTAGTGGTCTACTACCCAACAGTCCCTGCTGCTGATCCTCATGACCAATGACAGCTTTTCTTGTGTATATAGTTTCACTTTTTAGTCTAATATTTATAATTGGTTCAAAACTTTGTTTTATGGAGTTTCCTAGCGACAGAATTTCTGTTGTTCAGCTTCTAATATATAATTTTTCATGAGGAAGTTTTACATAGGACTTTGAGGCAGTAGAGAACTGATGCCCATTTCACAATGCAAGCGTGATCGGCACTTGAGCAGAGCATAATTTTTTTCAGCATTCTTAATAACAGGTTGGAGCATTCACATCGGAAGCGTCAGCAGTGTGTCAGAGCATAGTGTGAGCGTCACGTGAGCTGCAGTGCAGCAGGGGTTTCAGCTTCGAGTCTATTTTTGCAGTGCAGCTTGCACTCAATTAAAGTGACCGTGCACTGTTGATGAATAAAATTAATTTGATTTGACACAAAAAGTACATAATACACAAAATAAACATATATCAGTAGTCTAGTGTCTCTTTATACTGTATGAATTAGAGCACATCTGAAAAACAAATTAAAAGAAAAAAGAAATTCCAGGAGGTTTAACAATTTAAACCAATATAAATATTTTAATTATAGATCTTAACCAGAAGATTTATCATTTAAAACTACAGTAAACTACAACTTATGAGCCTGAAAATATGAAACTACAGTCTTATATGTACTATAAAACATAGAACAAGTCTATATGCTTCAGAAAATACCCATTCACAGCCGAGTTTGCTTTCACTTGTAAACACATGCGCGTGACAGACCGTGACGGTGATAAATTCGGAACTTACCTCATTTGTGTTCAACAATGGATGATACAAGACTGATTGTGGAGGTAAAGAAGCACAAAGTGCTCTATTGCTTACCTTTTAGATGCAAATGTGGTCATTTTATCACTCACCTGGCATCCAAGATCTTCAACAGAATTCCAGGACATAAACAATACACACAAAGACTTCCTAAGGACCCAGCAAAAGAACCAAAGCATCACACAGAACTTGCACAAGTATAAACCTCCAAATATTAGCTGAAAGTGTTGGTGTTATATCAAATAACTGGGTAACCCAATCTAATTTGAGGCACACTAAATTAAAGCTACACTATGTTACTTTTTTTGTTAAAAAAATGGCAAAATGTTATTAATGAGAGAGTGCAACATAAATCTATCTACCAAACAATGTCTTTACCCAAATACACTTTATAAACCAATAATAATAATTTATTGATTTAATAATGAGTTTCATGGGAAATTGCATACATTCATCATTCGCCCCTTGCATGTTCACGTCATATCCGTAGACAGAGAAAATAAGCTCCGGCTACTTTAGTGAATGTATGTGTGGGAGTAGTGTGAAGCTGAATGTTTGTTGTCACAAAGAAAAATTGATCATGGATCATTCAAAACAGCAAACCTTCAGGGAATCACCAGTTGTAAAAACAAAGAAATCCCTAACAAAGCAGAATCTACAAACAAAAAGGGAACGTGACAGAGTCCGAAGTAAAACCCATATCAACATCGGCTTGGCTTTTCAGAGGTGGTGACAACTCCAAGATCTGAAAGGATTTAAAGGCGATCCAGAGATGGCTTTTTTCTTACTCAACAGGTAAGATATTTTATTGATACGGTTTATGTATAGTTGTGTAATCACACACACACATGTCTGTTTGAAATACAACAATTATACTGTAATCGGTCCAGAACTTTTCAGTTGCTTGCACACATGTGTATTTTTCTTTATAATGGCAATAATTTATATAAATAAATCCTTTAGTTCTAGGCTTGCAAATGACATGTAAGTCTTGAAATAATGTTGACCACTGGTTGTAACAATGAAAATCTATAAATTAGTTACTACCGTAGTCTATTTGGACAGAATATATTGCAGTTATAAAAACTTTACAATGTTTGACCTTATCAGACTAGCAATATTTAAGTCTAATGTTAATGAACATTGCCTTACTTTTGTAATGTCATTTATTTCAAAACATCAATGTTTGCAAAATAGTCAAAACAACAGCATTAGATATAGCACTTACGTGCTCAGATGACATGTTTTCGGATATCCGTATTTTCCTTTCTTTCGTTATTTATTTGTCCATTTGCACTGATTAGATGTCCTTCTACACATGTATCCATGTGTACACCAGTGCCTCGAACCACATTCATCTGCACAGAAGAACAGAGCTGACGCAAAACTTGCGTCATTACCAAAACAATGTTCTTCTGCAAGACGCATGCAGTTTTATTTTTTTAACCACTAGAGGTCCATAAAGTTAATTTTTCCATGAAAGATTATTTCCATTTCACCTTATGTCAAAGCTCACTCACCAATCTTATTTTATGTTTGTCTACTCTATGTGTGTTAATTTAGTTTTATGTTGTAGATAAATTAATAAAGTGTTGTTTATATTTAAAGAGAAGTTGACTGCGTATTTGATTAAATCATATTGGTCTCTTGAAATCTGTTGATCCTAAATACTAAATCAACTCAAACATAGTATTTCAATCTATTTGCAATATTATTTTCAATGGCCATGAAAGTAGTATTACTATAATAATGAATCTTACTTATTTAATGGCTGGCCGAAGACTTTGATCGGAAGTACACATTAATTCCCCAAATTAATAGTTTATTCACCTATTGAGCTAAATTCCTTGTATTGATGTTCAGAGAATGACACAGGTACAAGCTCAAAGTCATAAGCGTACCATTATACTAATTCCCTACATATAATTGATGGAAGAACTCAGTTCCAACACTAATTACATATAGCATGTCGCTACAAAATGTGAGCTCAAATAATTTGTATAGCAGCCATATTTCTAAAATGTCACTGTCCAACAGTGTAGGCATCGCCTCTATCGCCTACCTTCAGCTCATTGCGATCTCATCAAGCTCCTAAATTGTGGCATGAATGTGAGTTTGCCAGTGTGGTAACCACGGAATATAGGTGTAAAGTCATGTCTTAGTAGGCAATGTCTCCACTTTTTGATTGGGCATCACCCTGTCATTCATTTTTAATACATTTAATACCCAGCCTGCCCATCATGATTGCAGCGGATCCGCAGATCTCTGTGAATGGAGTGAACTGGTGGAAGTAGGCGGACAAGTTACAGAATAAACGTCTAACCAACACGGACAACACCACTTCTGGTCACACCAGAATTAATCAGAATCATTACACCAGTGGTGCTTACTGAGGAGTAAATTATTAGAAAATAAGAAGACTATTCAAAATAATAGCCGAAAAACAATTAATAGTTATAGATACATGAAATATGTTTGTTGTTGTAGAATTAGTATTATTTTGATGCAATGTAACAAAAAAAATCTAAACAAAATAGAAGAATTTGTTTATTTTATAAATAGTCTTTTAATATGAGCAGACAAATCATTACATTATATGCTTGTTAATAGTGTAAGTTAAAAGGTATTTCATATTCCTTCCCAGAAATCTGATATATTTTCTTTCATTCCCCTTTCCATTTTTGTTGTTTTATGAATAATTTTGTGCCTAATAATTGACTACTTAAAGGTCAATATCTAAAAATAACAAAAAAATTGTGAAAGTACTAACAGGTTTTTATGCAAAAACTGATAAAAAATAAGCCTACCCTGTGAAATATTCACAAGAGTAATAAGTGTGACAACTGTGTTTGCCTTCATTTGCAAGCTTTGTAAACCCTAATGCTGCTAATAACATAAGACTTCAAATTAGGCTCTTTCATATAGCATCTTATTAAATGTTTTCAATAACATAATTGTTTTAAAATGTTTACATTCTCTAGGTGCTATCATATGATGGTACAAACATCCACTTGAATCCATGAACTGTTTATCACACAGTTTGTTTTTAGCCCTTCCATTGAAAATGCAATGTGTCCCAGCAGAGCAATTTTTGCAACCTCATTCAGTGCTCTTCATAGTTCATCACACAAGCGCAATCAAGAAACACTCCCAAAGTGACACCATCACCTTACTGCACCCCAGCCTATCCAAAAGGAATATGTGGTCTCATATAAATGTAATGGTTTCACTAAACGATAATATTAATGCATGGAAGTGCAATAGCGTAGGAAAGATTTTTTTTAAGGTGAAGGTGACACTATAAAAAATCTCCAAGAAAATTGTTACCTGTGTAACTATATCTTATCTAGTACAAGGTGCCCTGGAAGTGTGTAATTGGTTCTAACAAGAATAACATCCCTTTGACCCAAAACGGGCAAATTGCATGAGCCAGAGTGGGTGCACATAGCAAGTACAGTAATTGACATTTGTGAGCCGAATATTTGTAGTGCAAATGTTTAGGGCATAAATTATATTTATGCACATTACATTTTGCTGCCTGAGGCGGTAAGTGAGACTAATTTAGTTGCAATAAAACTAAATTAATGGACTACAAGCATCTGAGCACATAAAGGAGTAATTCTGCCTGAAAGTTATATTAACATCTAGAGTATGCAATTGTGGAAAGGGCCTCATAAAAAGTAATGATTTTACATGCCAAAAATAAATGCATGTCTCGCAGGAATTATCCAAGCTTCAATCAAAGCTCATCAGTTCCATTTGGATCAAGAAAGACATGGATCTGGCCCAGTGCTAAAACTGTTTCAGCATCTTTAATGAACTGGAAGCAGGGCATTCAGATGTGGCTAATGGTGGTGATTTAGGCTCTGGAGAAAATCGCTCAGGCATGTTGAAAATCAAAAGAATTCACATTGACCTGCAGCCTTCTCATATATCAATAAACACTTTCCTACAATTAGGTAATCTGCTATATCTGATTATTGAGCCCAGAACCTTGTCAGTGCTCCACTGGACTCTTAGGCAATTACACATCAGCAAAAGCAAAAAATAAATTAAAAAATGAAATGAAAAGAAAGTTATTTTTTCAACCTGGTCTTATAGAATCCAGTTACTATACCTAAATGTTTGCTAAACAATTTTTATGTTGCTTGATGAATGTATTGTGGCAGTTTCCTGGTGAAATGAACACTAGTGCCACTATAATAAAAATTTAAATATAAGTAAAACAGCAGATTATCAGTTCATAAATACTTAATTTTCGCCCTGTTCCTCACACAATGCTATCTCAGGGTTCCCACGTGTTCTGGAAATCCTGGAAAACCTGGAATTTTTCAATGCAGTTTGGAAATGTCATGTAAAATGGAAAAAAAATACCTAAATGTCCTGGAAAATAATTATTTGTCCTGGAAAATATTTGATTGTGTCGCTGACAATTTTTTTTGTTACATGTAGAAGTATTGATATATTGCAATTTTGTTTTTTGTTTTTCATTCTAACACTGCTGTAGTGTAAACTTTAGACAACAACAAGGGTCAGGCACAGAATATGTTTTTTAAAATGAATTCATACCATGAGCGTTGTTATAAAGCCTTTACACTGCAGTAGTTAAATACATTTTCAATAATTAAAAGACAAGAGTCTTCTTATACTGCCTTTATCACATGTAGGGCCCTTTGATTTACACAATCCAGAAAACATGGACGGAATCACTGAAACCAGTCATAAAAATGACATTGGCTATACAATATAGAATAGCAATGAATTTGACATGTTTTGGACAAAAATGAATGTTTTAATGCACAATTAATCAAGTTGAATTCTCGATATGTCCAGGTGTGATTATTAAACTGCAAAAGGCTGTGATTTTATTAAATAAAAATACATTCTGCATATGCTGCATGCTTCAAAATCAATATGTCAAGCTGGCTGCTCGTGTGCTGAAAACACTTCTCATGAGCATCACGGGTGCTCTGGGTGTGTGTATGTGTAGTAGATGACAGTGAGCAGAGCACTGTGAAGCCAGCAGCACATACAGACTAAATATATGTATTGTAATGGAATCATTACAATATTTTTGGGGGGTTTAATAATCACACTAGGCCATGTAGCAAACTTCTTATCCAGTGGTGAGAAACTACCGTCAAAAGCACATAGAAATGACAAAATAAAAGCTTGATTTGAATGCGTGAAATGATTAAAATATCATGTTTAATGCTATTAAATAATAATAATGTATTTAAGCAAAATCTCACATCTGTGATGTTCTGTTTTGCAGCACTTTTCAAATTGTGCTGTGAGGATTTTGTAGAAAAGCACTTAAACTGTTACAAATAATGTAATATTATGTTGAAAAATTTAATTAATTAAAATAATTATATTTGTGTTTGATTAAAGTTTTAACAAATTCATTTAATTATACACCATTTAGATAATTACATTTAATTAAACTATTGAATAAGGAATAATAATAAAAAAAATAAATTAAAAAACCCTCCGATGTGCCTGTGTGAAAAAATCTCCTGGAAATGTCCTGTAAACATTTGCCTTGAAGAGTGGGAACCCTGTATCTTATGACATCAAAACACTTTAACAATAGTGCATGACTTTTAAGGCAATACATTTTAACGTTGCATTAGAAACACTAAAATACAAAGTGTCATAAAAGCACAACAAAATTATGTGGTTAGTGCAGCAATTGCATTTTTCACTTCACATTCTCTTTTTATGACACTATTGGTTAGGATTAAGTTTAGAGTAGGGAGATCTGTGTTTTGTTGATTTACAACTCACTAGAGCATTAAAGCTGCACAATGGAAGATTTATTTGGTTATAAATAACAAAATTCATTATTGTGAGTACATACAAATATCCATGTTCAAAACATGTCCGTGTCTCACACCAATTCACTACAGTAAGCAGATATCCAATTTAAACAGATCTAAAAAGCCACTATAGGTACAAGGTGTTTCTCCATAAATGTATGCTTATCTCAATTTGTCTATAATGTACCAATGTCATAGCCCAGTAATGTTTATTCATTTGATTAGCATGTAACCATCTCTCTCTCTGTAACCATCTCATCTCTGTTGTAATTTTACTTCCAAATAAATTATTAAAGATATATTATTGTAATTGTAATATTGCATATATTATTTTTATGTTCAGTCAAGTATTTCATCATTATTAAATCTTAATTTAGCATTTTTATATTACAGTCTTTTTATTGTTTGCATTGCAAATACATAATATTGTAGAATTACAGTTCACTTGCATTGTCCACCTAGGCTGTAGATTGTAATATAAAAATCATCTTGGTTACTGATGTAACCTCTGTTCCCTGATGGAGGGAATGAGACGTTGTGTCGATATAGTGACACTTGAGGTTTCATCACTCTCCACCCCGGACATATGGGTATAAAAGGAGATGGCGTGCATCACTCATTCAGATTTATGATGAGGAGCTGATAGAGAGTCCCGGCCATGTCAGCAGCCGGTTCAGCGTCACGGCAGGAGGGACACAATGTCTCGTTCCTTCCATCAGGGAACAGAGGTTACATCAGTAACCAAGATGTTCCCTGTCTGTCACTCACTCGAGGTTGTGTCGACACTAGGGATTCCTTTAGAAAACACCACAAGTGCTGAAATGTGTCATGAGGCATGGAAGTGTGGACATGGGCAAGCTGCTGCGCTCAACCCCATCGTGTCCTTCCAGCGAGATATGAAAAACGTCTGCCAAGTCCCGTTAAGGGACTTAACATGTGGATATACCTCACATGGATTTACTAACGGGGAAGTAGACATATGGAATGATACCACAGGAGGACCCTATCTACAGAGAGGGTACGCAGCACAGTGGCCGAGGCAGAGAAAGCTCTGACGAGGGGAAACACAGGGTTCACCTAAGGGGAAACCGAACAGTGGAATCTCATCATAGGGGATTACTACGGGAGAATCAACATGCATGGAGCACTGAGCCCAAGCACACGGGCTCACCTGAAAAAGGGGAAAAGCTGTTACTGTGTAACACTCAGGTTGAAACCGGCTCTATGCGTAGGTTGTAAAACCTTGCAAAGGTATTGGGCATAGCCCAACACGCAGCTCTGAATATGTCTGCTAGAGAAGCCCCTCTTGTCAGTGCCCAGGAGGATGCAACACCGCAAGAACTGACACTGTTATGCAAGGAAAATGGCATCCACAATCCTGTCAAAATCTCTGCTTGGAGTCATCTTTCTCCTTCTGCAGTCCTCCAAAACAGACAAAGAGCTGTTTGAGTGTCTAAAGCTCTGTGTGTGGTCCAGATAGTTGTGCAGGGCGCAAACTGGACACAGCAATGACAAGGCCGGTCTTCCTCCTCTGAAGGGAGCACTTGCAGGTTCACCACCTGGTCCCGAAAAGGAGTGGTGGGAACTTTGGGCACGTAACCGTGCCTGGGTCTCAAGATCACGTGAGAGTGTGCAGTGTGCTTTTATACCTGTATGTCTGGGGTGGAGAGTGGCATGCACATTGGCCTTTTCTATTTTAAGCAAAGGTGATTGGGGCTCTCGAGATCAAACCCCTAGTGTCACTACATTGACACAGTGTTGTAGTGTCACTAAATTGACACAATGAATACAGGGAAAGAGTGCCTTCATTTGGACTCATATAAGTCATTTCATGAGTTCCACCTCTTAAAATGATATAAGTAATACAATACAAACATTAACATGTATTGTGTAGAGAATAAAATGCTTTAATAATCATATAATAATAAAAATAAAATTATAAATAAGAGTGTTGATTATCTTCAAAATAAGCCAGCGCCCACCCTTCCATCGTGGGGCTCTCATATGGATCTGGCTAAGGTCTATGGATCTCTCTCCAGATTCAACCGGTCCTTCTCATGATCTCGAAGCACACCCCAGTGCCTCTTCAGTTCATGAGGGGGACGTTGAGTCTCTTGAGTCTGCGGACTTTGAACTACCTACCTCTGAGCATTCCTCACACGATAGTAAAGCGGTTGAGGAATTACTCGAGGTGGTTACTCATGCCTTGGCCAGATTACAATTAGACTGGCCACACGAACAAGAGACACCCAAATGCTCTAAACTAGAGGACAGATTTCTGTCTGGTGGCCAGAGGAAGGGAATGCAAAATCAGTCCCTTCCCCTCTTTGAATACCTCCATGATGAGCTTTCTCGTTCATGGAGGAAACCTTATACTTCCTGTATCTTTGTGCCTTCGACGTCGACATATTCAACCATTGTGGGTGCTGAGGCACGGGGGTATTCGATGATGCCGCAGGTAGAAGAGACACGGCTTCATCATTAAAAAGACCTACTCTCCCCAAAAGCTGTGCCGGACCTTGTGGGGAAAGCTTATCAGGCAGCAGGTGAGGCTGGTGCTGCCCTAAACACCATGGCAGTGTTACAGGCGTACCAGGCTGATCTGTTGAAGGACCTGAGTGTGGGCAGTACGATCGACGAAGAGGCTTTTTCAGAGCTTCGTCGAGGCACGGATCTGTCTCTCAGTGCAACCAAACAGACAGCTCCCGCCATTGGCCAGTAGATGGCTGCTTTGGTCAGCACAGAGAGACATTTATGGTTGAACCTTTCAGGCATCAGAGATAAGGATGAAGTGTTCCTTCTTGAAGTGTTTCACCTTCTGGGCTGTTCAGTGACTCGATGAACACAGTCATCACCAGGTTTCAAGAGGTGAAGGCAATTGCTTCCTCGCTGCAGTCAGGGGGAAGGGCCGCCGGCCACCCAGCCCCACCCCGGTCCTTCTAGAAGGGAGGCTCATAAACAAAGTGTTGCGGATCGAGCTCCCCCTTGTAAGGACTGGGGACTGGCTCATCGCCCTCAGTAGCCTCCAAAGTAAGACCTCAGGACCATTATCTCCAGAAAGAGAAAGTCCTGATGGTCTTGCGCCCAGCCTTGTGGGGGTAGCCCCCCTCGATACGGGGCATGTGAAACATCCACCTGCACCTTCCCGATACCCCCACAAAACCTCTCCATTCCCGCCGCATCTGGTGTTTTGGGAGTTAGCGGTTTCCAGCTAAATGTTGTGTGTTCTGTTGCTTCCTGCCGTAGTCCAGTCGACATCCCCTCAACAGGAAGTGTCAAAATTGATACCCATCTCAGAGAACCTGGCAGCGTGGAAGCTACTGCCGGGTGTTTCCATGTGGGTCCTAAGGACAGTAGAAAAAGGCTACAGAATTCAATTCGTTTGCTGTCCTCCGCGTTTCAGCGGTGTGATTCCCACTACTGTGAAACCGTAACAAGCATATCTACTGTTGAAAGAACTGCAAAATCTCTTGGTCAAAGAGGCCATAGAACATGTTTCCCTTCCAGAGAGAGAGAGTCAGGTTACTATAGCAGATACTTCCTGGTTCCCAAGAAGGATGGGGGATTTCGTCCGTTTTTAGATCTTCGAGACACATCAAGGTGCTCAAGTTCAAGATGCTAACCGTCAAGACGTCTCAAATCCAACATTACGATTGGTTGGTCACGATCGATCTCACGCAAATTTTCATAAAGAAATTCTGCCACAACACAGGAAGTTCCTGAGGTTCGCTTTCGGGGGTGAAGCTTTCCAATATCGGGTTCTTCCATTCCGCTTAGCCTTATCACCCCACACATTCCCGAAGTGCATGGATGCAGCACTGGCTCCTCTGCGACTCCAGGGCATCCGCATTCTGAATTATATAGATGACTGTCTGATACTAGCACAGTCACAAGAACTGGCATTACAGCACAGGAATATTGTCTTAGCTCATCTGGTTTCTCTGGGTTTGAGACTCAACGACAATAAAAGCGCTCTCTCTCCTACTCAGAGAACTACGTATCTGGGGATCATATGGAATTCGATCACGATGTAGTCACAATTGTCTCACACTCGAATAGAGACCATTCAGAACACCCTGAGCAAATTCAGGCTAGGCCAAGATTGTACTGATCTTCAGTATCAACGAATACTAGGTCTCATGGCATCTGCATCCTCTGTGATCCCTTTGGGCCTTCTGCAAATGAGACCGTTTCAGTTGTGGCTCAAAGCTAGGGGATTTCATCAAAGGCCAGTCCCCTAAGGCAGATAAGGGTTACACGCCACGGGTTACCCTCTTTATGTGGTTCAGACCCCAGTTCCTCACCTTGGGTCCCACTCTAGGTCCATCTTGCCATCACAAGTTGCTAACAACAGATGCCTCCCTGTCGGGCTGGGGAGCGGTCTTAAGTGGTCGTCCAGCTCAAGGGGAATGGGAGGGTCATCAGCTCGATTGGCACATCAACTGTCTTGAGTTGATGGCTGTATTTCTGGCTATGAAGTTCTTCCTTCAGTATCTGAGAGGCTGCCATGTCCTGGTGTGGGTGGACAACACAGTGGCAGTCACACATAAACCATCAAGGAGGTCTATGGTCACGCCAGCTAAACAGATTGGCATGGCAGATTCTCCTTTGGGCCTAGGGCAAGCTCCTGTCAATCAGAGCAGTTTATATCCCTGGATGCCTGAATGTGGGAGTGGATTTACTGTCCAGACAGAAAATACCGACGGGGAATGGAAACTGACAATGTCACATTGGGTGAGGGATGCTATTGAACTGGCCTATGAGGTGCATGTTCAAGCTTCACCAGTAGGTATTAGGGCTCATTCTACCAGGGGGTCACTTCCTCTAAAGCTTTAGCTGGAGGTGTCCCTCTACAGCATGTTTGTAATGCAGCAGGCTGGTCCTCTCCGCATACATTCATAAGATTTTATAGTTTGGATGTGCATGCCACTCCGGGCTCTTACGTCCTTAAGTCAACATCACAAGCTCATGTCTGAGACCTCTCGCATTCTTGTAAGCACAAACTACACAACTGTAAGGGGTCCAGACATCCGCAGTGCGGCAGCGTGGGTATTCTCGTTCCCAAAGTGCTAAATCAAGCGCAGCATAATCGTTCTTCTTTTTCAGGGAACATGGGTTACAGTTAAGTAACCCGAGATGCTTGTCATGACTCAATAGAAATAGCTTGAGACATCTACTCATACCATGAGATTCATCCACCAAAGGAGCAGTGCCTAATCACAACTGATGCAAAGTGTTCCTCCACAAGTAACTTGCAGTTTTATGTTTCAACCACTAAAGGACCATAAGTTACATAGTGTAGCTTTAACTTTAAAAAACCTGAGAAAATTGTAATTTCTTTTAGTGCCACGCAGTTGACATTTCACCTCAGAATGACTGAGATGCGTGTAAGGATCCAAGTAATATCAATTTGGGGGCATACTTAAGAAATAATATGGTCAGTTTTTTTTTTTTTTTTATCAACTAACTGGTGTGTAATGTCGTTTGTTGCAACTGATTTTGAGAAACGGCAGCAGAGTAATATACATAACAAGGTTATATACAAAAGCAAGCAAAAGTAAAACCTATAGTAAGTCATCTTCACATAATGCCCATAAACTTAGCAATTTTTTTAGGTTTTGTTATCCTATATGCTCATTTAAGTAATCTTCCAAAAAAAATCTCAAGGTTGGCAGCCTGATTTTTTATTTATTTTTATTAAAGCACTAATTTTAGCATACCTCTAAGACCATGGGTCTAAGAGTGGTACAGAAGTAATTAGCCAGGCTCTCCCTTTCTTGTCAGATTGCTCCCATTCTGTAACACATGCACTAGCCTGCACAGAAGGCAATTAAACAGGACAATCCCCATTAACTTTATAAGAGCACAAGGAATTATGCACAGACCTTAAAGTATGTCCTCATTTGTAATCAGTTCCCTTAGAGGTATTTAACTTTTGCAGTTTTAGGGTTTGTTTATACTGTAATAATAATGCATATATATTTTATTTCATATTCTGAATAAATGCTGAAGGTAATAATATGAAAATGATTTGTTTTGCAAGTTTTACAATTTTAATTTGTGTTTACGTAATTTAAAAAAAAAAATTGTTAGATGTACTTTGTAATTTTCTTTAAAGCTTGCATGAAAGCACCATTGCATTGGGTATGTCAACCTTTAAATGCATTATGCACATACTGTATAGTTTCACAATGGTTAAGCTGTTTGTGTCCTCTGTGATAATTGCCGTGATTTTACGCACAACCATCCAACAGAGACTTCCCAGTGCAATGTAGAGAAATCCTTGAAATACACAGAAAATTGCTTGTTTCCCTCCCAAGAGAATATGGCAGATGAAATCAACCGGGTGGAAAAATAATTGTTTGTATTGCATGTCATCATCGCTCCATACAGTAAGCATCTGAAAGAATTCTGTTGAAACTTGGACATGAATGAGAAATGGTATTGACATAAACTGTTCGCCAGTCTTATTCCGATCAATGGCAAGAGTGACATTATATGGTGATTGGCACATTGTGCTGGGAGGAAAACCCAGCATGTGGCTTGTCACCGTGCTCCACTTCAGTTAGTGCACGTAGGAGTGCTCTCCTGGGCATTTTCTCATTTATGATTGCTTTTCCCTCTTGGCACTTCCTGGACTCCCAATCCCCTACTTTCCCTCTCATATATATGTAGTTTGACTGGCGGGCAGTTCCTCATTATTTGCATTGTGATACCTGCCAGCACTAATGAGAAAAGGGACTAGTGCTGCTGTGACAATGTGGGTGGATTAATGCCTATGTTGCAGCAAGAGAAGTTAGGGAATAATTCATTATGGCAGATTTATGACATTTAACACTGTGATCCTCGCTTTTATTATATGGCATAATAACAAACACTCTAAACCAGGGAGACCCCACCCATTTCTGCCAGTACCAGACTTTCTTTTTCAGAGGAATTCGTTTAATACAGTGTTCCCTCACCCCATGGCTCTTTATTGATTGATACAATAGTATTTTTGTGGCGTCTTCTTATGCTGCAGATTATTAGATTTATAGCTCCATAGCTGACGGTTAAAAATATTTTTTGTGGAATGCCTATGACACTTGTTTGCCTTCTAGCTTATATTTCTAATGCATGTGTATTGATTTTGCAATGCAAACACTTGAGTTGGTTATGAGGACCTATTTGAATTCCATTGATTTTTAGAGTCTCCTAGCACTATTATTATAACCAACATTGCATTGCAGGGAGAAGTTACAGTATATTTTATCACTATTGAGTCTAACTTCATTCAGTTGCCATATAAAAAGAAAAAAAAAGAGAAAGAAAAAAGGAGTCAGCAAAAAACTTGACGTTACAAAATGACTTGTGAATTTGGGGATAAAATATACAGCTAGTTCCACAGAAATATTTATTAAATGTCAAACTGATGGTGTCAACGGCACCAGCCTACAGTCTCCCAATGCCACTGGTGCTGACAACGCACAGCCATCCTTCAAAAAGTGCCCCATGGTTCAGCGCGAAGACAAATTATCCTTTCATTTGAATCGGAGTGTTTCCTTAAATACCTGCTGTGCTAACGAGGCCCTCATGTTGTGTTTGAGTCTCACTCGTCGCTCTATTAGCATCCAGGACCCGAGCGCAGGCTTGATCTCACTGAGTGATTAACCAAACCTTGGGGCTGACAGGCCTGCAAGCCTCTACGGAGGCAGAAGCTGGACTAATGTGGGGCTCTGTTTAACAATCCTGGTGCAGATAGGAGCAATAGCAAGTAGGGAGGAGGGGGAGGAGGGTGTTGCTGGATGATGGTGTTATGACTGGTTGACATCACCGGAAAGACTCCTGGGCTGACAGTCGGCAGGCAAACCCCTAATGAGCAGGCCCTGTCTGCTGCCGGAAAGCTGGAGCACATGTTGAGGTAACACACTAAAGGGTTGAAATGTCTTTTAACAGCAAGCAGCAGAACATGCCAACACTTTTCTGTTTCTGTTTTATTTCACATTTTTTACAGGGCACTGCATCTAATTACAAATCATAATCTTTTTCTAAAGATTTCTAATTAGATATATAGATAAGCCATGTTGATAGAAGCTCACCCAAAACCAGTTTAGTGACTTTTCGAGAGTTTTCAATAAACTAAATAAACTAAAGTGATTATGATGTACTGTATATGCTGATATACAGAATGTTGTGTCTTGCTGGGAAAGGGAAATCAGGCTGCCCCTCCATCCTCTCCAGCAGGATGGAAAGCACTGACCCGAATGTGGATCTCTGGGTGTCTTCTCCTCGGGAAGAACACCAATTTGCAAACAAATACAACTTCAAGTCATACATCAACCTCGTAGTGGGAGCCCTGGCCTGAGTGATAATGTCTACCACCATCGGTGGTAGGCCACTTAGGTATTCTGCCACGGTGAGGAGCCTTGCATCCCAAGCTACCTCCTATCCCTTTTGGCGTGCCCACCAAAGGACCGGTCAGCGATGGGGGAGCAACCGCCTGAGTGTGGGTGTGTGTGTGGCGGGGAGCCTGCTTCCGTAGTGCCCTGCCTGCCGTGAACATTCGGTATCCGTCGGTCGTGATAACGACATCGGGTGCGTGACCCAGGAAATTAGGAAACCATGCTTTCTTTATAAATGTGGGTGCCGCAGACACTTGGATGTTCAGTGAAATCAAATTCAAAGGGAAAAAAAGATTCTCCTGCCGGCCCTCCACCGGCGGATGGAGAGGTCTGTCCACCTCCTCCAAACTTACAGCGGGTCTCCTTGTCACTGAGTCGCCCGCCAGGGGCACTTCGAAGCATACCTAGTGTTCTTGGCACTGGATTGTGGGACGGAGGTGTCAGCTTCCTGCAGGGGGCTCTACGTTGAGGCCAGGCATTTGGCCCGGGCTGCGGTAGAGCCAGTGTCATCACCACAGGGGGATGCCCTTGGCGACGAGCAGATGGGTTGGTTGAATTTCAGCCATGCCAGGGCAGGATGTGTTGGAAAGCCTCTGTCTGCTTCTTGACTGCCGTGAAGTGCTGGGCAAAGTCCTTGACCGTGTCGCCGAATAGGCCAGCCTGGGAGATCTGGGTGTCAAGGAAGCAAACATGGTCGGCATCCTTCATCTCAACCAGGTTAAGCCACAGGTGGCACTCTTGAACCACCAAGGTGGACATCGCCTACCCGAGAGCCCATGCCGTGGCCTTCGTCACCCAGAGGGTGAGGTCGGTCGTCGAGCGCCGCTCCTGCATCACTCCCAGGTCAGGACTACCCTCGTGCAGCTCTTTCAATGCCTTGGCCTGATGCACTTGCCATGGTGTGCAGGATGGAGGCAGCCTGTCCAGCGGCACTGTAAGCCTTGGTCACCGTGGACTTACAGGCCTTGGATGGGAGTCTCAGGCGATTTCGCCAGGTGGCACCGTTTTGTGGGAACAGGTGTACCACAACCGCCTTGTCCACCTGGGAAATCTCCATGTACATACTGGTCATCCCACCGTCAATGGTAGTGAGAGCAGAGAAGCTCAGAGGTCGGGTCCGGGCAGTAAAAGGTGCCTTCCACAACTTTTTGAGCTCCTCGTGCACCTGCGGGAAGAATGGAACCGGGACAGGGTGCGGCCGTGAACTGTGCTCTGAGCCCAGGAACTAATCATCAAGCCGTGAGGGCTTAGGGCAGGGTGGAGGGTTCCACTCAAGCACAATTCTCATGGCAGCCCAGGCAAGCATGATCGTCCTCCGCATCTGACTGGATCAGCCCGCTCTCTGATGCTGCGATCAAGAGCTCATCCTGATCTCGAGCACTGAATGAGACATCAAACTCGCCCTGGGGCGAACCGCCTGTCTCATCCCAGAACTCGACCGAGGTAAACAAACATATTGGGGAATGGGAGGTCTGTGTGGGATTACCCGGCGGAACCACTCCCATTGGGGTCCCCAAATCAGCCCCAGTGCTAACCGTCATGGCTTTGCACCCATAGGCCAATGGAGTGGGGTGGGGAGTGGCTTTCCGCGACACAATGTAGAATGAGTGACAGATAGGGAACGCAATATATTCTGGTGATAAGCAATGCTGGTCTTTTCGGCAGGGTACATTCTACATTTCTTTAAAAAGTTGAGTTATCTCCTGTCTTTTTGAAGATGGGCGAAGGAGACAGACAGCAAGAGAGCATTTGATTGTGTCTCAGCAATGATGTGATTATAGGCTGAATGTGATATGTAGTTGACAGTCTCTCCTGAGAATATCAAATTGTTTGAAAAAAGCTTAATTAGCAGGTAGTTCCATTTATCATTACAGATGAAAGCTCCCTGGTGTTGACTTCCATACACAGGATTTAAAACACCATAGTCTTGAGAGAGAGTGAGTGAGACTTGAAGTAAAATTTCAATTAGCACACTAAATATAGTGCCTAAATAAATACAATTACAACCTGCAAGTTTAAGAGATACCCAATACTTACTTGGATTAGTGTCATATTTTCAACAACAAAACCTAATTAGAATTGGTTTCACATAAGTAGGAATAAAGCCAAGGTTGGTTCAGTCTGTTCCTCATTAAAACTCATGAATGTAAAAATATGAGGAGCCTGGGTAGCTCATCAAGTAAAGACACTGACTACCACACCTAGAGTTGCAAGTTTGAATCCAGGGCATGCTGAGTGACTCCAGTCTGGCTTCCTAAGCAACCAATTGGCCCAATTGCTAGGGTGGATAGAGTCAATTTGGGTTAACCTCTTCATGGTCGCTATAATGTGGTTCTCGTTCTCGGTGGGGTGTGTAGTGAGTTGTGTGTGGATGCCACGGAGAATAGCGTGAGCCTCCACATGCGCTAGGTCTCTGTGGTAAAGCGCTCAACAAGCCAGGTGATAAGATGCGTAGATTGACGCTCTCAGATGCAGAGGCAACTGAGATTTGTCCTCCGCCACCTGGATTGAGGCGAGTCACTACGCCACCATGAGGACTTAGAGCACATTGGGAATTGGGCATTCCAAATTGGGGAGAAAAGGAAAAAAAATGCATCAAATGATAACACCAGTGCCAGAGACCAGTATCCATCAGTCAACTTTGCACTGTGAAAACCACTGCTGTCTCTTTGTATGCTCAAGTCAGCATTTTATCAGCCTATTAAAACTAGTCTGAGCTGTCACAGCAGAAAGCCCATTTCTCCATTTCTTTGTGACATGCCCAAGAGCTTGCTGGGAATATTGTTTGTAGGTATGACGGTATGTCAGAATACTGCAGGAATAAGAGGACTACAGGCTCTTAAGACTTGCCCAAGATCCTCATTATCTGTTGCTAAATTCTGAATTAATAATCCATGATGCATACAGTTTCTGACATTCCACTGTGAATGACTGCAGCATCGGACAGGTGTTTTTTGCTGGATGAATTCTGTGATTTCTAAGTTCAGTTTCAGGGATCAGTGTAAATTCTTGAAGAATAAATTCAGAGTTCCATTTCTAACACATTAGTTTAAGATGAGTGTGCAAAATTAAACCAATTCTCCAAAGAAAGCTTTAACTTATGACACAAAAATCCATGTTGTACAAAGTTTATCAAAATATTTGGAACAAATGAAGTTCAGGAGGAGTTTGCTCATCTAATCTGCCAATCAACCTGCAGGCTGCAGAGTATATAAGACATCTCCATCTCGCCATCTCCATCCTCAATCTTCTAAGCGTTCTTACCCTATAGGTTCCTCCATGTATTAAGAAGCCCCTTGGGGACTAAACACATTATATGGGCAGGCAAACTTGTGAATATACTATTCTATTTCATAGCAAGTACAGTAAGTTATTTTGATGTGCTGATATTTAAGAAGTAGTTTTATGATATTAATGAAGATTTAATTAAGATGAATATTATTATAGGATATTAATGCGACAGTTAAAGCCAAATTCTTTCATCTTTAATTTCTTAACCTCACCTACAGTTTTTCTCAAGGAGCAAATGTTTGGCGGGTCAGTATTGTTGTATGGCCCTACCCTGTTAGTAAATGCCAAAACTAAACTATTTATTTATATAAAAACCTTAAGTAATATTTAAATCACAATTGTTAAATATGATTATAGTATACTGTATGCTTGCCAGTATGTTTTTGTGGTGCCATCAAACAATCAGCATTGCTTGGGAAGTTGAATGGAATTTTTTAAGGATAACTCTCCAGATATTCATGTTTTAGGATATCACTGCCTCTTACAATTGTAGTTTCTTATTACACTGAAATCCTAATATCCATCTCTTTAAATACAAAAATAAATAAATACAAGAAATAAACTTTAGAAAGATACTCAAAAATATGCTAAATCCGATTGGACTCCATAAAATGGCCAATAGGGATTAAAATATTGCAGCCTGCCACTTTCTTTTCTCAGAACATTCAGTAGCTTTAGCTTTGAAGTCTCCTCAGAAGTGATAAACCACAGTTAATTAGCATAATAGAAACGTTAACATAGGAAAGCACACAAATCACAGCAAGCAAAAAAAGGGACAGCCTGCAGGGGGAAAAATTGCAGGTGTAGGCGTAGAAAAACTAGATTTTTCACCCACATTTCCGCAATATCTCGTATAGGTGAATATCAAGTCATTAAATATGGATGCATTCTTTATCAACACATTGCAGTTCAAAAGAGAATCGTCTTCCTTGTCTCTTTCATGTCTTCATGTAAATCAATCCTGTATCGCTTATCAGACCTGACACGTATACCTCACACAATGTAGCCAATTATTTCTTCTCCCTCAGAGAAACATGTCAATGTTGATGCTAAAGCAGACAAAGTCTCCCAGGCTGGCTTTGAAGAGAGCTTACTTTTTCCTGTCAGAAGGACCTAAATTAGCAGTTGTATTCCCAACTTCAGATGACTGTTCTAGCGGCAAGAAATATTCCACACCCACTTTTTGATTTGATTTACTGTTTCCTTTGATAGTATAGGGACTGTAGAGTTAAATTCACTTGGAGGGACATTTCCCACCATCCCTTGCCTCATAGTTCCAACTAAACCTTTCTGTATCAGCTGCCAAAGAGCAAAAAAGGGTGGAATATTCTAGAAAATAAGTTCAAAGATCACTTGAAATCCATGGAATAACAACAGACACTGACAGTAAGCTGGGACTGCAAACCGTTTGCATAATTTTTCCAGAAGGGCCTTATGTGGATTACATTCCAAAAGAAAACTGTTGATGAGGCCTCCCATTATTGCCTTTGGACCCATCAACCTTTCATCATTCGCAACTCCAAAAGACGTGAAAAGATCAATTTTTGCTTGGCTGAAGAGGATGTGTGAGAGTGTTTTATTATTATTATTGGTTTATTCATTGTTGACTGTCCAAAATATCCCGTCCCTTTTAACAAGCTATCTTTATTTGGTGATTTGCTCAATTTGAAAGATATCAGTGAAACCTCCAGTGGACTAGGACTGATCTGAAGGCACTCTTTCTCTTCTCATGTCTCTTTGTTGCCCTGTTGGCTTTTGATGAAGCCAACATCACACGTTCAGTTGTTTTTACTTAAGGAACATTTTGTGGCAGTCATGTCTTTACAAAAAGGTGTTTTGCAATTTATCTTCTATTAAACCTCTAGCTAAAAAATGCTAATACATTTTGATGAAACAATATTTGTAGCCTGAATAAGTGGATTGTTTGTTTGCCATTTTGGAGTAGGGTAGGTTGGAATAACAGTCTAAACAGCATTGTATTTTATACAGTACATCAATGATAATATGCTTATTTTGCACGCTTGTCATAAATGTGACTTCAAGCTTGAGTGAGCGTTTCCAACATGGTACAGACAGAATAATTAGAGTGTAAAAATACATGATAATAATGCTTTTGTGTTTTGCTTCACACAGCATGACTCATGCGGTAACGGGTTTAGTCAGACAAAATATAAAATTTATGGGCTCTTAAATGAGCACTTTGGGGAGTGTGGATTTATGCCCTGCTGAGGTGTTGACGAGTGATGAGTCTTAATCATGACAATATCCAGAATTTTTAAAGGAAGTCATTGAATATTTATGATTTTGTTGGAAAACACTGAAACTCAAATGCTTATCCAGGTGAATCTCATGAAAGAACATGTCCGGGTCATACTTCACCCCATTAAGATTTGTTTTGCATTGTGACAGCCCCACCCAATATTATTTCCGTAAAAAATATCATTGTCATTACTGGAACTTTAATTTACTGTATGCATCATGACAGAATTTGTTGTACAACCTTTAAATAAAAAATGCTTTTAAAAATGGCATTACTGTATTATTTACCTTACTGGCATTTTAAATTTTTTTTATTGTGTGTGCATGTTTTTTTCCTTGAAGGTTTTAATATTTCACGTGTCCCGGCAGACATTTAAACATTGAATTGGTTGTTAGCTTACACTATATCTCAAGATCTTAATAGCATCTAAGTGTGAATAACTAAAGCAGAGACAGATGACAAAAATCTTTGACTCAAAAAGAATTTAGAATCGCTGGGAGATTCATGAGGATCCTCATGTCAGGACAGTGAACATGAAAAATTAATTCTGTGAACCTATAAAGTTCAATGACAAAGAATTGGGCTCATGCTTATATTATCTGTATTCACTTTCAAGTTGCTTTGCATATGCAAGAGGGATCTTGCTCTCCCCCTGTAAGGAAATGGCTAAAGTGATGTACTGGAAGCAACACAGCCTTATCACTTCCCAGACTGGAAATTCATGTCTCAAATTCATCAAAAATCCAGAACCTAAAATAATGTAAAATTTGCTAAAATCTAAATGTTACTATTTCTGATAAAGATGTGAATGAATTTCAACTGACTCTGATAGCACACCAATTGCACATCATATTGGCACAGACCCTGGATGCACTATCAGAGGAAGAGTCTCATGAGAGTTAGCTACAGACTGTATCGCACACCTACTCTCATGTGGCCCGTCACCAGCATACCCAGAATAGCAAGAGAAATAGCATGGATGATTGCGGGAGATTGCAGCCTGCCTACTTTAATGGTTTGGAAGCAATGGCTCTAATCCATTTCTTTTTTCTTTTTTATTCATTGGCAAGTACTATCCATTATACACTATAATATATATATATATTAATGATGAATGAGCCATAAACAGCAACATGTTTCTGGCAGCCAGGTTACAGTACTCCACAGAGGACAAAATTAAAAATAAAAATGTACATAAAATGTATGTATGACACAATAAATTCTTAATGCAAGAGTTCTCATCCTAGCCCTAATTTATATACTGTAATGGTCCCCCTAGGCTTCATTGTTTTATAAGAATATGTTTTGTAATAACGTCTTACCAGATAAATGTTTGTGTGAATTCCCAAATGTTCATTGACAAAATCTTTATTTCAGCAAAGAATGCCTCCAAGGAGCAAAGCAATACAGATGTAAAAACAAGATGATATTTAAGCCATGTCTTTGTAGTGAAGGGATAAAATGGGCTAATTGCTAAACAGTCCCAATTGGAAAGTTAGGCCTTACTTGTACCATAAAAAGGTATAGCGCTTTGAATGATACATTAAGTAATTATTCAGCCCAATTCTCATGGGGAGATATAGGTATAGAAACAATAACAAACTAATTACTCTCTTAGATTTCTCTAAAAATGTCCTAGTGCAAACAGTCAAAATACAGAAGCAAACTGCATTGTGCATCTCATTTAATTTCATCCTTCTTTTGGGTCAGTAGGGGCTCAAATTAGATATTTGTGAAGTTTGACACTGTACAATCATCTCATAATATGAAATCCACATGGCAACCATATTTCGTTTTTGATTAATGAATCCTGTCTATTTAAGAATGATCAATACTAAAAATCATGTGACCAAATTATATATGTATTTACTCTGTTCTGTCAACTTAAGGATTTTTTATACCTAGTATAGGCAGCCAATCTGTCAATTATCCTTCTGGGACAAGCATCCGTCTTTGAGAGAACTCTATTGTTTCATAGATGGATGAGATGTCTGGACTAGGTGTGTCTGAGCTTGTATGTGTATATATATATATATATATATATATATATATATATATATAGAGAGAGAGAGAGAGAGAGAGAGAGAGAGAGAGAGAGAGAGAGAGAGAGAGAGAGAGAGAGAGAGAGAGAGAGAGAGTGAGTGTGAGTATTGAATATTTCTTTCCTCAGCACACAAAGTTCTTCTTACAGTGGCTTGATTTATCTACACAAACCACATGTGTTTAAATACCTAAAATGCGCTTATGGTCAATACATCTACAGCTGAATATGGTATGATGTGTAAGAACAGGAAACCGATAAACACGATAAAAAAATGAATAAACACACTGATGAATATAGGCAACAAAAATGAAATGTTAAATATTGCAGTCAATCCTAGACTTCAAAAGTCCAAGATACCACCATCATTTTCAAAGGTTTTGCATGTGGAGTAAAATATACAGTGCTGTATGAGATTGGACCACAGGGAAGAGTTGACAGTCAAATAAAATATGTGACAGCTTGTCACATTTCATTTTCCTTATTTGGTATAATGAAAACCTCAAAAATTAGGCTAGATTGAATAAATAGCCTGCCACTGGTGAATGATGCCACTACTTGGCTAAAAATTTCCTCCACTAACTCTGCAAGTCTAAAAAGGCAATTACCTTGAAAAAAAGGTCCTTGAGTCCTTTAAATTCAAGTAAAAGAATAACAAAAACATTGTTATAATTTACTTACCCTCATGTCATTCCAAATCATTATAACTCTCTTTGTTCTGCGGAACACAAAAGGAGATATTTCAATTAATTTGCCTGTCCCTCTTTCCAATACAATGGTATTGGAAAGAGATTCACTTTCAAGCTTCAGAAAGGATGCAAAAGTATAAAATTAATCCATGGGACTTTTGGGTTATATTCCAAGTCTTCTGAAGACATATGTTAGGCTTTGGTGAGAACCTGAAATGTAAGTAATTTTTAAATGAAAATCCTGATTCCCTTTACAAAAAGCTTCACTAGGATTCTGCGCTGAGGAAGCGATTTGGGAACAATCCTGCATTGAGACCAGTTGTGAATATGTAACACGTCAATGAACATTGACCGGAATTTATAGCCTCAGTTGGTGAAATCATTAGATGCACCTGTGGCCAGGCTATAAATAGAGGTGTCACCAGTATGTCGTCAGATCCTTTTTTTTCAAGAGCCATTTTGTGTCTGTGTCTATCACAAGCCTGTCAAAACTTTCTTCCCTTTGTTAGGAGTTAGAAATTTTTAGGCAGTGTGCAGAACTTTCTTCACTTCCTCTCTGCACTGAATATATATATATATATATATATATATATATATATATATATATATATATATATGTATTTAAAAAGGGAAAAAAAAGAGAGAAAATGTCGGAGAATCAAGGCAAACGATGCGTGTTTCCTTGTCAACGGTCTATGACTGACAAAGACACGCATCAGTTTTGCTTTGTTTGCTTGGGGGACGAACACGCTGCTCTCGCGTTGGGGCAGTGCGGGTGCGTGCATTGCAACCTACTTTTGGTGAAAATGCTTCGCACTCGCCTCACTTACTTCCGGGAGTCAGCGCCCACACTTCATTCGTAGGGCTCTCGCATGGATCTGGTTGAGGAGCAAGAGACGGGCTCGTCGCTTTTGCTCGCTCTCTCCCAAGATCTGGCTGGTCCTTCCCGTTATCTTGAAGCACGCTCCGGCGCCTCTTCAATTCGCGAGGGGGACCTCGATACTCTTGGGTCTACAGACTTCGAGCTACCCACATCTGAGTACTCCAAGCACGACTCAAAATCTTCTGAGGAGTTACTCGATGTGGTTACTCGTGCGGTGGCCAGACTTCAATTAAACTGGCCACGTGACCAAGAAACCCCCAAACGCTCCAAATTAGAGGACAGATTTATGTCTGGTGGCCAGGGGAAGGGAATGCCTCATCAGACCCTTCCCTTCTTTGATGACCTCCACGACGAGCTTTCTCAATTGTGGAGGAAGCCTTATACCTCTCGCGTCCACGTGCCTTCAACATCGGTATATTCGACTATCGTGGGTGCTGAGGCGCGAGGGTATTCTATGATGCCACCGGTCGAAGAGACGCTCGCAGGCTATCTCTTGCCGGGTTCAGCATCATCATTAAAGAAACCCACTCTCCCCTCTAAGCCATGCAGGACTACCTCAGGCTGGTGCTGCGCTGCACACCATGGCCATGTTACAGGCATACCAGGCTGACCTGCTGAAAGACCTGAGTGTGGGGGCAACGTTTGACAAAGAAGCTTTCTCCGAGCTTCGTCGAGCTACAGATCTCTCTGTCCGTGCGACCAAGCAGACAGCCCGTGCCATTGGCTGGTCTATGTCCGCTTTAGTCAGCACGGAGAGGCATTTATGGCTTAACCTTTCGGGCATCAGGGACAAAGACAGAGTTTTTTTGCTTGATGCACCGGTTTCGCCTTCTGGTCTCTTTGGAGATGCCATGAATACATTTATCTCCAGATTCCAGGAGGCGAAAAGCTACGAGGAAGCCTTCGGCAGTTTTTTCCTCACCACATTCAGGGGGTGGGGCCGTCGGCCACCCAGTTCCGCCCCAATTCTGCTAGGAGGGAAGCTCAGAAACAGAGCGTGGCGAGTCGTGCTTCCCCTTGTAAGGACTGGGGACAGGCTCGTTGCTCTCAGCAGCTGCCCAAGAAGGAACTCAGGGGCGTGATTTCTAAAAGAAAGAAACCCAGATCGTCTTGTTTCCAGCCTTGTGGGGGTAGTTCCCTTCGGGATGGGTCGCGTGTACCATCCAATTCGGCCCTCCCGATACCCTCATGAAACCTCTTCACTCCCCCCACCTTTGTTGTTTCGGGTGATAGAGGCTTCCAACAAAAAGTTGGGTGTACCGTTGCTTCCTGCCTTAATCCAAGACGCGGAACACTCGATATCCCCTCAACAGGAAATGTCAGAGTTAATACCCATCTCAGAGAACCTGGCAGCATGGAAACTTCTGCCAGGTATTTCTATGTGGGTTCTGAGGACAGTAGAAAGAGGCTACAGAATTAAATTTGCTCGCCGCCCTCCGCGTTTCAACCGTGTGGTTTCCACTACCGTGTGGAAAGAGCTGCAAAATCTCTTGGTCAAAGGGGCCAAAGAACGTGTTCCCCTTCCAGAGAGAGAGTCAGGCTATTACAGCAAATACTTCCTGGTTCCCAAGAAGGGTGGGGGGGTTGCGTCCGATTTTAGATCTTCGAGGCTTGAACTGCTCGGTCAGGGGGTTCAAGTTCAAGATGCTAACTATCAAGTCGGTCGTGTCTCGGATCCAACATTACGATTGGCTGGTCACGATCGATCATCTCATGGACGCATATTTCCATTTTGGTATTCTGCCACAGCACAGGAAGTTCCTGAGGTTCGCTTTTGGGGACGAAGCCTTCCAGTATCGGGTTCTTCCATTCGGCCTATCCCTATCACCCCGCACATTCATAAAATGCATGGACGCAGCAATGGCTCCTTTGCGACTCCAGGGCATCCGCATTCTGAATTACATAGACGACTGGCTGATCCTAGCACAGTCTCAAGAACTGGCAGTTCAGCACAGGGATATTGTCTTGGCTCATCTGGGTTCTCTGGGTCTGAGACTCAACGTAGAGAAAAGCGTTCTTTCTCCTACCCAGAGGATTATCTATCTGGGGGTTGTATGGAATTCGATCACGATGCGGGCACAGTTGTCTCCCGCTCGTATCATGTCCATTCAGAACTCCCTGAGCAAACTCAGGATAGGTCAAGTTTGCATTGTTTACCATTATCAACAAATACTAGGTCTCATGGCGTCTGCGTCCACGGTGATTCCTTAGGGCCTTCTCCATATGATACCTTTTCAGCTGTGGTTAAAAGCCAGGGGATTTCATCCAAGGGCCAATCCCCGTGCGCTTCGTTCCCTCTCTATGTGGTCCAGACCCCGGTTTCTTACCTTGGGTCCCACTCTGGGTGAGTCATGTCGTCGCAGGATGCTAACGATAGACGCCTCTCTGACGGGCTGGGGTGCGGTCTTGAGTGGTCGTCCAGCCCAAGGGGAATGGGAGGGTCACCAGCTCGATTGGCACATCAACTGCCTTGAGCTGATGGCGGTATTTCTGGCCCTGAAATACTTCCTCCAGTATCTGAGAGGCTGTCATGTCCTTGTGCGGGTGGACAACACAGCAGCAGTCTCCTACATAAATCATCAAGGAGGTCTACCTTCTTGCCACCTGAATATGCTGGCACGTCGGATTCTCCTTTGGGCCCAGGGCAAGTTCCTGTCACTCAGGACGATTTATATCTCTGGACGCCTGAATGTGGGAGAAGATTTTCTGTCCAGACAGAAGATGCTGTCAGGGGAGTGGAAACTCCACCCCGAGGTAGTACAACAAATCTGGGAGAGATTTTACAGAGCAGAAGTGGACCTCTTCGCCTCTCTAGAGACAGTGCAATGTCCCCTCTACTTCTCTCTGAGTCACCCAGCCCCCCTAGGTCTGGGCGTAATGGCACATACATGGCCCAGAATGTGTCTGTATGCGTTTCCCCTGGATTCTCTGCTCCCGGGAGTCTTGGCCAGAGTTCGCCAGCAAGGGTCTTGCCTCTTACTGATAGTGCCATGCTGGCAGAACAGAGTATGGTTCTCAGAGCTAATGTTTCTCCTCGACAGCTCACCTTGGGCGATTCTGGACAGGAGGAACCTTCTGTCTCAGGCACAGGGGACGATATTTCATCTCCGGCCCGAATTGTGGAACCTTCATGTTTGGCCCCTGAAGGGTACCAACTGAAGGACACAGGGCTCTCACCTGAGGTTATCGAGACCATTCTAAGTGCTAGGGCTCCCTCTACCAGAAGAATGTACGCCAATAAGTGGGGTGTCTTTCAAAGATGGTGCAGTTCACATGGTGCAGATCCAGTTAACTGCCAGATTGTTTCAGTTCTGGACTTTCTGCAAGAGAAACTGTCAGCAGGCATTTGCCCCGCTACTCTCAGGGTTTATGTGGCCGCCATTTCGGTTTGCCATGCCTTGATGGACGGGGTGCCTTTAGGGAGGCATCCTCTACTCGCTCGCTTCATTCGTGGAGCCATGCAACTAAGGCCTCCTGTTAGGACCAGGACTCCTTCTTGGGACTTGGCAATAGTCCTTGAGGGTCTGGTTGAGACCCCCTTAGAACCTCTAGAGTCAGCGTCTGACAGACTTCTGACTCTCAAGATGGTCTTTCTTATGGCAGTCACCTCTCTTAAGATGATTGGGGATCTACAGGCCCTGTCTGTTTTTCCGGCCTGTTTAGAGTTTGCCCCAGGTATGGCTAAAGCAATTTTGCACCCTCATCCTGACTACCTTCCCAAGGTGCCTTTTTTGACATTACATCCTGTCACTCTCGAAGCTTTCTGCTCCCCGCCGTTTGTAACGCCGCAGCAGGAAAGACTTCACAGACTTTGTTCAGTCTGTGCCCTTCAGACTTACTTCCACCGCACTAGCCAGTGGCGTAAATCAGGGCAATTATTCGTCTGCCATGGGGGCCGCAACAGGGGGGTGGTCGCCACCAAGCAGACTATGTCGCATTGGGTGAGGGATGCCATTGTCCTGGCCTACGAGGCGCACAGTCAAGCTTTGCCAGTAGGTATCAGGGCTCACTCAACCAGAGGAGTCGCCTCCTCTAAAGCCTTGGCTAGAGGGGTCCCTCTGCAGCAAGTTTGTGATGTGGCAGGCTGGTCCTCTCCGCACACATTCATTAGGTTTTATAGTTTGGATGTTCATGCTACTCTGGGCTCCTACGTCCTTGAGTCGACATCCCAAGCTCATGTCTGAGACCTCTCGCATTCTTGTGAGCACACTTCACAACCGTAGGGGTCCGGACAGCCCCAGTGAGGCAGCGTGGGTATTCTTGTTCCCAAAGCACTCTAGCATCCTAGTGAATCTTTTTATAAAGGGAACGTCTCGGGTTACGTGCTGTAACCCTTGTTCCCTGAAAAAAGCGGAATGAGATGCTGCGCTTCTCTGCCGCACAGGGACGTCCCAGGACCGCTCTTCAGAAAGAAAAAAAAGATCTGACGACACACTGGCATCGCCTCTATTTATAGCCTGGCCACAGGTACATCTAATTATTTCACCAACCGAGGCTATAAATTCCGTTCATTGACATGTTACACACATATTCACAACTGGTCTCAATGCAGGATTGTTCCCAAAGCGCTTCCTCAGCGCAGCATCTCATTCCGCTTTTTTCAGGGAACAAGGGTTACAACACGTAACCCGAGACATTTTCGTTGAACATTCATGAGCTCTATGGTGAATTTTTAAAGTATGTCAGATTCTAAAGTATATTATAGTGCTTCAGTTGTACTCTATAGCTTATAATTTCATATTTTTGTTTCCAATGTCATAATTTAATTCAACAAGTTTTAAAATTTAAAAAAAAGTTCATAACAATAGTTCTGGAGTTGTAATTTCAGTGTACATTTATTCATGCTGCCTCTGTGCAACTTCAAACAAGTAAATGCAACAGCTGCTTCAGAGACAGCTTCTGTGCCATTTGCAGTGTAAAGATTGCATAATGTAGCATATATTTGAGTTCGTGCATTGCATAAGTTACTTTGGTTATAGTGTAGTACTTTTATGTGCATAATTAACAGATGTAAGGGCAAAGGGAAAGGTCAAGCAGATTAGCAGCCTGAAGACCAATGTACTATGCATATACAGAGAAGAATTTCACAGGTCACTAATTTGCTGCAGCCATGGAAGAAATTAATTTCTGGTAGAAGCTAGCTTGCAACGCAGTGATAAATAGGAGTCTAAGATACAATATTCACAGTGTAAATAACATTGATGTCTAAACATATGTGTAAAATAATGATGTAAAAAAATGTATAATTACAAATACAGTAAGTACATACTGTGGTGTCCAAGCACAGTTGTGTGTTAACTGTTCTTAATGTTCATATTGCAAAGCACTGTGGAAAATGTAATTTGGTGTCACGGCCTTGCAGGTGTTTAGCGCTTTTGGCCAAGTACCCCCTGTAAATAGTACATTATTGAGTGTGCGTGACCAACTAATTCAGTAGTGTTTTGTTATAAAGAGCTGTGTGTTCACGAATCTGCCCCTCCTGTCTTCACTGAGATGCAAGGGATTAGATTTGGCTTGAATATTGAGGGATCATCTACATGTTCCCATTGATCATGGTATAAATTTTGAGGCGTTTTACTTGCTTGTTTGGATTTTTGGGGGGTTACCTCACACCCCCATCCCCCCTGGAAACTACGCCCCTGCTGGGAGGCTACAATACACTTACAGTGCATTTTGAAAGTATTCAGTCTCCTTAATTTTTTTTTTCACATCAATCTACACTCCATACCCCATAATGACAAAGCAAAAAACAGATTTTTGAGAACTTTGCAAATTTATTAAGAAGAAAAAACTGAAATATCACATTGACTTAAGTATTCAGACCCTTAACTCATTACCTAGTTGAAGCATATTTGGCAGCAATTACAGCCTCGAGTCTTTTTGGTTATGATATGACAAGCTTTGCAAACCTGGATGTGGGGATTTTCTGCCAATATTCTCTGCAGATTCTATCAAGCTCTGTCAGGTTGGATGGGGACCATTTGTGGACAGCCATTTTCAGGTTTTCATTAAGGATATCTCTGTATTTTGCTGCGTTCAGCTTTCCTTCAACCCTGACCAGTCCTCCAGTCCCTGCCACTGAAACCCCTCCCACAGCATGATGCTACCACCACCATGATTCACCGTTGGGATGGTATTGCGCAGTTGATGAGTGGTGCATGGTTTCATCTAAACATGACATTTGGAATTGAGGCCAAACATTTCAATCTTCATTTAATCGGACCAGAGTATCATGTTTCTCACAGTCTGAGAGTCCTTTATGTGCATTTTTATGTGTCTTGCACTGAGGAGAGGCTTCTGCCTGGCCACTGTCTCATAAAACCTAGATCGGTGGAGTGTTGCACTGATGGTTGTCCTTCTGCAAGTTTCTCCCATGTCCACACATAATCTCTGGAGCTCAACTAGAGTGACCATCAGGTTCTTGGTCACCTCTCTTACCAAGGCCCTTCTCACCTGATTGCTCAGTTTGGCCGGGCAGCCATTTGAATACTTACTGAATGCACTATATATATATATATATATATATATATATATATATATATATATATATATATATATATATATATATACAGTATCTCACAAAAGTGAGTACACCCCTCACATTTTTGTAAATATTTGATTATACCTTTTCATGTGACAACACTGAAGAAATAACACTTTGCTACAATGTAAACTAGTGAGTGTATAGCTTGTATAACAGTGTAAATTTGCTGTCCTCTCAAAATAACTCAACACACAGCCATTAATGTGTACACCACTGGCAACAAAAGTGAGTTCACCCCTAAGTGAAAATGTCCAAATTGGGCCCAATTAGCCATTTTCCCTCCCCGTGTCATGTTACTCATTAGTGTTACAAGGTCTCAGGTGTGAATAAATTTGGTGTCATCACTCTCACACTCCCTCAGACTGGTCACTGGAAGTTCAACATGGCACCTCATGGCAAAGAACTCTCTGAGGATCTGAAAAAAAGAATTATTGCTCTGCATAAAGATGGCCTAGGGTATAAGAAGATTGCCAAGACCTTGACACTGAGCTGCAGCATGGTGGCCAAGACCATACAGCAGTTTTACAGGACAGGTTTCACTCAGAACAGGCATCGCCATGGTCGACCAAAGAAGTTGTGTGCATGTGTTCAGCATCATATCCAGAAGTTGTCTTTGGGAAATAGACGTATGAGTGCTGCCAGCATTGCTGCAGAGGTTGAACGGGTGGGGGGATCAGTCTGTCAGTGCTCAGACCAGACGCCGCACACCTGCATCAAATTGGTCTGCATGGCTGTCATACCAGGAGGAAGCCTCTTCTGCCCACAAACAGTTTCCTGAAGACAAGCAGACTAAGGACATGGATTACTGGAACCATGTCCTGTGGTCTGATGAGACCAAAATAAACTTATTTGGTTCAGATGGTGTCAAGCATATGTGGGGGAAACCAGGTGAGGAGTACAAAGACAAGTGTGCCTTGCCTACAGTCAAGCATGGTCGTGGGAGTGTCATGGTTTGGGGCTGCATGAGTGCTGCCGGCACTGGGGAGCTACAGCTCATTGAGGGAACCATGAATGCCAACATGTACTGTGTACACCCTTCGGAGACTGGGCCGAAGGGCAGTATTCCAGCATGTTAACGACCCCAAACACACCTCCAAGACAATCACTGCCATGCTAAAGAAGCTGAGGGTGAAGGTGATGGACTGACCAAGAATGTCTCCAGACCTAAACCCTATTGAGCATCTGTGGGGTATCCTCAAACAGAAGGTGGAGGAGCACAAGGTCTCTAACATCCACCAGCTCTGTGATGTTGTCATGGAGGAGTGGAAGAGGACTCCAGTGGCAACCTGTGAAGCTCTGGTGAACTGCATGCCCAAGAGGGTTAAAGCAGTGCTGGAAAATAATGGTGGCCACACAAAATATTGACACTTTGGGCCAATTTGGACATTTTCACTTAGGGGTGTACTCACTTTTGTTGCCAGAGATTTAGACATTAATGGCTGTGTGTTATTTTGAGGGGACAGCAAATTTACACTGTTATACAAGCTACTACTTTACATTGTAGCAAAGTGTCATTTCTTCAGTGTTGTCACATGAAAAGATATAATCAAATATTTACAAAAATGTGAGGGGTGTACTCTCTTCTGTGCGAAACTGTATACTGTATTTACCAGTGTACTCAATAGGCAGACTCCGGTCCAGATCCAGACCAAAGGACATTTCAATCCGGACTGAGCTTTAAATCTTTGTGCTAGTTATCTGACACCTGACTAAGTCATTGTGTATGCATGCGGTTATACACTTGCAGAGCAGGAATGAAGCATGTCCAGTGCTAGAGAGAAACCATTCTCTCTGGAGTGGGAATAAATTGTGCTCCGCGCTCATTGCCTCTCTCCCCACTACAGACATGAGGTGCCGCATAAAGCCTACGAGTTGCAGGTGTGGTTATTTTACATTAAAAACATTAACATAAAAAAAAATTACGTGGTGCCTTTGGACTAACTTTTTTTCCCTGTTTAAATTTAGCTTTATTAATCAGCATGTTACAAGCCTTTCATTCAAAATAAATTTTGTTCTAATTTTGTGAAAATTAGGTGTCATTATGGATGGCAAACAAAGCCTATTTATACTTATTATGAAAACAGTTTTTAATGCTTCACTGTTGTTTTGTAAATTGATTGTTTGTTGTTAATAGATTCTCAATTTAAGGAAAATATAAAAAATCGTACATTCAGACTTTTACATTTTTATAAATGTTCTCTCAGGGGATATCCATGAACCCCCATACACTGTTTTTTATCTGTCAAAAGGCCTCCTGTGTCCCATGTATATATATATATATATATATATATATATATATATATATATATATATATATATATATATACCTTAGCCAAATACATTTAAACACAGTTTTTCACAATTCCTGACATTTCATCATAGACAACATTGCCTGTCTCAGCTCAGTTAGGATCACTACTTTATTTTAAGAATGTGAAATGTCAGAATAATAGTGGAGTGAATTATTTATTTCAGCTTTTATTTCTTTCATCACATTCCCAGTGGGTAAGAAGTTTACATGCACTTTATTCGTTTTTGGCAGCATTTCCTTTAACCTGTTGATACGCACCCCCTTTTTGAACACAAACTATGAAAATGGCATACCTGAACTTAAATGGTTGTATTTGCTGGACCCTTTGGAGTATGGACACAGTTGTAGTATCTTTTGAAAGAAGACACTCTGGGCTTCCCAAGTCAGAATTAATATATGTTGTTATTTTTTTAAATAAGTTTAAGAGAAGCTGAAGTTTATAGTAATGGAAATATTTTGTACTGAACGTCTCGGTTACGTATGTAACCTCCGTTCCCTGATGGAGGGAACGAGACGTCGTGTCGAAGAAGCGACACTAGGGGTCTCTCTTGAGCGCCGAAAGATACCTCTGATCTATGAAAAAAGGCCAATGAGAGTTGGCGAACAGTATTTGCATACTCCGCCTCCGGATACGGATATAAAGGCGAGAGAAATACGCTCGTTCATTCAGGATTTTTCTGAGGAGCCGGGAGTGTTCCGGGCATCTCAGCGGCTCGGCTCAGCGACGTGGCCGGGAAGACACGACGTCTCGTTCCCTCCATCAGGGAACGGAGGTTACATACGTAACCGAGACGTTCCCCGTCTGTCGCTCACTTCGACGTCGTGTCGAAGAAGCGACACTAGGGGTCCACTTCAAAACTCGCCATGCGCTGAGCCGTGTACGTGTACTGCTGACACAGAAGCGGGCAGGTATTTTGCACGTGCACAAGCGACCAACTGTGTTCAGGCTGCACATACTCTTCCCCAATGCCCCGAAAAAGCGTCAGCACCCTTTTGGTTACCCTAGGGGGGAACAAGGTGACGCTCCCAACTAGGGAACGGGCCAAGCCTGGCTGGGCCTCTTTTCTCTCTATGTTTTCTCGGCATAGAGCAAGAGCAGCCGGGGCCCTTACCGCATCGAGGGAAGGGGGTCTTATTCCGAAGTCCTATTCTTTTAGGGGGAAAAGACCCTGCGGAGGCCACACCCGCCCAGCAGGGGAGGTATAGGTGGCAAAATACACCACATGGCCACTTTGGGCATGTGGGAGGAAATGGCGCGGTGGTAGATCCAGCCTCGAGGAGGGGGGAGTTGCTACAACACGGCGACCGGAGGGCAGCGAAGGACTGCCTAAGGGAGACGCGGGTCAGCTCGCAAGGTGACCGTACCGCGGAAATACACACAGAAGGAGTCCCGTAGGAGGCCTGATCTGTGGAGCACCTATTCCAGTAGGGGTAGCCGGAGGTACCCGTAGTGGACTGGACCAGCACGTTCCTCCGCTGAACTGCTGCGGGCCCGAAGGGCTAGGGAGGAATCAACCAGGGACCTAGGTCCTCTGGGACAAAAGCGCACTGTTTTGCCTTGGCAGAGGGAAACGGCGCTGGAACAAGCGGTTCACCTGGTCAGATCGTCGACGTGTACCGAGTTCTACGGGCTCGGACCTGAGAGAACACGGGACGAGACTGACTCAACCCTGAGATCATAAGGGTGTTAGGTGCTGCCCAGCCCGCAGCTCTGCAAATGTCTGCTAGGGAGGTGCCCCTAGCCAGTGCCCATAAGAATGCCACGCTCCCAGTGGAGTGGGCTTGAACCCATAAGGGGGGCATGGCCTGGGTGTGATAGGCCAACTGAATGGCATCCACCACCCAGTGAGACACCTCTGTATGGAGACAGCGTTCCCTTTCTGCTGTCCTCCAAAGCAGACAAAGAGCTGCTCAGAGTGCCTGAAGCTCTGGGTGCGTTCCAGGTAGGCACGCAAGGCACGTACCGGACACGACAGTGAGAGGGGCTGGGTCTGCCTCCTCCCGGGGCAGCTCTTGTAGGTTCACTACCTGATCTCCAGAGGGCGTGGTAGGAACCATGGGCACATAGCCCAGTCAAGGTCTTAGGATCACATGAGTATCTGCCGGACCGAGCTCCAGGCAAGTGTCGTTAGTAGGGAACGCTTGCAGGTCCCCGACCCTCTTGATGGAAGTGAGCGCGATTAGCAGGGCCGTCTTTTCAGGAGAGGGCCCTGAGCCAACTGATTCTAGCGACTCAGAGGGGGGGATCTCTGAAGACCGGCGAGGACCACCGAGAGATCCCAGGAGGGGAACAGGTTTGGCCGGGAGGGGTTTAACCTCTGGGCACCTCTTGGGAACCTGACGATTAAGTCGTGCTTACCCAGAGACTTGCTGTCTACTGGGTCGTGGTGAGCTGCGATAGTGGCAACATACACCTTCAAGGTGGATGGGGACAGCCTCCCCTCCAACCTCTCCTGTAGGAACAGGAGCACAGACCTTACTGCGCACCTCTGTGGGTCTTCTGCCCGGGAAGAACACCGATTCACGAACAGACGCCCTTCAGGGCGTAGAGTTGCCTGGTAGAAGGGGCTCTGGCTTGGTTGATCGTGGCTACGACCGTGGTTGGTAGACCAGCTAGATCTTCCGCATCCCGTTCGGGGGCCAGACATGGAGGTTCCAAAGGTCTGGGTGCGGATGCCAGAGCGTGCCCCATCCCTGAGAAAGAAGGTCCTTCCTCAGGGGAATTCACCAGGGAGGGGCTGTCGCAAGAAGTACAAGGTCCAAGAACCAGGCCTGAGTGGGCCAGTAAGGAGCCACGAGAGTGACTTGCTCCTCGTCCTCCCTGACCTTGCACAGCACCTGTGCAAGAAGGCTCACTGGGGGAATGCGTACTTGCGCAGCCCAGCCGGCCAGCTGTGTGCCAGTGCATCTGCCCCGAGGGGAGCCTCTGAATGGGCGTACCAGAGCGGGCAGTGGAAGATGTCTCGGGATGCAGAGGGGTCTACCTGGGCCTTGCCGAACCGTTCCCAAATCAGCTGAACCGAGTGGGGGTGAAGCCTCCACTCTCCGCCAGGCAAGCGTTGTCATGACAGCGCGTCCGCTATCACATTGAGGTTGCCGGGGATGTGAGTGGCACGCAGCGACTTGAGTCGGTGCTGGCTCCAAAGGAGGAGACGACGGGCGAGTTGTGACATATGACGGGAGCGTACGCCGCCTTGGCGATTTATGTACGCGACCGCAGTGGTGCTGTCCGACCTGACTAGGATATGTTCGTCCCGAATTAACGGGAGAAACTTCCGCAGGGCCAAAAGGACGGTCAACAACTCGAGGCAGTTGATGTGCCAACGCAGCTGGGCCCCTTTCCAACGGCCTGAGGCTGCGTGCCCGTTGCAAAAGGCGCTCCAACCCAATCTGGAGGCGTCGGTCGTGACCAGGACGCGTCTGGACACCTTCTGTAGGGGCACTCCAACCCGTAAGAAACAGGGGTCTGTCCAGGGGTTGAATGTCTGACGGCAGGCGGGGGTGATTGTTACCTGGTGCGTGCCGTGGCGCCATGCTCGTCTCGGGACTCGGGTCTAGAGCCAGTGTTGGAGCGGTCTCATATGCATCGACCCCAGCGGCGCGACCGCCGCGGAGGATGCCATATGCCCCAGGAGCCTCTGGAAAAGTTTTAAGGGGACCGCTGTGCCTGGCCTAAAGGCGGCGAGGCAGTTCAACACTGACTGGGCACGCTCATTGGTGAGACGTGCCGACATTGAGACCGAGTCTAACTCCATCCTGAGAAAAGAGACGCTCTGAACTGGAGTGAGCTGGCTCTTTTCCCAGTTGACCTGAAGCCCCAGACGGCTGAGGTGCCTGAGCACCTGGTCTCTGTGGGTGCATAGTAACTCTCGCGAGAGGACAGAGATAAGCCGAAGGGGAGGACTTTGTACTGATACACCTGGCCCCCGAACGCAAACCGCAGGTAGGGGCGGTGTCGGGGCAGGATGGAAGTACGCGTCCTTCAGGTCTACCGCTGCGAACCAATCTAGATGCCGGACGCAGGTTAAGCGTGAGCATTTTGAACGGGAGTTTGTGCAACACTCGGTTGAAAACTCGCAGGTCCAAGACTGGTCGTAAGCCGCCGCTTTTCTTGGGTACGATGAAGTAAGGGCTGTAGAGACCCTTCTTCATCTCGGTTGGAGGGACAGGCTCTATCGCGTCTTTGGCCAGAAGAGTCGCGATTTCCGCGCGCAGGGAGTGGGCATGTTCGCCGTGTACTGCGGAAAAGCGGACGCCCATGAAGGGGGGCGGGGGCCTGGCAAACTGAATTGCGTAACCGAGTCGGATGGTCCGGGCCAGCCAGCGAGACGGGTTGGGAAGTGAAAGCCACGCGTCCAACCTCTGCGCTAGGGGCACCAAAGGGACGATTAATTTTGACGTACCCGGCGGGGCTTCGCAGCGGGGCGGAGCAGGTAGGGCAGCGTTGGGCGGCGACGGGGCGACCCGCGGCTGAGGTGCTGAGACAAGACTCAAAGCACTTACCTTGCTCCGCACACCCGGCAGGGGGCGGGTTAGCGACTGAGGAGGAGGTCCTGGGTAGGCGTCCTCTAGACTCGTCGGAACCGGCCGGCCGGGGGACAGTCGTGGGGCTGAAGACGGGTGGTCCGTGTCCAGGAAGCCAGGACTGTTGATATCTGGGGGCAAAGTGCCGTGAGAACGGCATTTGCGGGCCAGGTGACCCAGAGACAAAAGGAAATAGCTCATTACAGAGAATATGAGAATGTGAAAATTAATTCAACAAGAAAAGATTCTCCTCCCGGCCCTCCACCGGGGACGGAGCGGTCTTACCAGCCTCCGGAGCTAACATCTTGGTCCCTGGGTTGAACGTCTACGGACAGCCTGGGAGCCTTCCGGGTCCTCGAGGGGGTCCGTGAGACGGGGGCGTCCATTTCCTGCAGCGTGCTCGACGCTGGGGCTGAGAGCTGGGCCCGGGTTGAGGCGGAGCAGGGTGTTTCACAGCCGCAGGAGGACGCCCGTCGGTGAGCAGACGGGGCATGGCCCATGGCGGCAGGCTTGCGGTGGGGCAGGATGTGTAGTGGCCTCCGTCTGCCTCACCGCTGAGGACTGCTGGGCAGAGTCGTCAACGGTGGCGCCGAATGGACGGAGCTGGGAGACGGGGGTGTGGGAGAAGGTGTGCCTTGTCCGCCTCCCGCATTTCGACCAGGTCCAGTCCACAGGTGCGTTTCTGGACCACAAGGGGTGGCCATCGCCTGTTCGAGTGCCAGCGCTTCTGACCTCCGTGGCCCGGGGGCG
This sequence comes from Moxostoma hubbsi, assembly GCA_032164185.1. Classification (NCBI taxonomy): domain Eukaryota; kingdom Metazoa; phylum Chordata; class Actinopteri; order Cypriniformes; family Catostomidae; genus Moxostoma; species Moxostoma hubbsi. The sequence goes on from JAVLUX010000010.1 coordinate 19,447,469, forward strand.
CGGTTGGTCATCCAGCGCAGTTCCTGCAGCACATCAAGAACAGGACTACCCAAGGTGCAAGTTTTGAAGTGCCTTGGCCTGGCATTGGTTGCAGGAAGGGCCGTGGCGTGCAGAGTGGAAGCGGTCTGGGACCGTTCCACCGCGAGGGTAGTGAGAGCGGAGGAGCGAAGAAGCCTTGGCTTAGCTCAACTCGTCGTGCATGTCCGGGAAGAAACGAACGGGGGGGGGGGGGGGGGGCGTGGCTGTGAGCGGCGCACCTGCCCGCGGAACCGATCAAGTAGCCCGGGAAAGCATAGCGGATCTCCGTGCGTCAGGCTCAGGCTGGGCGGCAGACCCGAAGGTGGCGGCCCAGGCGAACGATCAGCATCCGATGCCGCTGTAACGCTCTCCGATGCAGCGGTGATGTCATCCAATTCTGAGGCAAGCAAGCGTGCCGGGGAGGCGGGCGGTTCGAGGGGGTTTACCCGGCGAACAGAGCCCGTCATATTCCCCAAATCGCCTTCATCGCCCGCGGCGCCTGCGCCGATCCCGTAGGAAGAAGGCGGAGCGCGGGGGGCGGCTGAAGTGGCTTTCTCTCATTACAAAAGAAAGCCGTGCGACCGCAATGCTATAACGGCCATGTTCTCACACTGAGAAGATGAACCATTGGAGAGAATACTCATCCCGAGCTCAGACGGAAGCAAACAAGCGTGCCGGGGAGGCGGGAAGTTCGAGGGGATTTACCCGGCGAACAGAGCCCGTCATTGTCCCCAAATCGTGTTCATCGCCCGCGGCGCCTGCGTCAATCCCGTAGGAAGGAGGTGAGGCGCGGGGGGCGGCTGAAACGGCTTTCTCTCATTACAAAAGAAAGCCACACGACCGCAATGTTGCCATGGCTATGTTCTCGCACTGAGAACATAAACCATTCATAAAACATTGCTTGCGTGCGATCGCAGCCCAGGCATGCAAGACAGTGTTTTATGACCGAGAGAGGTGGGGAGAAATCACCGCATCCAGAAACTACACAGGGGCGGAAATTACATCTTTATAAAGACGCGTCCTGAAAAGGACGTTCAACGCCGCTGTGTAATGCTCTTTCAGAGAAATAAACTCTTTTATGGAGAGAATCACTCTTTCAACTCTTTTAACTCTGCGCTGTCGAAGCGCCCAGGGGCAAACTGCACGCCGGTAGTGAAGAGAAAAGCCGCAGTAGTGCGCCGTAAATCCAACAGCAAAGCAGAGCGTCAGAGGATCAGAAGCAGGATCAGTTGTGTTACTCGCAGCTGACTGCATACACACGACCATCGGCTCCGAAGAAAATTACTGAATGAACGAGCGTATTTCTCTCGCCTTTATATCCGTATCCGGAGGCGGAGTATGCAAATACTGTTCGCCAACTCTCATTGGCCTTTTTTCATAGATCAGAGGTATCTTTCGGCGCTCAAGAGAGACCCCTAGTGTCGCTTCTTCGACACGACGTCGAAGTGAGCGTCAGACGGGGAACATGTTTTTATAATCTAAAAAAACAATAATAAAAGTGCCAAGAAAACCCAGAAATACAATGTTCTCAAAGCCACAAATCTAAATTAGTTATGAGGTTCCTGCAAACTTTTTTCTCTGAAAATCACTGCAGGTGTACAGTCAAATTAAGGCTCTGTCTTTCAAGACGACACAAAATCTGACTGCACTGTTTGGCTATTCTAAATAAAACTATGCCACATTTTTAAAAAATAGACTATGGAGACACGTTCATTATGTTTTTTTCGAGACTCTAATATATAAGATAATATGTTTTACAACATGAATGCTGCTCAGATTGCATAGTTTGTTGAAGAACGATGACGAAGGGTAAAACTTTCAGGTGAGATCTCATGTAAACAATGGAGAATATATCAATATTTCCCAGATTTATCACTTTTATGGCCAATAAGTGCTATTGGATGTTATTCAGTGAACGCTTCTCATGGACAATTGACCCAAGTGTGATGAGCTGGATTCATCTGGCGATCGCGTTTTCATAACAAAGGTATGAAGTCCCGTTTAGATATTGCATGTTTTCAGTTGTACTCCTGGCACAAATAACTAAATTGCTGTTTTGGGAGCATTGCTTTCGTGAAACAGAGATCGGATATCAATGTTGAACCCTTAGACCTTTGAAAAGATGTATCATTTGTTAATTACATTTATAGACGGTAAATTATATTGTAAATGTAAGCAGAGTGACGTCACTCCCGAGTACGGGGAAATTGCGTATCAACAGGTTAAATTGTTTAACTTTTGGCCCATTCCTCCAGACAGAACTGGTGTAACTGAGTCAGGTTTGTTCAGGATGGTGTTCTTCAGCTTGCAAGCCTCACACTTTTTCCTCCAAACTTAACAATGGTAATTATGGCCATTTTGTTTCAGCAGACAAGAGGACATTTCTCCAAAAGTAAAATCTTTGTCCCCATGTGCACTTTTTTATGGTAGTTTTGGAGCAGTGGCTTCTTCCTTGCTGAGCAGCCTTTCAGGTTATGTTGATATAAGACACATTTTACTGTAATTTTTGAAAGAAAGTGTTCACTAAATATATATATATATATATCCATCCATCCATCCATCGTCAACCGCTTATCCTGTGTACAGGGTCGCGGGGGGCTGGAGCCTATCCCAGCTAACATTGGGCAAAAGGCGGGGTACACCCTGGACAGGTCGCCAGTCCATCGCAGGGCCACACATAGACAGACACACACTCACACTCACATCCACACCTAGGGCAATTTTTTGGAGACACCAATTAACCTAGCCTGCATGTCTTTGGATGGTGGGAGGAAGCCGGAGCACCCGGAGAGAACCCACGCTATATATATATATATATATATATATATATATATATATATATACACACATAAATGTAGAGACCGGAACTCTTGGAACTTTAACTGAGTACTGGTATATACTGTATATTACATAGTATAATATTGTATCATATTAGTTTGTTGTTATATAATTAAATTATATACTGTTTAATTTAATACAAAAACATATATTTATGTTTCATTTATACTGCAGTGAGGAGCCTCATTCCGGAAGATATTCAATGACAGTAAATGAGCACCACACTTTAGCTTTTGTTGCTGAATATTAAATATTTCATAGAGATGTTTCAAAAACATGTTGTATTTGAACTGTTCTGACACAGTCACACTTCATGCATGAATCATTTCCTCAGGGATTAGCATAGTAGTTCTGCTTTTTTTTTCTCCAACAAAAAAGTGGAAATGTTAAAAAAAGACATTTGGAAAACACTGACATTTTTTCTTTCTTTTTTTTCTTTTTTTTTTTCAAAGATTACACAATAATCCAAGAGCATTTAAACTTTAAGATTCAAGGAGCTTTTGAATCAAGTCCTACCATAAACATAATGATTAATGATTGTCTGTTTGGATCTGACAATGACATATTGATTTTTTTTTTTTCAGTATCATGCTGAATATAACAAATCAGAAAAAAAATAAATAAATAAAATTCATCCAAGTTAGACATTCCTATTTTACATCTTGATAAGCTGTGTCTGAAATATACATTTTCTAAATTACTATAATTAATATTGTTTTTTTTTTTGTCTTGCTTTGCATGAGGATTCCTGATTTCATGCATTCTATACTCCATTTGTGACTTACGGCCACTTGCTATTGCATTTGGAATTCAGGACATCATGCATATTTCCATCTCTTTATGCAATAAAAATGTGGCTTAGGCAAAGTAATATTTTGCCTTTGCAGGAATCCCAGGAGATCCATACTAGGCTGTAATACCTGTAAAACATTCCCTGCAAGAGAATAAGCTCCCAGGAGGTGTAAGATATAAACTGAGATATAAAAGATATAAATACTGTATATGTCTGCTTTTGAAAACTTCCCTCTGTTCCAACAAACGTTTCCTTTTGGTTCTCTGAATGTATTTATATCTCTTTGTATCAAATGGCTTGGTACACTTGTTATAGATTTACAGTTAACTTTTCAGCCTGCCTGGCACTTCAGAAATTCATGATCTGCATCAAAGGTAGAATTACAATACTTTTATAAAACTTCTTAGTAGCATTTTTCTGATACCCTTTTACCTAGTGTGATTTTTACAAACATTATAGTAAGTTATTAATCTGTTTAATGGTGTCACAGCCAATCATGACCTTTACAGGTCATTTGAAAGCCATAGAGACTAAAATATCTTGTCACCTATATTTTGTCAGGGATGTGAATACCATTATTGAATGCTAATGCTGGGGGTGGCTGGGGTCTATCTTGAGCAGTATCTTTTGGCCCAGATGGTAACAGATCAAATCATCCAGTCTAAGGCAATCAAATACCCAATCAGAAAAGGAAGTAGCTTAGGTCACAGTACTGTCATTCTGATGATTCATTTAATTAAATTGTCTTATGTTACCGTGTTATGAGTCATGGGAATCATTTGGGGTTCTTCTAGGTACTGTTTACTGTAAAAACCCAAATAATAACACATATGATTTTTTTAACTGTGTAGGCAATAATATTTTTTTTGTGCAGCACAAGACAACAAGACAATAAATGTATCACAGATTATAATTACAGACTTATTGCAAAGTATGATTGCAGGTTCACATTAAAATGCCATGTTCAGTTTAAGTGTGTGTTTGTACATATAGCTAAAGTTTGGCAACAGAATTGGTTAGTTCAGGGACAGATTTAGGCATGGCCGACATGGGGAACCATACAAGTTAGAACCACTACTGTGTTAGTCTAGTAGTTATAATTAACTTTATATTTAAAAAAAAATGTTTATGGTACAGTATGTCCCCAGTTAGATAACTGAGTGTGTGTGTGTACATGGCATTTAAACTACTTGAAAGCTTACTTGCCTGTGCAGAATGGTATACAGAGCATGTACATTTTATGAGGTATAAGTATGTTTGTGTGATTAACATTCCCATCGCATGTGAAGATGCCATTGACAGTGGCACTAGTTTATTATTTAAATTTGATTGGATGGTTCAACAGTGGCCATAAATTAATAACTCAACTAAAATTCAAAGACTCTGCCTTCATCTTATTCTAGACCTTTCTCTCATCAGGGATCTGCAAATTATGTATTGTTGCTTCCCTGGCAATCATGTGAAACAATATGGCTCACTAACCTAAAAACACTTCCATTTGCATGCAATCAGTTCCATCCCAGATGAATGATCATGTTTGATATTCATTGATTGCAGTCATCAAACTTTACATTGAGATGCTTCAAATCATGTGTTTGAAGTGTTTTCACCACTGTCAAAAAATACAAAGCCCATATAAGATTTAAATGATTTCAGATGCTCTGTTAATCTTGATATTGAGCCTAAATTGAGCTCTGCATTAATTATTGGTGTTCAAGGGTTTCATGTAATGCTTTACAATTAATTTTTCATTGTAATATTTGCATTACATTACCAACTACATTTACAAGATTTTTAGAGCCCAATCAAGTTGCATGGTAGCCCAACTGGCATAACATTGCAAATTGCAAGTACGCAAAGGACCGAGGTAATGATTTAAAACTCAATAGATCATTAACCTTAAAAACATGTCTGGGAGAACATTTGACCTGCCTTTAGCGCCACACGTTAAACATTTTGCCTCCGAACTGCTGCAGTATGTGCAATGGACCATGAAATTTAGTTTTTTTGCTCAAATGTTCCCAAAGTCGCATAATTTTCATGAAATCAGGTTGATTTTATTGCACACAAATTTATTGTACAAAAGTACACAAAACTCCAATATATTTTCCCCACTAACAACAATCATGTTACCGGCCTAGCAATCTATCTCAGAGTTGTCAATATTTAAGCAGACCATGTAGGAGCAACCAAGTCTATTCATTGTCAGTCTCACTATAGTGTCCTCACATGCCCATGGTCCCCTCATACAAGGGCAGAACTTTTGCTCCAAATATTTGAGACTAAATGAAAATCATATACAGTATGTTGTATTTTCAGATCAGGTACAACTTTTAACACTTTATTTTTAGCAATATGTTATGGAGCCAGTAACTTATTATATTTAAAGAAATGTATCAAATGGTTTAAATTGGCTGTATGTTTAATTGCCTGCCTATAAATTGGCACCCTTATAGGCTGTTGAAATATATTTGCAACTAAATGAAGAATCTCCACTGCAAATATCTGGTCTCAGAGCTATTTGTCACGCCTGAGCATTTCAAGACAGCTTTAAGATGTTTCCCCCTTTCTTGCAAGATCAATGTTTGTTTTAATTTAAGCATGAACCCCTGAATACATGATGAACATGAGATTAATTTCCACAGCATATTTCCATTGAAAACTTTATGGTTTATGACATATGCCAGTGGTGAATTGCCTGCTGGTTGAAGTACTTTTCCAAAAGCCTCCCAGCTCTGACTCTTTCTGCAGAATTAAAGGAACTTTATGTCCACAATACAAATGGGGGCTTCACATTGACTCCCATGACAGATGGCACTTCCAAAGGCATATTTCTTCCAGGCTGAATGCGGTGGATGATGAATGAATCTACTGAGCCCTCTCTTTCTCGACCATGAAGATTTTTATCTGATACTCATCTCAGCCAATGGGGTGTTATGGCCATCCACACAGGATGAAGATTCTCACCTTTATGTGTCACCTCTGGGCTCAGTGTAATCCAAAGACAAAGGCACAGCCCTGCAACCAGCACTTAAGGCCGTGTTGTGCAAACAGAGCATTATCAGCTACTTCCTGTACTATTTGGATGACCTTTCTCTGGGTTTGGATCAACAGAAAATTATGTAAATGTTTAACTGACAGCACACATTTACATCATGCCATTATTCACACTGGATTCTCACATTTTTTAATTTACTTGCAGACTTGATTACATGGTTCTACAGATAATTGTGGTGCAGAGCAAGAAAAACATGTTGAAAAAGGCGCATTGACATTTATGTAGGTCGTTTGTATTTTCAATAGTTTGATAATTGCTTACTTTAGCAGTTTTATGCAGTTCTAAGGGACTTTTTTTATCTGAAAAGATTGCTGTATACTCCAAACAATGCATTTTTTGGAATTCAAGCACTTATTTTGTTTGATTTGTAAATGCTATTAGCATAATAATGTCAATGCATTTTAGTATTAAAGACTGCAAAGGACTTTTGCATACTCATCAGTGTCGTTTCTGGGGTGGGGGAGAGATTTTGGAGTGGTAGAATGGTATTCTCATTTTCCATCCTTCCGAGAGATCAGTGACCCCACATCATAATAAATAGACCAAAGTAATTATATTTAAACAAAGCATCAATGCATTATGACTGCATAATATGTAGTGGGGTAAAGTTTAATTCAAGTTAAATATTTATTAAATACTCAGTTGTAGTTCATAAGAGATCGTCTAAAAACACACTGTAAAAACGTCACTGGTGTCCAAGTGTCCAGTGCAACTGTCTTGCATGTTCTGTCTTTATTTAAAAAAAAACCACATCTAAACATTCTAAAGATTTTAAATTGTATGAATAAATTACTTTAATTGGATTATTTAATTAATGAATAGTTGGACATTTCCGACGTTTTAATACTCCGTGAATTTGTAGACGGTCCCTTACAAGCGCCAATTAATTAAAGCCCATCGGAGCATTTTTAGGCACCGTTTGAGGTGAACGTTTTATCTTTGTATGATATAGTCATATATTCTCTAACCTAACCTATTGCTATCGTTGTAAAATTGTCGGACGACAACGAATAACAAGCAAACAACTGGATATAAGGTAGAAGATCAGCGCTAGTGTCGCATCTTTGTACCTCCATTTTCAGTTCTGCAAAATGTGGATTATACGTGCAGGTGTAAATGTGAGTGTAAATTAAGTTACTTTTATAGCGCAAATTCCCACGCTGTTATCAGTAAACCCGATCTGGATGTGATTTTCTGCCTTATTGAATGCACCTGAGCCCAACTCGTTAGAGATGCTGTTATTTGGCATTTATTATATATATTTTGTAGGCCTGATATCAGTCAGGCTTTCATTTCTGGAACAATATACAGTAGGCCTACACAAATATGTTATTAATACTGAGGTACTTTTTTCCACTGTCTTTAATGTTTTGCACTGTACAATGCAGAACAAAGACAAATGTAGTGCAACAAAGTTTGGCAAAATGAACAATAAAGCAACTCTGATAAACAGCACGCAGGAACAGCTGTAAAGAAACAGGTATGAAGAAACAGCAGCTAGCATTTTACAGGGCAGACCGCACCTGCAATGGCAAATTTATTATGAATACATTTAAAACATAAAATTGGAACCCTTATTAACCATCCCAATAAAGCTCAAAGAAAGCCGTACTTGCAGTGAGAAAGGCTCAACACTACGCACTTCAACCTAATAATAAAGATTAATATAGGTACAGGTGCATGAATAAAAAGCAAATGTGCAACTAATCAGTTAGGGGGGCAAGCGTGCAATTCTGCTGCTTTTCTTGCAAACGAAATGTAAGAGAAGCACTAAATAGTTTACAGGGAAGATAACAAACACAACGTCCTCTTCATGAACACCATTTAACAATCAAATACTTAACACATGGCACACCAATCACAAGGGAGAGGCACACATGTGCTCAATAATGGAGCTTAATATTAGCAACAGCATTCTCAAGAGGCGCACACCAAGAGTGCTCAATAAGTAATGTGCAGACACTGAATGAGATAATGATTAAAAAAAAAACACACACACATTAAATACATCTTATTAACTTATCATTATGATGCATGGAACTATTTTTAAACTCATAGTAATTGAGATAGACATGCATTTAAAAAACAACTTGTTACACTGTACCATTTTAAATGAACTATTAAAGTAAATAGTGTCCATTTAGAAGATCTGTAAATGCTGATTATTGCCTATCACTCAAATTCTACAATATTGATGTAGCCTATCATTAATTTTACTCAAGAATTTTACTGCATTAGTCATTCTAAAGAACAGCATGGCAACATGGCTTAAAAGTAAAACCAAAATGTTAGGGTGTATCGACTAATTAAAACATTTATCATAAGCATGTTTGTTTATATATATTGTATATATAATTTTTTTACTCAATTTTGGTAAATCTTTTGTTGTCTTTAAAAAATTTCATGTCCACAAATATTAAAACAGCTAATTATTTTTTATTTGGATAACAGAGGAGATTTAAGATATAATACAGTTGCCCCCCCCCCCCCCCCCCAAATAATACAGAGATGTGCAAAGCAAGTACGTTAAAAATGTTAAAATATTGAGCTGGAACAGATGCCTTTATTGTCACTCATAATAATTTGGACATAATATCTACTTATTTTTTTAACCATATGCAAAAAAAAAAAAAAAAAAAAAAAAAAAGTTTGCATGTATTATTAGAGGACTTTTCTTTTGGAGAAGGAATATACTTCTGTTTAAACATGCTTATGATTGGATGCTGTCTCTGAGTGTGCCCTTTTCCTCCATCGCTGCTGTCCAAGTGGATTATAAAGTAAGTAATTTCAAGTTCAATCATAACTTCTATTATTTCTATTTTTGTAATTCAGAAACTACACAAATATTCTATTTAGATTTAATCTATAAAACAGTCGGAAGCACACATACAGCAAGTTGCTGGTTTAGGTAACTAAAGTAACCTCTTAGTTTAACTTCGGATTAATTGTAATTTTTTAACAAACAGCAACAGTTATCGAAAGAGCATTTTGCCTGTCTACTGGATATTATTTTAAATGATGCAGCACGTCCTTAACTCCTCGGTGTGTTGACAGAGGTACAATTTCTGCATTTTACAAGCATTTTCAGATTAACATTTTTATTGGTTGTTCCTCAAACATGACACATAACATAGCAAAACATTAATATACAGAGTCAACCATTATACCCCTTAAACCCCATGGTTTTCCTTCCTAACATTTGATATTTTGACATATAAGAAAAAATGTATTGTGTGTCAAAAATAAAATTATAAAGACCACATTCCAACATTAGACCACATTCCAACAATCAAACCCCAAGCCAAACAAACAGAAAAAATAAATACATGTGCATTAACCCCGTGCACGACAGCGGCAACTGGTGTCAATCCCTCCAAACTCAAACCATCCATGTATGCCTACGAGAGCCCCCGCAACATCTTTGCGGTCGGATTGCCCAACTCCAGCCATCAGGAGGCATGAGCACCCAAAACAAGCAGATTCATCCACAAACTGTCTGTGACAGGGCGGAGGGTGGGGCTGGGTCGTGATTATACACACCCGGTATATCCCCCCCCTCCCTCATCCAGGTAGACTGGGCGGAAGGCACGCCCCTCCCCATGGAAAGGGTGTACGTCATGCCGGGGGCTCCCCAGCCTGAGAGAACGAGGGAGGAAAGTGACAGGGCGGTGGGCAGGCCTGGTCATGATTATACATACCCAGTCCATTATCAGGCTAATTAAACCTATGAGAGGGATAAAGGCCGACTGCGGAAGGTGGTGCAACGAGAGAGATCGTTTACGGTCAGCTGACCGCCATGTGTGTGTTTGTGTCTTTTGTTTAAGTTTCTCATTAAAGTATTATTCATATTGCCAAGCCGGTTCTCGCCTTCTCCTTTCCTTATATTTCCTTTACACTGGTGCCAAAACACGGGATGGAGGAGGGATATGCCGTATTAGAGTTCTCGCCACTACCGTCCACCCCCAAGCAGCAGTGGCCATCTGCCGGGGGACGGAGGAGCCCGGCTGCCTGGAAGCGGAGGAACGGCTGCCAACCGCGAGAGGAGAAGAGGCTCCTAATTGACTGCCTGTAGTGGTCAGGGCCACTGCCAGGGGCGGAGGAGTCCCCTACCAGCCGAACGCAGCGGGGTCTGAGACCGCTGCCAGGGGCGGGGGGGGACCCCTTCTGTTCCCGAGAATGTGGCAGGGCGTCCACCAGGGGCTTTAAATACTTTCTCATTAAAGTATTATTTATATTGCCAAGCCGATTCTTGCCGCCTCCTTGCCTGTTTAAATCCCTTTACACTGTCCCAAAGAAATGATTGTACAGAAAACAAACTCCAGCCGCTAGGTGGAACCAGCACAAAAATAAATGAAAAAGGCGCCCAGTTAACTCTAACAGAAATCTCAGAATCTCAGGAATTTTGCCAGAATTGTTTGGGATCTGTCTCCCTCTGCAGATCTGCGAGCCGAAACCATGTGAGCTCACTCGATTTCCAGCTTATGGCCTGTTATGTCAAGCAGACTCAGGAAGAGCTCATCTAGGAATTTCATCTCAGACTTCCTCATGCTCAGGAATTCCAACAAATTGGACATTGTTTAGTCGATTACTATTCTCCAAATCCTCCAATGTTTCACAAACGCGTTGCAAGTATGTCTTGGTCGCTGGGGGGTAAGCAGATAATTCCCATGACACCAGATAATCGATCCGTTTTTCGACATCCAACAATCTTGTAACTAACTCCATGAGAATTTTGTCTACATGAAGTAATCGATCAATGTATCACAGCAAGATCCTCCAAGTCTGCAATGACCTTCGTCAGCATTGCCGACATGGTAATCAATTCACGCCGGATTTCTTTCAGTTCACCGTCCGAATTGAGTCCGGGGCTTCCGGCCTGCTGCTGCGGGGTATCAGCTTGAGCATGGAAGTGTCATGTCTCCAGAGCCCAAGGATTTAGATTTATTTTTACATATTGTTTTTCTAGAACAATTAAGAATCAGGGTGTATAAAATCTCACCAGTTTATGAAACAAATAGTATTAAAACTAGCAAAGTGCATAGAGCTCGCCGTTCACGTCCGCTCCTTGCACGGTGTCACGTGACTCCTTTCAACAAGCATTTCAACATTGTGGAATTTTTGTTTAGGTGAGTTAGCCTGTGATTCTTTAGATCAAATTAAGTTTTTTTTTTTTTTTTTTTTTACTGTTGTGTAATTTAAATATAAGAACATGCTATTTGTTTATCTCCCCATTCTAAAGAATATTAAGAGCTCAAAGGACTTGTTTGGACTAGATTCCTGCCCTAGTTTGAACAAGGTGGATGTATTTTGTTGTTCGCATGGTACATATTTCCGTGGTAAGTAACAAGTGTGTGTGTGCAAGCGCATGTGTGTGTTTACTGAAAAATAGCCATATTTCTTTATTTGACCTAAATTAGCAATGTTGGAATGATTGGTTTCCCCCATTTTTTATAACTTGGATATTGTTTGACCACCAAGCAAGTTGAAGAGAAATAAAAATGTCCATGTAAAAATGTTGTGTAAATGGACAAGTTTGATCATTTGTAGGGATGTCTTTCAATCCAATGTGAATGTAACTAGCCTTTCTTATATCTCTGTATCAGGTGTTTGAGTAGCGCTTTACAAACCAGAATCACACGTATGCAGAACTTGATCGGCACAGTCTTCTCTGATGACTTTATATCTCGTCAGAAGACAATGGAGTTGGAAAAGACTTCTGATGAACTTCTCTTGATTCGTTACTTAAAGATATTATGGTCTTAGTTGTTTAATATTGTTCTGTGGTTCAACAGACCTTGATTTTACACAGAATAATTTGAAAGAAGAAGAATATTTCAGCTCTGTCGGTTCATACAATGCAAGTGAAAGGATCCCAAAATGTTAAAACTCCAAAAATCACATAAAGGCAGCATAAAGTAATCCATAAGACTCAAGTGGTTAAATCCATGTCTTCAGAAGCGATATGATGGGTGTGGATGTGAAACAGATTTTTAACTATTGCTTCAGAAGAAGCCAGTTAACCACTGTATAGATTAGTATACCACTAAGTATAGATTAGTTCACCCAAAAATGAAAATTCTCTCATCATTTACTCACCCTCATGACATCCTAGATGTGTATGACTTTCTTGCTTCTACTGAACACAAATTATTTTTAAAAGAATATTTCAGCTCTGTTGGTTCAATTCAAGTGAATGATAGCTGATAACATTAATCCATATGGTTTAATCAATATCTTCTGAGGTGATCCATTTGGTTTTGGATGAGAACAGACCAAAATAAGAACCTTTTTCACTGTAAATCTTGCTGTTGCACTTTCTAAACACAATCATGATTTCAAGCTCTATTACACTTCCTGGCGCTTAATGCATTTGTACAGCTAGATGGTGATATAGGAAGTGTAATCGAGCTTCCTCGATGATCGCCAAGGAGATTTATAGTGAAAAATTCATTATATTTTGGTCTGTTCGCACCTACAATAAAACCAACTGGATCACTTCAAAAGATATAGATTAATCCTTACCTTACATTAAAATTACCTTTTATGCTGCCTTTATGTGCTTTTTGGAGCTTATGTTTTGGTCCCCATTCACTTGCATTGAATTAGCCAAATTAGATTAGATATTCTTCTAAAATTCTTTGTTTGTGTTCAGCAGAAGTAGGTCATACACATCTGGGATGGCATGAGAGAAATGTCATTTTTGTGTGAACTATTCCTTTAATGGTGAGTGTAATGAAAAGTTATATTGATGTTAGAATATATTTATGTTATAAGCCCAGACAGATTCTGTGCATGCAGAAAACTGAACAGAGTAACATTTCTCATTTCTAAATGTTCTACAAATTCCCCATCACTTGCATGTGGTTTATGAAATAGTTTGGCTAATTGTCTGATGCTTTTAGCAACCATTAAACCATTAAAATTAACACATTTTGTTAAATCCCATTCACAAAATTCTGCAGATTTTCCCAAAAAATCTGCTTGGAAAGAGTCAAAAATGTCTACAGATCCTGTGTGGGCCTAAGCGTTCCTGTCTTCTTACTATTGTGAAGGTTACAAAAGTTATGGATTTGGATTGAGAACTGAAGGGTTTTATATAATTCACAATGTTTAGGCTGAATAACACATTCAACATGTTCAGCATTTAACACTAGATTTAAACTGTACTTTCAGGATCATCTTAGTGTCCACACAAGTTGAACCACTGTGCTTCGTGCACTTCCTATGCTGCTGAGAGAAGGCGCCTCAAGATTCTTCAAAACATGCGGGGTAAATTACTTTATTCACACATTTCTAAATAATTTAACCATTTTTGAAACTTAAAGTAATGCCTCACCCAAAAAATACAATTCTTTCATTATTTACTTACCCTCATGCAATCTCAGATGTGTATGACTTTCATCCGCAGATCTCAAACAAATATTTATAAGAGTATTTCAACTCTGTAAGGCCATACAATGCAATGAATGGGTGTCAGAAATTTGAAGCTCCAAAAAGCTGTTAAAAACAGCACAAAAGTAATCCATATGACTCCAGTTGTTAAATTCATGATTAGTGTTGAGAAACCGATCAATATTTAAGTCATATATTACTATAAATCTCCACTTTCATGTTTACATCTGAAAGTAGATGTGGAGATTTGTAATAAAAAAGGACTTAATTTAATTAACAGATTTGTTAATCTGTTTAATGTATCTGAAAATTTGGATTTAACCACTAGAGACTGATGGATTACTTTAGACTTTAGCCTTTTTTGTGCTTTTTGGAGCTTCAAAGTTCTGGTCACCATTCACATGCATTGTATGAATCTACAGAGCGGAGATATTTTTCTAAAATCTTAATTTGTGTTCTGCAGAAGAAAGTACGTCTTAAACATCTTGATGGCATAAGGGTGAGTAAATGATGAGAGAATTTTCATTTTGGGGAACTATCCTTTTAAAAAAATATGATTTATAAAACAAATATAAAAAAAAATAATCTTCCATGGAAGAAATAAATTCATACATGTCTGTTACAAGTGAGTAAACAATGACATAATTTTTATGTGAACTATTCTTTTATGTAGCTGTGTATTTTGAAACCGATTTTAATAAGTTGTTCTTTCATTTTTTTTAAATTTTGTATTTTTATTTCTTCTTTTCAGGACTGAAGATTGAGAAGAGCCAAATGTTGGATATTCACCAGTTGCCCGGTTAACAGCAGTCAGAGTACTCACAGATGCTACAATTCACTACAATCTGGTCAGAAATGTAATTGTTCTTGAAAGTGAAGTCATCACCCACCTGCCCAGGCTTATCAGATTTCCTTTTACATTTGGGATGATTTATGCATTGGTTCCGAGTTACCCAAAAGGGTTTTAAAGACAGGTGGCTTTATAAGGTTTTAACGTTGAAGGATGTGCAACACTAATGCAGCTGTAGACAATTTATCCTGTCGCTGTCAAATGTGTTTTTTTTCCAGTGTTGTGCTTCATGTTTTGCCAATAATTGTACCTTGTCTTTTTATATTAAATATGTTTACCACATGCAGTTTGCTTTTTTATTTTTATGTTTAAGTTGCAAAATTTTCACATTTCAGTAACGGAAGCTTAAAAGTAATTTAATCATTTAAATAATAATTTAATTTAAAAAGTAATGCTACTAGCACATTTCAAGTTACCTAAGCTTATATAGTTTTATTAAGTTAACCTGTCTTAAAAAAAATAAGTTACTAGAAAGCATATCGTCTCGGTTACGTATGTAACCTCCGTTCCCTGATGGAGGGAACGAGACGTTGTGTCGATGAAGCGACACTAAGGGTCTCTCTTGAGCGCCGAATATGCCTCTGATCTATGAAAAAAGGCCAATGAGAAGTTGGCAGACAGTATTTGCATACCCCGCCCCCGGACATATGGGTATAAAGGTGAGGAAATACTACAAGCTCATTCAGGATTTTTCTGAGGAGCCGGAAATGGTCCGGCCACTGCAGTGGCTTGGCTCAGCGACGTGGCCGGGAGGACGAAGAAGCGACACTAGGGGTCCACTTTAAATCACGCCATGCACTGAGCCGTGTACATGTACTGCTGACACAAAGCGGGCAAGTATTTCACGTGCACAAGCGACCAACTGTGTTTCAGACTGCACGTACCCTTCCCCAATGCCCCAAAAAAAGTCGGCGGAATCCTTCTGGTTACCCTAGAGGGGAACAAGGCGATGCTTGCCAACCTGGGAACGGGCCAAGCCTGGCTGGGCCTCTTTTCTCTCTGTTTCTCGGCATAGAGCAAGAGCAGCCGGGGCCCTTACCGCATCGTGGGAAGGGGGTCTTACCCAGTTTCCTATTCTTTCAGGGGGGAAAGACCCTGCGGAGGCCACACCTGCCCGAAAAGGGGAGGTAAGGTGGTGAAATACATCACATGGCCTCTTCGGTCACATGTGGGAAAGAATGGCACGGTGTTAGATCCAACCTCGAGGAGGGGTGAGTTGCTACGACACGGCGACCGGAGGGCAGCGAAAACCACCTAAGGGTGATGCGGGTCAGTTCGTAAGGTGACCGTACCGAGGAAATACACACAGGAGGAGTCCACGTAGGAGGCCTGTGGAGCACCTATTCCAGTACAGGGTAGCCTAGGGTACCCATAGTGGACTGGGTCAGCAAGTTCCTCCTCTGAACTGCAAATGGTCGTGGAATCAACCAGGGACCCAAGGTGCACTGTTTTACCTTGGCTGAGGGAAAGGGTGCTGGACACAAGCGATTCACCCGGTCAGACCGTCCGCGTGTACCGAGTTCTACCGGCTCGGACCTAAGAAATCACGGGATGAGACTGACTCAACCCTGAGATTGCAAAATCTCGCAAAGGTGTTAGGTGTTGCCCAACTCGCTGCTCTACAAATGTCTGCTGGGGAGGTGCCTGTATTCAGTGCCCACGAGGATGCAATACTCCTTGTTGAGTGCGCTCAGACCGGGGGGGGTGGGTGCGATAGGCCAGTAAGGTGGCATCCACCACCCAGTGGGAAAGCCTCCGTTTGGAGACAGCGTTCCCTTTCCGCTGTCCCAAAGCAGACAAAGAGCTGCTCAGAGCACCTAAAGCTCTGAGTGCGGTCCAAATAGGCTCGCAAGGCACCTACTGGACACAGCAATGAAGGGGCTGGGTCTGCCTCCTCCCGAAGCAGCGCTTACAGGTTCACTACCTGGTCTCTGAAGAGAGTGGTAGGGACCTTGGGCACGTAGCCCGGTCATGGTCTTAGGATCACATGAGTGTCTGCCGGACCGAATTCCAGGCAAGTGTCGCTAACAGAGAACGCTTGCAGGTTCCCGACCCTCTTGATGGAAGTGTGCGCAATCAGCAGGGCCGTCTTTTAGAGAGAGGGCCTTGAGCCAACTGATTCTAGCGGCTTGAAGGGGGATCTCTGAAGACCGACAGGGAACCACCGAGAGATCCCAGGAGGGGACCAGGCCTGGCCGGGAGGGATTTAAC
This sequence comes from Moxostoma hubbsi, assembly GCA_032164185.1. Classification (NCBI taxonomy): domain Eukaryota; kingdom Metazoa; phylum Chordata; class Actinopteri; order Cypriniformes; family Catostomidae; genus Moxostoma; species Moxostoma hubbsi. The sequence goes on from JAVLUX010000010.1 coordinate 19,464,629, forward strand.
CTGGGGGCGCCTCTTAGGAACCCGATAATTAAGTCATGCCTACCCAGAAACTTGCCGGCTACTGGGTCGTGGTGAACTGCGATAGCGGCAACATACAAGGTGGAAGGGGACAGCCTCCACACCCGGCAGGGGGCGGGTTAGCGAATGAGGAGGAGTCCAGGGTAGGTGTCCTCTAGACTCGTCGGAACCGGCTGGCCGGGGAACAGTCGTGGGGGCTGGAGGCGGGTGGTCCGCGTCCAGGATGCCGGGACTGTTGAGATCTAGAGGCAGAGTGCCGTGAGAACGGCATTTGCGGGCCAGGTAATCCAGAGACAAAAGGAAATAGTTCTGTTACTGAGAATGTGAAAACTAATTCAGCAAAAAATTCTCCTCCCGGCCCTCCACCGGGGGACGGAGCGGTCTTACCATCTCCGGAGCACCTGGGAGCCTTACGGCACCTGGGAGCCTTCATAGCCGCAGGAGGATGGCCCATGGCGGCAGGTTTGCGGCAGGGCAGGATGTGAGATGGCCTCTGTCTGCTTCACCGCTGAGGACTGCTGGGCAGAGTCGTCAACGGCGCCGCCGAATGGACGGAGCTGCATCAGCATCAGACGCCGCTGTAACGCTCTCCGATGTAGCGGTGATGTCATCCAATTCTGAAGCAAGCAAGCGTGCCGGGGAGGCGGGTGGTTCGATGGGGTTTACCTGGCAAACAGAGCCCTTCATTGTCCCCAAATCACCTTCATCACCTGCGGCACCTGCCTCAATCCCGTAGGAAGGAGGCGAGGCGCGGGGGGGGGGGGGGGGGGTATAGCTGAAGTGGCTTTCTCTCATGACAAAAGAAAGCCACGACCGCAATGCTGCCATGGCTATGTTCTCGTACTGAGAACATGACCCATTCATAAAACGCTGCCTGCGTGTGATCGCAGCCCAGGCACGCGAGGCAGCTTTTATGACCGTGAGAAGTGGGGAGAAATCACCGCATCCAGAAACTACACAGGGGCGGAAATGGCGTCTTTATAAAGACGCGTCTTGAAAAGGACGTTCAACGCCGCTCTGTAGTGCTCTTTCAGAGAAATAAACTCTCTTACAGAGAAAATCACTCTTTCAATATAACTCTTTCAATTCTCTGCGCTGTCGAAGCGCCCAGGGGCAAACTGCACTGCCGTGCAGAGAAGGAGAAAGCCGCTGACGTGCGCCGTAGATCCAACAGCAAACAGAGCGTCAGAGGAAGCAGGAATCTGGTGTGTGTCACTCGCAGCTGGCTGCATACACGACCATCGGCTGCAAGAAAATTTGTGAATGAACTTGTAGTATATCCTCGCCTTTACCCGTATGTCCAGGGGCGGGGTATGCAAGTACTGTCTGCCAACTTCTCATCAGCCTTTTTTCATAGATCAGAGGCATATTCGGCGCTCCTAGTGTCGCTTCTTTGACACAACGTCGATGTGAGCGACAGATGGGGAATCATGATTTCAAAAACATGTATATTTTCAAAAGGTATAAATATGTTCATAAAGTTTGCAGAACTTTACATTTTGAGTTGTGGTTCATTAAAATAAACATTAGTAATTACATATTTTGATTGGACCAAAGTGATTTATTGTAATTTATAGTTTCTGAGTTATGCATACTTGAGACTTAAGTTTTGATAGTTGTAAAAGGAAATCAGTTGCCTCACGTTGTTTACGTTAGTAGAACTTATACAGGTTTCCATTGTTTTTAAGCCCTCCAAAAAATTGTCCCCATTTACTTCCATTGTAAGTGCCTCACTTAAAGAAAAGGAAGAAAGAGTCAAAATAATGTTGTGGTAATCAACACTGACACAAATGCTTTCGATTGAGCTCAACTTCTATTGAACCTGTATTCCCTTAAGCTTTGAATGTGGTATGTACAACAGACTTCAGAACTTTTTTCCAATAAATGGATTAGTTTCATACCGTGTGCTGACTTTGTAGTCTCGTTTGACAGTCACTGAAGAATGAGAAAATAGAATTGACATTTATAAATGGCATTATACCTAGTTCTAGTAGCTTGTCCTAATTTACTTCATCTAAAGTGATATAAACATGTAGGCTAAACAAGACAAGAAGGCTTAAATGTAGGAAAAAATAACTGATTCAAGTTAAATGAAAACCATTCAAGTATAACGAACACCATTCATTCAAGTTAAACGAACACCATTCAAGTATAACGAACACCATTCATTCAAGTTAAACGAACACCATTCAGGTATAACGAATACCATTCAAGTTAAAAGAACACCATTCAAGTATAACGAACACCATTAATTCAAGTTAAACAAACACCATTCAAGTTTAACGAACACCATTCATTCAAGTTAAACAAACTCCATTCAAGTATAACGAAAACCATTCATTCAAGTTAAACGAACACCATTCAAGTATAACGAACACCATTCATTCAAGTTAAAAGAACACCATTCAAGTATAAAGAACACCATTCATTCAAGTTAAACGAACACCATTCAGGTATAACAAATTCCATTCAAGTTAAAAGAACACCATTCGGGTATAACAAACACCATTCATTCAAGTTAAATGAACACCATTCAAGTTTATCGAACACCATTCATTCAAGTTAAACGAACACCTTTCAGGTATAACGATCACCATTCAAGTTAAAAGAACATCATTCAAGTATAAAGAACACCATTCATTCAAGTTAAACAAACACCATTCAAGTATAACGAACACCATTCTTTCAAGTTAAACGAACCCCATTCAAGTATAACGAACACCATTCATTCAAGTAAAAAAACACCATTCATGTTAAACTAACACCATTCATTGAACACCATTCATGTTAAACGAACAACATTCATTCAAGTTAAATGAACACCATTCATGTTAAACGAACAACATTCAAGTTAAACGAACACCATTCAAGTTAAACGAACACCATTCATGTTAAACGAACACCATTAATTCAAGTTAAAAACACCATTCAAGTTAAACTAACACTATTCATTCAAGTTAAACGAACACCATTCTTGTTAAACGGACAACGTACATTCAAGTAAAACTAACACTATTCATTCAAGTAAAAAGAACACCATTAATTCAAGTTAAAAAAAAACACCATTCAAGTTAAACTAACACTATTCATTCAAGTTAAACGAACACCATTCTTGTTAAACGAACAACGTACATTCAAGTTAAAAGAACACCATTCAAGTATAAAGAACACCATTCATTCAAGTTAAACGAACACCATTCAGGTATAACAAATTCCATTCATTCAAGTTAAATGAACACCATTCAAGTATAAAGAACACCATTCATTCAAGTTAAAAGAACACCATTCAAGTATAACAAACACCATTCATTCAAGTTAAATGAACACCATTCAAGTTTAACGAACACCATTCATTCAAGTTAAACGAACACCATTCAAGTTAAAAGAACACCATTCAAGTATAAAGAACACCATTCATTCAAGTTAAACAAACACCATTCAAGTATAACGAACACCATTCATGTTAAACTAACACCATTCATTGAACAACATTCATGTTAAACGAACAACGTTCATTCAAGTTAAACGAACAACATTCATGTTAAACGAACACCATTCTAGTTAAACGAACACCATTCATGTTAAACGAACACCATTAATTCAAGTAAAAAAACACCATTCAAGTTAAACTAACACTATTCATTCAAGTTAAACGAACACCATTCTTGTTAAACGAACAACATACATTCAAGTTAAACTAACAGCATTCATTCAAGTTAAACGAACACCATTCTTGTTAAACGAACAACGTACATTCAAGTTAAACGAACAGCATTCATTCAAGTTAGTTTTACATGTTCCATTTTATTGGGTTTAAATTGATTCCGTTTTTCAATCACGTGCAATCACTGTCCATGATTGAATCATGTTCAGCCAAAATGCTATTTTTTTTTTGTGTAACTGACAATTACTCAGACAATGTGGCACTAAGAAAAAACATTATGCTATATATAATATCTTCCAGAGTATCCATGTTTAATATGCTGTTAAATAAATTGAATTGTAATAACATAACTCAATAGATCTTGGTTGTGAGCAATATTACAAAGGCATCTGTAGCCAATGACACGGAAGCAGAGGTCCACTGGTCATGTTGCCATGACAACTCACAAAGGTCGATAAAGAATGGCTCGTTGTACTGTACTTGTGAAAGGAAAGGAAAATAGATTTAAGATCCCTTGAACTGATAAACTTCCTCTAACAATGTAAACTATCAGCCTGATAGTTTGTCCTGCAACAAGCTTTCACTGAAAGCTCATTCACTGGGTTTCTACACAGATAAACTTAAATTACTTGACAGACAGTGAACATTTTGGTCCCATTCAATAATATAAAGCACTATCTTTTTCTATAACCTTAATAAAGATAAAGATCCCTGTTGAGGTAAAAAACTGTACATTTGTAAACCTAAAATAAAATAAAAAATTGTGTTTTTCTACAGTGAAACAATACAGTACAGTAAAGTGGCTGCAAAACGTATTTGTGTGCTAAGCAACCAAATTGGCCCGGTTGCTAGGGAGGGTAGAGTCACATGAGTTAACCTCCTGGTGGTCGAAATTTCTGGTTCTCACTTTCAATGGGGCACGTGGTAAGTTGTGCGTGGATCGCGGAGAGTAGCATGCTGTGAGTCTCCGTGGTGTCATGCACAAAAAGCCACGTTATAAGATGCGTGGATTAACGGTCTCCGGAGCGGAGGCAACTGAGACTTGTCCTCCACCACCCGTATTGAGGTGAGTAACTACACCACAAGGACCTAGTAAGTTGGAATTGGGCATTCCAAATTGGGAGAAAAAGGGGATCAAAAAAATAAAGGTTTAATGCCATTGCATTAGATAAGTGAATATCAAACCAAGTGGCAACTGCAAACAAATTATGCTAGAGCTGTGCTCGGAATTAAGTTCATTTTGGAGTCCTTTTGAAAAAAGTCATTTTTGCATGTTTTCTCCTCAAGTTTACACAGGTGTCCTAGCTGAGTAAACACAGATGTAGTTATTCACATTAGCTATGGATTTGCTCCACTTTCGTTTGAAAATAGAAAGTGTGCAAATTCTTTTTGTCTTAATTTTGATTTATATCTATTGTTGTATCATTTAAAAACTACCAAACTTCTTTTTGTGAAATGTTTTGCTTGAAAAGTGCATGTGATCAGGGGTTAAATTGGGCCTGTATGGTCCGGAACCAGCCTGATCTCAGTGTAAAATCGGAAAGAGTAGACCGACTTTTCTTTTGTCAAAATCGGTATACGTTAACCATAATTTCGAAACACTGACCCAGTGGCCAAAGTGGTAAGTATTGTAGGGCATATGGGCATGTGTGAGCTCCATTTATGTCCAGGAGAAGATCACCAAAAGCTAGGAATGAAGCAAGTTGTTTTCAGCTTTACAGGACATTATACAATGAAGAGAAAATAATATTTTGATATATTCTTTTCCCAAACCATTAGAGTTAAAAATTAATGTTAGAGTGAAAAGTGAAATCTCCATGCTTGTCACTGATTATTCAAACGTGGTTACTGTCTGGCTTTTAACCCTAGTCTCCCATGCAGTTGATACAATGTGCTGCCAGGTGGAAAGGTAAATACATAGATAACACTGATCCTAGAGTACCAAAACTATCGGAAACATCATGCCAACTTCACGGGTGATCATGTTGTCTGACACCTTCGATTCCAAAAAAAAAATAAAAATGCTTGTTTGTCAATCCATCCCATTTATTGTATTCTCTGATGCGTTTTTTTGTTTGATTAATTTGACAGATTCCATCTCTATTTAGCAAGTGTACTTGTTAAAAAATATTTAAAGTTCATTATGCCTCACTCTAGTCAGTTGCGTGCTTGTAGAGGCAGCATATATATACGAGAGCAGCACAAGACCACATGCTTGCAAATAAAGACACAATCTCGGTTTCAAAGAATATCATCAACAGCTAACCGTCTCTTAGATGCACTGAGATGTAGAATCGATTTTGTTAGTTGTTAAAAAAAATTATTCACCAAGTGGTTTTTAATCTAAAACCACTCGCATCCAAAACAACAATAACATTTATCAGTATATCATATAACTTGAGATTAAAAGACCACTCGACCAACAAACTGTAAAAAGTTTCACTGTTATTTGTATTTTTTTTAAATATTTACTCCATTTTTGTTTTTTTTTTCAAGTATACCTACTTGGATTTTAAGGTTCCTCCACCTCTGAAATCCCAATTTAACCCGTTATGATATATTCTTTAAAATAATGTGTCTTATAAATCAATGCCTCTTAGTTTGATATTTTGTCTATTATCATATGCAATTACATTAATACATTTTAAAGTGCTTTTTGGGGCAACTGAAGCATGTGAAAGGAAAACAACACATCACAGAGTTTTCACAAAAACACCGTTTTTTTTCTCCCTCATAAAATTTTGACAGGCATATATTTGCCCTTGTCTTGTTTTCTCTGAAACAAGTGCATTTTAGCAAAGGCACAACATCTTGCATGCATGGATCAGATCAAGTGCAGAATGCTTACAGCACCTACATATTCAAATGCTCATCCCCTGTGTTAGACGCAAACACTAGGGACACACTTCCAGATGGTGGTTTTCACGGTAAACTGGGTTATCCCTTGTTCTTTCCACAACACATTAGTCATGTTACTACATGCTGAGGCAATGATGGACCAGTTATGTATGCACTTTATTCCAAGCACATCCGCTCTTCAGAGTCCCAACTTTTCGTTGCTGCAAGAACATCATTACATACTCTTCCTTGAATGGCTTCACATAAATCAAATGTTGAAGAGGGCTGGAGTACAAACAGTATGCCTGGGGAAAACTTTGGCTTTTAAATGTGTTGTTCTTCCTCTGACAAAGAGAATGCGAGAAAAAACACAGATTCATGGGTCAGCTCTTTGTGTCTTTTGGGGCAATCAAGAAAGCAAAAACCTGCCATTGTGCAGACAATTTGATCAGCCAACCCCAGCCTTACTCCCCATTACCAGGTGGAAATGGGCCGCTCCCGAGAGAACCAAGGCTCATTGAGCAGCAAAGGTGGATGCAGTAATTATATCTCAGGCTAGCCCCCAAATCACTCCTCATTAGTCTAGGCTAGACCTGCGCCTCAAACTCTCGATATGTCACTATCCACTTAGAGTGGCCTTAATCCTCCTTTTGTTCTCATGAGGTGGTGTATCCTACTTGTGCTGCCTAATCTATTTATTTCGTGTTTTTTTGTTGGGGTTGGCTGCCATTTAGATGAACGTCAACCGACCTATTTTCTGCAGAAATGAAAAGGTCTGCTGGGATTTGCTTTAATTTCTCATTTTGAGCTTTTGACAAAGTTCGTTATTTGATATTCTAGACACAAAATAAAAATTCATCTCCCCACCAACAGCTTTAAATAAATGTAAATAATATAAATAAAATCTATTTACAGCTTAGCAGAGCAATACCACCTGAGTAACTATTTAATGAATGCAGGCTAATAGCTGTCCCAATTGCACTGGTACAATGGAAACAGAGAGGAGCTCAACATAATTGAGGTTATAAATGGGTCATATGAACTGGAGAGATTGGGAGGGTCAGGTGCTTTCTTGCATGGAGCACTGCAGTGCAGACATGCCGCAGACATTTTAATCACATCTGTTCTTTGGATACCACAAGACACACCTGCTGTACTTATAGGACGAATGAGCTGAGCAAAAGAGGAAAAGAGAAAACATAAGGCCTGCAAACTAAACTTCAGCCATAAGCCTTCCAGGTGCTCCCTCTCAATCACCAGATGTTAAGATTACCTATGGTGTAATTTTTTGTCTGATTGCAAAAAATGGTGTCAAAAAAAAAAATAAATAAATAAATACATGTTTTGGATATTAAAAAGATAGTTCTGGTTCTGAATGCTTGATTGGTAAATACAATATTACAGCCGTGATAAATTGCACAATATACTGTGCATCCACTTACTGTGTGTTTCACTGTGCAATACTCATAGGGCAGTGTTTCCCAACCTCTTTTGTCTTATGTGCCTCTGCAGCCCCACCAATAAAGCTGAAGTACCTCTACAATGACACCAAACTAGAAATGTGTTCTTTTTTATTAAAATTTTGCTGGAAATCATTTTGTAATAGCAATAATTAGGGCTGTCAATTTATTATATGAAAATTACGCAATTAATTATACAAACAATTAACGTACAGTAAATCATAAATATATACATAAACATACATAAATTATCCTACTATTGAAGTGATCCAAGCTTGAAGCACCACCTTGAATTTTGGTGAATCTGGGGCAGTCAGAGGTAGTGAGCGTTGCCTCAGCTTGTGGAAGTACTAGCAATTCAATAGGGCTGTGGTCAGCAGGCAGCCTTTCACAGATGACACGTTTGTGATTAAATACAGTTAGACAGAGCACAACAGAATGCAGTGATCTGGAGACATGTAAGTTTCTTTTAACTTAACACAATGTCCTAAAACGCAATGTTTATTGGGCCAGAACATAAAAAGCAACGAAACCCAAAGTGAGACACCTCAAGAGTGTCTGTCTGACACATGAACATAGACATACATTTTTTAAACATCATGTGAGTGATTGAACAACTCAATTTCAAAATAGATTGTTATCTAGAGAATGCAAATAATATGCTTATGTTCAATTCTATTTTTGTTGTTTTTAAATGTGCTTTATAAATAAAGTTGACTTGACTAATTCAATTAATGAATCAATCATCACATAGTGTAATTAACAAGATTTTTTTTTAAAGTACCTGTTTTTTAAGTTTTATGTTTAAAACACTTAAAAAAATACATAATAATTCTTTCCATAAAAAAACAAACAAAAAGAACACATTAAGTTAATAACAATTAGTTACTTCAATCTATATATATATATTTTTTTTTTATTTAAAGGCACAATAAAAAAAAAATTATTACCCGCTGGAACCTGCAAGTACCCCCCGGAGTACACATACTCCTGTTTGGGAAATTGTATTGTTTATGTCAGGAACTATAGAGTATTTTCCACTGAATGAAGTAACATTTTTACTATGAGTTGTAACCATTTTATAAAATGTATACTGTGAACAGTCACGGCAGAAAAGGTTGCAGGCACTTCCTTGCATGCCATTCCTAACCAACATGATCACATGGGAACTCAGCATGCAGCTTCCAAATGTTCACATACCCTGAAATCAACCACATTCTGCCCAATTACTGACCATCCCCCATCAGACATTTTTGCATCAATTTCAATGTGTTCACCTTTCCCTTTGCCGCTACTGATAACGTGTTGCAAGTAATCTCTGAGACCAGGAAGTAATGACGTTCCCTCCGAGACACGGGTTCAGGCCTGTTGGAATCTAGAAGTAATTACGTTTACACAAACAATGGAAAGCGACTCAGTGGATGCATTGTGGCTCTAAAATTACATTCTTACTCCATGTTTAGGGTTGGGCTAGGGGGTATGGTTAATAAAATATGCACTCCCGTTGACTGTGTTACATAATTACAACTAAAAACACAGCTCACTTTTGACACCACCCTGTGGACATTTGACCTCAATGACACTAGTGGCAGTGGTTTGAGTTTCAGTAACCACAGACCGATTTCAGCAAACCTCTTGCATGACCTCCCGTTGATGATTTCAGGGTTTTTAAAGTTTTGAGTTTTTATTTCTATTTTTAAAAAAAATAATTTCAGTTTAGTTTAGTTTTTGTTAGTTTTCAAACATTCGTTTTAGTATAGTTTTCTTGTTTCCTCAGTGTTTTTTTGTTTTTTGTTTGTTTGTTTCAGTATAGTTAGTTTTATTTTAGATTTACTATTTTATGCCATCCAAAGTTAAAAGTGTTTACTGGTATCACTGACATTTTTTTGGTGGTTAAGGTGAATTGTAAATGTTTAAAAAATTATAATTGTCATGTTCACCGTTGTCTTTTGTTTTTGTGCTCTTATTTTGAAGTTCCTGTTTTGTTCCTGTTTTTGCTTTTGGTTATTGTAGTCCCTTGTTGTTTTATTTTATGATTGGTTTTCCCCTGATTAGTTCTCTTTCCCTGATTGTTTAACCAGGTGTTCCTCATTCCCTTGTTAGTCCCTTTATGTATTTAAGTCCTTGGTTTCCCTGTTTTCTGTGTTAGTTATTTCATGTTTTATGTGGTTTTCCTTGTTCCTTGTTTTCCCTTTTGAGTTAAATAAAAGCTGCACTTAGATCCTCTCTTGTTGCCTGTCGTCACAGAATAACTAACCCAAAAAACATGGATCTAGCGGCGATCTTCCTCCAGCTAAGCCGAGCGAACCTCCCCTTTACTGAATACTCACGTCTGTTTAGCACCATAGCCCAATGCACTGGATTCTCTGATGGCCACCTTAAGTCCATTTACCAGCTCGGCCTCCTTGCCCATGGATGGATCGAGTTGCCAGAGACTGCTGATTTCACCTGGGAGAGGTACGTGAATTTGGTTTTGGAGACGTTTTCTCCTGTGTGTACTTCCAACGAGCCCACGCCTGCCACGGCCAACGAGCCAACGCCCACGCCTGCCACGGCCAACGAGCCAACGCCTGCCACGGCCATCGAGCTGGAAGCCTCGTCCGTCCCAGAGCCAGCGTTGCCGGCCTCGTCCGCCAGGAGGAGGAGGAGAAGGAGGAGAAGGAAGGCCTCTGCTCTCCAGTCTCCGCCTTCCACGGCTCCATCCCCAGAGCCAGCACCTGTAGCCTCGACCGTCCCTGAGCCAGAGCCAGCGCCTGTCGCCTCGACCGTGCCAGAGCCAGCGCCTGTCGCCTCGACCGTCCCTGAGCCAGAGCCAGAGCCAGCGCCTGTCGCCTCGACCGTCCCTGAGCCAGAGCCAGCGCCTGTCGCCTCGACCGTCCCAGAACCAGCGCCTGTCGCCTCGACCGTCCCTGAGCCAGAGCCAGCGCCTGTCGCCTCGACCGTCCCTGAGCCAGAGCCAGCGCCTGTCGCCTCGACCGTCCCTGAGCCAGAGCCAGCGCCTGTCGCCTCGACCGTCCCTGAGCCAGAGCCAGCGCCTGTCGCCTCGACCGTCCCTGAGCCAGAGCCATCGCCTGTCGCCTCGACCGTCCCTGAGCCAGAGCCATCACCTGTAGCCTCGACCGTCCCTGAGCCAGCGCCTGCAGTCCCGACCGTCCATGAACCAGTGCCCCTCGAGCACCCCAGGGCTCCGCCACCCAGTGCTCCGCCTCCCGAGCCACCCAGTGCTCCGCCTCCCGAGCCACCCAGTCCCCTGCCTCCCGAGCCTCCCAGAGCTCTGTCTCTTGAGCTTCCAAGGGCTCCGCCCCTCGAGCCACCCAGTGTTCCGCCCCTCGAGCCATCCAGTGCTCTGCCTCCCAGTGCTCTGCCTCCCAGTGCTCTGCCTCCCAGTGCTCTGCCTTCCAGTGCTCCGCCTCCCGAGCTTCCCAGTGCTCCGCCTCCCGAGCCTCCCAGTGCTCCGCCTCCCAGTGCTCCGCCTCCCGAGCTTCCCAGTGCTCCGCCTCCCAGTGCTCCACCTCCCGAGCCTCCCAGGGCTCCGCCTCCCAGTGCTCCGCCTTCCGAGCTTCCCAGTGCTCCGCCTTCCAGGGCACCGCCTCCCGAGCCTCCCAGGGCTCCACCTCCCAGGTCTCTGCCTCCTGAGCCTTCCACGGCTCCGCCTTCCAGGGCTCCGCTTCCCGAGCCTTCCACGTCTCCTAAACCTCCCATAGCACTGTCTCCTGAGCCTTCCACGGCTCCACATCCCAGGGCTCTGCCTCCAGTGCCTTCCATGCCACCAGTGCCTTCCGTGCCTCCAATGCCTTGCACGCCTCCTGAGCCCTCCATGGCTCCTCCCCCTGTGTCCTCCACGGCCCTGCCTGCTCCGCCTTCCACGGCTCTGCCCCCAGAGTCCTCCATGACTCCGCCTTCCTTGGCCCCGCAGCCTGAGACTGCCCCTGACCCCGGCCTGAGGCCTCCCTCCCGGCCCCCTGACCCGTTCCCTGTTCTTTGGCCTCCTCCCGGGCCTCCTGACCCGCTCCCTGTCCTGTGGCCTCCTCCCAGGCCTTCATTTATTAGTTACAGTAAGTATTGCATGTAAGCTAAACAGTAGCTATGTATGCCATACTGTCTGGGTGACAGTGAAAAAGTCAGTTTAAAAGTAGAACTTCTGTCCTCTCATCATTCTCTCTGTAACTCTTGATGGGCACACTTTTCAGGCTGATAGGTGTTACACTGAGTAAGCAGCTGTCACATTGCAATGATGAAAATCAGCAGTATGCAGACAACACATCAGAAATGTAGAGCGTTCCACCTAGTCCTGCACACAAGAAAGGAACAAAATAATCACATTTCCAGTAGAGAACTTCACTTTCCTCCCATGACAACTCCTCCAAATTACTTTGCAGTATGACAAAAAAAATATTTATCTATCCCACTCTCTCCTGAAGCTGCTGGAGGATAGTTTAACATGTAGAGTTTCAGTCAATTTTCAGTCAAGTCTATTAACGTTTTCAGTCTTTATGTAAATGCTGAAAGTGAAAACTTGTGCATGTAACAAAATCCTTCCTTTTATTACAGCTTTTAAGCTCACAATGTCAATGCTATCACAGATGGCCATGTAATAAATAATAACCCCATCTTGTATTCTCTTTAATGGGTTTATGTTGCCATAATGACCGACTGACTATGCACTAATCTAATTTATTACATGAATACTTATCAAATAAATAAATAAATGGAAAATTTGTTTCAATAAATAGAAGTTTACTTTAACATAAGTGAGATATCAGTGAATCCTGGGAAATGTAGTTTGAGGACAAGACAAAAATCTGTTTAAAAATAAGAGTCCTTGGAACAATGGTGACTGTGACATAGGGAAGTGCAGAGAAGCCGTACTGTATCTGTGTCTGTATCTGTGTCTGTATCTGTTGCAATTGCAAAATTATCTGTAGCTGTGTCCCAAATGACACACTATACACTCAGCCATGTAGTGTGTGAATTTTGAAAAGTGTAGTATAATCCCATTTGTCATTTCACAGCTGACGGAAGTGACATTTCTAATGCATGCAATATGTTTCCGCTAGCTTTAGCACATTAGCCAACCTCAGTTCAACTCTTGTATCTCAACGTACAGAACATATTCACACAGTGATGGTAAATAAATGCTGTCTTCACTGAAGTTTCACTACATTCTACACGCTACATCCGTTATTTACAATTTTTTTGTCTGACCATTTCATTGGATATAACTGGATGAGGGTGTGGTTTTACCATGAAGTGCATCAAAACTAAAATTTTCCAAATAGCAAATTAGCCTTGTATAATTTAAATATATTTATTTTTCTTCTGATGATGATAGATGACATAGGATGTCATGTATCAGGGTGAGGAAAACTAAGAGAGTATTTCCAGCAAATGTGTTAGAAATTATACAAATGCAAGCATTAAAAATATTTCAAAACAATCACAGAGTATAAAATGTGTCAGTATATTATACTTAAGTTAGACATAATGCCTTATTTAGCACATTACAATTGTACCTGGTATGACATTTGTAAATAAAGCACTCCTTGTCTTCAAACACTAATTGTGAAAAATATTAACAATGTATGGAGGTTTTTGGCATTCATTTTGTTAGAAGACAGATAAAGCTATCTCATGTGAAAAAAAATTGCATGTTTACTCCTCTCTGTATTTGTGCAGTACAGCAAAAAGTGTCACAATTGCTCAGCCTCATCATCCATATTTTCAAACAAACAAAAAAACAAAAAAATATAATACAAAAAGAACAACAGCATGTATTCTTAATGGCATAAGAATAGGGTTGGGTGATATAGCTAGAAAAAGAATGTGAACCCTTTCAAATTAGCTGGTTTTCTGCATTTATTGGTCATAAAATGTGATCTCATCTTCATCAGTCACAACTAGACAAACACAATGTGCTTAACAACACACAAACAATTATAATCTTTCATGCCTTTACTAAACACATCCCATTAAACATTCACAGTACTGTGGAAAATGTAAGTGAACCCTTTAGTAACTGATCGATCCTCCTTTGGCAGCAACAACCTTAAAATAGTGTTCCCAGTAGCTGCAGATTAAACTTGCACAACGTTCAGAAGGATGTCTGGTGTGAACGGCTCTCTTGAGGTGATTCCACAGCATCTCTATTGGGTTAAGATATGGGCACTGACTGGGACACACCAAAAGGTGGATTTTCTTTTTTGAAGCCATTCTGTGGATTTACTTCAATGATTAGGATGCATTGGCCTGCTCCATCACCCTAACTCTACTGAGTTTCAGTTGGCAATAGGAAGAGTAGCCATAATACTAAATTGTCTCCATTCATAGACAATTTGTCTAACTGTGGACAGATGATGGTCTAAGCTCTTCGAGGTAACCCTTTTCAGCTTAATGCAAAGCAACAATTCTTGATCATAGGTCTTCTGAGAGCTCTTTTATGCGATGTATTGTCCATGTCAGCAGATGCTTCTTGTGAATAGCAAACTCAAAATGTTTTTAAGAGTCAAAGTAGCTCTAACCCACTCATTCAATATGGTTTAAGTAATTGGATGCCAGGTTTGCCAACTCCTAACTCTAATTAGCTTTTGTTGATGTCATTAGCCTAGGGCTTTACATACTTTTTCCAACCAACACTATCAATGTTTGAATGATGTATTCAATATGTACAAGAACAAAACAATAATGTTGTATAATATTGTATGTTATTAGTTAAAACAGATTGTGTGTGTTCATGTTTGAACTTCCTGAAGAAAAAACAAGATTTTAAGACAAAATTATAAATAAATGCAGTTATTTTCAAAGGGTTCACATACTTTTTCTTTCCATTGTATATCTCTAAATATGTCTTAAGTTGATAAACAGGTATATCTTGATAATTATGTATTTGCTCTGAAATTACTTAAAAGTTGTTTTTTTTTTAAAAGAAGCACCAGCTTTTCAACCAAAATAAAATTCTAGACACGTACATTTAAAATGTTTTATGCATGATCTAAAAATCATGAATCCTAAAAAGGCATATTTCCACCGTTTTTAACTGACTGAACACATGGAAGACCCATATTTAATCATTTCCATTTAAATGCACAAATAATACCTAATAAAATGTATTATTTACATACATATATTTTTACTAAAACATGTTTTCTGTGAATGAACAAGGTGTGCAAAAACGAACTAACTGTTTAATATATATATATATATATATATATATATATATATATATATATATATTAAAAAGTTAGTTCGTTTTATATATATATATATATAATTACTATATTTAATACTGAATTATTATTGGTAGTTATTTTATTATTTATTTTTATATACTATGCAATAGTAATTAATTGCACACAAATCACTCTGTACGTATGAACACAGAAGAGTGCGTCACCCGTTCAATCTGAAGCGCACAAAAAAACATGTAGGCTATTCCTTTAATTTAATCACAGCTTTCTGTGGTTTAAAAATCGCACGCAGCTATATCATCATTTTGCTGTTATTTTAATTAATGGTGCAGCCCTAAAGAATCATGATTTGTCTAATGATGCGCTCTTTAGTAAAAGTGCCAAATAAAAAGTGCATTAAAATGATTGTGATATTCATGATATTGCTTTATTTTATATAACCAGATAAATAATTGTGATGATATCCTAGCCCTATACAGCCCTACACAACAGTCCCCGCTTGTTCTTTTCAGTTTACTTGTGTTAATTTGGTTTTAGAAGGAAATCTCTCTTATCAATCAAAAATTTCACTACTCCCTCACACTCACTGCGTGTTGCCTGCTTGAGGAGCGAATGAGACGCAGAAACATGTTCTCATATTTCTTGCTCGGAAGGTTTTAAACATTAACATAGACATTTAAAAAAGTGAAAAATATATATGACATACACTCACTGAGCACTTTATTTTGAACAGCAGTACACTTATTCATGCAATTATCTAATCAGCCAATTATGTGGCAGCAGTTCAGTGCATAAAATCACGCATATACAGGTCAGGAGCTTCAGTTATTGTTCACATCTACCATCAGAATGGGGAAAAATGTGATTCAGTGATTTGGACCATGGCACGATTGTTGGTGCCAGATGGGCTGGTTTGAGTATTTTTATAACTGCTGATCTCCTGGGATTTATATGCAGAACAGTGTCTAGAATTTACTCAGAATGGTGCTAGAAACAAAAAACATCCAGTGAGTGGCAGTTCTGTGGACGGAAACGCCTTGTTGATGAGTGAGGTGAAGTCACTATTCTTGCCTATCCGAATAAGTTAATTGTCTTCGGGCACATCACTACCTACTTCACAAACTAATCTTAATATATAGAATCTTATTGTACAGTGTTGACAAATTGTTGTATTAGGTGAGAAGAAACAGACAGCACAGTACTACAAGAGACATTAAACTGGCACAGTGTATACGATTAGTTGCCATGGACAACTGTGAATTATACAGTTTAGTGGTCATTATACCAAAACATTTGACTGCAGACTGTGCGACTGACCAATCAGAACCAAGAATTTCTGAGAGCTGTGTATTAAGCAAAGTTTGCTTATGGCCATTATACTTGGAATGTCAATGCTTACAAAAGTTCTCCTGAGAGCTTGCTTCCTCTGACTTCGCACAATACAAATTTCCATTTCTGTCTGCTTCTAAATGAGTGAGAGAGAAGATCAAGTCAAGGTCAACTGCGTTTCATTTTCATTCTTTTTCATAAACAAATAAATTATATATGGCCTCTGGTTTCTCCTGCTTTCTCAGCTGTGTCAGTTTGGAAAGATGAGGAGAACCTGATTAATTGATTCCTCCTCTCAGATCAATGCAAACCAAGTCCTGCTCTTCAGCAATGCAAGGGGAATCAGCCCTCAGAGATTATTTCAAGATGTAGAACACCTCTTGCTCCCTCACTTCCTCACAGTCTGCCTATTGTTTTCTTGTCTTTTATCTCTTTGCTATGTGGAGAATAAACCACTTTCTTGCCCCAAACTGCAATTAGTGCAGACATGTGTCTGGGCAGCTGTGGAGAGCAGTCAGGGCCCCAGCTGTGCCGATGGGACAACAGGTGTCCACCTGGCATGACTGAATTATTCAGAGCTCCAGCACACTGAGGGCAACCAAACACATCTCACAAAGGACCACTATTTTTCAAAAGAAGTTACAATATTGAACCATTTCTAGCTGTGGTACTTGAGGACATACTGTAATCTCTAGTGCCGAAATGAGGCAATATCCATTTCCCCACCGATGAACATAGCAAATCTATTGGACAAGAATGTTATTGATGTTTTATTCATATCAGAACGGTCTAGTGTCACTTGTTAATCTCAGGCCAAGTGTAATGAAGTAGCTGTAATGTGGGAATTGTGATAAGCATATGGCAGGCAGTAGAGGCAGCAGTAATTTGGGACAATCTACCACCAATGAACAATGACAGAAATGGCCGCTAATGTAGTTGTTTCATTTTGTAATATTTACAGTGCAGCAGAGGGTTGTACAAACCCTCCAATTCTAAATTACTTTGAAATTGAAGAATGTGAAGAATGGGGGGGGGGCTATGCCTACATAACTGTCACTGTCTCTCTTAAAACCAGAACTGTCCCTTTAAAACAAATTGCTTTAAAATGAAAAATAATTACAATGTTACATCTGTGTAACAATCATGTAACAACTTCTATAAATCCTGTTAGGAACCAAGTGAAATGTACAATATGATTTAATTAGTGAACAGTTCTAAAAAACAAACAATGAAACATTGTCATGTATCGCCATTTTACTCATAAAAATCCACTAAAATTGAAAACTTACCTTTAATTGCTGCCTTAGATTTTTTAGTAAAATCATAGCGTTTCTAACCTTGTAAGTTCACTGCACCTTTTCGACCACTTTGAAATATAATACTGATTAATAAAATTAAGTTGGATATCAGAAAACTTAAAAAGTTTTGAAAGTATTGTAAAATGGATGGAAACAATGTTAAAGGGGTCATGAAAAACTTTTTTTATTATTATTATTATCATCATCTTCACTGAGGTCCACAGATAATGTTAGTAAAGTTTTTTTTGCACCAAAACAGTCTAAATTTTGTAATATATGATAATTGTCCACCCTGTCTCTGGCCCTCTGTCTGAAACACTAGATTCTGACTCAAGTGCCCCCTTAAAACTTCAAAGTAAATGCCCACTGTTCTAATTGACTAATATTGTGCAGCCCCTCAAATTAAGCCATATTTGAAACTCAATCGGAAGAGAATAAACAAGCTCCACAACACTATAAAATGAAATTTCAGGGTTTACACATAACGCACATCCAACACATTGCATAAATTAAACTGTTCACTTACTGTATGACAGCACCATAAACTATCAAAAAGTCATGTCATTTGAAAAAATCATGAATGAAATGGTCATTCATGAATGAGTGGTTTGCCATGGCCTTGGTTCCGCTGGTTTGTTCCAGTTTGTCATTACTTGTTCTCTCTGTTTGGTTCAGGTGTTGCTGGCTCACGTAATCAGCATTGACATGGAAGCCTTGATTGTTTCCATGGTAACGCTGATAATTCCAGCTTTCTGTGAGCAGCACCTGATTGCCATTAGTTCCCTGACTATAATAACCTCACTCTGTTTTCTGTCCATCGCTCGATTGTTGTTTGAGTCCCATTGCTTACCCCTCGTTCCCTTTGCCCTAGTGTACTTTGTATCATGTTCTGTGTATTGGTTACTAGTCTGTGCTGTGTGTGCCGGGATTGTGGTTACCATCCTGCCTGTTGCCTCGCCTCCTTTGACACTTCTCCTGAGTTTCTCCTCAGCAATACCTCTCTGCACCGGAACTGCTCTGCACACGACAACTATGCACATAAGTCTACAAACATACTACTCTTTCTATATTCCTTGAGGCTCTATACTACACGACCACAATGCACACAAGCCAACAAACACATTATCCTTCTCCACACTACAGTCTGTGTCGGGGTCACCCCCATTTGAAGATTTACCAGCATTGCTGTGTTGGTAAATAAATATCATATCATTGTCTCCACACTTGGATCTTATGTCTCATCCTTCCTGACAGGTTTATGTACAGTTTTGTGAGTTTTTAGAGTTTTTAACTGCCCCATCCTTCAATAACATTTCCTTTGCTTGAATCATAATATGACTGGTTCACAAGCAATCCACACTGATATGAGTCGAAAAATCATACAGTCCACGCTGAAATATGATGAAGACATATCCACATGACACACATACATAGTCCAAAGCATGGTGTGAACTAGATGCACACATCCAGTTTCCAGTATACAGTAAAATAGAGCAATTTTCCCTCCATAATCATGCACACCTCATGAGCTCCATAGAGACTCTGTATAAACACTAGATTTGAGTTTCTTATTCCTCTTCATTATAAGTGCCACAAATGAATGCTTTAATGAGACAATGGTGCTGGGGTCAGATGCTTAGAGCTATTTACTCTTAAGAGGATTTTATTTGCTGATTCATTTTCACATAATGGAAATTCTATTAAAGGGTCATTGGCAGTGCTTTTTAATTATAAACCTGAAAATGAAATACATTCCCACAAGCTTATATGTTCTTTGTTACTATGGTAACCATGGATCTAACCAGGGAGTATTTATGTGGGTGTGTGATAGTCAATAAGTAATATAATGTGGCATATACATGGAAGATTGTGTTTGTCTAAAAAGAGATTAAAGAAACACATTTGTAAATGTGCTAGATATTGCCCATTGTTTCAATTACATCCTATTTAGAGGGATGCACATCATCATCTAGAGACTCACTTTCCTAAGAGTATAAAATCAAAGTTTTCAAAACTTTTATTTTTACATAATACAGAAGTGATTTTGTTCCAGATATAATGTGTGTGAACAATTATGTCATATTCACATGGCATATGTCATGTAAGTATGTCTATGATTTTGACTTTAATAGATACATTAAGCACTGTAAAGCACCGATTATTTAAAAAAAAAAAATAATAAATAAAAATAACATGGAATCCATGTCTGGATTGAACAATTTCACAATCAATTAATGTTTCCTAAATAAAGGAACAATAATCAAAGAAGGCATTAATATTATAGTAACAATTTTCAACAATTCCTGCATAATAAGCTGACAGTAATGAATTGTGAAAGGTACTGCAATTTTATTTCAGGCAACACTTAATTTTTGTACTGTAGCTGGATTTTTGCAAGTAAACTACTCTTGCTGTTCTTGGGGGGAAATGAAACAGAAATAACAAATTGATGTTGGTGTGCATGATTAATCTATGAGTGTAACTTTGTATGAGAGAATTTCTCTCAATCTTTAATAGAGAAGCCTAACTTCATGTTTAAACAACCATGAGCCTCTCTCGCCGAGGACATTGGACATGAAAGCACAACAAAAAAGACACATCCAGGAGATGAATAGACAAGGAATGGATCAGGGCAGGCATACTGTACAAAAATAATAAAATAAAAAAACAAGACGAACACAACAAATGCCTCTGCTTGGCTAAAGAGTGTTTGCACTCTTTTTATCACATGCTATCAAGAAGAAGACTAAGCTGAGAGTCCTACACACAGTTCACCTCTTTTCTGGACCATTCAATGACACCATGAGCCACTCAACATAGTTCACTATTCATTGCATACTCAACATGTTTTACAATGTGTGTGCAATAAATGCCCCTATTGTCATTCTGTGTTCTTGTTTTCATTCCCTCATTCAATAGCCTACATATTTATACATTTGTGTATTTTTAAAGGAAAAGTTCATTGAAAGTTGCATTTTGTAATCATTTACTCACCCTCACGTCATTTTAAACCCATTTTAAAACTTTTTTCTTCAGTGACAAAAAAGGGAGTTACACTCACTAAGCACTTTAAAGTGCCAGATGTGGTCTTCTGCTGTTGTAGCCCATCCACCTCAAGGTTTGACATGTTGTGCATTCAGAATGGTTTTCGGCTAACTACAGTTGTATAGAGTGGTTTCTGAGTTACAGTGGCCTTTCTGTCAGCTCAAACCAGTCTGGCCATTCTCTGTTTTCCTCTCTCATTAACAAGGTGTTTCCGTCCACACAACTGCAGCTCACTGGATTTTGTTTGTTTGTTTGTTTTTGGCACCATTCTGAGTGAACTCTAGAGACTGTTGTGTGTGAAAATCCCAGGATATCAGAAATACTCAGACCAGCCCATCTGGCACAAATAATCATGCCACAGTCGAAATCACTGAGATGAAGCTCCTGATCTGTATCTCATGATTTTATGCATTGCACTGCTGCCACACAAGTGACTGATTAGATAATCACATACATATTTAAGTGCACAGGTCTTCCTAATAAAGTGCTTATTGAGTGTATTTATATATAGTGCATAAGACATTTTTACTACTTTTATGTTGTTGGTTTTTTTTTTTACCTTATCATTGTATTTAAGACTGCAGCTTGAACATTCTGCTAAACATCTCCTTTGATGTCCCAAAGAAGAACAAAAGTCATAAGGGTTTGGAATAACATGAGGGTGAAAATGAGAACAGAATATTTATTTTGGGTCACTATCCCTTAAATATCCCTTTTTGCTTTGCTGTACCTGGAAGGGAAATTGGGTAGTATGAAGAATGAAATTGGGAACTATGATGAATGGACCTCACAGGCATATGCATAGAAACATCTTTCATCAAGGAATAATGGATTTTGGCTTTTTGGTACCTCATTCGTTCCACTATGTGAGTGAACACATTGGTTTTCTATTTATATCAATGTCTGCTATTGTTTTGGAATGCTTGGAAGAAGTTAATTTGTCACAGCAATGTCAACAGTGTTTTTGAGTGACAAAGTGGTGGCAGAGGTTCTCAGTCTGACAACTGACATGAAGTTCAGCAGGGCAGTCCACTTGTTAATGTGACCTGTGATGTGGTGCCCTTTCTGCTCATCCAGCCAAACGAAGGTTGAACATGATTCGGGGGGGTGGGGTGGAGGGAATATGCCTACATAACTGTCACTGTCTCTCTTAAAATAAATGCCTGCAGATGAACCAAAGCTATATGACGGCAGATAGACTCTTCAGACTGGGTTCACCAGTTGCCTAGTCAGCCTGAAAAGCCCAGAGCC
Source organism: Moxostoma hubbsi (assembly GCA_032164185.1). Classification (NCBI taxonomy): domain Eukaryota; kingdom Metazoa; phylum Chordata; class Actinopteri; order Cypriniformes; family Catostomidae; genus Moxostoma; species Moxostoma hubbsi. The sequence goes on from JAVLUX010000010.1 coordinate 19,486,716, forward strand.
TTGCCGTTACAACTGTTGGTTTTGACAAAGTGGAGAATGACAAGGAGAAGTAAGGGTGTTGATCAAATGCTCCAGGCTCTTGTCGATGCCCCTTCAAGGGTGGAAAAAAGAAAGAAAAAATCAGTTTGACTTTGATGGACTGCATGTTTACAAGCTCCTAAAATATATGCAAAGAAATGCTTGGCCTTTTCAAGCTTGAGATCACAATTGTGCATTTAATTTTGAATACTTATTCCTTAATAAATTTGCCAAATTGCAAGACCCAACTCACTAATACGGAACTAAATAGATGGATTAAGATTTAGCATTTTATATTTACAAATCCTCAAGTTTTGTTTGACCCCAAGGCCATTTTAATAACTGAAAAATATACTTGAAGAATAAAAATGTTACATTACTTGTGTTTGAGGTCTTACCTCAGCAGTACATCTCTTTTGTTGTATTTTTCTACAGTGTGTTTTTACTTGGGTCAAATTGACCGCAAACAGAAACAGTGACCCCATTTCCACCTGTTAATAAGATACGTTTCTGGTAGCAGTGAAGTGCCACCCCCTCACCTGTCATAAACCAAGAGTTCAAACTTTGCTGTTTACAGAACTTCCGGTTGATATGGATTACTGGTGTGTTTGGCAGCCGCTCCTCCCACTGTTTAAATGTTTATTTATTTATTTTACTGGTAGCGTGGATTTTCGGAGCCTCGAAGTTTTACGTTTTTAAAGTCTGAGCACTACTTTAATTATTCTTCATTGCAATGTGGGATTACCTTTTAAACTTTGGACTGCTGTTATTATCTGTGAGCTTCCTGTGGTGGAGTCAAACTTGTTGTCGCCTTGCCCAGGATTTACATCACTTTGAGGCTACGGTGGATGTGGGTCCCTTCATGGCGTTAAGGTACACTGCACGGCAGCTACTGAATTTAAAATGGAACTATTTTTTGCCGAAAGACACTCATGAACATTGTCAAAACAATGGAATATTGCGTTCAAAATGCTACATGCATCGCAGTTCAAGACGCAGTTTTGTCTCATCATCTTTGACTGCCATCTCTATTCCACTGTTTCGGCAGAAAGACAAAAGACTGATTCATACTGGCATTGATTTTAACAATGTGTCATCGCTTCCATGTCTGGAGGTTTCCACGTCTTCTTCTCTGTTTCAGAGTCTGGTTAAAACTGTGTTATTTAATGCATGCTCAGTGAATAATAAGGCTCTGTTGTTATCAGGCCTTTTTATGCTTAACAGAAACATGCCATAAACAGAGTGATGGTTTCTTCTTTAATTAAATGACTCTGACGGGCTATGGGTTGTTTGAACTCCCACGACTCTCTGGCAGATGTGGGGGTATTATGGTGCTTTACAACCTAAAATACAACATAAGTCCTGTGTCTGTACCACAGTTCACTTCATTTGAGTGCCTCATTCTTAGTGTCTCTTCCCTTCACACTACCATCATCGCTACAAAGGCCTCCAAAGACTAATGAAGCATTTTTGACTGAGTTTGCTGATTTGTTGTCTCTGCTGTGCCTCAAGTTCAAGATAATTCTTATTTTAGGGCACTTTAACATCCACATTGACTCAAAAGACTCAGTAATGGCAAAGGAATTTCTGTCTTTATTGGAGTGTTTTGATTTGACCCAGTTTTTTGACTGCTCTACACACAACAAAGGTCACACCTTAGATCTTGTTATTGCAAATGGTTCTTTTGTGTCTGAGTTTTCCTCTGTTGATTTAAGTCTTTCTGACCATTTAGCCATCTTTTTAATATGGAACTACCAAACATTAATTCTTCTTCTCATACTGTAAAATATCGTAAATGGAAATCAATTGATTTGTCAGCTTTTACAAACTCTATCGTTTCTTCTTTACGTGGTTTTTCTTTTTCTGATCTTCTTGAAGACAAGATTTATCTGTTAAACACTGTTCTCTCATCTGGTTTAGATGATTTTGCTCCACTGAAATCTCTTCCTTGCATTCTGCTCCCTGGTATAATGACAATCTGTGCTCAATGAAGGCTGCTTATCATAAAATGGAGCAAAAGTGGTATCTTTCTGGCCTGAATTTAAGCGTGTGGGAATGTATATAACCAACTTAAATGATTATAAAGAAGAAATGAGATCAGCCAGAACCTGTTATTTTTCTGAAATAATTTTAAATAATCAAAATTATCTGAAACATCTATTCAATACTATTAATAGATTGCTCAAATACAATTGTTCTTCCACCTTGCCTGCATCACCTCCACTATGTATCATGTTTTTTTAGACTTTTTTAGCATTAAGATAACACTGTTCAGAAAAATATTCTTGCTACCACATCTGTTTTTTCGGTTTCATTTCTCATGTCTTGTTTCTCTTGTACACCTCTCTCAAATTTCTCTCAACTCCACCATGTTACTCTAAGTAATGAGGTATCACGTATGAAAGCTACAACTAGCATAGTTTATCCTCTACCGACTTGTCTATTAGAATCCGGTTTTGCCTCTCGGAGTCCCATTGTTTTGGACATAATAAATGACTCCTTGTGTACTGGTGTTGTGCCTGCAGCATTTAAAATTGCTGCTGTAATTGCAGTTTAAAAAAAAAGCCTAATATGGATTTGGACAATTTGAGCAACTTCCATCCCTTTTCAAATCTTCCTTTCCTTGCAAAAATCTTAGAGCGAACTGTTGCCTCTCAATTACACAATCACCTCATTGTCAATGATCTCTTTGAGAAATTTCAGTCTGGTTTTCAGAAATTTCATAGAACAGAAACGACTCTAGTCAAGGTCACTAATGACTTGTTAATGGCTTCAGACTCAGGCTCTTTTTCTATTCTCATCCTTCTTGATCTCAGTGCTGCTTTCGACACTGTTGATCACACTGTTTTACTCACCCATCTTGAATCTCTAGTGTCTCTTGAATTTGGTGTCTCTGGTACTGCATTAAACTGGTTCAGGTCCATTCTCTCTGATCATAGGCAGTTTGTCTCTCTAGGTGGTTACAGGTCTGAGAATGGTTCAGTCCACTCTTGTGTCCCACAGGGTTACATTTTGGGCCCTTTCCTTTATAGTATTTATATATTTTTCCTCTTGGTCAGCTTTTAAGGTCTTATTTATCTTTTATATGCACACGACACACAGATATACATTAATTCTAAACCTGGTGAAAATCTGGCAGATGCCTTTTTTTTTTTTTTTTTAAACTGCATTTCTCAGATAAAAACTTGGATGGCTCAAAATGTTTTTGTCTTAACAGTAATAAGACAGAGGTTATGCTTATTGGATCTCCTCACCAGCTTCGGAAGGCTGGATCCTTAACTCTGTCCATTGAGGGCTCAGTTTTGGTGCTTCAAACAAATATGAAAAATCTGGGTGTTATATTTGATGCAAATTTGTCATTTGATCCGCATGTAAAAAATACTGTTGAAACATAATTTTATCATCTCAGAAACATTGCTAGGCTGTGCCCCATGTTATAATTCTCTGTGGCTGAAAAGCTGATCAATAGTTTTCTCTCCTATTGATTATTGCACTGCTCTCCTTGCCGGAGTCTCAATATTTACATTAAATAAATTGCAATATGTGCAAAACTCGGCTGCCAGAATCCTGACTAGGGCCAGGGCAAGTGATCACATCACTCCTATCTTGGAATCCTTGCACTGGCTCCCTGTCAGGTTTCGTGTTGATTTAAAAATTCTTATGCTTACCTACAAGGCTTTGCATGGCTTGGTTCCCCAATATTTGTCTGAGCTTTTAATCCCGTACAACCCAAAGCACGATCTCCGCTCCTCAAAATCGTTTTTTAAACTGTTCCTCAGACTCGTTTATGCTCTATGGGTAACAGGGCATTCTCTTCTTATGCTCCAAATCTATAGAACTCTCTACCCTAAGAACTTAGAGAAGTTCAATCTTTTAGTGAATTTAAATCATACCTTAAACGTATTTTATCTAGGAGGCTTTTAATTGATACTGTTGTATTCAATTAATTTAATACTATCACTTTATTTACTGTGTCATATCATTAGTTGTTTGAGATGCATGTTTTATCCATTTGTATTAATCTCTGTATTTTTATATTTTATTTTTATTTTTCCTATCTATTTAAAGCGCCTTGAGAGGCCTCTTTAAAGGCACTATAGAAAATAAAGTTTTTTATTATTATTATTATAATTATATTACGAGAGGTTTTAAAAGCAAATCTGAAAATAAAAAAAGTGGATACATACAAAATCATGAGAGCTTCACAGATCTCCTTATGTGTGTCTGATATCAACACAGATGTCAAGCACGACCACCAGAAGCTCCTTTAATACAGGTAATACACTCAAATAACAGATCATTCTTCTTGACATATTGCATTTGTGCTTAGATTAACTTTCAACCGCATCTAGGAGAAACAGTGCAACTGTTTTATGATTTCTTTATCTTTTCTGACTTTGTTGTGCTTTATTATCAGTAACTGTGCAGTAAATCTCTAATAAAGTGATTTATGTTTTTAGTCTGCTAAAACACAGGGACACAAACACACAGAAATGTAAAAGTTCCTGGACTGGCTAAAAAAGAAATTTATTGACAAAAATTGAAACAAGTAGTATAATGCTACAGTATATGATATGAGTTTTAATGAGCTAGCTAGTCTAATCTACCTCCCTGAAAAAAAAGGCGAGTAGAAAAATAATGTTCTATAGTTCATTGTCATTATAAAATCATAAAGATACACCAAACATACACAATTATTAACCTCAACATACAGAACTTTGCCAGCTACCAAGAAACAAATTAGTTACCTTGGCATTGGCATATTGACAATCGTGATTTACCACACACTAAAGCCATTCCACCAGAACAGTTGAGCATGGTTAAGCATGGTTAGCTAATCGTGCCGTGCCAAACCGTGCTCACGTGGAATTGCTACTGGAACAGTTTCTCACCAAGTTTAGAACTGTTCAGCCCAATGGTGGAAAAGAGGCTAATATCTTCTATATAACTAGTTTTTGATTAGTTCAGATCAATGTATTAAACAAATATGAAGGAAAAATAGAGCTTAATTGCTAAATTACTACTAAGACATACATCGTTGTAGTATCTGGGTCCAAAACATAAAAACAATCAAGTCAATCTCAACAGAACATGTTAATTAAGTATGGCCTACTATCATTAATCTAACCACAATTATTGAGCTTCAGTTTGTCTTAACATTATTCTGAGTCAGCACTCCTAAACAGACTATAGAAGAGCATGGAAATTGGATTTTTAAAAAAAAAAAAAATGAGTTTAGGAGTTTGTGGGCATCTAGTGCATTCAAACTGCATGATGTGAGGTTTTCAAGAGGCGAGTCAATGGTTTACCATGCTAAATCTCAAGCATGACTGCTCCCCTAGCATGGCCTCCACTTTCCCTCTCCACTCCGCTTTGGGCAGAAAATGTATTCTTGGCCAGCCTTTTTCTAGGGATGAAACAGGATCTATCTGAGACTGTCAAATCAGGCTGACTGCAGTCTTCCGCCCAACACAATAAGTGTTTAAGCTGACATAAGCCATTACCTCCCTCAACCACTCAAATGTGCACCAAGCCAAGAGAGATTGTGTCATCCCCTGTTTTGACAACCAGCACCAGAACTGTCCTGTTTGTAATGATACTTTATGTTGCTCATTGGATCGCCATAGCCTTGGCACCGCTGTGTCATTAAAAATAATGTTTACAGTAAGCCTATGGGATTTCATCCCAGCTAGAAGACTCATTAAGCACATGACTTAGCTAAGGATGTGTTCATTAAATGGTCTGTACACGACATCTGTATCTCCATCAGCTATCAAAAAAGCACAGACTGTAAAGAGAAAAGGTGCTTACACAAACAAACAGAGAGGACAATTCACTAACGGTAAGGTAAATCGATCGCGTGGTTTATTTATCACACTCTGTCTGCATTGTTTTAGTGCCCGTTTTGCTAAAGGAATTATGCAAATCAGCTGACAAAGCAAACACAACCAAAAATGTCCACCAACATCTCTTTTTGTGAATAATGCGCAATCTATGATAAGCAAGCCAGTGAATACACTGAAAAGAATGACTATGACTTCATTTAAATACAGTTCATCGCTATTTCAGTACATTTAGTATCTGGTTGAAATTAATTGCATTTGGTTCAGAAATAAGATTCAGGGTTCTGTGCAAAAATACACTGTAAAAAAATTCTGTTAAATTTATGGTTCCCAGAAATTCAAGGTAAAAATTCAGCAACACTAAAATAATGCCATAAATAATAACTAAACAACACAACATGTAACATAAACCACCCCAAATGCACATTGCTGATATCAAAAGTAAGAAGAAACATAAATATTTAAATCAATGGGTCACATAGACATTTCTGGGAAATGTTTCATTTTATCAATAATTTACCATAAAACTACATGCATTGTCTTGCTAAATACATTTAATTAACTATACATGACATTAACTATAACTATAAATCATACTTTTAGACTTCTAAAAAAATATTTTATCATAAAATTACATGTATTGTCTTATTAAATTAAACATAAGTGTTCAAAATATATGGTAAATTAACCAGAAAACCAGTTAGCATATTTTCATAATTTTTCTGTTCCTGTTTAGCATGCAAAAAAAATGCCATAATTCTTTAGTGAATTCTCCCCAGAGTTGTTAAATGAGTACTAAACAAGAGGAGACTGTGTTTTGAGCTACTACACATTTGCACATTTTACTAATGGACCTTGTCTGTGCCATTGACAGTCAGCATCAGGGATATCTGGAAGTGGTGAGTTATTAAATTTGGTTGTACTGAAACTTGTTTTCACCTGGATCGTGAAGAACTGCATTGATCCACAGCTGGAGAGAACTCAATATTCTCTTTTCATGACCTCTGAAAAAGCCCTGAAGTCATTATCAGATTGAGAAGTTGGTCAGGATAAAAAGGTTCTAAATTGGTGGGTGCCTGCTGTATATTGACTAGGCCATATTGATTTCAGGGTCCAATGTATGGCTAATATGACACAATACTCTCTGTACTAAGAAGGACTGTAAAGAATTAACAAACGTAAACAGTATGCATAGTAACTAGCTTAAGTTGAAATGCAAGCATTACAGTTTAAAAAAAGAATATCTGTCCTATATAATGCTTTTCACTTATCAATAATGCCCAAGCTAAACATTTGGAAAATAGAGTTTCATACTATTTCAAAGGTCAGTGATGTGTTTTACCCTGTGCAACTGACAATTTCCTCTTTCTCCACATTACTCCTTTGAACCTTGCAGAGTCCTCCATGCCTTGTCCATAAGAAAAAGCCTCCGCTACGCTCGTAAACTCCTCTGGGGGTGATTGTTAATATGTTGTCTCCTAGGGCAAGTTTTACGATTCTGCACTTTTTAATGACTTAGACTCTCCTCCTTTGCAGTCCTATTGCTATTCACTTTATGCAAATTCTACCCAAACTAAAATCCAATGGACTATGTCAGTGAGGTAAATCAAGCGGCAGTTTTTATCTCGTTGTCATTACAAATGTGGCAGATGTATAACGAGCCATTAGAATGATAAATCTGATACAATGTCTCAACACCACTACACAAGCATTATCTTTCTGTTGGGATGTGCTGGTGCAGAGAGCTTTTTGAAACAAAAACAATAAGGTTGTGGGCGACAGAAAGGATCTAGGGGTGTGAAGAAGAATAGATAGTGGCATAGTGTCAAAAGAAAAGTAGCTACATTTGATGTTATGATATCTTTGTACTACATGTATGATTGCATGTGTGTTTATATATAGCAATGTAAATAAAAACAAACCGATACATTACTTTAACAATCGTCCCTTATTTGGATTAATATATTTTTTCCTCTTTTTTTTCTTTTTTATGTAGGCTTAATGTTATATGTGAAGTCTTTTTTTGGGGGGGAGATATTCTAGTATAGTATAGTATTCTTTAGATACATGTGGAGAGCTTATCCTCTTTAGATGTCCTGGACATGTCCTGTCCTTATGATAAACATGCATAATTCATAAGATGTGCTACAATAAATTGCATACATTAATCACACGACCAAAGAACATTAGGTCATTTAGAAAATTCAAAGACACAACAACCAGTGATCAAATTAAGGGAGGCTGAGAAGAGTACAAACTCAGCTGTGTGATGTATTTACTGAATGGTACTGTTGGAGAGCGGAGAGGCTCCCCATATGAACATGGAGGGTGACATGCTCTTTAGAATCAAAGCCATTTAGGGTGCTTTCACAATGGCAGTTTAGTTATAAAACTAACACATAAAAACTGCATTATAAAACAAAATTGTAGGGTTTACACACAACACACACATCTGAATATATTAAGCTGTTCATCTCAAGTAAAACAGTTAACACTCAACACCATAAACATTCATGAAATTTGAAATATTCATGAATGAAACTGCTTACTTACTGTTTTGCATCGGGTCCAAGTGTTTTTAACTGCCTTGTCCTTCAATAATAGTTTCTTTGCAAAGCTTGATTCATATTATGACTGGTTCACAAGCAATCCACACTTATATGAGCCAAACATACATAGTACAAAGCACGGTGTGAACTAGACGCATACATAAAGCATAACATTGTCTGAAACGTATCAAAGCGGTCAACAATGTCTATCTAGAACATGTTTCATACACCAACAATTAAAAATAGCGCAAATGGGCTCAAAACAACAAGAGGAACAGCAGCTGAATGAATCTAAACTGCTTCTCCTTTTCAGAGTTGTAACTTGACACTTGTCTTTTAAAAGCAGCCCAAGATATGTATCAAGCAGTCAAAGATATCTGTCTAGTGCATTAATATATAGCTTGAATATATACAAAAATAACCCAAAATAGACTAGATGAGTCCCATAGGCCTTGAAGTTTTTTTCACTGTAGAGGCTGTCATGAATTAATGTTCCCCTAGTTATGTAGAGTAGTTGCGGAAGCTTGGTTTCAATAAATGCTTTCATTGCATTGGGGAGTGTTTTTATAGTAGAAAGAAGTCTTAAATATCAAAATATCAAGGAAATGTTATTCCTCATGACATGACCCCTTTAAAATTAGTTTAAAAATAAATAGAACATCACATCCATGCCTCACCCATGATTAGTTTTAACCAATCATATATTATCTTCGACTAGGTGAGTTCTCTTAGATCACTAATTTCAGAGGTCTGCACAAACATGAGAATAATCACCAAATGAACACATCAGCAGAACAAAATCTTCAGTGTATTTTGTAATAATTATTGGCCAACTAAAATTATCCTGCTTGCTTTGTTTCTCCAGCTACAATTTTTGTATTCCTACTACCAATTATTGTGTATGTATTTATTATGTATTTGGTCTCAAACTCCAATCTGTCTAAACTAATCTCAGATTATAGGCCTGGATGATTTATAGCAGAGATAAACTATCGGTTGATCAAAATGATTTTTACTATGATTCATTCAATAGGAACATTTATGTCTGCTTCAGAGATATAAATGGCATCTGTTGACATTGTGACAGATTTATTAAAAGAGTGCCTCTTATTTTTATGACTTTATTATCAAAGGTAGCATAATCACATTAATAATTCATATGAAGTGTATTTATAGTCCTTGACACCATATAGCATATTTCTAAACTATACTGTAAATTAAATATAATGGCACCAAAAAAAACAGCATACTGTTTCATTAACCTAAATGTTAACTATATATATTATGTGCAGCCTTCCACCAATATAAATAACAAAGCACACCACATTTTAATCATATTTGCCTAAACTGATGAAGTTCTATTAATTACCACTCAACAACTCCAAGTAAAAAATCATTATAAAATGACTTTCATATACTTTCAAACACTAATTAGCAAACACTGTGCTGAGAACACACTTGCAGCAGATGGGTGCCCATGTCAGCCAATTTCAGGAACCAGCAATTACACACACATTAGCATTCATATTTGAACAGCCTCCCACCCGTCAGAACGATCTAGAATATAATCATACCACTGTGTTCAGTATCTAAATGTGGTCAACTGGTTATCTGGAATGTCAAGCTAGCTTTCCCTCAGGGTGCAATAAATAAATAAAACATCCCAATGTTCAAATAGCAAGTGTAAATTGTTTATGTTTGTAATCAAAGCACAAATATTGGTAACATCCTCTATGTATGCCTCAGGGAAGATTTTAAAGTTCTCTGTCGTCAGCATAAGTTTTAATATAAATTCTTGCTCCCTCAGTCACCAGTGGTATTCAATACTAAACTTATTTGCCTAGGAGTAATATGCGCACATCTTCAGTCATCAGTTTGCAGATGTATTCATCATCAAACAATCATTTGAACATTGAAATACTGTATATCTCACATTTCTGGGATGGAAGTCATTAGTATCGAGAATATCCTTAGTTCACTCTTTAGTGAAGATTCGTCATTAAGTGTTTCACCGTGCTGTCTCAGTAAAGAGCTTACATAAATAAAGAACAATCAAGCGTCCTGTTTTACCTGACCTGAACATATAATTAAAGGAATATTTCACCAAAAAAATACAAAATTTTCTCATCATTTACTAACCCTCATGCCATTTCACATGAGTGTTAGGGCTGAAATGATTAGACGACATTATCAACAGCATCGACAATAAAAAAAAATGTAAACAAAAATGTACCTTGTCCAATAGTCGTTTGATCTCATTTAACATAGCATGAGACCACACTAAACAGCTCACAGTCAAGATGCACTCTAAACTTTCCAAACAGCTTCAGGTGATGTTGATCGCAAAGTATGCAATTATAATGCAAAAATACTAAATAAGAAAATACAGAAGCACTCTCGTTGTGGAATAAGTGGAGCTGAAGCTGCCGCTCCTCTAAAGAAAAACTTGTGTGTCGAGCATCTTTAAAGGAAACACCCTGGTGTTTCATCTTAAATGCAATTATATTAAATGAATTATAGCTTTTTAAAGTTCAAATAAAATGGAAGCAGATCATGTAAATAAATACAAACTCTGAAACTGGAAATTCTCTGTGCGGCCAGTGCCTCTTCTATGAGTTGCACAAATGTCCAGATCTAAGGTGGAGGGATCGAAACATAAACCTGGCTGATGCACACTCTGTCATGGGGATGCTCATCCCTCAGACCTACTGAGCTGAGATATATTTCTATTTTTCTTCCAAATGTGTTCTGTTGAAGAAAGGAAGTCACATACATCTGGGATGGTATGCTGGTGATTAAATGATGAGAATTTTCATTTTTGGGTGAACTATCCCTTTAAAATAAAAGTACAAAACATGAACATTTAATACAACTGATCAATTACTAATAAGAGAGCACACTATAACAGTCAATCAGTTTGGGCCCTGGAATTAAATACAGCTGACAAGGGACTTCCCTAGTATTTGTTTTTAATGGTTTTAATAAGGGCCATTCATTAACTCAATCAGTCAATCAATTAGACAACCAATCAGACATCCAATCTCAATATCAAATTGGTGCTTCAACTCATCAGTGTACAGTGTACTGCATCTTTGATACCAGTTTGGTTAACTACAGAGACCAAATTCTCTTTTGTCAACAACACATTTAAAATCTTATACTCATCTTAACTGTATTACACTCGTATGTCTATATATTGCTTTGCATGAGCAATTTAAAACAACCCATTATGAAACACATCTGACACTTAAGCCACATTTTAAGAGTATGAAATATATTGCATTAATTTACAAAACATCAAACCATGTCTCATTTGCCATCAAATTATGCAAAACCTTTTCTCAGAACTAACTTTAGATTTAGTGCAATTATTTTAGACAAAACTGACACCAATGAATTGTTTAGTGGATGTATGAAGTCAGTTTGCCTCAAGTTCAAACAGATGTAGTTCATCACAATAATTATGGACATTTTCAATTAACTTTGATAACCAGAAAGTGTTTTTGCCTTCATTTTGATATATCATTTAAAACCATACATACATCTTCTTATAATATAATATAATATTTTGTTTGAAAAATGTAATTGGTTTGAAATTGGCTAATGCAATTACATTCATAAATTTTTAAGTGTGGCTTAAGTTTCTCCAATCATTTTGGGGCCATAATTTTATGAAGGCTAGAGATTTGGTTTTTAGACCAAAATTCGAATGGTGCCACATTCATCTTTATGAAGGCTTTACTATAAGTTTTGAACAGGGTGTAACAAAGACCCTTTGAAATTTACAGTGAACACAAACTCTCACAGACCACTACAACTCATATAACACCACTGACCCTTGCAACCCTTTTTTAGAACAATCTGCTTAAACATAAATATCTCCCAAAGTTCATCACATCTCATTATTGGACCAAAATGGAATGCAAATGTAACTCATGATATGTGTTTACAGTTTCATTTCACATTGTGCAAGTGTAGATATCCTAAAAAGATCAAATGGACATGTTTGGAAATACATTACAATAGATGCTATATTATTTTGTAAAATGCACATTAGAACATCACTGTGATCAAAAGATTATGTATTCTTATATGTCGCAGATCTGATCAAATAGTAACTTTGCTATGTTAACAAACATAATAGCCATCAGAAAAATGTACTCTACATAGTACAAAGTAAAAAGAACTAAGTCCCAGCTGACATCTCACTTTCCATTTAAGTACTGCACAGGCTATTTTGCTTAACTTGGAAGTTAATAAAAGATGTATGCAGTGGCAATATGTGTTTTAGGTTTGTAATATTGGTGGCTTTCAGCACAAACCACTGAATCATCCACAGTTTGGAGTTTTACCTATCAATTTCCAACAGGCTCCTGTACAACCCGTATCCATCAATATTACAGTAGCACTCATTGCATATATTACTGGGTTTTGCAGACGAATGCTCCAACTTCACCAATATTCTAGCGGAATAAGTGTGTTCTTTATTCCATTTGCTATTCTCTTATTGACCTCAAAAGTATTCAAACACTTTTGGATGCTTAAGTCATGGTTAAAATATAAAATATCAAACCAAGTGGCTTCTGTTTACAAATGATGTCAGCGCTTATCTCACAACTTACTTCACTTTTATTTACTATTTAAATATTTTAACCAACTGGTCTAAAAGTGAATTTTTGTGAATGAATGAAGTTTATTTTAAGTTCACACAAGTGTCCAAGCAAAGTCACTATAGGATTAGTTAATCCATTAACTATTGACATTTTTGAGTACGTTTGAGTGTCAAAATGCTTTTGTCTTTGTTTTTCTAATTTAAAGCCTCTTGCTATGCTTGTGCTATCTTTCTCACAAATACAAATGCCAATAGGTCTCATGTATAAAAAAAACAAAAAACATTCATAAATTTTTAATTGTGGCCAAATACTTTTAGGGAGCACTGTAAGCAGTCTATTTAATTTATCTAGAGCAGTTGCTTTTCAGATACAATGATTCGTCAGGCATGAGCCAAATTAATTTTCAAGTGAGTATTTAAAATGATTCACACAATTTCAGTTTCTTAACAAAGCAATTGCTGTAGTGCTCCAGATATGTAGGACAACCTTGATGTAAACAACTGCAAACTTTCAGAACACTGCACCGCTGTAAAGGCAATTACTTCCTTTGACCTTGTTTTTTTCCCTCTCACTACGTCCTTATAAAACGAAGCCACAGAAACTGCATGTATGCGATAGGCACCTGCAGGCATGTGAAAGCCAACATCTTTTCATGTGCGCAGTGGTGTGCAGAGGAATGGCATGGGCGCCAGATAGGATCAAAGGCAGCTGAGTGATTGGCAGAGTTTCCACGAGGCAGAGACTGATTGAGTCTAACGTACCGCATGCCAGCGTGGTGCATGCCCCGACTGGAACCTAGGTAAAATAAGCAATCAACATTACGGGCCCCTTGAGAGCCTCGAAAGAGAGAGTTTGTGTGTGAACAAAGCATTGATTCTGTGTTACTAATGAGGGGACAAACACCAGCCAATGCCTGTCGTGTCCTTGCCTTTAACCTTTACTCTAAATAGATTATCTACTGCGTGACAGCGTAAAGCTAAGTGTGGGGTCCCCACCTGCATGTTCACTTGTGTCAAAAGCTTGAGGGTTTGGTGTACCATAAGGACAGTGCGTCTGACAGGTGCTCAGTGGTGCATTTAAGAAATGGACCCTAATGCACAAATGGGAAACTTGTGAACAGCTTGCTGTTTCACCATTATAGAGCAGAATCACTATGCAAAGGACACAGTTAATTACAGCCCTTTAGTTCCATCAGACCCTCAGATAAGTTTGGAGTGCCACCTCTTGGCTGTATGTTTTCAAACAGCAGGAAAGCAGGAAGTACTATAATTTCACAACAGAAGATGACTTTCTTTGTCTGTTACTTAGTTCCACAAACAGCCTTGTTCTCTTGAATAAATAAAGTCTGTATGGATAACTTTGACCTTCTGCTAACTTCAAGTGTGACTTCCTACTGAGCCTTCCATTCCTAGGAAATAATCAGGCTGGATGCTGATGAAGTATTCCCCTGGTAGGAAGTTAAAAGTGGTTTGGTTCCTTCATGTTACAGTAAGACATGATTATATCCTAATGTCTCTAGTGAGGATGAAATTTTAAACTTCTCTAATTTCACCATGCCACATCACATGGGACACTTCAATGCACTAATGTCTGTGGGATCCATTCATTCAGCCAATGAGAGATTGGGTCATTCCAGCCTCATTTAAATTATATTAGAGGATAAATTACTACTATTATGAACAGGAAGCCTTAATAACATTCTACAATCCAATCACAAGTTTTCAGAAGCTGTGTTGGCTGAAGGATGGAAGGATCATGAAAGAGGTTTAAGTCTGGAGTGTTTCCAACTTGCACGGTAACCTCCTAAGCCGGTCTACCATGCAAATCCCTAATCAAGTGGAATCAGGGCAGACTGTACCAACTAGAGAAGTCAGAATTTTGTATCTTTCTCTCCTTTCAATATCCTTAAGGGTTCACCAAAACTTCCAAAAAGTGCAAAAGTACACAGCTATGCAGACATTCACACTTGTATTTTAATGAAAGGGTGAGACAGAACTCAACATAGTTTATCAAGTTTACCATATAGACACATGGGTCATTAAGGGTGTTAAAATACTTTCTCTTTACCCAGCTTACTATACGAAGATAACTAATTAAGCAACTCGCAGTTTGATTCTCCTGAAAGGTGTAAACACTTTTGATTATGACTCTGTTACACTATCACAGTGGTACAAGAATTACACATTTCAGGCATTATTTAGGAAAAATTAGCAGAACAACTGTGTGTGTGTAAACTAGGGTTGCCAACTTTAAAACAAGCAAATATGAGACGTTTAGGCATTTTGAGTACTTTGATTGCAGATAGAGGTTCCCTTGAAGCGTCCAATATTGGGGGGAGCTGAAGTCCCCCTTGAACAATTTGCTGCTTCAATACAGGACAAATAGCTTTCAATATGGGACATCTCGCCCTCTGAATATTTCACCTTCTGTCAATTAGGGGTTTTCCTGTTCCCCCTCAAGCATAACTTCACTAAAATATGTGACAATAAGCAGCCCATTCGGAACAAAAACACGGGACATCTCAGCTAAAAGGGGACAGCTGGTGACTCTTGTGTCAATTATTAGTAAAACCCTTCTTGCGTAAACTCTCCCATTGAATTCAATGGGAAAATGTGCGTAAGAATGTATTTATGGATTCATAAGCTATTTACACGCACATTGGTTTTGCTCGTAGTTCATGAATATGGCTCTTCAACTTAAAGCATCTGAGTTTCCTGTTTACAGCATGAACAGGTGGAAAAGTGACTGCTGCTCATTCATTCGTGGAGGGACTCATCCCTAGTGATATTTACAATGCTGCCCTCACAAATGCTGTCACTTTGCCTGGATGTGGAGGGTGTCAAGAGAATATAAACCACAAATGCCAATCACTTTAGTCTTGTTAGGTAAATTCAAAGCAGGAAACCTCTACCTGTTTCTTTCAGAACACGAATGCTTTAATTCTCTGCAATGCCTTGAAAAAATGAGACAGGAGAAAAGACCTCATTAAAAAGGTTCCTATCACACTGAGCAGAGCAAGGCAATGGTTATCTGGCATTTAAGAGTAAATAAGAGGAGGGAGGAAAGAGGAGGGAGGAGGCTGCGTAGGACAGGAACGCATGGCCCACTGAAAATTGGTGTCAGTTCCCCAAATTAGTGGCTATGCTGTGAATCCGAATGGATTCATTTGAGCTTGATCATTCGTGTCACATGATTTTGTCCTTGCATCATTTCCCCCATTCTGAGCATACGGTATTGAGAAGTCATTTGACATTTCTGGGTCAAAGCCTATTGCCAAAGCTTTTTCTCTTTTTTTCTCTTTCCCCCTCAAAAAGGTGCCGTATGACTCCTGGCACATAGTTATTTGCTTGAAGTGTGCACATGTGGATGTACAAGCATAGATGAAGTACAACAAAAATGCCTCTGTGACATTCTGTGGTGCCTTCAAATGGTGAAAGTGGATTTCATTCTCTAAATTTGGCCATATCCCAGGATTCACAGGAAAGCCTACTCGGGCTGAAAGCTAGGCCTGACCTCTGGGGGCATATTGCACTTTGCTTTTGGTGCTCTGAGGATTGATGAGGGCTTCCAGTCAAATCAACTGAGGTAGCATGACCAGCCCATAGCTGTCCAGGGGGTTGTGAACTGAGGAAAAAAGAAAAGAAGAAAAAACAAAACAAAATGAAATAATAGAAAGAAAAAAAATCAGCACCAAGGTTTGGAAATGCTTCAAAGAAAATCTCTTATTAAGACGATATCCCACAAATTCGCAAAAATTGGGTGCCACTTCTGCACACGTTATTTCAGTGTAACAATCGTATCTTATTCACTTCCCGCAATCCAGTTTAACAAGCCGCTAAACTCACTGAAATAGGGTTATGCCATATTTAAAGGAATATTCCAGGTTTAATACAAGTTAAGTTTAATCGAAAGCATTTATGGCATAATGTTGACTACCACAAAAATAGACTTGTTTTCCCTTTTCTGTAAAAAAAAAGAAAAGTGGTTACTCTTTATTATAAGTAAATGGTTATAAAGTATTTGTAAAGCAGTATTAATTAGTAAATTGATCATTATAAATTATTATTCCTACATTATTACTACAATAATAGGCTATGTCCAACTAGTTCGTTCTTCATTTATATTCATTGTAGAAAATGATTTATTATCGTTTAATAAGTTAATTCATGAACAGTTTGATCATGTTTTTTTATCCTTAGTAAACAACTTGTTAATCTTACCCAACTGATGTATTTTAGTTGATGCAAACCTGTGGTAAAAAAGTGTTTATTAGAGCATAAAAAAGGCACAAATTCACAGTTAATAAAAAATTATATATGTAATTAATTGGGTATACATTTAAACTTAATGTATTTGTTACTGTTTTAGTAACACGTACTATTAAAGCCATTGTTACTTTATAAATGTCACAATAAAACATTGACTAATTGCTAGCTAAGCATTTCCGTGACCTAATCTAAAGTGAGAACTGCCTATGCCTAATTAAACATTTATTAATGATCCGTTACTCTGAAAGCTTGGCCATGAAATAATTGTCGCATAGCATCTCAGTAACGAAGGCTCAAAACGGACACAACACATAGGTACAGGAATAATAGTGACAGAGGAAACATTCAGAGATCCTCAAATGGCTCAAACGCATCTTTGCATTTTCCATCATATTAAGCTTTATGAGCGGACTTGTTCTTATTATTTCTTGGATTACCAATTAAATTTACTGTATAATTCAGCTTCATATGTGGACCTGCAATAAATATTTCATTAAATGTAATCCGATTCCAGAAGGAAAGTCAAAATCCCACCAGTAGTGTCTGTGCAAGCCCTCTGGAAACAGCCAGCATGTCACCAAAATCACATGACGGTCACATGACAGTGATGAAATGGCAAATAAAAAAACTATAATAATAAAAATAACATAAGAACAGAAATAGGAAACGTTACATGCTTGAATTTCAACAATATTTTGCTAATAAAGTGCCTATTAAACTTCATTAGTGTTAAGTCCCTTAGTATTGTCATGCAGACTGATGCTGAAGTGTACAAGAGATGGTGTCACACCATACATGTTACTTTTCTCAGTGATGGGCTGGATGGAACAATCATAGTCATTTGTGGTTACTGAATAGGGCATTTTATATAATATTTTTCTAGAGATTGAAGAGGTGGATTTGTATCTCAAGTACCAATCCTTGAGGTAAAAAGATACAAGCACAGTATTTAACGTACAAATGTCTGCAGTGTGACAAAAACTTCCTATACTGGTTAACAAAGAATTCAACTTTCAGGATTCAGACCAGGAAGCACCCACTTCAAGAAGACAATGGGTGAATTCCAATTGAAAGTGATCATCCCTATGTCCTACTCAGTATGAAGGACAGAGTTTTTGATGTGGGCACTCTGAAGGGAGCATAAACATTACAGTTTGAATGCAGCCATCACTAAAAGTCTTGTGACAGGGCCCTTTGAGAAAAAAATTTACTTTCTTACTTTTGTTTGGAATCACCCTTCAAGTGACATCCCCTTCTTGAGTGCCCTTCAAGGGAGCAAAAATGCAGTTTGAAAAATGCCCAACAATAAATCAGGTGACTGTGGTCAAACAAATTATCCAGGGTATTGTACCAATGGGGCATTGCGGAGGCTCCTTTACGTGCGCATGCGTAAACCTTCACAAAAGCTTACTGGGATAACTCCGTCAAATTGATCCCCAATCCTTGATTTTCTTCTTTCACATTTGTTCATAAACCTAAATTTTAAACTTTACAAACGTGTGAACATATCTCCGATACTACTCTTTATAAAAAACAATCAGATTTCTTTGATATCGCTACTTATATCCAACTTTCCGAACTTCCACTATAGTCTTAGCCCGCTAGCACTGCACGCGTGGTCTCTCGCCTATCGATCGTCTTACTTACACCTGTATAACTGAAAGCTATAATTCGCCATTATAGCACATCTGCTATAATGGCGAATATAGCGGATGTGTGTCTAACGCTGCCTCTGTGTGCAGGTGAAGACACCTTTGAACTACATTCGGTGCAGTTGGAGCTGGAATCCGTCGAGAGGCAGATCCACGACCTGCTAGAGAGACAGGCCGAGCTGCGAGATCGGCGGTCCGCGCTTGAAGCATCACGCGCCGATGCTCACAGGTCAGTGGTTAATAATGTTTTGACTCCGACCTCGTCTACTCCGTGTGTTTCTCTGCACAGGTCCCGAGCAACCAGGACGCGATCCTCCCTGGCTTCATTCACTCCGGCACGACACATCACCATGGACCCTGGGTGATTCCACGGCGGAAGACGCGAGCCAGGACCAGACCAAGGACCTCCCCGCCCCTCCCGGCTTTCGAGATCTCCACCCGGAACCGCTTCTCACCTCTTCGCGAGTCGGAGCGCGACGACGCGTGATCATCGGAGATTCCACCGTCCGTCATGTCCGCGCTATCTCTGGCAAAGGTAAGGTGCGCACTCACTGCTTTCCTGGTGCTCGTGTTCTTGATGTCTCTACGCGGGTTCCCGAGATCCTGAATGGTGACGAGCGCGTCGGAGCTGTCGTGCTGCACGTGGGAACGAACGACACCAGGCTGCGGAAGACGGAGGTACTGAAGGAGGACTACAGGAGCCTGATCGAGTCGGTACGCAGCACTTCGCCAGAAACAACGATCGTCGTGTCTGGACCACTTCCCACGTACCGACTAGGACAAGAAAGGTTCAGTAGATTATTTGCTCTAAATGAATGGTTAATGTCATGGTGTAATGAACAGAGACTGCTCTTTGTTAATAATTGGAATCTGTTTTGGGAGCGACCTAGGCTCTTCCGTGCTGATGGCCTTCACCCCAGCAGAGTCGGAGCGGCTGTTCTGTCGGACAACATCTCCAAGACGCTACACACCATATGACTAGTAAGTCAAAGTCCAAATCACAGTATTTGCTGTCCCAACTTAATTGATATAAGTACCAATGTAGAACATTATATAGAAACTGTGTCTATTCCTCGTTTAGTAAAGCCAAACAATACATCTACTGTAGGATCTAGGAAAAATCTAATTGTAATTAAACCAGAAAATCTCAATATCTGTGAACAAAAACAATTTCTAAAGCTAGGTCTTCTAAACATTAGATCGCTCACACCTAAGGCGGTTATTGTAAATGAAATGGTCTCAGATAATAGCTTTGATGTATATTGCCTTACTGAAACCTGGCTTAAACCAAATGATTATTTCGGTCTAAATGAGTCTACTCCGCCAGGATACTGTTATAAGCATGAGCCCCGTCTGATTGGTCGTGGCGGCGGTGTTGCAACAATCTATAGAGATATTCTTAATGTTACTCAGAAAACAGGTCACAGGTTTAATTCGTTTTAATTACTTGTGCTAAATGTTACACTCTCAGATGTAAGAAAAAAATCCCTATTATCTCTAGCCTTGGCTACCGTATATAGACCTCCAGGGCCTTACGCTGATTTCCTAAAAGAGTTTGCAGACTTTCTATCAGATCTATTGGTCAATGTTGATAAAGCAATAATTGTTGGAGATTTTAACATACACGTAGATAACACAAATGATGCGTTAGGGGCTGCGTTTACAGATTTGTTAAACTCCTTCGGGGTCACGCAAAACGTCAGTGGTCCCACTCATCGCCTAAATCATACGCTAGATTTAATTATATCATATGGAACCAATCCAACCGATATAGATATTATACCGCAAAATGATGATGTCACTGATCATTACATGGTAACTTGCATACTACGTACCACTGAAATCTGTCATATTGCGCCACGTTATCGACCAAGCAGAACAATCCTTCCAACCACAATAGATAGATTCTCAAATAGCTTACCTGATCTATCTCAGCTGCTCAGTGAACCCAAACAAACAGATGAACTAGAGGAAATGACTAGCAGTTTGAGCACCATTTTCTCTGGTACATTAGAAATTGTTGCACCAATTAGATTAAAAAAGTTTAGAGAAAAAACTAGAGCACCATGGTACAACAGTGCTACGCATGCTATCAAGAGAGAAACTCGTAACTTGGAGCGTAAATGGAAACAAACTAATTTAGAGGTCTTTAGAATCGCATGGAAAGACAGTATGTCACGTTACAAAAAGGCTCTAAAAACATCCAGGGCTGAGCACCTCCGCAAACTAATAGAAAATAACCAAAATAATCCAAGGTTCTTATTTAACACCGTGGCTAGACTAACAAATAAACAGAGATCACCTGAGCAAAATATTCCGTTACAGTTTAGTAGTAATGATTTTATGAATTTCTTCACTGAGAAAATAGAAAACATCAGAAACACAATTGTAAACACAACTGATAATGTACAATCTTTTATGGTGTCTTATGACTCACCCTCAAGTATCGCCCCTCAAGAACAACTACACCGCTTTACAACTATAGGACAGGAAGAGCTAAATAAAGTTATCATTGCATCTAAAACAACAACATGTTTACTAGATCCAATACCCACTAAACTACTGAAAGAAGTGTTACCTGTAGTGGAAGAGCCTCTTCTCAATATTATTAACTCGTCTTTATTTTTAGGTCATGTTCCAAGAATATTTAAGCTGGCAGTTATAAAACCTCTCATTAAGAAACCACAATTAGATCCAAATAACCTTGCAAATTACAGACCCATCTCAAATCTTCCATTTATGTCTAAAATATTAGAAAAAGTTGTGTCCGCTCAATTGTGCTCTTTCTTGCAAGAAAATGATATCTATGAAAAATTTCAGTCAGGATTCAGACCGCATCATAGCACGGAAACTGCGCTAGTTAAAATTACAAATGATTTACTTTTAGCTTCTGACCAAGGCTGCATCTCAATATTAGTTCTACTCGATCTTAGCGCTGCGTTCGACACTATAGATCATAAAATACTCTTGGATCGACTACAAAACTACACTGGTGTTCAGGGACTGGCATTAAGCTGGTTTAGATCGTACTTATCAGACCGAAGATAGCGTCGATAACGTCAGTAGACTATGGAGTGCCACAAGGATCTGTGTTAGGCCCTCTATTATTCTCAATATATATGCTGCCACTTGGTAAAATTATAAGAAAACATGGAATTCATTTCCACTGTTATGCTGATGACACTCAATTATATATCTCATCACGACCAGATGAAAGCACTAACTTATCTAACTTGACAGAGTGTCTTAAAGATATAAAATGCTGGATGACGCGTAATTTCCTGTTATTAAATTCCGATAAAACGGAGGTATTACTTATTGGTCCAAAAAACTACCCACAAAATCCCTTACAATACAACTTTAATTTAGAAGGATGTCCTGTTACTTTATCCACTATAGTAAAAGACCTGGGTGTTATACTAGACCGCAACTTGACTTTAGAAAATCATATTTCATCTGTTACGAGAACAGCCTTTTTCCACCTTAGAAACATTGCTAAGCTACGTAACATGCTATCTGTTTCTGATGCAGAAAAGTTAGTTCATGCATTCATGACCTCGAGACTAGATTACTGTAATGCTTTATTAGCTGGTTGCCCTGCATCCTCAACAAACAAGCTACAGTTAGTCCAAAATGCAGCCGCTAGAGTTCTTACTAGGTCAAGAAAATATGATCATATAACACCGATTTTAACATCTCTACACTGGCTACCAATTAAGTACCGAATCAATTACAAAGTATTACTACTGACCTATAAAGCCCTAAATGGTTTAGCTCCGGTGTATTTGACGGATCTTCTATCGCCATACAATCCTTCGCGCTCTTTAAGATCACTAAATTCGAGGATTCTGGTCATACCTAGGATATCTAAGTCCACTAATGGAGGGAGGGCGTTCTCACATTTAGCTCCTAAACTCTGGAATAGCCTTCCTGATATTGTTCGAGGCTCAGACTCGCTGTCCCAGTTTAAAACTAGATTAAAGACACATCTCTTTAACCAAGCATTCACATAATGCTTACTTTTTATACTACTGCTGAATCAGTTATAATGCATTAATATTATGAACATCAGCTATGCTAATTATTTCCCATCTGCTTTTCTGCTGTTATCTCGGGACGCCAGTCCCGAGGTAAATAGCATTCGTCAGCTCCAGTTTGTATCCAGCCTCTCACGGAGACTTCAGATGCCCCATCACCATGGACTACGATCTTGAAATGGGATACATAGACTAATTATTGCCAACAAAAGCCTTCATCAGCCAAACAAGGACAATTGCATCTAAGTGAACTTCTGGAATTTAATCAAGGATGGACTTCAAAGACACTGGTCACTAATCTTGCAGTTAAAACACAATCACTGTCTAAATACTGACCCTTAGCACTTAATAAGTTTAATAATTTTTTAAATCATGTTTTTTAACTATAAATAATTCTTATTTACATTATTCATGATGTTAGCCAGAGGGGAACTGGCCCCCCACAGTGAGTCTGGTTTCTCCCAAGGTTATTTTTCTCCATTAACCAACATCTTTTGGAGTTTTGTGTTCCTTGCCACAGTCGCCTTCGGCTTGCTCACTGGGGTTATTAATACAATTATTATTTAATTATTTTTAAACACTATAAAGAATCATATCTTATCTAATTCCACAACAGGGCTCCAAACAAAAAAATAAATTAAGGAGCCACTGGCTCCTATAGGGGGAAAAACAGGCGCCAAATATTTTCATTTTTAACTCCTTACATTCCTTTTCGTCCCGCAGCTCACATGCAAGAAAAACTGCACGTGCTAACAGTGTAGTCTGTGGAGCATTCTTCGCAATTATGTGATCACGTGCATTTTTTATGCTCGTTACTGTCACCGTGTTTTCTCACAGTCTCTTTTTTTTTTGAAATGGTTAGTTCCTGCAATGAACTCCGTTTTCCCAGCTATTTCTTTTGATATAAACTTTTGTTATGTATCTCGGGAAATGTAATGCAAATTTTAAAATCAAAGGGAGTAAATTTTTACTGTCGCCAATGGCGACCTTGACAGAAATTACACTCGCAAATAAATTTATTTGATCATAAATGCGACCATTTTTAGTCGCAGTTTGGAGCCCTGCACAAGGATGATGATTTATCGACTTTATAGACATTACATTTTTTATCGTCTGTTAATGCTGAACTTCTGTAAAGCTGCTTTGAAACGATGTGTGTTGTGAAAGGCGCTATACAAATAAAATTGACTTGACTTGACTTAAATCACCACTTTGGGGACAAGTTTGAATTGACTAAATTCGATATTCAATACATCAAATCTTTTATTATTTCAAAGAAAATGCTTAATGTTTAATGTTAAATGTTTACGTTTGCAAGGAAAAAAATAGGACCCTATGAAAGATTATTTCCTAATTCTGTTTTGTTTTCCCAAATACTGTTTTCCATTTTATTGTTTATTTAATAGTATTATAATAATAATTAATATATTATTAATTATTATAATAATAATAATAATTGAAATGAATATAGCATTTTTACTATGCGGTAGTAATATATTTCAGTTGAAAATTCTTCAATTTAACGTGCCATTTAAACCAAGCTTTTATTATGATGGATGACTGTGTCTGTTTATCACTTACGGATAAGCAGTTCACTTCGTGTATGCATGATTATTACATCGTAACAGGCTGCAATTCAATTACATAAACAGTCTGGAATGTGCTCTGCACTTCACATTAAATGAGCGTTTTGCTTTTTGTAACCTAATACACAGTGAGCCTAATCATAATGTGGTGATTTATCGGGTCAAAGGTTTCACACTCACTTTGAAACGAGAAGCACAAGATAACTGGATATTTCTTTAATGAAATCAAAGGCTGTTGTGATTGTATAATCACACTAGGATACATGTACAACAAATGGTTACAATGTAATACTGGCCCGAATGGTCAAACTCACATACTTACTATTGAACCATGTTAATGCTTGCAGATATACCTCTTACTTCATATTAGGTCACACCAAATGCTTAGCTAACAATTAGTCAGTGCTTTATTATGACCTTTATTAAGCGTTACTTGATTTAATAGTAAGTGTTCCTAAAACATACATAAACACATTAAACAGAAATATGTTTATAATTCATTACATATTTGATATCTTTATTAACTATGAATTTATGCTTTCTTAATGTTCTCATAAAGACTTCTTTACCACTGGATTGCATCAACTAAAATACATCAGTTAGGTAAGATTAACAAGTTGTTTACTAAGGATAAAAAAACATTATCAAACTGCCTATATATGAACTTATTAAACAATAATAAATAATTTGCTAAAGTGAATATTATCTAATTATATACTATTTATATATAGCTAATTCATGTATTAATAATGTAGTAACTATAAACTAATGTTTTACAAATACTTTATAACCATGTACTTATTATGAAGTGTTACCAAAAAAAGCACAAATCTGGGTCACAGTGAGGCACTTACAATGGAAGTGAATGGGGCCAATCCATAAACATTAAAATACTCACTGTTTAAAAAGTACAGCCACAAGACATAAACAAAATGTGTGTTAACATGATTTTAGTGTGATAAAAATCACCTTTCAGTGTAAAGTTGATTAAATGTTACAACATCGTTGCCATGACGACGTAACGCTCTAATCCTGGTAAATGTCAATTTAAACAACTTTAAACTTTAAAATACACAAGTTTTAAGAGAAAATTATTGTTAGTGATTTTATAAAATGATAAGCTTCACATTTCTGCCTTTACACCCTCCAAAAAGGTGTTCAAATCACTTCCCTTGCCTCACTGCTACATTAATTTTGTTTCTTTTCTCTCTTTTTTTTTTTTAATCAACATTTTGCCACAAAGGCTGTTGATTACGCTTAACTTGTATTGAACCATGAATATTCCTTTAAATTGTCATTCTTTTCAGTGCAAACACACCTTTATACATAAATATAGGTTGTGTCATATTCACAAAAGTCAGCGCTATTTCCATGTCACAATTAATGGTGCTTTATTACAGCATGTGGACATTTAATTAAAAGGGATGCTTGTGTACATTTTCTAGTTATCATATCAGTAGTAATTAATCAAATGATGATCAAAAATGGAGAAGAGAGGTATAACCAGGGATATTCATTTTATAGAGCCATTTCAGATGAATGGATCACAGTGGTGGGACAATGGTGTATAGTCCCAGTAAAGAATACTGGATCACTTGGGGTGCAAAAATTTTGATGCATCGAATACATAATTTAAGAATTAATGATCATTACTATTTGAATGCCCAAAGTGATACAGATACTGTCTCAGATTACATAAACCATATTTTTTTTCATCTACATTACATCTGTTTGCATCCATTTGACCAAAGTTAATTGCCAATGCTTTCTTCTCCAATTACTATAAACTATGTTTACATTGCTTTATTTTGCCATAAAATGCATTATTTCTCCACAAAATATTTTAACCTCGAAAGAACACACTCATTTACCCACTCTCTTTATAGTGAATGTCACATAGTGCACTATATAGGGAAAATTATTTCAGACAGTTCTGAAAGGAACTAACCAGTTAAAAGCTAAATGTTGTGTCATAAAGTTACCTCTGATTGGTCAATGAAAGATAAAACATTCTTGTGTCACAATTCTTTCTTGACAAGCGGAGCCGCCTCCATTCGCCTCTGCCATTGAAAATTAATAGGGAACTTGCAGGTACAACATACAATTTAAAACCACCTTTATATGCTACTAATAGTTTTAATTTTGTCCTTGCTTGATTTAAACATGGGCCATATCTGTTTGCACATTAAATATTTCATTTGTAATTATTGGTGCCAAAAATGTTAAAATGATATGCAAATCTAATGTACAACTCTTATTACATGGTTTATGTTAGTCAGGTCTTTATTTACATCCCTACCGATCATGGTGTGTTGTGTTCACCACAACCTAGCTCTCAGAACAAACCTGTACAATGGGAAATTGTGATGTGCTAATTGCATTCAGTACTAAATTGTTGGCCGCGATTGCACAGTTACCTGAATTTTTTTAAATTTGTTTACCGCATTGGGTGCACTATCCTCCCCTGGGGATAGTAGTTTGTATTAAATAGCAGTATCCAAAATGACTGTGCTTCAGAAAAGGGTTTCCCACTATATGCAATGTTTGAAAAGACAATAATATATAGCCATAAACACCAACATAATGATATAAATTAAGAGGCTGAAGATGAAAACTTTTCAAATGTCTATTAAAGGTCTTCATCATTTAGTTTAAAATAATTTATGAATGGCATGCTCTCATGTTTACAATATGCAGTCTAGAGCAAATAGTTTATCAACACTTCTGAGTACATTTTTTTGGTATATAAGTATGTGAATGGCTGACCTTGCATTCGATGTGATTCAAAGGCTTTGTGAAGAATTGCAGCAGCTTAGTCAAATGGCCTCACCACAACCCTTTCGTTTGGCCTTTGATTCAATGTCAAATAAAAGCATTTTTAAATCTGTCACTTCCCATCACTTTATCAGTGAATGCAGACTGCACCTTTTTATTCATACAAAGAGGATGATGGCATTAGGATCTTCTTTAGGAGTTACTACCTTCACTATCTACTTCTGATCTATAAAATGTATCTCTTGACAAATTCAGGTTTCGCTTATCAGAAAATTGAGGCTGTACTGCTAGGAGCAGATGCAATTGAAGGAAAAGTGGCACATTAAAGGGGCTGAGGTAGCAGGGGATACAGTGCACATATGCATCTCTTGTAAAGACAGCGAATGAATGTGTATGTAGCATGAGTGGCTGACTGGCACCTATCTCCACAAATGATATGAAGAATATGGGAACTAGCTGCAAATCATAGCAAAGCTTTCTTTGTCTCCGCAAAATCAGAATCAGAATGAGCTTTATTGCCAAGCATGCTTACACACACAAGAAATTTGTCATGGTGACAGAAGCTTCCAGTGCACAAGAATGCAATGTATATACTATATACCAACATATACATTAAAACATATATACATATAGTGGCAAAAATAAATAAATAAGATATAACAGATAAAAAAGATAAATATCCATTAGTGCAATAATGTTATGTGCAGGTGATGAATGTATTGAAGAAGAGGTAGGATATGTTAAATAATATAAATGGAATGTGGATATAAGTAGGAATGGATGAATTGAATATTGACCAAAGGAAAGTATTTGGGGGCACTTTTAACTGTTCATGATGTGGATGGCCAGAGGGAAAAACTGTTCCTGTGCCTGACTGTTCTGGTGCTCAGTGAACTGCAGTTCCATCCAGAGGGCAACAGTTCGAAGAGATAGTGTGCTGGGTGAATGGGGTCAAGAGTGATTCCACTAGCCCTTTTGTCACTCTGTATGTGTACAGTTCTAGCAGGGTGTGTAGGGGAGCACCAATAATCCTCTCAGCAGTCCAAACTATCCTTTGAAGTCTTCTGATGTCTGACTTAGTAGCTGAACCAAACCAGACAGGTATAGAAGTGCAGAGGACAAACTCAATGGCTGCGGAGTAGAATTTTATCAGCAGTGCCTGTGGCAAGTTGAACTTCCTCAATTGGTGAAGGAAGTACAACCTCTGCTGGGACTTTTTCAAAATTGAGTCTATGTGGGTCTCCCACTTCAGGTCCTGTGAGATGGTAGTGGCCAGGAACCTGAATTACTCCACTGCTGCCACAATGCTGTTCACAATGGTGAGAGGGGTCAATGTCAGGGTGTTCCGCCTAAAGTCCACTATCATCTCCACTGTTTTAAGCGTGTTCAGCTCCAGGTTGTTTTGACTGTACCAGACAGCCAGCTCTACAACCTCCCTTCTGTATGCAGACTCATCATCATTATCTTGGATGAGGCCGATAACTGTAGTGTAATCTGCAAACTTCAGGAGCTTGACATAGGGGTCCATGGTGGTGCAGTCATTTGTGGAGAGAGAGAAGAGTAGTGGGGAGAGCAGGCATCCCTGAGGGGCACCAGTGCTGATTGTATGTGTGCTGGAGGTGAATTTTCCCATTATCAGTAGCTGCTGCCTCTCTGTCAGAAAGCTGGTGATCCACTGACAGATAGAGCCAGGAACAGAGAGCTGGGTTAACTTAGTCCATAGGAGAGTGGGGTTGATGGTGTTAAAAGCTGAAATGAAGTCAACAAATAATATCCTTGCATAAGTCCCTGGACTCTCTGGAAAGTCCCATATTGACTGACTGCATCAAATACAGACCTGTTTGCTCTATAAGCAAATTGAAGAGGATCCAGAAAGGGTTCAGCGATGTCCTTCAAGTGGGCCAACACCAGTCTCTCAAATTACTTCATGGCCACATTAATTCATTAAGTCCTTTAATCTTGGGTTTCTTGGGACATGGATGATTGCGGAGCATTTGAAGCAGCAGGGAACTTTACACTGGACCAGTGATCTGTTGAAGATCTGTGTGAAGATGACGGCCAGCTGGTCAGCACAGGATTTTAGACAAGTGTGTGAAACACCATCTGGGCCCTGTGCTTTTCTTGTCTTTTGATTCCGGAAAACTCTGCAGACATATTCTTCACTGATCTTAAGTGCATGTTGAGCAGCAGGAGAGGGGAGGTGGGTGGTGGCAGGAGGTGTAAATATTTGTGTGCTGTGAAGGTTAGAGCATTTGTGGATTGTGTGACTGTGCTTTTCAAATCTACGGTAAAACACATTAACGTCGTTAGCTAGTTGTTTATTCCATACAGTGTTGGAGGATGGTGTCTTGCAGTTGATAAAGTCTTTCAGGCCTCTCCACACTGATGCAGGGTCGTTAACTGAAAACTGTCTTTTCAGCTTTTCAAAATAGCTTCTTTTATCCACTCTAGTCTCCTTTGTCAGCCTGTATTTGGCCTGATTATACAAGATTTTATCCTCTGAAGCTCTGCTTCATTGATCCATCTTTTTACAGTCTTTACTACATGTTTAGCTGAAGCTGATTTTTGCCTGTAGGTCGGAAGAAGATGCGCCAGACAGTGATCAGCGAGTCCTAAAGCTGCACGTGGCACAGAGCGATATGCATCCTTTATTGTTGTGTAGCAATGATCCAGTGTATTTCTGTCTCTGGTGGGGCATGTAATGTGCTGTTTGTATTTGGGAAGTTCACGTGTGAGATTTGCCTTGTTAAAATATCCAAGAATAATAATAAGTTGTTGCTCTGTGTCTGTGATCTGATCAGCCAGCTGTTGCAGCGCTGTGTTCACGCATGCGTCTGGAGGAATATAGACAATCACAATAATAACTTCTGCTGCATTGTGCTTCACGGAAACCTGAAGCCATTCCGGACAACACATTACATCTGCTGGGTTTC
Organism: Moxostoma hubbsi; assembly: GCA_032164185.1. Taxonomy (NCBI): domain Eukaryota; kingdom Metazoa; phylum Chordata; class Actinopteri; order Cypriniformes; family Catostomidae; genus Moxostoma; species Moxostoma hubbsi. The sequence goes on from JAVLUX010000010.1 coordinate 19,516,990, forward strand.
CAGTTCAGAGCTGATCGCACCACAGAGTACATGAGGAAAACTTCTACAGCAAGTTGAATGGCTTACAGTTTATGAAGAGTGCCTCTAAATTAGGACAGCACATCTTCTTCAGTGTTGTTACATCTGTACACCAACATTCATTGACGTAAAAACATGTTCCACCGCCTCTCGTTTTCCCCCATTAACTCCATGGTGCAATCCGCTCTGAACAGCTGTAAACCCAGCTGTAAACCCAGCATATGTTATGCATTGTCCGGAATGGCTGTGAGCAAAAGATAGCTCTACACCGAGGCGGCCATCCACGGCGCCGTCTTAGTCATGCAATTCGTAGCTCACTTGATTGTACAATATTAAATTATATCTCAATACCATCAATTTCAGAGCAAATTCAAAAGATACTAAGATACAGTGTGGATCTTTTTTCGATGAGAAATTCAGCCATTCAAATACATGATGGAAAAAATATGTGAACCTCATGAGAAGGGAGTGACTGGAATCAATCCACACAATTTTAGTTTCTTGTTCTTTATAACACAATTATGAAGCACAGTATAACTTGATCAATATCAATTTTGTACAATTACAGTTGTTGAAGAATGGACAGAGTAACAAAAGGAAATATTGATACTTGGGCTACATCTTTCCACAGTACAATGGACATAGTTTATAAATTAAAGAAATTCTGCACACTTGCTGTTGTCCCCATGAGCCTCCTTTGTAGGCATCCTACGAAGATCAGTGCAAGGTTATTTTGTAAAATAGTGAAGTTACAAAGAACCCCTGGGTCACAGCCAAAGATTTGCTCAAACAAGCTGACAAATTTCTGTCTCATGCTATGAGGCCTAGACGGAATCTGTACATGCAGAACTCTGCAGAAAACTCCTCAGATTTCTGCAGAATTGTGACATCTGTCAATATAAAAGTTTTACACATTCCCCCTACCTTGTATGTTTATTTATTAAATATTTTGCTAATTTCATGATGCTCTAAGGTACCAACAGTGTAGTACTCTCAGGTCCACCTAATAATTTTTTCTATGTTTAAATCCCTTACGCAGAATTCCACAGATTTTCCCTAAAAATTAGCACAGAAAATACAAAAAAGTCCAGATTCTGTTTGGGCCTGTATGACTTCAGAAGATTCAGAATACAGTGTAAGACCCATATGGACTACTTTTATAGTTATTTTATATTACTTTTTGGCCTATTTTGGAGCTAAAAAAAGCCCATCTTTGCCCGTCATTGTGTCTCTCTACACCTGAGTGACTTGCCACTTGCGGGTGTAAGGCTAATTGACAGTGATTGGCCAACAAAGTTCTACTAGTGTGTTCTATAGCAAAATTTCAGAGTGCCTGCTTCTATTAAAAATTCAGGGGTTCGGTCAAACAGCTTGATGATAATCAAGTCAATACCTTGACCTCAGTCCCATTGAAAAACTGGCAAGATCTGTGAAACTGTACTACTACTTGATACTTCAACATGATCACATAGGAAATTATTGCTTCTGAACGTTCCCTGAAATTGGCCTCATTCTGCATTTTTGCATCAGTTGAAAAATATTCAAGTTTTCCTGTGGTGCTACTGATTTGCATGAACATCTCAATGACACAGGATTTTACTCCACTGATGTTTAGGTTTAGAGTTGGTGTTTGAATTATGGAGTAGGGTTAACAAAATATGCATTCTTGTTGAATGTATTACATAATTTACAATTAAAAATACAACTTGCTTTTGGCGCCACCCTGTGGGCATTTCATATACTAATCAGAATTCACAAAGATTGCTCAATTTGATGAACACAAAAAATTATTTAATTATTAATATGATCTAGATGAAATTCATACCTTGGTGAAAATTAACTTCATTCCACAGCAAAACTTTCAAGGATTATTCCAAAAAGTCCACAAACATTTCCATATGTCTTTAAAATGTAGAATGACTTTGTAACTTCTTTACAGTTACTATTTTTATTATGACTTTGAGAAACACCTCAAGAATTATCTTTCCAGTAAAGATTGGTCTGAGGCTTTTATGCATGGCTGTCTGGTACACCTTTGGTTAGCTGCGATAAGGCCTCACATACGCCTGTTCTATCGGATATGTCTTTTATTCACAGTGGACAGCAGAATCTGCAGTAGATATGGAAGAAATCACAACCCCCATCTCTCCACGATTGAACTGTGCTTACCAGAGCATAACCTCCATTAAAAATAACAAGAACAGAATAATAATAGAGCAGAGCATGTTGGCTAAAAAATGTAGGAAAGCACATCTTTGCATGTTGGGTCAGATTGTTCTTACCAAAAATGAATTAAATGCTGCTTCATTTCCTAAACACTGATTCAGTGTCCTAGCATCTGATGAAACATGAAGAGAATGATTTAGATCTGAAAGATGATATGAGGTAAGGTTTTTTTGTAAAACAACTTCTAAAACTGTGCATCAAACACATCTGAGCTTTTATACCATATGCCTGTTGCAGACAGCATGCCAAAACAGTGCGTGAGCAGCACCAAAACAGTACATCAGGACAGCTTTAGCAGCAAACAATGCTAGTGTTTTTACACCAGCAGTGTTTTTTGCTGCAGACAACTGCCGCACTCTGTTCAGCAAATAAAGTAATAAAATGGTTATAAGAAGTGTTAATATTACAATTCAGTGGAATGGGTAGGATGAATGTTGTCTCGCACTAAAAAGGATGGTTTGATAACTGGGTTTGGCTCAATCACTCTTAATAATATAATCAGTAATAAGTAATTGAGCTCTATTTTTGTAAGTGCGCAAAGAACGTGCACTATGTCTTATCCAATTTCTGTGAGGACACTAATTCCAAGTGCAATTTTCATGCCAGGTCAAAGCACAAGTGGGCATGGGTGGGAGTGTTTGCACTATCTGGGGGTTATGCACGCTAACTGAGGGTGTATGGTAATGAAGGCACAATTTACTATTTTCCTGAGAAATAGGTCATGTGCTATGACATTTCATTTCTTTCATTTATTTTCACATTAACTGAATTCTGAATGCTGAAGCTTGTACTTTTTTAGCTGAAGCATCCTCTGCTTTAACACTCATCATAGTCTTTGCATTTTTAAGGTGCAAAGCTTACAAATAGCAACTCTGATGTCACTGACAGTATAAAACATTGCATCATATGCATAGCAACATGCAGTACCTCATTTAAGTATCACTGGAAAGGAATATGTATGAGTAAAAAATTATCTGAACGGTATACAAGATTCCTACACTGAGAGATGCAATGCAATAAAGCACTGTTTGTATTCTCTAAACCTGGAAAAAAAATAACCCACAAAAAAATACAAAAATTATGATTACTTGTTAATGCCACAATAGTTATGTCCTTCTTGTTTTATTGTGCACATTTCTTATGTGAGGAATGCCCTCCTTGCACAGTACCCAAACTCTTTCGGTATTCATTCTTCTTTCTCCTCATTAAATGATAACCTGTTAATTCAATCTCCTCTTGGATGCTTATGATAATTTTAAAAATTTTATGTGGCCATGAGAAGTTATACATCAGAGTCATTGTAACACACCCCTTCATTAGCATTTACAGCTGTAGTACTATCAATGTGTGGCCCTATTCATCATTGTTATGATGGCATGTCAGCAAGAGAGCTCTGCGTGTTGCTGAAAGGCTCTTGTAAAAGAACGCTTTCACTGAATGGCTACTGGTTATGGAACTTTAATTGCCTGATTGTCCATGGCGAGAATAGGCTGCTGTCGTGTGAATGGATGGCCAATAAGGTGAAGATGGTCCCTGGGGACACAAGCCTTCCTATTAGCGCCTTTTTATACTTCAACACCAGGCCTCATTGTACCCTTCCTTTTGTCCATTAGAGTCTTGAGCTGAACTCAAATAAAAGTTTGGTCATTGCTAAGTGAATGTAAATGCCATATGGCTGGTATTAAATCATATCGGAACTCTAATTAGCCCTACAAACCTTCACCTACCCTGTGGTGCTTTTCAATGTCCCATCTTGAGTACAACAAAGATGTTTTCAAAGTTTATAGAATGGAATCTCTGTGGAGGGATTGACAAACCTGTTGTGATAAATACCAATAATTGTTGACCACTGACAGGTTGGGAAATCAATATACAAATATTGGCAAGGCACTTTTGCTTTTGTACAAGTGGAAAGATGTCAAAAACAGATAATCACAAACATTTATTCTACTCTCTCTTTAAAATAAAAAAAAATAAAAAAGCTGGATGCAGTGAGTATACTCATTGTATATACTCAGTAATGCATGAAGAATCAGCAGACAATTAATGAACAATAAAGCATTTCAGTTTTTAGACAAATTAATAGAAAAGCTTAAATCATGAGTTAAATCTAAATTAATATCAATGGCTAAATCAACAGTTAAATGGTTACATTATGAAGCAAATACAAAAAGATTTTTTAAAGCTAAAAAGTGTGTAACTTTTTCTGTTAAAATACTTTCTCTTATCCCAGCTTAATATACAGAGACAACTGTAAGTAAGCCATTTGTAGGTTGTTTTTTTCTTTTCTTCGAAAGCTGTAAACACTGTGTCTCTGTGGCACTATAAAAATTCCTCTGTTTGTTTTGAGTGGCCTGTCCATAAAACACAATAACATAGTTCCACCTTGTGAAATTTTAGAAGTGGAAAACTTAAAATAGCAATTCTTCTGTCATTGTGTCCCATTTCAAAGTAGTTCTACACAAGAGACATTTTCTTTCACACACAGCACAAGTTGTTCAAAGACAATTTTTTTAAGTCCATCCAGATTTTGAAATATATCAAAGGAATATGGCTAAATCAACAGTTAAATGGTTGAATTGTAAAGTGAATACATTGAGTAATAAAATAGATATCATAAATGTTTCATAGGCAACAGGCACAATCCAAGAGTCTTTATAGTAGCTAAGGATGTGTGTCAACCATCTCCTAAAGAATTTCATACAAATCATTTGAGTTTCTAAGAAAACATAAACATAATCAACTTAGCAACAATGAAAGACAGTACAAGCCCGAGCAGTTATTGCATATTGCATTAGAGACCTCCGTTTCCTCCTTAGCCACCTAATTCCAAGAATTTTAAGGACTTTGCACCCAGGAAAATGTGCTTGCATTTGTTTCAATTGTTTTCTTTTCTTTCCCTCTTTTTTCTCTTTATTTATTTCCTCCTTTGTAATGGCTGTAAGTAGACCTTTTGTAAGGTTGTCAGTCCTGTTTTGTCTTGTTTTGTTTCTCTAAAAACTAACCTTTTGAAAAAGAAATTTAACAAAAAAAAAACAGGACATATATTCTAAATAGTGGTTTACATGATACAATCAGAAATGTCTTGGAAGACTGATGGTTAGAGCTCCAATCTCCTAATGTAGACATAACACAGAGTTGACAATTACATTTTAAACAAAGAACATTCCTAGTGTAGCAATACTGTAAATAAAAACATGCATCAAAACAACACCTCAGATACTCATAGCCATAAGATAGTGGAATATGCATTCACTGTTAATTTATACTTTTATTTAAATACCTTCATCTTACACTTTCCTATTTGTTAAGTATTCATACGGGACACAGGAGGCAATTGTAACACAAACTATAACAAATTTGTTCAATCCCAAATAAACAAGAACGATGACACTTATGTAAAGTACGCTCTCTCTCGCTTGAGAAAGGAAAGCTGATTTTTAGATCTGTACAGTGTATATATATATATATATATATATATATATATATATATATATATATATATATATATATATATATCGTATAAACTGTATATTGATGTAATTATTGACAGTTAAAGAATTGTAATAATAATGTGGTGATTGTAAAATTCAATATTATGATCTAGTCTTTATGATGATAATTTTATTAAAGGTACAGTTACTTTTGGAACATATAAATGTTTATTAAATAAAAAGATGGCAGGTATATTTTAGTACTCTTTGAGGTATAAAGGAAAATGAAACAAAGGTTACAATTGCCCCTGGTCTCCCCTACCTCACCAACACATTATTTAATTGGCCACAAGCCGCACATAAGTATGGCGATGAACTTTGATTTCACAATGTGATAACAGTGTTATGAAGAGGAACTCCCCACCTTTCTCAGTAATTAACGGAATAATTGCTCTAATGATAAAATCAGTGGGGGGTTAATGTTGGATTCAAAACCTCTTGTCAGCACATCTGACCCCATCAGAAATTGAAAGGAGACTATTCCAGACAACCTATTTAGGCTTTATGCCAATATCACATGATTTAAGCCTCAATATCAAAGTAGACTTTAACAAAAGGCATTGTATCAGAAGACTATCTGCATAAAATTGACTGGTTAGGAAGAAGGTCAGGCAAAGTTCATTCATATGGTTGAGGATCCAAAGTGAAACTAGTTTCCAATATTTAAAAAAAGGGATAATCTACTGTCAGCCCATCATTATTGCAAAATTATCCCTTTCAGGGTGATAAGGGCCCTGACTTGAAATGGAGGCCAACTATACAATATCATACAGTTTGTTACCAAATAATTAATCAGACATGAAATATTGATTTGAGGTGACAGAGACCACAGAGCAAAATGAGAGACATGAAACTAGTACAGCTATGTAGAAAATCTGTTAGTTGTCATTCAGTGTATATTTCCACACACACACATATATATATATATATATATATATATATATATATATATATATATATATATATACATATATATATATATATATATATATATATATATATATATATATATATATATACTTAAGATTAAACAACATGAGAAAACTAAACTGCAACTGAAAAATAAAGTATATAATGAAAACGAGTTACTCCGTTCATTATTCCGTGAATTCCTCAAGTTTAGACAGTTTAGGATGTTGCGCAATGTATAGTGAGATTTTCAGGAAATGGCATATTCACAATGCAAGTTACCCATTTTGACAAGACGTTACTAGACATGTTGAAAAAAAACTAAAAAAAAACCTTCACCTTTCTTCAAAGAACACTTTCAGCAGTAATTTTGTTGCAGCAGAACATTTGAACTTCAGTTAATATACAAAAATATTTTACCACAGAATGACATGATTGGATTGACCAATCAGAGACAAGGATTCCAAAGAGCTGAAATAAGTTTGAATAAATATATTCAAATTGAAATCATAATACAATACTATAAACATAATATGCAATAATTCTAAAACATGTTTACATAAGCTCAGAATCTCAGGTCTCTCCACTCACACAGTGTGTTACAGAAGAAAGAGACTTGAACAGTATACAATGAGGGAGACAGACACTGACGCATCATCTCGTCTCAGACACAGCTTTGCAGTATCAGGACTGGCATATCTACTGATGGTGTGTGATGTCCCTCAGTCATCATTACAAAAGATAAACGACTACACATGCTCTCAGTATGTATCAAGAGAGAAGAGATGTACCAGTACATATCATCATTTCTGACAATGAAATAAAAAATACAAAGACAATATAAGCATCTATTGGGAAAATAGGGAGATGGTAAAATGATGGATTTGTAAAATTTCAATAAATGACATCATAGTCTAATGTTTTAAATTTATGATTATGTTCTCTTGCCCACAACTCCATTTCAACAATATACTTTGCTGGGGATTCTGTGACATGTCTCAAAGATTAATGTTGTCCTGTCTGCTCTGGTAAAGGTGAAATGAAGCGCCCCTCTTTCCCTTTCTTACATCAGCCTGAACTCACCCTCCCAAGTCACTGCCACCCTTACGTGCAAATTCCCCCATTAAAAGGAAATGCCGGCCAAAGTGATACAGCAGTACATTTAAATTGACAATGAGTCACCTCTTAGTGGTGTTTGCCATTTGATTTGTTTCACTATTACAAACTTAGTGTGGAGTTATTGACATAAGATTAATACAGGACACAACAAACAGCAGGGATAACAAGGCCACTTTGGAGAAATTGTAATCAGATTACTTTACTAATAACTTAAATGAAAAGGTAATCACATTACTAATTACTTAAAATTTAAGTTATTTTATAAAACACCTGTCTGCTCAACAAATTCAAAATAATATCTATATTTCTTTCTTGTTCATTGTTACACACAAGTCATACACTCAGAACCTCACATTTCTCCTTCACAATGGGCCACAATTCATGTATTCTACATAAATAATATATCAGAAAAAAGCATAACCCTATAATGTACTTAAAAAGTAATTAAATTAATTGAAGGTCAGTAACTGTAATCTAATGACAAGCATGTTTAATGTAATGCATTACAGTACTTTTTTCTACTAAAAAGGAATTCAATTACATCAACAAATTACTTTGTAATTGGATTACACCCAACACTGATTACAACTACAGAAGGTAGCATCTGGCATGCTACACTGCTACTTTTTGGAAAAGTTATTACTGGAAAAACTACACTGCTTTAAAAGCAAATAAACTACAGTCACAATATGGAAAAATAGTTATATTAGTGCTGTTGCTACAGTTAAAACTGCTTACAAACAAGGGGTACAGAATGATAAAATCCCCACATTTTTCTTGAAGACCAATACAATCACACTCTATGTGTGAAAGGAAAAAAAATATCACTAGCACTTGCCAAAGCATGTAATTATAGAAGACACTAAACATTGTCAGACTTCATCCATCTGGGTTCAGCCAAACCAGTCTGATGCCCAATATGGTGTTAGGCTTTAATTAATGTGAACGCAGCTACGTGTTTAATGAAATTCAGAGGGAAAGATTGAGAACAGAGTGGGTTGGATGCAGAGATTAGCTGTTTGTCCTTGAAGTAGCATTAGCAAAAGAAAGATACTCTTGGCCTCTTGACCAAGGTGAGGTGAGATACAACATTTATCGATAGGCATGTTATCGGTGGGCTAGCTTTGAAAAGTCTCAAATGTAGCAAGAGGAGGGGAAATACTTTAGTGTGGAGGCAGAGAGTGACAGATAAGGAGGGGCTGAGGGAAGGTGAGACTGCAATGCAATAAAAGGAGAGAAAAGGGGGTCGAACGAGAGTAATAGAATAAAGGCCAGATAGAGCAAAGTTATAGAGAGGCAGCAATAGAAAAATGGAAGAATAGATGAAGGGCAAAGGAAAGGGGGTAAATGAATGAGCGAAAGGGAACAAGTAAAGGCAAAAAGGAGATACTAAATGAAGGGATGCAAAGGGCACTGCCGGAAGCTCAGAAGGAAAAGAGCAAATGGTTTTGGCTGAAGAGATCAGACATCAAAAGCGAGAGAAGCAGCCAAGGAGTCAAGTGGCCCTGAAAGTTAGTTAGATTGTAGGCCGACATGGCAAAAATATGGATGCTGGCAGCTTTCAAATGATGCTTGCCAATGCGGAGTCCTCTGTTCCCCTCAAGACTCAGCTGAGGACAGCAGTTAGAGCCCTGGTTTTAATCAGTACATTATAGACTTGCATAAGTCCATAAAATGTTATGCAGGCACCCAAGTTTTATGGTCTTGCACAAAATTTCTTGAAGTTTTGTACATCATTCATCCCAGTGTCAAAAGCAGCATTAGTTATTTACTACGGGGAAAATATAAATTTTTTTGAAAATCAGATATAAAACCAGATTCTTAATTCTGATTGATTGAGCAGCATTTACAGTATTTGTAAAATGACAAAAATGCATACCTGTGACCAAGCATTCTATAAATGCACCTTGCATGGCAACCATCAAGTGTGATGTTAGAATTCTGAATTACTTGGTGTAAGTATTGTTAATTCCAACAATTATCCATAATAAATTAAACCTTTCATTGAACATTGGTGTCTTGTATCTGCCTGTTGGTACTGTTTTGTAAAAGCAATACTCAACCAACATAGTCATAAATGAAGTAGGCATGTTTCTGAGAGATCCAGTACCCTAGGATCAGCCACATTATGCCTATTCACTGGCAAGCTCCATCTCGTATCAGATATTTTTGCATCGGCTCCAACATATTTACCGGAAGTGCATTGCATTGCATTGACCCAGTATCCTGCGTTAAAACCAGGAAGCAATCGTATTCGCATAATCGGTGACGAGCACGATTCAGAGGTTGAAGTTTTCAATCTAACTCAATTTTTTTTATCCCACTGGTTACCATTAAACTAGACTTCTCAACAATTACACCCCTCCAGGTCAGCCAGAAATCTTGGGGTTGTGTTTGACGACCAGTTGAACTTCATGGACCACATCGCAAGAACAGCACGATCATGCAGATTTGACCTGTATACCATTAGGAAGATCAGACCCTTCCTATCTTAGCATGCGACACAACTCCTTGTCCTGCTCTTGTTATATATAGACTGGACTACAGCAATGATCTTCTGGCAGGATTTCCTAAATGTACAGTAAAACAACTGTAATTGATCGAGTACGCGGTGGCAAAATTGGCCTTCAACGAGCCTAAGGGAGGGCACATCATGCCTCTCTTCATCAAAATGCACTAGTTGCCAATGGTTGCTCACATCAAGTTCAAGGCATTGATGCTATCTTACAGAACAACCACTGGCCCCACCCCACCCTCCATCTACACACACTATTTCAAGTCTATGTGCCCTCCAGAAACTTACGATCAGCGAGTGGGGGAGCCACATGGTGCTATCTCACAGAGGCACAAAATCACTTTCCCGGACTTTCACTTCAAATGTTCATCACTGGTGGAATAACCTGCTAAACTCCATCCGAGCAGCTAATTCTCTAGCCACCTTATCCCGCACCGGCCCGCGGGCGGGCCCTCGAGGGAGTGGCTATACTTTTATTACCTTTTTAAGCTTTGTTTTATAACAAATATTCAACTGACTATCATAAACTATGCATCATTTGAAAGGTAAAACACTCAAGAATCATGTTCTAAACTTGTTTTTGCAATCAATACACCAGAGAGGAAAGGGTTAAATTAAATGCAAAAGGACTTCTCATTTGAAAATGAGCAAAATGAACCGCTATACTCATCTTTCATCTCGTATGGTTCAGATCTGTTCGGACGAATCCAAGAAACAACAGCATACATTTCAATGTAAGGGTCCACTCTTCAAAATGGATCCCACTTTTTAATCCAAAACAATGAAAAATAGGGAAAAAAAATGAAATATCCTCCTTTGGTTTGCATGAGCGTTTTCGAGATAGAGTTCGCATCATGTTCATTTTCAAAGAAATATCGATTCTAATCCATATTCCAACACTCAAAAGCTATCTCACCCCTGTAGTTTAGACTCTTCTGGATGAAATGAGTCATCCCCCTTCTATATTTATGATGTATTGAATATAACAATAATGGAAGGAAAGGATTATAATAAGTCAGGAGAAGATGTGTTGATTATAAAATAACAGTGGAGATGACTAGCAAGATATGAGATTACAGTGATCTGTTTATATGAATGAATGGTGTATTGAATATAACAATAATGGAAGGAAAGGATTATAAGAAGTCAGGTGAAGATGAGTTGATTATAAAATAACGTGGAGATGACTAGCAAGATATGAGATTACAGTGATACGTTTATATGAATGAATGGTGCATTGAATATAAATATAATTTATTTTGTTAAAATGTTAAAATGTTGTGCTGAAATCATTTTTTCTTGTGTAGTTTGATGGGCAGAATAGTTCTGAATGGATAAACATGTATGTAGTATGTAGTGTTTACTCCTTATGTCATTTGGTAACCAGGTGTCCATTTGGAGTCTCCAAGTGGCATTTTGGAAAGGACGCCTATACTTTTCTTGAATAAAAGCTTACAGGAACTACATTTTTGGGAGTATCATCCTCAAATTTGAATCAAAACTTGGTCAGACATTCAGTTTTATCTTTATGGTGTTTTCAGGCCCTTAACATAAAATTCTGATACATTTTTCCCTAAATGAAGTTTATTCAAAGAAATCGTGAGTCAATTTCATGTATATTTTACCTTGTTTTACTCTGTTCCTATGCTACTTTGAGTTATAATGACTCTTGGGTAACAAAGTTTCAAGTGTCTAGTTTAAAAAAATATCAGAGTTATGAATGTGGACCATAGGGTTCAAGAGCTACAGAGATTTGTATTTGGGTATGTCGTTTTCAGAAAATTCTCAAAAATAGGGGCGCTGGTTAAGAGGTTTAAGGAAAAATCTAAAGATGCATTTCTTTTGTAAGCACTTGACCCAATCTTACTGATGCAATAACTTCTTTCTTCTTCTTGTTATTAACAATTTTATTGATTCCATATAACATATAAAAAAATAAAATAAAAGAATATTTGGAATCAGATTATATAATATACAACCCTTACCCCAGAAAATGAACATTAATATATATCTATATATATATACACTTGACACAGTGACCTAAACATTTTATGTTTATGTCGCAACAAACCTGAGACGTCTGACGTAGGTGTAAATTGACGGGCCCTTAAACAAGCCCTCATAATAAATCTCCAACTGATTGAGAAATTCACTTGTGAAATGGATTGCTGTGAACTGTATGCCAATGATTGACTTATGATCAATAATATGGTAGTAAACAATACATTGTATTCTAAAGCCATTTTTATATGGCCTTATCAATGATTAACTCTTCTGTAAGGAGAATGTAAAGCATTTTAATTATCTGAATATTTCTATATGTATATATTTATATGTATATATATATATCTTTAAATATAATATATATATATATATATTTAAAGATAACTATGTATAATTATATATTTATATAAATATGTATAATCATTATATATTGAGTTATTGTTATATGAGGGGCTTTCTCATCACATATTTGTATATGTGATTAATCACGATTAATTATTCGGGACACCATGTAATTACCTGGTGCCTTGAACTTGATGTGAGCAACCATTGGCAACTAGTGCAGTGCAGACACCATGTAATTAATTCGCTTAAAATTTGTAATCGATTGTCAGCCCTAATATATATATATATATATATATATATATATATAAGCATAGAATGTATACTGCGTTCAAAAAGTAAAAGGCTACAAAAACAACATATCTCCCTCCACTGCCCCTCCCCTGAGAGTCTTCTAAAAAGGCTAAATAGCTGCCTCATTTCTAATTGAATAAATCCCTTTTGCCTACCCTTCTATGTGACAAATCTTCAAATGTTGCTACATTGCCCATCTCCTCATACCACTCACAAAACGAGTGGAGGACCTCTAAGGAGGACCTGTCTTCCTATCATAACACCAGCCAGGATCCACATTTGTATGTACTTATCCCCTACATCAATGGCCGCCCCATCTAAAATACAGAGTCTGGGGCAAATATGGTGTAGGGCGCTACGTCAACCATAAAACTCTGGACCCTCAACCAGAATTCTTTTAAATTTACAAACCACCAAAAAACATGGGTTGTGTCCCTATCTTCTGATTGGCATCGCCAGCAGGTGGGTGTGTCTTTAAGACCCAGCCTATACAATCTAGAGGGGTCCAAAAGAATCTATGTAAAATTTTAAGTTGCATAAGGCGCATCCTTGCATCTCTTGATGTAGACTTGATGGTTTTTAGAATCCTAGCCCACACGCCCTCCTCAAATATCAAGTTTAGATCTTTCTCCCACAACCTCTTGAGGGAAGTTGAAGCTCTGTCCCACAGACTATGAAATAGTAGGGAGTAATACACTGATTGGCCTTTTCCAAATGCAGTAATCACCACTTCCAGAGTATCTGCTGCTTTAGGGGGGTGTATGCTACCCCCAAAAATAGTACAGAGCAAGTGGCACAGCGGAATCCTAAAATGTTGAACCATATTTTTAAAAGATCTCAATACTCCATTCTCATATAGGTCAGAGAGTGTAGTAACCCCTCTAACAATCCACTCTGACCAACAGAAAGGGAACTTATTGATACATAATTTTGGATTCTGCCATATACTCTAGGCAACATTTTAATAAATTCTGTCCATACATACATATCCATACAACCGATGCGAGATTACAGGGTAACTTAACTTCTCCGATAGTTTTATAGAAGGCTTTACAATGGCGTAATAGGGGAAATAACTTTCTTTCCAGAGAGGGAGGGGCTCTCTCAGGTGGAAGTGACCAATGAGCCAAATGTCCAATGACCAAATGCTTAATAAAACAAAATCTTGGGTAGGCCTAGCCCATATTTGTCAGACTGCCTTTTTTTACTTATTGAAATGTTATCTGGGATACTTACCATTCCAAATTAAGGACTTTGCTATGCTATCAAATTGCTTGAAATAAGAGAGGGAGACATCTACAGGAAGAGATTGTAGCAGGTAGTTGAATTTTGGAATACAATTCATTTTAATAGCATTAACCTTCATAGTTAAATGTAATGAAGCCCACCTGCCCACATCACTCAAAAACCTTTTTTATTAAGGGGTCAAAATTAACAAATTTTGCTGGGAATAAAATGGTCAAATACTTAATACCTGTTTAGGCCACTGGAAGGTGCCCAGCTGAAAAGCCATTACTGGGCAGTATGTTGTCATAGCCAAAGCTTTGGATTTAGACCAAATGACAAAATAAAGCAAAAGCTTATGCGCCATACCTCCTGCCACCACCCGTGGAAAATCATCTTCCTTTCATAACATGGCTGCTAATGGTTACAGGGCACGACAGAACAATAATGGGGAAAGAGGGCAACCCTGCCTTTGTCCAGAGTAAAATAATCTGAAATTAATCAATTTGATTGTACCGTCACTACCGGGTGTCAATAAAGTAACTTAATCCATCCAATAAAAGTATTCTCGAACCCTATATTTCCAAAATCTTAAAAAGATAATCCCATTCCACCATATCAAACACATTTTTGGCATCAAGTGATATGGCAGCGACCAGAGTCTGATCATTCGCCACTGACCACATGCTATTGATGAAAGGTCTAATGTTATAAGAAGAGCTACGGCCCGAATAAACCCCACCTGATCTATATGTACAAGTGATGTCATAACTTTACTTAATCAGTTAGCCAAAATTTTTGACAATATGTTTAAGTCTAACTGGATCAGGAAATTGGATGGTAACTCTTACTCTCGCGTGGATCTTTGTCCTTTTTAAGAATCAGACCGATCTGGGCTTGTGTCATGGTTGGCAGAATCTTTCCATTGTTTAATGATTCAGTAAAAACCTCTAACAAATGTGGAGCCAGTTCAGTAGCATAAGATCTAAAACATTCAGTGGAAAAGCCATCTGGCCCCAGAGCCTTGCCTGTAGGCAAGGCCTTAATTACCTCATCAAGCTCCTCCAAGGTTATATCAGAATCAAGCCTTAGGGAGTTCTAATGGTTCCACAATGCTTCTAATATCATCAACAGTAGACAAAGACATGGAACTACAGCGATCAAGATTGAATTCTTTAAAAGCATTATTAATATCAGCGGCAGAGTTAAATATTTTACCACCAGCAGATTTCACTGAGGGAATGGTAGAAATAGACTCTCTCTGCATTACTGTATATATCTAGCCAAAAGCTTCCCTGTTTTGTCCCTGTCTTGACCTGAATAGCCAAAACTCCACCTTCCGCTACAAAAAAGTATTATATCTGTTTTTCAATCATGCAATTCTCTGAGGCCATCAGACAACATTCGGTGCATCAGCTCTTCCTTGGCAGTTTTACTGTTCACTTCCAACTCCACGAGTTCTCGTGCTTTGGATTTTTTGATGAGCATTTTGTGCGTACATATTAGCCAAAATCAATCTTTGCCCCTGAATTTCTGCTAAAACAATAATGACCCTTCCTAATTTATCTTTAATCTGTTTAAGCCATTTGAATTGTAGTGTAGATGTTTATTTATCAAAGTAATGACTCCCCTGCTCTTACTTGAGCCAGCACTAAAGAAAATATATCCACCTTCCTGTGGGGAAAGATGCATTTCTTGAAGAAACACTATATCATATTTCTTACATTTAAGAAAAAAAATAACCTTTCTTCTTTTTATGGGGTGCTCCAACCCATTCACATTCCACGTGGAGCGAGACAATCCACTCATATTAACATTTGACATTTTGACATATTAGAAAAAATAGATTGTGTGTCAAAAATAAAATTATAAAGACCACATTCCCCATTAGTGCAACAAACAGCTCCCGAACTTCCCCCGGGAAAAAAATAACAAAAAAATACATGTGCATTAACCCGTGCATGAAAGCGACAACCGGCGTCCATCCCACTAAACTCAAACAGTCCATATATGCCTATGAGAGCCCCCTTGACAACTTTATCTGCAAGCTGTCCCGAAGAAATTATATTAAATAAAACAAACTCTGCACAAAAAGAAACCAAAAAGGCACCAAGCTTCCTCGGAAAGTCAAGTGAATCTTCAGTGAGTCAGACCCACTAAACAGGAACATGAAAATCACCAAATGGCTTACTCACTCCATTGACTTTATGAAGGACAATGCTTGCTGAAGCAACCTTCCATTGATTTCTCTCTTGTCGCAAAATCTGGGAACAAGAAAATGCTCTGGATCTTCTAAGAAAGCTTTTTTTTACTTCTCGCCTCGTGTAACACAAGATCTTTACCGGATGATCTCAGAAATTTCGCCAGAATTGATCGGTGCCCGTCTCCCTCTACGGATCTCCGAGCCGGAAACCAGTGAGCTCGCTAGCTTCCAGCTTATGGCCTGTTATGTCGAGCAGACTTGGAAAGAGCACGTCTAGGAATTTTACCACATCTTAGCCTTCCTCATGCTCAGGAATTCCAACAATTCGGACATTGTTTCATTGATTACGATTCTCCACATCCTCCAGTTTTCCCAAACGCTTTCCAAGTCTGCCTTGGTCGCTAGCGGGTTAGCAGCTAATTCCCTCTCTGATGTCTCCAGATAATCAATCCATTTCTCGACGTCCCCTATTCTTGTATCCAACTCAATGAATTTCGTCTCCATGGCCATAATCAAACGTGGTATTACAGCAAGATCTTCCAAGTCCGCTACGACCTTCTGCAGCATCAACAACATGTTCAACAGTTGATGCTGGATCTCTCCTGCCGCACCGTCCAAACTGAGTCCCTAGTCTGCCGCCCTGTCAGGGGTGTCAGCTTGAGTATGTTAGTGTCTTAATATCTCCAAATCCTGAGGATTTTGAATTCTTTGACATGTTGTCTTCATAGAACAGTTAAGAATCAGGGTGTATTAAATCTCACTGGTTTATGACACAAATTGTAATAAAACTAGCAAAGTGCACAGAGCTCGCTGTTCACACATTGACCCTGGCATGGCACCACGTGACTCCTCTTCTTTCTTCTTAAAAGAGAAAAAAGATTCTCCATTCTTTTACCACTGTCTCTTCCATTCCTCTCTACTTGTGCTTCTCTGGGCAAATTGCAACTTTGTGATATAGCACTTCTCATATTAATGCATCCTTGGGATGAATTGCTTCTGTTGTATTCCTCATTTGTATTCCTCATTTGTAAGTCGCTTCTAAAAAAAAGTGTCTGTTAAATGAATAAATGTAGGTTTAGGTTCGCTCCACAACTTGCTTTTAGCGCCCCTCCGTGGACATTATACCAGAAGAAAAAAAGCACAATTGTGCCCATATACCAAACAACACTGATCGTTTTGGTCACTGGAAAGTACAGACCGATTTTATTAAAAAAAAAAAAAAAATCATTTTCATTAAATTTCATTGTGAGATCAAACTGAATCCACTCAGGTCCATGATTTAAAATGATTTTTCTTGTGCTTAAAAACACCCCTTCCACATGGTAAAAATCACTACAAAGCACAGCTCCATATGGATTATTGCTTTAATATTGTACTATGCAAGCTTAGACTGAAGCATAATCCATTGGTGAATTTAATTTGTGTCACAAATCAGTTCAAGCTATGAAAAAAAAAACACTGATTATACATGTAAGATGATTGCGAACTGTAAGCATTGTTGTTTTTCGTGAATTACTTAAGACGTGGAACATCTACGGCTCTAAAATGTTCTTTTATTGCTACACATGCAAATAATGGAATTCTGTAGTCTTCTCTCTTGAAAAACAGCAGCAAAACAATTTAAAGCCTGAGGTCAAATCTATTGTTGCACAAATAATGCTTTCCACCTCGGTAATGAAGTATTACCAGGCTATTATTCCATGCAGAGTTAGCTCTTGAGGTTGTTTTCATCCAATGTTAGAATTAACATAATCTTATTTTTCAGATCCATAGTTCTCATAATATAAATTATGCAAAGTAAGGAAGACACAACATTCTATCAGTTACTTTTGACTGCCTAAAACAAATAATTCATTGTAAAACACTGTCCCAAATCACTGAACATGTGTGATGAAACACAATTTATGCTCAAGAAGACTCTTATGAGGAAAATGTACAGAAATTAATCTGTTTCAAAGATTCAGGTTTCCAACATAGCTGATATTAAGCATCCAATTCTTACAAAATTGATGGAATTGTTAACCCAAAAATAAAAATTCTGTCATTATATACTCACCCTCATGTCACTCATGTAATATAAAAAAGGAGATACTTTGAAGAATCTTCACACAGACAAAGCAAACAATGCATATATTCTAAGTAGTCTATATGACTCATGCACTATATTTCAAATCTTCTGAAGTAATACTATAGCGTATAATAGTGATTATCAGACTGAAAATCAAAAAACTTCTTATTTCCTCTGCCACAGTTCAAAATATCATATATAATATCAATAGCTATCAAATATAGTGTATGTTGGATGTCAATGACATGAAACTGTCACCGTTCTGGTAAGCCCGCAGGTTTGTTTTGTTTGGTTTGTCATTTTCTCTCCCTCGCGTTTCCATGGGAATGTTCATTTTTCTCAGGGCGGTGCCGAACATGGCACTGATTAGCT
This sequence comes from Moxostoma hubbsi, assembly GCA_032164185.1. Lineage (NCBI taxonomy): Eukaryota > Metazoa > Chordata > Actinopteri > Cypriniformes > Catostomidae > Moxostoma > Moxostoma hubbsi. The sequence continues at coordinate 19,535,778 of JAVLUX010000010.1, forward strand.
TGTTGAGCAACACCTGTTCCAGCCTGATTTCACTCCCTACATATGCCCTCATGTTTCTCTGTTTCTTTGTCAGATTGTTATACTATGTTGAGTACTAACCTCACTCTCCTTGTTTAGTTAGTCCTGTCTTGTCACTCTATAGTTTGCCCGCATTGTTCGGGTTGTGGTTTGCCTTCCAATATTTGATGAATTCAGCCTGGTAATCCACGTAGGAATTCCGGTCTATGCCTGCATGCCACTTCTATTGTTGCTCGCATTGTCCGCTGGACATCTCTCTCATCGCCTGGCTTCTACTGAGGATTCTGCCAAGTTTCTCCTGACTACCACAACCACACACTCCACTGATGAACACACTACTCTCTACTCTGCACGGTGGCGCATTACTGACTTTGTGGATAAACATTTTGGAACTGTTGCTTCTGCTCCTGTGTCATTCTGTCCAGCACCTACACGTTACAGAAACGATATTGGTTCACAAATGCCTCGTTACCAAATGTCGTTAACATCAAATAGGACGTAACACATTTAATGGCGTATTCTATTTGACAGCTAAAATGGTGGGCAAGATTTTCAGGTGAAAACAGCTTAAATCTTGGTCTGTTTATCGCTCAAAACATTTGTAATACAGCACACAAGTCATATGGACTAGTTTTATGTTTATTTATTAATTGTCCTTGACAGATGGAAACTATGAATTGTCATTTGCATGGCAAAAGCTGAATGAAAATTATTTTTAAAAATTATCTTTTTGTTTTCTACAGGGAAAAACAAATGCATAAAAGTTTTCAAAAAATTGTGAGTGAATAAAGAACTTTTCCTTTAATAATATTGTCTGTACATTGTACAGAAACTGTACCAAAGAGAAGTTTAGCAACAAATTGTATTATTATGGAAAAGGTTGTTTTTGCATTTCATAAAAAAAATGACTGTAGATTCGTGTCACATCCATGCAATCTGCTGTGTGCAGTATACCTACCTTTCCCTCTGATGGTCAGAAAATAAAGAAACGGGCGTTCATGTTAAAATTCCACCCTCCCACATTCTCAGTTCAGAAAACACAAATGATGTGCATGCACATAACCTATTAAGCTCTGACTCAGGACCGACGGCGCTGATGAACGGTCGCACATGGAGGCTAATTTCAGTGCCATATCAACATCAGCCTCATGTGAATTCAAAGGCTCCTCGCACAGTAGGGTCTTAAAATGCATTATATATGCTCTCGTAGATTTAATTGAAACTGAAAATGTTATATTCCACTCCAGCACCCCCTTAATAAGCAGGCAATCACCTACCAATGTTGTTGCACTATTACAAGCCCCCCTCTGCCTCCCGGCCTCGGTTGGTCGGACAGATAAGACAGCAAAGGGAGGCTCTCATCTCTACCTGGCTGAACCTACATAAGGAGGCTGAAGTCCAGCACTAATTATCGCTGTTTTACCCTCATCTGCCAGTGCAATTCATCAATATACAGGCAATCTGCAGTGCGCTGTGGAGGTGAGACATTAAGAATTTTGCTGGCTTTTCTAGCCACCTAACAGAGAGGAAACAGAAGGTGGCAAAAAAACTGTGTAGTCATCATGAAACAGGATTGAATGCATTTTCTGCAGAGGGAAATAGAGAAGCACATCAGTAATTGTCAGATATTTATAAGGGCTGCAGCGCCACAAGCTGTGATGTAAAATACATGAATTCTGGACTCTGCCCTCACCAGAATGTGAATTGTTACAGAGGACCAGTGGACGAGTGAGGCAGAGCTAAGTCGGGAATTCATTTATGTCGTTTAGTCAGCTAATCTAATGTCCTACACTCTGACCGAAAGTGTAACACAAGGACAAGAGAGTTCAGTACGGCAGCAAGCTAAAAAAAAAAAAGTGTTAGTCATTCCAAGGCCAATTGGACGTCTCTAGGAATTCACATGGTCGCTTTGATTGTTTCTCCCATGACTCCACTTTCAATTAATGTTTAGTATAATAATTTACTGTTAGGCAGCTGTATTGCCTGGAGCTACAAATAAATGTAGCTTTCTATCCATTTCATTTTTGCAAAGATTTAGCAGTTAGTGACTGAAGTCCATTGGGAACCAGTGCCTGTAGATACAGTAGACTATTTTAGAAGTGCTTCTTGAGTAAAGATCCCAAATTTCTTGGAATAATATAAGCCTTAATGCTTTTAATGTTGTAGTGTAACAATCAGATCTGCACCAGAGGGCAAGTGCTGGCATTAACCTGTTTCAGTGGGCACTTTTTTCCCTGCAGCCACCACATTTGTGACCATCAGTGGGAGAAAACAATGGCGGTGAATGGAAAAACACCCGTAAATCGATCTCAAGAAAAACATAAAAAGTGCTTTTTATCCATGCAATGTCCAAGTTAAGGTGTATACAAGTATGAGGTCAGCACAAATATTGCCAAATTTGACTTTCGCTGGCATCTAAATATATTTTATTCATGATTTATCTCCGTATGCCAGGCCTGTCTGATGTGTGACCGGCAAGTGCACATGCCAACTGGTACATCGCCGTTAACATTTCTCGTTTTTTAAGTTACAAATACATGTGTTGTTTTCTGCTCTGATTTGGTCACAATATTACAAAACATCTGCGATGATGCCATCTGTATGAATGCAAGAGCTACTTTTAACTGATGAAGAACACACAGAAAGCAACCAAGGCATACAGTATTAGTGTATATGAATAATATGTTTACATTGTAGTCTGGTGGTTTGAATAAAATCTGTGTTTCATAATCTTATGATGTGTTTTTTATTGACCAACATTAGTATATACACATTAAATATGTACTATATGTATTATAGTGCTTTTTATTAATTACAATGTGTTACAATTATGACATACCTTTTATACAGTCTGGGTGCTATAAATAGCATCATCCTATGTACATTTCCAGTATAATTGTCTCAGACTCTATTATGTTATAAATACAGGAGACATGTGTATAGATAACTGACATGTTTGAATATGAATATGGCGTGGTCATACAGTGACGTCACATGAAAAAGTTCAATATAGTGGCACATAGAACTTTACCTGAAAACACCAACTGATTTAAGGATGATCTACAGAAGTGGTTCTCTACTGGAGGGTCACTACACAAAGACAATAGGGTATAGACAATGCTAAATGCAAATTAAAAAATGCAACTAACCATAGAATTGTGCATAGTGGGGATAGCAAAATAAATAGGCTTTTAAACATTTAAAAGGCCGAAGAAAATGCTTCCCATATCTTCTTTGGTTGGTGTTCAATCAAACTCTACAGTATTTTGGCACAAATCTGTCACTTGATAGAAGATAGCTAGATTAGGCTGATGCCAACAAGGACAGGTTGAATGATATAGCAGCCTGATCTCATAAAATTTACGTGGCAATGACAACATTTTTGCAAACCAAAATGACATGCTTCATTGCACGTTCGGCTGCAGTTTCCTAGTGAAATGTCCAACAGGGGCACCAAAATAGGGTGAAATGATGTTGTCATCAGAAAAGGTTTTTAAGGTGAATATTAGATGGATGTTTTGATGAGTAAAATGTACCTCCTAACCTAAAACTTTAACATAAACCTAACCAATAGAGTTTAAAATATTTAATGAGAGGTAAATAAAACAGACATCAACACCTAAACCTAACCAATAGTGTTTTATAGGCAAATTCGTATCAAGACGTGCTTCTCTCCAAAAATTAAACAACACATTGTGTCGACACAGACCTCAACAGCTGTGATCTGTCTGCTTTGTAAGCAGATACCATCCCCCAGCATGACCAAAAAAGATATTTGAGCATCATATTTACTCCAAGATTATTTTAAGATCTATGCATCATATCATATTGTAGTTGGACTTAAGCATAATCAGGAACATCTGCTGTTTTTATATTCTGTTTGTTTCATGAATTTAGAAGTGAAAACACATCTGACAAAAAGACACATCTGGTTATAATATATATAAAATGTGTGCCTTTTTTTTCCTCAGGGCTTTTACTCAGTAGGCTATATATTTGGTATGTGAGCGACACAATATTTGTTGTATTCCACTCGAGAACTTTCTGATCTGTAATGTTTTGACATTAAGATGTACAGTATATAATTATATTGCATAAGTCATGAACAGAACACTTTTCATTTGTCAGCAAATGAAAAAGCACCTGTTTAGAGTTGGTCATATTCCCTATATGCATTGTAAAGTCCAGATTTTAAGTTTAAAAATGACACCCATTATTGTTTTTTTATTATTATAGCTTTTGATGAGTTATGAAGTGTATAAATAATTAAGAAATAAAGGTATTTTCTCAATATCCGAGCACTTGGCTGTGTACTCTCAGAATGACGCAGACTCACCAACGCAGAACTATAAAAGCAGGAGCCTACAGCGTAGATTCGACGCAGAAGTATAAACTGGCCTTTATTGATGTATACTGATGCCGCAGTACTTGGCAACTGTGTGCAGCATTAAAGAATCATGGATTTCATTATGTATAGTGTATTAGGACTTACATTTTGGTCTGTTTCCAACCAAATGTGATCATATTGCTTTAAAAAGCATGGATTAAAACACTTGAGTTATATGAATTACAGTTATGTTGCCTTTATGTCCTATTTGCAGCTTGAAACATACATCCTTTATGAATATGTTTCTTTGTGTTCCACAGATAACGAAAGTAATATGAGTTTGAGATGCCATGAGCATGTGTAAATTCAATTTTGGGTGAAATACCCTTTTAAAAAAAACATGGAAATAATACATAGTAAATCAAAATACAACTCAGACAACATTAAACACAGGTTTACATGCAACTAGGACAAACAGGATTGTGCCACCAACACTGTGCTTTGCACATGTGAATGCTTGCGAGAGCAAGAAACTATTGAGATTCAAGAGATATTTAGAAATAAAACATTTCAACTATATATGGACCATTAACTAACAAGTTAATCTTCCTTTTTAGCCAATTCTATGATGACAATTATGCGTATTGTTGAGCCGATACAGTTCAATATAAATACATTTAAATGTTCAGATATTGTATCCTTTTTATGATAAACAAATTCTGGTAGTTGAATCTCTGCAAGTTGAGAACCACTGATCTACAGCACTGTATATCTCGTTTAGATTTCAGAGTCAATTTCACTTCTCCGCAAGCTATGAGTACCTAAATGATTAGTGAAATGCAGCCATTTACTCCCATGTCACTCAAACGATCACTCCAAGTAGGTCATCATCACTGCTGTGACCTTGATTGATAAGGCCCCTGGTCATTGCTGCATATTAATGATCAGTAATGAGGTTTAACGCAAGACTTTAATAGATTTTTTTTTTTATTATTGGCATAAATATCACCGTGCAAAATCTATTTTATGACTCATTTGGTGATTATTAAACTTCTAATGTCTGGAAACTGTGACCAAATCATGATGATTGTCCATTTGCTTTGGGTAAATAGAGCTTTGATGCATCCCAAGACTGACAGCTTGTGAAAATTGTGAGAATTCAATCAACTACTTCAAATCCAAGTTATTTCCGTTCAAGCTGGTTTATGTGACTCTCTCCTAAGCACATTTTGAAGAGAAACCCTTCCAGGCAGTGTCCCTCAAGTAAAGCATCTTAAAATAGCTTACTCATTTAGAAAATATAAAATTTCTGAACATCCAGGCTAAATAATTTAAGCATCCATGAGTGATAAAAAATAATATAGCAGCACAGAGCCTTAATAAAACTCAATAAAAATCACCCGCTCACAATTAGATGTAATAAACCTTTGATTTGTATTTTATTATTATTTATATTTTTTCTTGTCATTTTGTTTTCTCCAAGGCACTATATTTTTCATGATTAGCCATCATTTTCAAGCCAGCAAAGCAAAAAGTGAAGGCCATGGCAACTTGAATATTAAATAGCTTGTCAATAGCAACAATCCTCACAAGGTTTATGACTAGTTGTTAGTACAACATTAGTCAGTTTTTCCCACCCCTACCTTCCTCTGTTATTGATTACAATGAAGTCAGGGTTCCAGTGGGAGTCATATCCTTCATGTCCTTTATATAGTTCCCTCTCAGTCGACAAATACCCTGTATAAACCAAAGCTTTAGAAATCCAGGTGTTTGTCAATAAGTGCTACTCATGGCAAATGTTAAGTGACCCAGAGGTACATCAAACAAAATGTCAAAGGAGCTTTGTGTGAATCCCTGGCCGCTGTTGCTTATATTTGTTATTTGCACACATCTCTCGCTTTGATTTAGGTGAACAATACTCTAAGCCTCATTCATCCTTAAAGATTTTGTCAGTATAATAAGCACCTTGTCACTCTGGCACAGGACCACAAACTGAGTAATGTAAAAACGAACCTTCAATTTAAGACCAAATTAACAGAGCATTTCTGCCACTGAAGTGAAATTAGTCACCAGATGGAACTAGCAGCCTTTGAATACACACTGGATTCCAACCAAACTTTCGCAAATGAAACATTTGTAAAGCTCTTTACTAGCATATTGATAGTTGATAGATATATTTCAGCTCTCACAACCAAGCAGTGATAATGTGTCAACAGTGCCCCCTTGTGAAAATGACTTGGAATTGTTGGAAACTGTTCCAATGAAATTGAAAATGTTTTTGAATGATATTTAGAACAGTATTCAACCAAATAAAAGGTTTTAATTTAAGATGACCATAAAGGGTTGATGAGTTTTATTCGTTCAAAGTATGCATGCAGAATTGAACATACTGCATTCTTTAGTCTTACTTGTTTACCTAAAATATAAATAAGGGTTGATTTACTGTATTACATTATGAGCCTTTAAACAACCGTATTAAACGTAAAAGAACAGTTAAAATGGATGTGACTGTTTTAAAGACCCTGCAGCAAAATACGATCCACTTTAAGCCTATTTCACACATAGAGTCTGTGGGGCATGAGCTGCGGATGTTCATTTCGTGCCCATATTAATAGGTTACAGCATTCACACTGGCTGATTTAGCCATCCTAGTGTTTTAGTGTCTACTGTGTTTTTACCATGTGGCACACACTGAGCTCAGCAGAAAACACATTGAGTATGCACTTCAAACCTATTTATTAGCACAATCTTTTGCAATATAGCCTCTTATAAAGCAATATAAAATACTGGAGTAAACAGTTCACCCACTGATTGAAAAAAGACAGACATATGTGTTGGGGTTGATGTACGGTAAATATGCAGCGACATGCACACAATCACGACTGAATCCAGATGACTTAAGCAGTTTATATTTTGCAATTTGGGGTTCTGGTTTCACTACATGTAAATCAATAATTATTAGGATGTAAATGTGATCCTTCTCGGTTACTTCTAAAATAGTTCTCAATGACCAATTCACAATAACCATTTTATAATATATAACCATTATCACAGGAAAAACACAGTGTGGTAACAGAAATCTGTTTATTTTCTGTATAGAGCTGCAACTCTGTCATAGTGTAGAGATGTGGTGAAAGCTCAAAGCACATCTGCCATTGAAGTTATGCAGCAGCGCCACTTACATCCCGCACATGCAGTCTTTAAAAACAAGTTTAGAAGTGGTCATATGTATAGAAAATGTGAGTGATGCTTACCGGTGTAATACCATGCCATGATGCGAGGGTGTTGTGACCAGTTTCACCAGTAGGCCTACTCTAAGAGGCTGAATAGCTGCTAGGATGTTCTGGATCAAAATATGATATATTAATAAGTGAAACTCTTCACCGACTGTTGATCTCCTGCGCGCGTTCATGAGACAGACTGCACACAATCTTTAGAGCTCCTGGCACGAGAGCAAACACTTTAATATGGTGTGTTGCTTTCTCTATGATTAACGACTGTGTAATATTTACTGGTTTCCCAGCATTTTCTGCACATTCGTCCCAACAGTGGCTAAATGATTTAGATATCCGGCTTTTGACAATTGATGGACACATACACAACTATTACAAAAGGTGAAATCATTTATTGATGTTCAAGAAGGCAAACTAGAACCAAAAACCAAGGGGATGCACACATTTGAACAGGATGATTTGTGTAATGTAGCTTTTGAAAGGCAATACTACATAAAATATATAATCTTTTATCTCTTAGATTTGCATAAAAAAGGGGTATGCAAACTTCTGCAATATATCGTTTGTGAGAATTTTATTTAAAATTTAGTTTTTCACTATTTAACCACATCTTAGCTATTTTTAATGTACAAATTCCACGTAGTGTATTCTATCCATATGATGTCATATTGCATGTGTAATTATGAGTAGACTTGTCATGTTAGGTACACATTTTAACAAAATTCACAACATTGGAACCTAAAATTCAAAATACAATCCCCACATCTCAACATTTAAAGGAATTTTCCGGGATCAATGCAAGTTAAGCTCAAATCAACAGCATTTGTGGCATAATATTGATTATAACAAAAATGTATTTCGATCCGTCTCTCCTTTACCTTAATAAAAATTTATATTGATGATACAGTGAGACTCTTACATTGGAAGTCAATGGGAAAATGAAAGTGAATGTGGCCAATTTTTGGAGGGTTTAAACAAAGAAATGTGAAGCTTATCATTTTAACCAAGCACTTGCATTAATTCTTCTGTTAAAACTCATGTATTATTTGTGCTGTAAAGTTGTTTAAATAGTCATTTTTTCAGGATTTGAAAAAAGGGTTTTAGGGTTTGTTGACATTACATCATCATGGCAAAGAAGTTGTACAACTGGCTATAAATTTACACCGAAAAGTTTAGAAAAAATATATATTTTTACACGCATATCCTTTATGTCTTGTGGCTTTACTTTTGAAAAAGTGAGTATTTTAACATTCAAAAATTGGCCCTGATATATCTGATTTTCCTCTGCGCTCGCGAGGAAAATAAACATTCAGAAAACTCCCCGCTTACATTTTCACATGTTGTGCGAAGACATGGATCGGTTTCTTTCAGCTTGTCGTTGAAAAAGCATTCTTACATTATTTTGGGCATTTGCGTTGACTGACAGACCGACATAGTGTGCTAGCGCTAAGTGCATGACGCCATTGCGATGGTACCCATATACATTTCAGCTGATTTGCTGAAGACTAGAATTAATGTATCATCAAATATCAAAATATCGAAAAACATTGAGGAGATATAATTTAAGAAGAAATAAATCAGTGATCCTACCAAAAATTATGTCCTGTGTAATAAACCGGGACATCTGGTCACCCAATCTATAATTAAATTGTAAACAAAACATTTCATTGTGCAATTTAATGTGGAAAAAACTGTAAAAGAACATATTTTAAGTAGCTCGTCAATGCTTTTAAAATAGAAAAACAATAAATAGGTGCTGTTTATCTGTTTTTCAGAGTTGCAGTCTGCTTTAACAATAACAACAACAAAAAAAGTCCAGATTATTTAAAAAGTTACAGTTAATTCATCAAGGACCAGTTTAAGTTGACCTGCATGGACCACAAGAGACAACAGATCTCATGTGTGGATACATTATGCCTATAAAAGACCTAATAGCCCAATATTAATAATATTTTTCTTAATTTTTATTTTTATATGTTGTTTTTTTGTTGTGGGTGACTTGAAACCACGATGCGAGCACCATCTTAGCTACATAAACGCTGCGTGTGATTTTACCAGTTGTCAGGTCTCGTGCCGTGCAAAACTGCCTTGTTTAGTTTCTATTACAATGGATACATACCCATCTTTATGTGTCTGTCGTGCCAGCCACCTCGGTAATCGATGCTATATAGCAGTTTCCGTAGTAACACTCAAGCATATTGGTTGACCGAGTGTTCTGCTCTGCAGGTGTGTTTGCTCAACACGGCGAAACAGACTCTGGCTACGTCTACAACATCAGAGGGGCTACAACTGCTTGCAGACAAAGTGTCCATTTATTTCTGTTTCGTTATTTTTATTTATTTATTTTGTTAATTGCATCACAAATCAAATGTCATGGACTCAGCTTGACTCTGAAAAAAATCCCGAATCCCAAAGGCTCGAGTCCGAGTCAAGTCTGAGTAAAACTACATCCGAGTCCGTGACAGTCCAAGTCCATTAAAATTGGAATCGTGACTCGGAGTCCGAAATCTATTAATTACCATGGAAGCACATCAAGTCTTAACTACCACGAAAGGGACGTTGTTTGCAAGTGTTTTTTATGTGGAGTTCAAAGCGGCTCTTGACACCATGTCAAGATCTGCCACGGTATGCCGGCTGATTAATATCATAGAAGATGAGAGTTTAAGAGATTGAATGTCCATTGCAATAAATATGCGACCTGTGGGGTAGCTAGTTCTTTCAATTTTTCATACTCCAACATTTAATTTTACTTGAATTGGTGATATTTCATTCATCTTTATACTGTGCAAGTCTTTGTTTGTAAAATATTAATAAAGCGTTATTTTGCATATCGTTTTATTTTATTTCATAAGAAGAAAATACATGCATTTTGACCAGTTAAGAAGTATAAATTTCAGCACTTTCTAAATCTCAGATTAACTAAAAAAAGTATGTGATAAATCATGATAAATTGCAAATCTCAGAAAGCTGTTCAATTGTTTCTCAAATGTGTCTCTAACCAGCTGACAAAAGTATTTGTGCTTTTCTTGTGTGCTCATGTGAGAGACTCTCGAAGTTGCAGGCAGGCTGTCTTCACAATCTAACACCTGTGCAAAGCCACCTGTCTACAGCAGGGCTGTGCTAACAGGCTTTTGTCATGACATATCATCAATTCAAGAAGGGCAAAGCAGACTATCAATGACAACAGTAGCTGACAAAAGCAAGCTGGAGATGGACAATGCACTATTGTGAAAAACAAAAGCTAGCACTCACAGTTGGAGGGCTTTTTTTTATCATTGGCAGGGTCAAGAGGCGTTGCTCACCTTCCCACCTCCCTGTCACAGTTTGTACCTCAGGCTCCAAAATGTACCAGAGGACTGGCATATGCCAGAGCTTCTGAAAAGCTAGTCTGATGGTGGAGTCAGGGGTCATACAGAGCGAGGTGTGTAGAATGCCAGAGTTTTTCTCTTGGACACGCTCTGCTGCTGAGAGTGTGAGACGAGATGTTTGTTGTCACAAAACCACTACACTATTGATTACTCAGTCAAAAGAGGGCAAAGGTGCCACCTCGTCATGAGGAGATGCAGGTGGGCAATGATTAAAAGTGTTTGAGAATTGAAAATTCATTTGTGAGGTTTGCCTCCAGTATCTGAATGGTCATGTTCTCAGTGATTTTTCTATTGTGGAAGAGCAGCTAAGCATAAAATATTGAAAGGTGGTGGTATGTTTGATATGTTGAGCAGAACTGGAAAGCCTCCTGTTCTTATATGTGAATTTAAAGGAATATTTCACTCAAACATTCTTACTCATATTTACTGATCCTTATGTTGTTTCAAACCTGTATGATTTCCTTTTTTTTCCTATGACCATTTAAAGTCAAATTAATGTGTTTGTGCGAGGAACGGACTGAAAATATTTCCCTCCACCAGAGCTTGTGTCTACTGTAGCTCCAGATTAAAACATGACATGGCAACGGCATAACGACATTGGTTCTTGCATGTGTAGTAATCGAACGTGATGTCATTCGTGCAGCATCAAAAGCATCAACGTTTTGAAGCCTGCACTGTGTTCCAATCGGATGTCAAGATTTATAGCGAGTAAGGACATACATTGATCTGTTTCTCACCCAAAGCAATTGCACCACTTCAGAGGATATGGATTAGACCAGTCAAATCATATGGATTACTTTTATGCTGACTTTATGTACTTTTTAGACCCTATTGAACTATATTGTATAGACAAAAACACCTCAACACATTCAAGATATCTTCGTTAGTGTTTAACAGAAGAAAGTCATATGAGTAAATAATTACAGAATTAAAATGTTTGGGTAAACTATCACTTATATTTATAATTTTTTATTATTCTCATACACATTCACACAGAGAGTGTATATTGACCAAGTATATATCGAAATGTCCAGCTAAGCCTGTTCAGCACAGCACCTCACAGTTGACTGGCCAGTTAAACAATTGTCATTTTAATGTTCTTGCTCCAGACGAATACCTCCGTTATTTCCTATTACAAAGTGCATTTTCAGTCTCAGTTAAACAGTGTGATTGCGAGGCATCTTGGCCTGGGTAACGGTAAATGCTTGATCATTTGAGCAAGATCAGTGGATGAACCATAAACATGTGTTCCCCATCAGTTGCAATCGATGTTGAGAAAAATTTGAGTCAGTGTCTCAGTGAAGTGAGCTCTGACTCCTGTACATTGCAAACTAATGTGGTTTTCTTTTCTCTAGAAGGAAGCGAGAAATCTGGGGTGCTCATTTGCATCAAACAGCTGCGCATCGCCAACTACCTTCCCTTCCCAGCAGCGAATACCCTACTTCATTTATTTGAACAAAAAAACACCCCTCCAGGGTATTTTTCACTTGAACTTGTACCTTCCTCAGTTAGAACAGCTTCAGCAAATGTCAAGTCACAGATTTCTTATGACTGTTCATAGTAAGGAAACATTTGTATTAATCTGTAAATGGATTAATGGAAAGGAGGAGGCGAGAACCGGCTTGACAATATAAATAATATTTTAATGAGGAACTTGAACAAAAAGACAAACACACAAAGGGGTCAGACAGCTGCCCGTAAATCTCTCTCTCTTTTCCACTGCAGTCTCTAGTCAGACTTTATCCCTCTCTGAGGCTTGATTAGCCTGATTAGGGGCTGAGTGTGTAGCATCATGACCCGGCCCGCCCTCCGCCCTGTCACATAATCTAATCTTGTTTATTGTTTTAATATTTTACTGTTATTATTATTAGGGATGCACCAATCCTGATACTAATGTTTTTAAAATGGATCGGGTATCGGTCCGACAAGCCCGATCCAAACCCTATACTGTGTGTTAGTCATGTTCGTTACTGTCAAGCTCAAAAAAATTACATAAAAGAATCATAAAAACCCAGTTAAAGTAGTTCATATGACTCATGCATTTTATTCAAAGCCACTAGAAGATGTGCAATAGCTCTGTGAATCACAAAAGACTGTGATTCAAAATGCACACGCAGCTCCAGCGCGTCATTGAATGGCGCTGCTCTGTTTACACACACACGGCTCGCAGCTATGTTTAGCCTTCAGGCGATGCGCAATATTTGAGTGCTACTCACAAACAACATCTCAGATGTAGATGCTAGTTCCGTTCACTTATAATATGCATTAAGAATAGCATCGGATGTGAATTTTTACCAGAATTTCAATAAGAAGCGAATTAAACTACTGTGAACTTGCCTACAAACAGACACATACAGGACTTCCTGGAGAGTTCAGAATGTCAAAATAAAAGCACGTGATTTTAAAAGTTAAAGATGCATGATTGAGATATATTACTATATATTACTATTATAATATATTATTATTATTATTATTATTATTATTATTATTATTATTATTATTTGTTTACAAATGATAACAATGTATAAGTTGAATGGATTCCACAAAAAAAAAAAAAAAAAAAAAACAGTATGAATGAAAAGTGAGCTGATATCTTACAGCTAAATTGAACAAAAAAGAGAACCAGATGCAAGTTGAAAAATGTTTGCCAAAAAAAAAAAAAAAACTTATTTTCTACTGATAACATACTGGAATTACTGTTAATTTTGCTGCTACTTTATCCATTATACTAGTTAATAATAAAGTGTTTCTTAATAATCTATACATTTATTGAAATAATGTGTAGTGAGAGGTTTGTGTTTCTTTACATATTAAAGAGTACTCCAAATTAGTTCCACACAATAATGTAAAGATATTCTAAACTGATTATGCAAAAAACAACACTGGTATCGGATCGGGATCAGGATGAGGATCGGTATCGGCGCTACTGAGATTTCCGATATCAGATTCGGAAGAGAAAAGGTGGTATCGGTGCATCACTAATGGTTTATTTTATTTTATACAGAAAACTTTTACATTTAAAAAGGTCATGTAATGAAGTACTAGGAATCTGTAGCTGGGTCTGTATATTACTCTTTTTACAAGTTTATATATCTTAATATTGCATAAGTTTCCAATATGTCACCAAGGTGGGCATCTTGACTGATCACACACAGATGCAATTGCGAGTTGCTAGGGCTCTTCTTGCATGAGTGCAAATATCCATGAGCGCTGGAAAGCAGCCACCAGTTGGCTTATAAGAACCGAATGGACTCGGTTTTAAGGATACTTTAAAAAGACCAGTATCAATATTAGGGATGATCTGATCAGTATTTTTATAGCCGATACTGATCCCCTTGTCACCTGATCAGCCGATACTGATCCCGATCATTTCACCTTTTATCAGGATCTCTGTCATAATGGCTGTATGTAATCTTTCTGCACGTTGTTAATTGAATTTTCCTCTTCCCAGTAATATCACTTCGCCAAGTTTTTCCATGACAAAAAAAGTTTAAAAAACAAAACAAAATATTCTCTATATTAAGATAGATAGCCCTATAAAAAAAAATACAGCATATTGTCAAACTGAAGACAAACTGATGACCCATAGGTGCAATTTAACTTAATGGGACATTTTTTGGTTTATGATTAATTTTCATAGTTTCATATCATTATTATTATTATTATTTATTTTATTTATATAATTTTTTCATTATATTAAATATATTATAGTATGTTATCTTAATATTTCATAAAGAATTATTATATTTATAAATTCCTTCCCTGCCTTTTCATTTAGTTGGATGATTGTATTAATAGTTCATTTTTCTTCTGCTTGAACATTAATGAAGGGAACACGTGCTGTCTCATGAGGGCAAGAGTTGAAAGGAAAGCATGTGTTTCTGGACTCTACGGGTGCTACTATTTTTAATGCCGTTTAATCAGGAGGTATTTAATTACACCGCATCTTGTAACTTGCTTTATTACTGAGATGCCTATGCCCGGAGGAGACTGAGAAGCTGCTTCCATGAACAATAATTTGGACCTTTTCACAGCTTGTGCTGTTTTTCCTTTGCCTTGATGCGTGTGAAATGTCACAATAACAGAACAGTACACAAACATTTAATTTTCGCCATACCTCTCACAATGCATCGTTCTTAATGGTGAATCAATTTGGTTGTCCTACAACACTATGCCAGTATTCCCCACACTCCGTGATGCCATGACAGTGCTGCTCAAATCTTAAAGTAGCACGTCTTTTGCGGTTTATGCGATCTGACAAATTAAATTACCGATCAAGTCATAGGATGTGAATATTTACCCGATACCGATCGGTGGCTAATGGATTGGAGCACTTTGGGAACACTGTCAGTTCGAACCAGTCTGGTCATTCTATGTTGACCTCTCTCATGAACAAGGCAGTTCTGTCCACAGAAATGCAGCTCACTGTTTTTTGTTTTTGGCACCATTCAGAGTAAATTCTAGAGACTGTTGTGTGCCAAAATCCCAGGCGATCAGCAGTTACAGAAATACTCAAACCAGCCTGTCTGGCACAAACAATCATCCATGCGATTATCTAACCAGCCAATTGTTGATAAGTCTACTTTAATTGTAAGAACAATGCAACAGCACATTGTGCATTGTATCAAATGCTTGAATACATAGCAGTTAAAGACACCCAGACATGAGTGTAAATCAACTACAAAGTAATTAGTTACTGGAAACTCATTACTTTTGAATCCCCCAAAAAGTAGTGTAATTAATTACATTTAAAAAAATTATCAGATTACAGTAACTGACATTCAATTTAAAGATGCAATATGACATTTTTTTTGGTTTAAAATGAACTGATTTACATTATTGATTGCGTACATCAACAATTAGTGTTCAAAACAATATCCTTACCATACCCTGATTCACTTCTGTAAGCCTATAAAAATTATTTGTATTTTTAGCTGGCGGTTTCGATTTGGGTTCGAACACTCACACAGTTCAGAACAGCATCATTGCAGTCTAGATTGATGTTTATCTGTTATCCATTTGGCAAAGTTGTTTACCTGCTATAATAATTGGATATGTTTTCTGGTAGGGTTGTTGAGTCTTATATTGCTTGTCATGCTTTTATGAATCAAATATTACTCGTGTTTTGATGTGAATGGGATGTACTTACATTGTCCGGATAAGTTACTGTGACATGTTTAATATGTCTGACTTCTGAAATTGACTTCTTGTAATTTATATATTGCATATTTAAAAATAGAATTTTTCCATTTAATAAAGTATATTTTTCCCCCATTAATATTAAATCCTCATTTTATGTTTTTAGATTACGTGTTATTGTGTGCTTTGCATAGACATGCTATTGTAGTAACTGAGGCTGGACAATATAGTAAAAAAATAATTAAGTCTTCTTTTGAACTCGTATCAGTCATATCATGAGTTCCCCATCTGTCGCTCACTTCGATGTCGTGTCGAAGAAGCGACACTAGGGGTCTCTCTTGAGCGCCGAAAGATGCCTCTGATCTATGAAAAAAGGCCAATGAAAGTTGGCGAACAGTATTTGCATACCCCGCCTCCGGATACGGATATAAAGGCGAGGGAAATACGATCGTTCATTCAGTAATTTTCTTCGGAGCCGATGGTCGTGTGTATGCAGCCAGCTGCGAATGACACAACTGATCCTGCTTCTATCCTCTGACGCTCTGCTGTTGGATTTACGGCACACTTCAGCGGCTTTTCTATTCACTGCCGGCGTGCAGTTTGCCCCTGGGCGCTTCGACAGCGCAGAGTTAAGAGTTGAAAGAGTGATTTTCTCTGTAAAAGAGTTTATTTCTCTGAAAGAGCATTACACAGCGGCGTTGAACGTCCTTTTCAGGACGCGTCTTTATAAAGATGTAATTTCCGCCCCTGTGTAGTTTCTGGACGCAGGCAGCCTTTTATGAATGGTTCATGTTCTCAGTGCGAGAACATAGCCATGGCAACATTGCGGTTGCGCGGCTTTATTTTGTAATGAGAGAAAGCCACTTCAGCCGCCCCCCACGCTTCGCCTCCTTCCTACGGGATTGACGCAGGCGCCGCGGGCGATGAAGGCGATTTGGGGACTATGATGGGCTCTGTTCGCCGGGTAAACCCCCTCGAACCACCCGCCTCCCCGGCATGCTTGCTTTCTTCAGAATTGGATGACATCACCGCTGCATCGGAGAGCGTTACAGCGGCATCGGATGCTGATCACTCGCCTGGGCCGCCACCTTCGGGTCTGCCGCCCAGCCTGAGCCTGACGCACGGAGATCCGCTATGCTTTCCCGGGCTACTTGATCGGTCCCGCGGGCAGGTGCGCCGCTCACAGCATGATGAGTTGAGCAAAGCCAAGGCTTCTTCGCTCCTCACGGTGGAACGGTCCGCTTCCACTCTGCACGCCACGGCCCTTCCTGCAACCAACACCAGGCCAAGGCACTTCAAAACTTGCACCTTGGGTAGTCCTGTTCTTGATGTGCTGCAAGAACTGCGCTGGATGACCAATCGCGCACCCGGTGTCCTCAGCGGTGAAGCAGACAGAGGCCACTGCACATCCTGCCCCGCCGCAAGCCTGCCGCCATTGGCCATGCCCCATCTGCTCGCAGAGGGCGTCTTCCTGCGGCTATGAAACACCCTGCTCCGCCTCAACCCGGGCCCAGCTCTCAGCCCCAGCGTCGAGCACTCCGCAGGAAGCAGCCGCCCCCGTCTCACGGACCCCCTCAAGGACATGGAAGGCACCCAGGCTGTCCGTAGACGCTCAACCCAGGGACCAAGATGTTAGCTCCGGAGGTGGTAAGACCGCTCCGTCCCCGGTGGAGGGCCGGGAAGAGAATTTTTTGTAGAATTAGTTTTCACATTCTCATATTCTCTGTAGCGAGCTATTTCCTTTTGTCTCTGGGTCACCCGGCCCGCAAATGCCATTCTCACGGCACCCTGCCACCAGATCTCAGCAGTCCCGGCTTCCTGGACACGGACCACCCGTCTCCAGCCCCACGACTGCCCTCCTGGCCGGCCGGTTCCGACGAGTCTAGAGGACGCCTACCCGGGACCTCCTCCTCAGTCGCTAACCCGCCCCATGCCGGGTGTGCGGAGCAAGGTAAGTGCTTTGAGTCTTTTCTCAGCACCCCAGCTGCGGGTCGCCCTGTCGCCGCCCAACGCTGCCCTACCTGTTCCGCCCCGCTGCGAAGCCCTGCTGGGTATGTCGAAATTAATCGTCCCCTTGGTGCCCCTAGCACAGAGGTTGGATGCGTGGCTTTCACTTCCCAACCCGTCTCGCTGGCTGGCCCAGACCATCCGACTCGGTTACGCAATTCAGTTTGCCATGCCCCCGCCCCCCTTCATGGGCGTCCGCTTTTCCGCTGTATACGGTGAACATGCCCAGTCCCTGCACGCGGAAATCGTGACTCTTCTGGCCAAAGACGCGATAGGGCCTGTCCCTCCAACCGAGATGAAGGAGGGTTTCTACAGCCCTTACCTCATCGTACCCAAGAAAGGTGGCGGCTTACGACCAATCTTGGACTTGCGAGTTTTCAACCAAGCGCACAAACTCCCGTTCAAAATGCTCACGCTTAACCTATGTCCGGCATCTAGATTGGTTCGCAGCGGTAGACCTGAAGGACGAGTACTTCCACGTCTCCATCCTGCCTCGACACCGCCCCTTCCTGCGGTTTGCGTTCGATGGCCAGGCATGTCAGTACAAAGTCCTACCCTTCGGCATGTCTCTGTCCCCTCGCGTCTTCACGAAAGTCGCAGAGGCAGCTCTTGCTCCGCTCCAAGAAGCCGGCATCCGCATACTCAATTACCTCGACGACTGGCTTGTTCTGGTCCACTCGCGAGTGACTATGCACCCACAGAGACCAGGTGCTCGGGCACCTCAGCCGTTGGGGCTTCAGGTCAACCGGGAAAAGAGCAAGCTTTCTCCAGTCCAGAGCATCTCTTTTCTCGGTATGGAGTTAGACTCGGTCTCAATGTCGGCACGTCTCACCAACGAGCGTGCCCAGTCAGTGTTGAACTGCCTCGCTGCCTTCAGGCCAGGCACAGCGGTCCCCTTAAAACTTTTCCAGAGGCTCCTGGGGCATATGGCGTCCTCCGCGGCGGTCGCGCTGCTGGGGTTGATGCATATGAGACCGCTCCAACACTGGCTTCAGACCCGAGTCCCGAGACGAGCATGGTGCCACGGCACGCACCGGGTAACAATCACCCCCACCTGCCGCCAAACATTCAACCCCTGGACAGACCTCTGTTTCTTACGGGCTGGAGTACCCCTACAGCAGGTGTCCAGATGCGTCCTGGTCACAACCGATGCCTCCAGATCGGGTTGGGGCACCATTTGCAATGGGCACACAGCCTCAGACCGTTGGAAGGGGGCCCAGCTGCGTTGGCACATCAACTGCCTCGAGTTGTTGACCGTCCTTTTGCCCCTGCGGAAGTTTCTCCCGTTAATTCGGGATGAACATATCCTAGTCAGGTTGGACAGCACCACTGCGGTCGCGTACATAAATCGCCAAGGCGGCATACTCTCCCGCCACATGTCACAACTCGCCCGTCGTCTCCTCCTTTGGAGTCAGCACCGACTCAAGTCGCTGTGTGCCACTCACATCCCCGGCAACCTCAATGTGATAGCGGACGCACTGTCACGACAACGCTTGCCTGGTGGAGAGTGGAGGCTTCACCCCCACTCGGTTCAGCTGATTTGGGAACGGTTCTGCAAGGCCCAGGTAGACCCCTCTACCTCCCGAGAGACCTCCCACTGCCCGCTCTGGTACGCCCGCTCAGAGGCTCCCCTCAGGGCAGATGCACTGGCACACAGCTGGCCGGTGGGGCTGCGCAAGTACGCATTCCCCCAGTGAGCCTTCTTGCACAGGTGCTGTGCAAGGTCAGGGAGGAGGAGGAGCAAGTCACTCTCGTGGCTCCTTACTGGCCCACCCGGGCATGGTTCTCAGACCTTGTACTCCTCGCGACAGCCCCTCCCTGGCAAATTCCCCTGAGGAAGGACCTTCTTTCTCAGGGACGGGGCACGCACTGGCATCCGCACCCAGACCTTTGGAACCTCCACGTCTGGCCCCTGAACGGGACGCGGAAGATCTAGCTGGTCTACCACCACGGTCGTAGCCACGATCAACCAAGCCAGAGCCCCTTCTACCAGGCAACTATACGCCCTGAAATGGCGTCTGTTCGTGAATTGGTGTTCTTTCTGGGCAGAAGACCCACAGAGGTGCGCAGTTAGGTCTGTGCTCCTGTTCCTACAGGAGAGGTTGGAGGGGAGGCTGTCCCCGTCCACCTTGAAGGTGTATGTTGCCACTGTCGCAGCTCACCACGACCCAGTAGACGGAAAGTCTCTGGGTAAGCACGACTTAATCGTCAGGTTCCTTAGAGGTGCCCGGAGGTTAAACTCCTCCTGGCCAAACCTGTTCCCCTCCTGGGATCTCTCGGTTGTCCTCGCCGGTCTTCAGAGATCCCCCCCCGAGCCGCTAGAATCAGTTGGCTCAGGGCTCTCTCCTTAAAAAAACGGCCCTGCTGATCGCGCTCGCTTCCATCAAGAGGGTCGGGGACCTGCAAGCGTTCTCTACTAACTTGGTCCGGCAGATACTCATGTGATCCTAAGACCTCGACCGGGCTATGTGCCCAAGGTTCCTACCACGCCCTTCAGGATCAGGTAGAGAACCTACAAGCACTGCCCCGGGAGGAGGCAGACCCAGCCCCCTCACTGCTGTGTCCGGCACGTGCCTTGCGTGCCTACCTGGAACGCACCCAGAGCTTCAGGCGCTCTGAACAGCTCTTTGTCTGCTTTGGAGGACAGCAGAAAGGGAACGCTGTCTCCAAACAAAGGTTGTCCCACTGGGTGGTGGACACCACTCTGCTGGCCTATCACACCCAGGCTGTGCCACCCCCTCTGCGGGTTCGAGCCCACTCTACTAGAAGCGTGGCATCCTCATGGGCACTGGCTAGGGGCACCTCCCTAGCAGACATTTGCAGAGCTGCGGGCTGGGCAGCACCTAACACCTTTACGAGATATTACAATCTCAGGGTTGAGTCAGTCTCGTCCCGTGTTTTCTCAGGTCCGAGCCCGTAGAACTCGGTACACGTCGACGGTCTGACCGGGTGAATTGCTTGTTCCAGCGCCGTTTCCCTCTGCCGAGGCAAAACAGTGCGCTTCTTTCCCAGAAGACCTAGGTCCCTGGTTGATTCCTCCCTAGCCCTTTGGGCCAGCACAGCAGTTCAGCGGAGGAACTTGCTGGTCCAGTCCACTACGGGTACCCCAGGCTACCCCTACTGGAATAGGTGCTCCACAGATCAGGCCTCCTACGGGACTCCTCCTGTGTGTACTTCCGCGGTACGGTCACCTTACGAGCTGACCCGCGTCTCCCTTAGGCAGTCCTTTGCTGCCCTCCGGTCGCCGTGTTGTAGCAACTCCCCCTTCTCGAGGTTGGATCTACCACCGCGCCATTCTTCCCACATGTGACCCATGAGGCCATGTGATGTATTTTGCCACCTCTACCTCCCCTTTCGGGTGGGTGTGGCCTCCGCAGGGTCTTTTCCCCCTAAAAGAATAGGAATTCGGGATAAGACCCCCTTCCCTCGATGCGGTAAGGGCCCCGGCTGCTCTTACTCTATGCCGAGAAAACATAGAGAGAAAAGAGGCCCAGCCAGGCTTGGCCCGTTCCCTAGTAGGGAGCGTCACCTTGTTCCCCCCTAGGGTAACCAAAAGGATTCTGACGACTTTTTTGGGGCACTGGGGAAGAGTACGTGCAGCCTGAACACAGTTGGTCGCTTGTGCACGTAGAAATACCTGTCCACTTCTGTGTTAGCAGTACACGTACACGGCTCAGCGCATGGCGAGTTTTGAAGTGGACCCCATCAGGGAACGGAGGTTACATACGTAACCGAGACGTTTAACTTCTTAAATTGAAAATTGTAGAACAATTAATTAAATATTAATAGTAGATAAAACACTTGAATGATCATATTAAGATCTACTGGTGGTGGCTGAGGAGAGTCCCCTGTTCTCATTTTAAAAGTTATTTTAGTGTAGTCAGAAAAGTGATTTAAGTGTAAAATTTAATCAAATATGTAAATAAGAGTGTTGTTTATCTTCATCAAAGCAAGTAATATTTCAGTTTCAAATGTGTAATCATATAATATAATATCAACATGAAAATAGCACATTATGACTCCGGCTCCAGTCATGATCACGCACAGGCGATGTCAAGGTAAACTCAAAATAGGAGATTCACCCACCAGAAGAGCAGTGCCAGAACACGACTGAAGTGATGTACTGTATTCTTCCGCAAATTGCTTGCAATTTTAGATTTCAACCACAGATGTCGCTAAAGAGCGCAAAGTTACATTGTGCAGCTTTAATTACTTTAAAGTACATTATTGGGCTATGCTTAGTTCTAATATATTATTTATGTAGAATACAGAAATAATTAATTATTGGCCCTGAAACGATTCATTGTGGAGGAGAAATGTGAGGTGCTGAATGTATGACGTGTGTGTAACAATAAACAATAAAGAAACATAGACATTATTTTGAATTCGTTGAGAGGAAGTGTTTTAGTAAGTAACTTCAAAGTAAAGTAATTCATAAAGTGATTACTTTTTCTATGAATTAGTAAACAAATGTGATTAAAATTTTTGAGGAAAAATATCTGTAAGTTGAATTACTATTTTTAAAGGAATACTTCACCTCTGGGAAGATGAATGCGTATTTAAAATTGGTCATTTATATAGTATAAATGTGAAATAATTTTTGAATTTGAAGCATTCTAGACTGAGAAAAGGCAGAAAATTTATTTTTTACTCATGTGGCTGAAAGACAACAACTCCCAGAATGCACTTGCTTTGCTGCCCTTACGAGGCCACTCCCAAACCACGCCTACCGGTTACAGGCGGCAGTATCTAAAAATATGATACAACTAAGCTTGCTTTGATACATCGTGACTCTATAAATCATGAGTTCGTTGATAAATTGACTGACTACGCGGGAAGAACATTATAATTCCGGGTGTCCAAACTCTGTACATGACGTCTTAGTAACAAAAAGAAAAACAAACAAAATACTCACTTTACACTAAGCCGTCCGTTTGTCCCTGCGGGCTTTGGCTGGCATTTCAAATTTATCTTCGGGATCCTAAAATAAGTTTCCAGGACTCCCCTGTCCATGTGTGGTACAAAACTTGGGTGCTCAGTTATACATGCTCATGTTATCGGTGCAGTTTCATCAGCGGATTCAGCGATCTCGTCCGGAAGAAAAAGGCATCGCTGAAATTCGCGACAGCAATAGGACACTCTATCTGTTTCCATAGGCGCACAGCGAGAGCACTGACACCACCAGTCCGCCCCAACTCGAGTCTGGCCGGGCTCATCCTCCTGCCTGCCAAGCAGGTCTTGCTCCCCTGCTACAGCAGCTGCTCCAGCCTCTGTTCATCGCTGTATTGCGGCTCGTACAGGTAGCCGCGAGCATCAGATTCTCGCAACAGATCTTCGAAATCCCCTTCTTGCCATTTCAACTTCAAAACTACCTTCCGCCATCGTGATTAGTCTACTTGTATACAAACTTTCTACACAGAGCAAGAGCCTGTTTTCTTAGCTTCTACAGAAAGATGGCTGACACTATCTTCACATTCTGTGAGTGAGATCCCGCCCCATATGGGCGTGGTGAAAACATGCGGAATACTGGCTGTAGTTTTAAGCCTCTGGCCCAAAAATCCTCCGATGACGCAAAATGACGATTTTTGCGTCATCGGAGGATTTTTTTCCAGACTAAAAATAAATAAATCTCTTGTCTCAGGGGGATATGAGGGGGGGGGCTCGGTAATTCGAAAATACTACTGGTTTTCTACTGATACAAAGCTTAATGCTAAATCCTGAAGTAACCCTTTAAGTAAATTACCCAGCACTGAAGACACCTAAGGATGTTCATTGATGTTAGATGCTTCTTCTGAAGCCAAATTTATGCTTGAAAACATGTGTTTTTTGGCAGAATTTCTAGTGAAGTACTACACTACCCATGATCCAGCAAAGAACAATCCACCAATCATAGAACCACAACCAACAAATTGCGCCAAAAGAGCCCATCAGCCACCAACCACTTCCATGATGCACCGCAAATTACACAAAAATCTGAAGGTGCCTTATTTGTTGTCCAGAAAAAGGGGAGAAATGTAAATAATTAAATTAAAATCTAAAAAAAAATTCTCAAAATAACAGTAATAATGTGTTATGAGATTTCTTCGTAAATCATGGGCATATTAAAGAAAATTAATCGGAGGTGCATTTAAGAGCACTCGATACAGCATATCGGGGGCAAATACCAATTGAAGTGATCCTCCCTATGCCCTATACTCAATCTGAACTGCAGAGCCCTTGAAGGGAGAACTCTAAAGGAAACATGGCATTACAGTATGAATGTATCTATCGCTAACAGCCTTGTGGAAGTGCCCTCTGAGAAAAGATTCATTTCTCACTTTCTTTTTGAATGAGCTTTTGAGTGGCGTCCCCTCCCGCTATAGTTCCCCTCAAGAAAGCAAAAATGCAGTTTTAAATTTGCCCCCGAGCATCGAAGTGCTAGTACCTCAGAAAGGTAACAGGTCAGATAAAAAGTCCACTCCATGTATTGTGTTGTAAGTTCATCAAAAGAATTATACTCTATTGTTACCATATTTCCGACATCGCATAACACTAGTGTAGGCAGATTTAATCATTATAATGGGAGCTGTCGCGTCACTTTCAGTGATTTAAATTCAATTCAAGTCTTTTATAGAATATTGATATAAACTGAAGGAGCTGTCAGGTTCATCCAAAGCCAGTTTGGTTTTGTTGAAACTAATAAGTCATTAGACTAATCTCTTTCAGAGAAATACCATTAGGCTACCACAGTACCGCCACTCCCTATACGCATATTACTCACCAACTCCCTAGGGGGGCACCAGAAACTCCACCAGCCGCCCTTACTCACGTTATAAGTTATTCAAGGACCCGGTAGCATTCGAGGAACACAGATGAACGCCTCACGCTCGCATTTTCTCATTGCGCCTTCGCACCGTGCACCACCTTTCCAGGGTAATGCCATAGTACTGAATGATTGATCATGTTCACATGTTCATATCATATACCATGGTGCTTTTTGTGAGAAATATAACAGATTAGGCTATTATTTGTGATAAGGGATAAATTGGGGGAAACAAATTTGTACAGTATATACAACCACTGCACATCAGTTTCTCTTGATTTACTATTTATAGGTATGTTTTGTGTAAAATTAACATTTTGTTCTAAAAAGTACTGACAATGTTTCCTCCAAATTCCAAATAAAAATATTGTAATTTAGAGCAGAAAGAAAAAGACAACTGGTCAAAATAACAAAAAAGATGCAGTGTTTTCAAGTTCATGTTAATTTTTAAACAACACAATACTAATGTTTTTAACTTCAGAGAGTTCAGAAATCAATATTTGGTGAAATGAATAAATGTAAAAAAAATAAAATAAAATAAAAATACTTCTGGAACAAAGATGGCTGAAAAGGTTGTTGAACTCTGTGGATGCTTTTAGGCCCTGACTGCATATTTGTTTCATCTACTAGAATGGGCTAACTGCCTTTGCAATCCAACCATACCCTGACTCCTTGGCCACACCCCACATGACCTGTCATTACTAATCACCACAAATGTGTCCATGCTGACTCATTATTACATTATCATACTCTTATGAAGATATTAAATCCACAGAAGACCATTAGCAACTCTGTCCTGACCTATGTCCTACTTTATCTCTGGTGTTGAATGAGATCATCTCTATTAGGGCTCGTTATTTTCATCTAGGGCATAAAGATTGATTAAACACATACCTTATACAGTGTGTGGTCGGTACTACTTACCCCATGCAATTAGTATTGATCCAGTGGGGTAGTATGAGACAATGAAAGATAAGCCTTGCTCTAGGCCGATAGCCGTATTCCATTAACTGCACAGGGCATGGAGGAAATTCTATATCGCTTGACTTTCTTTGCAAATAGGAGACTTTTTCACTCCATCATTATGGCTCACAGATTTATATTTCACACTGGATGGAGACACAGAAATGATCCTGAGTTTAGTGATTTATCGCCTGTTGGCTTTGCAGAAATTCGCTAGGTTAAAATAGATTGCCAAGAGAGACCCCTAACGGTCAAAGTTGGAAGCGCATCGTTTTTATTTGTATTCATGTTGCGAAACGGGCATTTGAGTAGGCTAATGTATTACATATTATTTTACAAATACATTATAAATAAGAGTTAAGCTAGTATTATATTTAGAGAATAGATACAAATTACAAAGAAAATGATGATGATTATTACTTTATTTATTTACTTGGAGTGTCATTGATTTCATAGTGTTATCTGATGTCTGTTTTCAAAGTATAAAATGATTTACTTTAAATAGGCCACAGCTAAAACATTTATTATTATTTTTACTTATTTATTTATTTTTATTTATGTTTTTTTTTTTTTACTAAAATATTACTATCATGTAGGATTGGAGCCGTGGGAGGAGGTGACTATAATGTTCCACTTTGTCCACAAGATGGCAGAGCAACTTCGCCAATAAAATTGGAAGCTTGACTTTGTACTGAGGAATCTGCCTTGCATAACTGAATGTTTTTTTTTGTTTGTTTGTTTGTTTTTTAATGGAAATCCAATTAATCAAAACACTGAGCTTTGCTGGGTACCTTCCAATCAAAGCTTTATATATAAAAATGATTAAATCATGAAATATGGTTTGTGTTGTTTAAGGTTTATGTAACAAGCCATTAAAAATCTCAAATGTCTACAACAAAGGCCATATTTGTGTGCCATTGCTGCAAGACAGTTTTAAGAGTGATTACTTTTTTTCCAGCAGTAACCCACAAGACTGCTAATTATTGTTTCACACTATGAGGTTTTGGTGTAAAATAACAAAATATAAATGGCAAGGTTATGCTGAACTCTTTTGAACTCTTGAACTTTTGAAGTTTGGAATAATGTACAGATTTAGCTGTTAGCGGAAGGAAAAATGGTACTTTAATTCACCAATGTGGCATTCAACTGATCACAAAGTATAGTCAGGACATTACTGATGTAAAAAAAACAGCACCATCACTATTTGAAAATCAATTTTTTTTATCAAATCTAGACAGGCCCCATTTCCAGCAGCCATCACTCCAACACCTTACCCTTGAGTAATCATGCTAAATTGCTAATTTGGTACTATCACTTGCCTTTTTATCAAAAACAGCTGAAAGCTATTTGGTTTGTTAAAGGAAGCTTAACAATTTCTTTGTGTTTGTTTTTGAGTTGCCACATTATGCAATAGACATGGCATGTCTTAAGGTCAATTGTAGGTAAAAAAATGTCAAAAAAGAAACAGCTTTCTGTAGAAACTCATCAATCAATCATTGTTTTGATTAATGAAGGCTATACAATGCTTGAAATTGCCAAAAAAAAATAAAAAAAATGAAGATTTCATACAAAAGGTGTACATTACAGTCTTCAAAGACAAAGGACAACTGGCTCTAACAAGGACAGAACGAGATATGGAAGGCACAAATGTACAACTAAACAAGAGAATAAGTGCATCAGAGTCTCCAGTTTGAGAAATAGATGCCTCACATATCCTCAGCTGACAGCTTCATTGAATTATACCCGCTCAACAACAGTTTCTTGTATAACAGTAAAGAGAAGACTCAAGGGTGCATTTTCCTCTTTTTTTCCTTCTTTTTTTTTTTTTGGAATGCCCAATTACCAATGTGCTTTTAAGTACTCATGGTGGTGTACTGACTCGCCTCAATCGGGGTGGTGGAGGATGAATCACAGCTGCCTCCACGTCTGAAACCGTCAATCTGCGCATCTTATCACATGGCTTGTTGAGTGTGTTGCCACAGAGACATAGCATGTGTTGAGGCTTCATGCCATTCACTGTGGCATCCACGCTCAACACACCACACGCCCCACTGAGAATGAACCACATTATAACGACCCCATGTGACTCTACCCTCCCTAGCAACCAGGCCAATTTGGTTGCTTAGTAGACCTGGCTGTAGTCACCAAACATGCCCTGGGATTCAAACTCCAGGTAGCGAACTCCAGGGGTGGTAGCCAACGTCTTTACCACTGAGCTACCCAGGCCCCATAATATTTTATTTAATTTGTTATTAATGTCCTGACTATACATTGTGATCAGCTGAATGCCACTTTGGTGAATAAAAGTGCCAATTTCTTTCCATAAGAGCAAAATCTGTACATTACTCCAAACTTCTGGCCGCCAGAGTATATATATTACTAATAATATTAATAAAATGGGGTTGGGAAAAACATAATCATGAAGTTTACAATAAGATGAAAATCCTGTGCCAAGAAATTATAATTCATTACAATAATGCTGTTGTTGTTATCCTGAATCTTACAGTAATAAAGCTTAATAGTTGCCAGGACAATATTGCCACAATTCCATTCAACAAAAAATTTTCTGAAGCTGAATGGTAGATTTGAAATGGTAAGTAGCGGGAGATTTATGAAAAGTCATGTCTTTCATATAATTCTCTATTAAGAGCTATGCTTGATAAGTTGTCTGTGGGTGTGCAAGCAGCCCGGTTCATTAAAGCAGAAGGCCCTTAGAGACATTTGGATCAGGTGAAAAGCATTGCATCTTCATTCACTGCTTGCCCTCATTCTGCCCATTATGTCAACACACTCCTTGTAAATTGGCTTCTTTCAGATCTGATGTAATAGGTGTTGTTACATGCTACACATGGAGGCTCTATTATTTAACATTGTTGATCCACATTCTAAATATATATGTGTGCGTGAGTGTAGATCAACCTTCACCATTAACTCATTAATAATCCAATGCATCTGTATACAGATACAAAGCATACTGAACAAGCAAGTCATTCATTATGAATTTTGTATGAATGCATTTGGTTATGTACCATGTTTATGTTTTTTAAATATTTTCTAAAAGAAATTTAAGTGAATGTGCACTGTGCCTTTTTCTTGCAAATGCACTTCTTTGACAAGTTTCCCTGGAACAGACATCATCAGCCTCAATGGAACTGGGACATTGCCTCACACCATGCTTTGTCATTTGTCTTCTGAGTGGTTCCACCTCCTCTTACACCATTTAAATATAATATAGGTTTATGGCTAATGTTTACTTATTGATGAACAGTTGACAGCCATTCTTGTAGGCAGTAACTATTGAGCTTAGTAAATATTAATTAGAAACTGTACTTAGCATTAATATTTATTTTCCACATCCGAATTAGGACTTGAATCTCTTACTGTAAAAAGTATATAGTATAATTATAATATAATACAGTTTTTTTTTATTCGCTTTGGTACTATTATCGCAAGTATGTGGTAAAACCTCACAACTGTTAGTACAAAACTCAAAGCAGATCATCAAAAAGTGTACAAAAAGAACAATGTAATCACATGTTCAATTGACTAAGTACAACGCACAAAATTACACATTACATTTTTCACCACACCTAATCAGTGTGTCATCAAAGAAATACCTTTCATATGAAGTAATTGTCTTTCACAATGCAATGCTCACAATACTTTTGATATGCTTCTCATCTGATTTGCGTAAATACATTTGACCAACACTTAATCCAACTGATCTTAATGGTTAATCACTGAACCGTTCGGTAATTACAGAAATAAAATGTGTGTTTGTACGAACAAATAATAAATTATGTATAACCACACATGATGAATACTCGTTATTGCTAATTGATTTCACATAGTTGTAACCACAATTGGTCACTATATAAAAGTGGGGGTGTAAACACTGGCAATTTCTTTCAACATGGAGCAGGATAGACAGCAAGGAATAGGAAGAGCTCGTGGACAAGGAATACGTCAGAGAGGTGGGCATGGGCACCAACAGAGAGGTCAGAGAGGTGGGCATGGGGCCCGTCAAAGGGTTGGTCATCAGAGAGAGGGAGGCAGAACTGTTGTCTCTAATGAAGTCTGGGCCATCATCGTTGATCATGTGGTGAACCGAGGCCTTACTATGGCAGAGGCTGCCATTAGTTGATCCAAATCTAAAAAGATCAACTGTCAATTCTATCATCCGAACTTTTCGCCAAGAAAACCGGTAAGTGTGGAGGATGTATACTATTACATTTACAGTAAATTGTAATGCATGTAAATTCATCAGACATGTTACAGTATGATTTATTGACAGTATACTCTGTTCTATGCTTAGAATGGACAGAAAACCCCATAGTGGTGGCCGTGGCCGTGTGCTGACTGACCAGCAGGAGCGGGCAGTGGTGGAAATGGTGAGGGCCAGGAATGATATACGGCTGTCAGAAATAAAGCAGGCAATTGAGGAGAACAATGACACCTTTGCCAATGTGGCATCCATCAGCCTACCAACAGTAGGCCGCCTTTTAAAGAGGCACCAGGTATCAATGAAACAAATTTACCTGGTGCCTTTTGAGAGAAACAATGACCGGGTGAAACAACTAAGGGCTGAGTATGTTCAGGTACAGCACTATATATTGTATTACTGTTACTATTTGATGCATCACTTACGTCATATGTATATTGGAACAACACTGTAAAAAGAACTAACCAAAATATATTTTTTAGAGGGTTATGGTGCTTGACGCTGATGTGAACCATCACAAGTACATTTTTGTTGCTGAAGCGGGCTTTAACCTGGCCAAAACTCTTCGCCGTGGACGGGACATCATCGGCCAACGGGCCACTGTCCAAGTGCCTGGACAACATGGAGGAAACATCTCCATGTGCGCAGCTATCTCTGAAGATGGTGTCGTAGGACGTAGGCCATTACTTGGCTCCTATAATGCTGCACATCTTATTGAGTTTCTCAGTGAAATTGAGCCAGCCTGTCAAGGTGAAGGGGTCACCTATGTAATTGTGTGGGACAATGTCAGGTTCCAACACGCAGAGGTAGTTCAAGCATGGTTTCAGGCCCATCCCCGATTCATGACCCTCTACCTGCCTCCATACTCTCCTTTCCTCAACCCTATTGAGGATTTTTTTTCAGCATGGAGGTGGAAGGTCTACGATCGCCAACCCCTTGAGCGTGTCACACTCCTTCAGGCCATGGATGATGCATGTGATGACATCAGTGTAGACCAATTTCAAGCATGGATTCGTCACGCCAAAAGGTTTTTTCCAAGGTGCATGAACAATGATAACATTCATTGTGATGTGGACGAGAATCTATGGCCAAATGCACAAGACAGGCTTGATCCAAATTAATGTAATATGTGCACTAAATGTTATGTTTTGTTCTCAGTTAGTTACATTTCATTATAGAAAGTTCATTGATCCTTCACTTGATTACACATAGGATGGATATTTTGGAAATGATAGATTATGTAAATGTTGGGTAATGGAAGTGTATTGCCTAATGTGAAAACTGTGTAATCTGTTTTTTATTGTACTGTAGCATATTAATTTCAGCACTTCTAAGGCCAATTTGAAACATGTATCTTGCATTGTTTGCTGTTGGATGAACTGATTGTTAAAAGTACTAATCTGAAAGAAGATCATACTGATGTGTTTCGGTGATTAAACTAAATATTCTCATTACATATTACAATAATCTTGTGTTTGAAACAATGATTATGTGGACTGAAAACATGTGACTGAAAGCATTACATCAGGTTTTGAAAGAATGACTAGCTCCATTACAAGTGTGATCAGTTTGGATTTTTGTACTAAGAGTTTTGAAAATGTACACCTTACTTGTGAAAATAGTACCAAAGCGAATAAAAAAAAAAACTGTAATATATATTACATTTCAACTAGATGGGTAAAGTTTGATGGATAGATTAAACCTGAAACAGATTAAAGGCCTTGTCTATATTTGAATTTGTTTTATTTTTGAATTTGTGTGTATAATTAAATTATTGGACATAAACACCCAGGCATTGAAATAAAAGTATAGGCAGATAGAAAAGGCCATAGAAAGGGTTACACTGGCAGAGGCATCTGAAGCCTGAAAGGCATCCTCTTACTCTCTCTCCACCTACAGTGTGTTGTTGTAGAACTGGCCGTTTCCTCCTGCCATTACACTGAACGAACTTCCCTAAATACTGTGCATTCATTGGTTATCTTTTGGGATTTATGCCTTCAAGTAATCATTGACTGCACGGAAAGTGACAAAAGGTGGGAATCTAATGGCTGGAAGACTGGGTTAATTACAGGAGGCGTACTTGCTTGTCATGGGGGGCAACCCAGAAAGAAAAGATAAAGTAGGATGCATTTAATCAGTGTGATATCTGTGCGAATGGAATGGAGAGAATCGTGACAGTGGAGGGCATAGTATAATACCTCCACTGCTGATCATTTATTTACTATGGCAGCTGGGTTAAGCGGCCCATTGATTCGAATGTACCTTTTTAATCTCACTTTGTGTTAACAAATGCAAACTATGCAAAATATGCGTGCTTTTGTTGTAATTGATCTTGATAAAATAATAATAAAAATGAGCACATCTGTTTTGGATGTATCGAATTGTTATTGGAAACTTGAGTGTGCTTAACATTCGCAACTCAATAACTTTGCATAAAAAAACACCAGATACTGTACAATCTTATCCAAAAGATATACGTTAATATATGTTGAATTTGCTGTGTACAATTAGTAAATTAGTAGGTATTTGACCATTTCTACACTGTACAAATTGTTTTCAGTATAGGGCTGTCAGTCGATTAAAACTTTTAATTGCAATTAAGAACACACACATACATACATACATACATACATACATACATATATATACAAATATATATATATATATATATACACTCACCTAAAGGATTATTAGGAACACCTGTTCAATTTCTCATTAATGCAATTATCTATTCAACCAATCACATGGCAGTTGCTTCAATGCATTTAGGGGTGTGGTCCTGTCAAGACAATCTCCTGAACTCCAAACTGAATGTCAGAATGGGAAAGAAAGGTGATTTAAGCAATTTTGAGCGTGGCATGGTTGTTGTGCCAGATGGGCCGGTCTGAGTATTTCACAATCTGCTCAGTTACTGGGATTTTCACGCACAACCATTTCTAAGGTTTACAAAGAATGGTGTGAAAAGGGAAAAACATCCAGTATGCGGCAGTCCTGTGGGCGAAAATGCCTTGTTGATGCTAGAGGTCAGAGGAGAATGGGCCGACTGATTCAAGCTGATAGAAGAGCAACTTTGACTTAAATAACCACTCGTTACAACCGAGGTATGCAGCAAAGCATTTGTGAAGCCACAACATGCACAACCTTGAGGCGGATGGGCTACAACAGCAGAAGACCCCACCGGGTACCACTCAGCTCCACTACAAATAGGAAAAAGAGGCTACAATTTGCAAGAGCTCACCAAAATTGGACAGTTGAAGACTGGAAAAATGTTGCCTGGTCTGATGAGTCTCGATTTCTGTTGAGACATTCAGATGGTAGAGTCAGAATTTGGCGTAAACAGAATGAGAACATGGATCCATCATGCCTTGTTACCACTGTGCAGGCTGGTGGTGGTGGTGTAATGGTGTGGGGGATGTTTTCTTGGCACACTTTAGGCCCCTTAGTGCCAATTGGGCATTGTTTAAATGCCACGGCCTACCTGAGCATTGTTTCTGACCATGTCCATCCCTTTATGGCCACCATGTACCCATCCTCTGATGGCTACTTCCAGCAGGATAATGCACCATGTCACAAAGCTCGAATCATTTCAAATTGGTTTCTTGAACATGACAATGAGTTCACTGTACTAAAATGGCCCCCACAGTCACCAGATCTCAACCCAATAGAGCATCTTTGGGATGTGGTGGAACGGGAGCTTCGTGCCCTGGATGTGCATCCCACAAATCTCCATCAACTGCAAGATGCTATCCTATCAATATGGGCCAACATTTCTAAAGAATGCTTTCAGCACCTTGTTGAATCAATGCCACGTAGAATTAAGGCAGTTCTGAAGGCGAAAGGGGGTCAAACACAGTATTAGTATGGTGTTCCTAATAATCCTTTAGGTGAGTGTATATTTATTTAGCCGAATGTAGATATATTTAGATTATGGATTTGAAAAAAATTGCAAATCACATTTAAAGGGATAGTTCTCTCAAAAATGAAAATTCTCTCATTATTTTCTCTCGATGTGTATGACTTTTATTCTTCTGCTAAACACAAACTAAGATTTTTAGAATAAAATCTCAGCTCTGTAGGTCCATACAATGCAAGTGAATGGTGGCCAGAAATTTGAAGGTCCAAAAAGCATATAAAGACAACATAAAAGTAATCCAAAAGACTTCGGAATATATTCAGAAGCGATAGGGATGGCATGAGGGGGAGTTAATGATGAGAGAATTATCATTTTTGGATGAACTATGCCTTTAAAATATAACTTAAACTTTAACTTAAAATATAATTTAAAATAAAACAGCTCATACAATCTTTAGTTTGACCTAGTTTGAGATTTATGATCAACATCTGAAGGATTAGGACTGATCATTTGCAGCAAAGATTTTTATTTATTTATTTATTTAATTTTTGTTGTCAATCACATTGTATGTTTGTGTGCTATGTGATCATATATCTTCACATTTTAAAATTAATATTCACTCAAAATAGCATTTATCAACATTCATCACATGAAGGCTTTTTCCCAGGGATTTTAAAGCTTTGTAAATCCAACTTTGAAGCTGATTAAACTGGGAGGATGTTCCCTCTGATCAGATAACGGCATTTATGTGGCTGAGTGCTTCTCACAAAATTAGACTAAAAACACTAAAGCATTCATTGTCTGCATCTGTCTACAGTGGCCACCTTAAGACGTATTTTGCAAATTTAAAACTTAATGGAGATATTTAAATACATACCATAACTGGATATGTTTCCAAGATATGGGAACATTCAGAACTGACATTCAGTGACTCAAACTTTATATATTATTCTCAAAATAAGATCAGAACCCAGTAAGATCAGTAAGTATTTCTACAAACCCACAGACGACAAAGGACAATGGGTTATGTCTGCTGTACTGTTTTTGTTTTACTTACTTTGTTTTTATATCTGTAAAAAACAAATGAACAAATAATATCAGCAGTCCGGTTTGCCTACATGCACTGTTTTACATCTCAGGCATTGTGTGTGTGTGTGTGTGTGTGTGTGTGGTTTAAGAGGAATTTTTTTTTGATTACAAACTGGTAATTACAAGGGTATTATGCTATAAATGTGGTTTACAAGGACATTTCTAGTGTCCCCATAATGCAAATCGCTTAAAAAACATTCTAAACTATTGTTTTTTTTTTATGTAAAAATGTTTTTTTGTGAGGGTTAGGTTTAGGGGTAGGGGATATAATCTATAGTTCGCCGTCTGTCGCTCACTTCGACATCGTGTCGAAGAAGCGACTCTAGGGGTCTCTCTTGAGCGCCGAATATGCCTCTGATCTATGAAAAAAGGCCAATGAGAGTTGGCGAACAGTATTTGAATACCCCACCCCCGGACATACGTGTACAAAGGTGAGGGAAATGCGCTCGTTCATTCAGTAATTTTCTTCGGAGTCGATGGTCGTGTATGCAGCCAGCTGCGAGTCACACACACCAGATTCCTGCTTCTGTTCCTCTGACGCTCTGTTTGCTGTTGGATCTACGGCGCACTTCAGCGGCTTTATTCTTCTCTGCACGGCAGTGCAGTTTGCCCCTGGGCGCTTCGACAGCGCAGATAATTTAAAGAGTTGCATTGAAAGAGTGATTTTCTCTGTAAAAGAGTTTATTTCTCTGAAAGAGCATTACACAGCGGCGTTGAACGTCCTTTTCAGGACGCATCTTTATAAAGATGTAATTTCCGCCCCTGTGTAGTTTCTGGATGCAGTGATTTCTCCCCACCTCTCACGGTCATAAAAGCTGCCTTGCGTGCCTGGGCTGCGATCACAAGCAGGCAGCGTTTTAGGAATGGTTCATGTTCTCAGTGCGAGAACATAGCCATGGCAAAATTGCGGTCATGCGGCTTTCTTTTGTAATGAGAGAAAGCCACTTCAGCCGCCCCCCCCCGCGCCTCACCTCCTTCCTACGGGATTGACGCAGGCGCCACGGGCGATGAAGGCGATTTGGGGACAATGATGGGCTCTGTTCGCCGGGTAAACCCCCTCGAACCACCCGCCTCCCCGGCACGCTTGCTTGCTTCAGAATTGGATGACATCACCGCTGCATCGGAGAGCGTTACAGCGGCATCTGATGCTGATGACTCGCCTGAGCTGCCGCCTGAGCTGCCACCTTCGGGTCTGCTCGCCCAGCCTGAGCCTGATGCACGGAGGTCCGCTATGCTTTCCCGGGCTACTTGATCGGTCCCGCGGGCATGTGCACCGCTCACCGCCCCCGGGCCACGAAGATCAGAAGCGCTGGCACTCGAACAGGCGATGGCCACCCTTGTGGTCCAGAAATGCATCTATGGACTGGACCTGGTCGAAATGCGGGATAGACAAGGCACACCTTCTCCCACACCCCCGTCTCCCAGCTCTGTCCATTCGGTGCCACCGTTGACGACTCTGCCAAGCAGTCCTCAGCGGTGAAGCAGACGGAGGCCATCTCACATCCTGCCCCGCCGCAAGCCTGCCGCCATGGGCCATGCCCCGTCTGGAGGGCTGGGCAACACCTAACACCTTTGCAAGGTTTTACATTCTCAGGGTTGAGTCAGTCTCGTCCCGTGTTTTATCAGGTCCGAGCCAGTAGAACTCAGTAAATGTCGACGGTCTGACCGGGTGAATCGCTTGTGTCCAGCGCCCTTTCCCTCGGCCAAGGTAAAACAGTGCGCCTACTTCCCAGGAGACCCCTTTTAGGTTCCTGGTCGAGTCCTCCCTAGCCCTCTTGGGTCCGCAGTTCAGCGGAGGAACTCGCCGACCCAGTCCACTACAGGTACCCCAGGCTACCCCTACTGGAATAGGGGCTCCACAGATCAGGCCTCCTACGTGGACTCCTCCTGTGTGTACTTCCGCGGTACTGTCACCTTACGAGCTGACCCGCGTCTCCCTTAAAAATCCTGAATGAACGAGCGTATTTCCCTCGCCTTTGTACACATATGTCTGGGGGAGGGGTATGCAAATACTGTTCGCCAACTCTCATTGGCGTTTTTTCATAGATCAGAGGCATATTCGGCGCTAAAGACAGACCCCTAGTGTCGCTTCTTCGACACGACGTCTCGTTCCCTCCATCAGGGAACGGAGGTTACATACGTAACCGAGACATTCACACAGTATCTATGGAGAGTCCTCATAAGGATAGCCGCACCAACATGTGTGTGTGTGTGTGTGTGTGTGTGTGTGTGTGTGTGTGTGTGTGTGTGTGTGTGTGTATGTGTGTGTGTGTGTGTGTGTATAAACAGACTTGGCTGCGTGCATGGATAATCACGCTCATTCAGCAAGTTTTCACAGAGTATAAGAATTTTAAACTATTATCGTTGTCCTTTTGTGATAGTTTATCTGTCTCTTTCAGAAAACAATCATATTATATGCATGAAAAGACTTTGAGTTGCTGTTTGTGTTAATGGAAACTGCAGCTGCACCTAATAATAAGCAGACATGGCTGCGTGCTTGGGAAGATCGAGTTTAGATGTGATGGCTGTGCATATACACACTGTGAACTGTTACCATGGTACTTTGGTGACACTTTGGCTGTTTGTTATATAAAATAAACATATCATGTGCTTGAAAAGACTTTGAGTAGCTGTTTGTCTGATGAATGACAACTGCTTCTTAAGTAAACAAATGGCAGCACGCATCGGAGGAAGATCGCATTTGATGTATTGACTGTGCGTATAAGATCTGTAAACTTTTTATCGTGGTTCTTTGGTGATGAGTTGGATGTATGTATATAAAATAAACTTATTCTGTGGTTTAAAAGACTATATGAGCAACTGTTTCAGTGACTATAAATAACAGACGCTTGACGTGTCAGCATGAAAGCCAGTTTAGATTCTAGCGTAACTGGCTGTTGCAGAAACACGTATGTGTGACGCTACTCTGCGGGCCCAGTTATTAACATTCACATATGAAAGAGTTAAGGGTGAAGGGAGACCAACGCGATTACGTCATTCACAGTGTGTCATGGGAGTGGGCAGTCCCTCCGAGGCACTTTTCACAGGTTTTATAGGCCGCGATTCTCTGATTGGTGGATCATTCTCTGCTGTATAATAGGTAATGTAGAGTAAGTAAAGTTTAAATAATGAAGACGGGTGGCTTCAAAGGAAGCATATACCATCGGTGAACAACTTTGTTGCTCGCAGTAGGTCTGTCTTTAAAGGTTTATGTTATTGTTGAAAATCAATTTGTCTATGGGATAAATTAATGGGATTTTTACTTCTGGAACCAGATTGTTGTGCTCTAAAGCATATCTTATATGACTTATGTGGCTGAAAATATTTAAAAAATGTCAAAATCTATTAACATAGCTTAACAAAGCGGCTTTTCTCCTTCTCTACACAGCAGTGCAGTTTTCCCCTGGGCACTTCAACAGCGCAGAGAAACTTAAAAGAGTGTTTTAAAAAAGTGATTTTCTCTGATTAAAAGAGTATTTTCCTCTAAAAGAGCATAATACACAGCGGCGTTGAACGTCCTTTTCAGGACGTGTCTTTTTAAAGATGCCCTTCTGCCCCTGTGTAGAGTGCTCTCCGCTTCAGACAGCCACAGGTATTGTCTCGTGTGTCTGAGCAGCGATGACACCGAGGCAGCATTTGTGGATGGCTCATGCTCTCATTGCGAGGGCATGACCATGGCAACGTTGCAGTCGTGGCTCGCTTTCAATAGAAAGCACGCCACTCCAGCTGCCCCCCGCATTGCTCCTTCTTCCCACGGAATTGAGGATGATGCGGCTTGATGGAGGCGATCTGGGGATGGGAGCAGGTGCAGCTCTGCCAGGTACGCGCCCTCGGACCACCCGCCCCCCAGCACGCTCATTGACTCCTGTCCGTGCTCGAGGCAACAGTGGCTCGCCTCACAGCTAGCCTGCTTATACTCTGGAGCTCGAGGTGGATGAGCTCGCCACTGCATCGGAGAGCGCGGCATCTGATACGGATGACTCCCCTGGGCTGCCGCCTTCGGGCCAGCATGCCCAGGCTGAGGCTGATGCCCAGATGGCCCACATGCTTTCCCGGGCCGCCACCAGCGTGGACTTGGACTGGAACCCTCCGTCCTCCCCACAGGCATCGTGAGTGGATGACTGGTTCCTGGGGTATGGGCGCCGCTCACAACACCCCCCCCCCAGTCACGTTTTTTCCCGGAGGTGCATGATGAGCTAATGTCATCGTGGAGAGTACCCCTCTCCACCCATCACAAAGCCACTCGCTACCCTAGACGCCGGATACCCTTCACTGCGGGTACTTAATCTACCCTGTACTGGAACAGGTGCTCCACAGGTCAGGACTCCTACGTGGACTCTCCATGTGTGTATTGTCCGCAGTACAGTCCCCTTACAAGTGGAACCGCGTCTCCCTTAGGGCATCCCAGCTGCCCTCTGGTTGCCGTGTTGTAGCAACTCCCCCCTCCTAGCGAGA
The DNA here is from genome assembly GCA_032164185.1 of Moxostoma hubbsi. NCBI lineage: Eukaryota > Metazoa > Chordata > Actinopteri > Cypriniformes > Catostomidae > Moxostoma > Moxostoma hubbsi. Next base: position 19,575,254 of record JAVLUX010000010.1, read on the forward strand.
CTGGATCTACCACTGTGCCACTTTCCACATGCCGCCTAAAAACCCATGTGATGTATTCGCCACTCTTACCTCCCCTTCCGGGCAGGTGTGGTCTCCGCAGGGTCTTTTCCCCCTGAAAGAATAGGAAACAGGGTAAGACCCCCTTCCCTCGATGTGTGTAAGGGCCCTGGCCGTTTCTTGCTCTATGCAGAGAAATATATAGAGAAAAGAGGCCCAGCCAGGCTCGGCTCGTTCCCAGGTTGGCAAGTGTCACCTTGTTCCCCTGTCTAGGGTAACCAGAAGGATTCCGATGACTTTTTTGGGGCATTGGGGAAGGGTACGTGTAGTCTTACACAGCTGGTCACCTTTGCACGTAAAATACCTGCCCGCTCCTGAGTCAGCAGAACACGTACACGGCTCAGTGCATGGCGTGATTTAAATTGGACCCCTAGTGTTGCATATCGACATAACGTCGAAGTGAGCGACAGACGGGGAACATCTAGGTTACGGATGTAACCTCCGTTCCCTGATGGAGGGAACGAGACTTTGTGTCCTCCCGACCACGTCGCTGAGCCGAGCCACTGTAGTGGCCGGACCATTTCCGGTTCCTCAGAAAAATCCTGAATGAACTCGACGTATTACCCCACTTTTATACCCGTATGTCCGGGGGCGGGATATGCAAATACTGTCTGCCAACTTCTCATTGGCCTTTTTTCATAGATCAGAGGCATATTCGGCGCTCAAGAGAGACCCCGAGTGTCGCTTCTTCGACACAACGTCTCGTTCCCTCCATCAGGGAACGGATGTTACATACGTAACCTAGAAGTTCAGTCCTACCTTGGCTGAAAGCTTTTCAGTTGTCAGATGTTTTGAATTTTTTTCGACAGGAAAAAAAAAAAATTGGCAAATGTTTTAGAGGATCTCATTGGAATTCTGATGTTTACAGCTGCATTGAGTACAAGTTTAGTACACATGTACTGTTCGTAAATTAAATTACTGACAAAAATGAATTAGGTGTTTTTGATTCAGTTAAAAAAGATGAGATGGAAAAAACACATCATGAGGATAATTAAACAATTCTACTTAAAACATATTGTTGATGAAAATATACAGAGATATAAATAACACTGCAAGATATTACCAATGCACTAACAATATTTTAGGTAATTATTGTTTGAATAAAACAAATGATCCAGTCATAATATTTTGTCTTTAAGGATTGTCCTGTCTGAGCTGCGGGAGCTGAAAGAGCTGAACACAGGTAAACTAAAGTGCTGCTTAGTGTGTTAATCATGTTTATTACAAACTATAATGATATACTATATATGATATTAATCACCTATATCAACAAAATAAATATAATATTACCACATACATCTGCACACACAATAAATCGAATGCACAGCTAAACTTGAACAAATTGCGTGCTATGCGTAACTCACGTTGTGAATAGGTCAGTTCCGTAACAATGCACAATGTTGTGCAAAATCCTAAAGTCTCTAAAACCTGAAAAATGTATACTTCTCTAGCAAACAGAATCAACCACACAGTAACAAAGGATCTAATACCTCACTAGACTCATGATATGCCACTATTTCATTAATTTATTTCAGGTTTTCACAAGGTCTTATAAGTTGATGCCTTTAGGTGTACATCACAATCCACAACCGTGTTGCCACTTTGGTTGGTTTGTTGGTCCGTTGGGTCTGATTGCATTCTCATCACAAGCGAATGGCTCCAGAGTTCGTCTGATATCGGACCAAGACTAAATCATCGATTTCATATCACACTCAGATATGCCTATTCTTATTTGCCTAAACAAACCAAACAAATGGCGTGGTCACACATACCTTCGCAAGGCAAAGGGAATCCGCGCGATCATGGATATCGCACGATGGTTTCTCCCTGCGGAGTTCACATGGTGTTCAAGATTGGTGCACTTTGACAGCTGAATTTTGCCGGGTTGTCCAATGATTCACTTTCATTGAATGGAAAAGAGCAGCCTAGACATTATACTATAAATAGCTCTTTTTGTGTTGCACAAAAGAAAGGGGTTAACTTTGGATGAATTGTACCTTTAAAACAATGACTAGTGTCAAAAATGAGGGAATTGTATCTATAAACAGAAGCCAGTTTGACTGCAGCCTCAAATTCACGTGGCATGGCTGCTGTGCCTTGATGATTTACATGCGGTTGTTCATATATGTGTCTAAGAGAATACGTTACTATTTTGAGGACATAATATGCCTCTAGTGGAGAGTCGAGAAGGGTGCATTCTCAAGCTGCCAGTCTGCAGCCCATTCTTAGATAAGAGATATCAAATGAGGCCAGCATGTTCCTTTTCTGAAACCCAGCAAGAATTTACCACTGCGAGGGAGAATACGAGGGAGAGCATGCCGGATGAAAGGAAGACTTTGATGCCTACGCTGGCTTGATTTAGTCTCTCTGTCTCTTTCCTCAAAGGAACCCATTACCTCGGTCAAAACCAGCAAACTAGTCCTCAAATGACACACTAGTCCATCACAAGCATGCAGAATTACACTTTAACAGTGTGAGACTGTTGAACAAAACATGGCACTGAAAACCCCAAACAGAACAAAGTGAATTGGCATACTAATACCCTTTTGCATCTCCAGAGAGACCAGTGTGTTGACAAAGCCTGCCTATTTTTCTCCCTCTCATCTCTTCCTCCTCTCTCTCTCTCTCTCTCTCTCTCTCTCTCTCTCTCTCTGTTTCTTGCTCCCTCACGCTTTCACACCGATGAACACGCTGTGTGATGATTGCTACATGTGGGCAACAGTAGATATCTCTACACAAGAACACAGCTAAGCTAACCCTGTCGGATAAAGCAGCTTCTCCAGTCCAAATCAAAGAGCTTTCATCTTCAACAGCAGTGCAGTGAAAAGGTAAAGACTCTATATGCATATGCCTCATCAATTGTTGCATAAGTTTCTGCCCACACTGGCTTTGTGTCTCTAGCATATTTGTGATTGTGTGTTGCTCTTACCATCTGTCCTCCTGTCATGTCTTATCTTATGCAGTAAAGTGGGTATAACAGAGAAAACAGATCATTTATGTGATTTTGATTTTGGAACAATCATCAAGGATTATGATTTGTTGTTTTATGATGTTGCCATTGTTGTTCTTTTGTGCATGTTGTCCTTATTGTTAATCTGTTTTTCCATAATGGATTGAAACTGGCCCTTGATTCTAAAAAGGGAAAACAAAAAATGCAGAACACTGAGTAATATACCGTATACAAGATCCATGCTCAATGAATTTGTAACCAAAATGGATGTTTTTATTTTCTTGTACAATGAAAACTGTTTGTGTTCGTACAAAGGATTGGACAGTTAATCCATCTCTTTAGCAGTAACTGTGAGGGCTTTGTAGGTTTGTAAATGTCAGCGAGGGGAAGTGACAGAGATGAGGAGAGACTTTGAAACACCCACACACTCACCACCCACAGCTCTTTTTGAGACACACTGGAGATATTATTTATTTTGCTGTACACACTCAGCAAAAGCATTCTCCCTTTTACCGCAGTCCATCACATACATTATAATCAAGAAATTGGTGGATAATGGTACAGCGTGGGAAAAATTGTTAAAATGAATTTAAAAACAAACACACTTAAAAAAAACATTAGAGACCCAAACCGTTTTGTTTGGTGCAATGTAATCATTCCAATGGGAGCATTCTTATAAAAAAAATATTTCATATTTATAATAATTTTAATCAATAGCATTAACAAATATTATTTAATTGTATAAAGCTTAAAATATTATTATAATATGGACAATTCTGGTCCTGGATGCTGATTGGTCAACAGCCATGCTTTATTCATGACAAAGTACAACTGAGACAGCTTTTATTTGTATCACTCTGCAGCACCCATAGCTGACAATTATTCTTGTTTTTAAGAAAATGTATGTCCTTAATATATTCTTATGTGGTGACCATTTTAATTAAGCAATAAAGCATGAGATGCTTTGGGTCATTCCTAACATTACCCTTCAACCGTGACTATATTAACAATATAGCATGACATCTCATGCCTTATTGCTTAATTAGTTAATAAACATCAAAGTTGTAGAAATGATGCCAATCCATTTCTCAGAACTACATTTCTCTTGTGTTAACTGTTTTTGCTCTATGGACATGTTTCACAAAGTTGGACAACCAAGTCCAGAAAGTGCCCAAATACACTGCTTTATCTTAACACTAATCAGTATATCTATCGTTTTATCATTTACAGCATAAATATCTTCTTTTGTTTAAATATATGCATACAAATTGTGTTATTTTGTCTTTAAATTAAATGCATCTTGGTTTGATTTTACTACTGATTTAAGCATTACATAATGTTTGTTAATGACTTATTAACAGAAATGATTATAAAGTGCTTCCCTTGTGCAATTAAACTGTTTTTCCCTTGAACTACTGCTTTCTTGGACTGGGCCTGTCAGCAAAGAAAGTGTGAGCTTAAAATTTGACAGAGCATTTGAGAATAAGCATGGCAGGCCAGTGTCTTGCAACCATTGCTAATGCTAACTGTTCCTACCACATTTTACACAATTACTCATTGCTGCAAGAGGATATCTAAATAAAGTTACACTGACCTTAACTTTACTGTTTTGTTGGGCAGAATGTGATTTGAGGAGACAGCCATCATGTTAAATAGGTGAGGAACTTAGTGAAAGGATGCTGACAATAGATGGAAAAAGAAACGCAGATGGGCTGTAGCCCGCCGTTACCCTGCAACTGTTATGGCAGAGTGTGAAACAGGGTGTACTGTAAATTAAGGCAGTGTCTCTGGGGCAAAGACGCACCTTGCTAAAACATGGACTGAAACAGCACTCACATACTCTCACAAAACCCTTGGAGACTCTCTTTCTAGAACATAGAGAGCAATATTTTGTCTTTAAACATTCATTGAGAGCTTTGCTGGTAAAATATTTACAATCTAAAGCTCTATCAGTTTAAAAATGGATGTTTCTTTATTAACTATTTGCACTTTTGGCCATGTGTGTACTAAAACAGACTTTTATACTCTCGTTACATTATTTAGTGACATACGGCTATTTGCACAAAGTGTGAATAGCAACAAAAAGCATCTTTTTTGCACTAATAGCAAATAGTGTTAGATTCTATTTGCAACCTGGTGCAAACTGTAGCAAATACTATTTGCACCACTTATGAAATACTAACATATATTTTAGGGGCATCACTGTAGTGTGTTTATTTTGTTTATTATGAGTCCTACAGACACCCTACACCAACCCTAACCCCTATCCCTAACCTTCCATTACAAAAAATAACCATTCCTCGTCTGTCGCTCACTTCGACGTTGTGTCGTCCACCTGTGCCCCGGAAACCCTACCACCTGGCGGGGTCGCCCTGTGCTCCCCTCCAAGGCCTGTAGGGTGATGTCTTCATTGACCACCAAAGCCTACAGCACCGCCGGACATGCCGCTTCCGCCCTGCATGCCATGGCCCTCCTGCAAGTCCACCAGGGCAAGGCACTTAAAGATCTCCATGGGGGTAGCCCTGATCCCGATGTGTTGCAGGAACTGCGCTCAGCGAACGACCTCACCCTCAGAGCCACGAAGGTCACTTGGGCAGGCGATGGCCACGCTTGTAGTCCAGGAACATCATCTGTGACTGAACTTGGTCAAGAAGCTTGAGACCGACAAAAGCTTTCTCAATGCCCCTGTCTCCCAGTACGGCCTCTTTGGTGACACCGTCGAGGACTTCGCCCAGCAGTTCTCCGCAATGAAGAAGCAGACGGAGGCCATTTCACACATCCTGCCCCGCCACAAGCCTGCCGCCATGGGCCATGCCCCGTCTGCTCACCGAGGGTGTCCTCCTGTGGCTAAGAAACACCCTGCTCTGCCTCAACCCGGGCCCAGCTTTCAGCCCCAGCGTCGAGCACACCGCAGGAAGCAGACGCCCATCGTCTCACGGACACCCTCAAGGACCCGGAAGGCTCCCAGGCGCTCCTGAGATGCTCGACCCAGAGGCCAAGAAGTTAGCCCCACCGGGTACGTCAAAAATAACCATCCCCTTGGTGCCCCTAGCACGGAGTTTGGATGTGTGACTTTCACTTCCCAAACCATCACGCTGGCTGGCCCAGACCATCCGACTCGGTTCCGCAATTCAGTTTGCCAGGCCCCCGCCCCCCTTCGCGGGTGTCCGCTTTACCACAGTTCACGGTAAACATGCCAAATCCGCACGTGGAAATCGCTACTCTTTTCCTAAACAAAGATGCGATAGAGCCTGTCCCTCCAACTGAAATGAAGAAGGGTCTCTACAGCCCTAACGTCATTGTACCCTAGAAAGGCGGCAGATTACGACCAATCTTGGACTTGCGAGTTCTCAACCGGGATCTGTTCAAACACCTGTTCAGAATGCACATGCAAAAACATATCTTAACTTGCTTCTGGCATCTAGATTGGTCCGTAGTGGCAGACCTGAAGGACGCATACCTTCACGTCTCAATTCTGCCTTGTCACCGACCCTTCCTACGGCTTGTGTTCGACGGCCAGGCGTATCAGTACAAAGTCCCCCCTTTGGCACGTCTCTGTCGTGAAAGTCACATAGGCTGCCCTTGCCCTGCTCCGAGAAGCCAGCATTCACATACTCAATTATCTCAATGATTGGCCGATTCTGGCCCACTCCCGAGAGTTACTATGCACTCACAGAGACTAGGCGCTCAGGCACCTCAGCCGTTTAGGGCTTCAGGTCTACCGAGAAAAGAGCTAGCTCACCCCGGTTCAGAGCATCTCTCTTCTCGGCATGGAGTCAGACCCAGTCTCAATATCAGCACGCCTCATGAACAAGCGTGCACAGTCAGTGCTAAAATGCCTCCCCGTCTTCAGACCGGACACGGCGGTCCCTTTAAAACATTTTCAGAAGCTCCTGGGGCATATGACATCCTCCGCGGCGGCCACGCTGCGACCACCTCAGCACTGGCCCCAGACTTGAGTCACGAGACAAGCATGGCGCCGTGGCACGCAATGTGTAACCATCACCCCCGCCTGCTGCTAAACAGCAAAACCCTGGACAGACCTCTGCCTTCTGCGGAAAAGAGTCCCCTTGCAGCAGGTGTCCTGACATGTCCTGGCCACAACCGACGCCTCCAAATTGGGTTCAGGCACCATGTGCAACAGGCACGCAGCCGCGGGCCATTGGAAAGGTGCTTCGCTGCGCTGGAAGGGAGGGAAAAAGTCGGACAAAAGGTGAAATCATAACTGAATCGTCCGCATTAGTGCAAATAGTCAGTCTGTTATTTTCTATTTGTCTACTAACAATGCCCAACAGTGAATATACAGTACATGCATCACGTGAGATTTCTGCCATTTTTCCTAAACACTCCTTGTTCTGAACCAACAAATGTAATTTCCACCACATTGATAATATCATCACACTCATCACATGTCTAATATTTAATCGTTAGCATGTTCTTCACTGACACTTTAGTTTTCTTGGTTACCAAGTATACTAAACTTTATTAGTGGCCAAAGTGTTGGAAATTATGCAACATCTGGGACAGTATAATACAATTACATAAAGACAATTTAATAATTAATATTTTATGATTGATTTGAATATGTTTAATGTATACATCGTATACAAAAGAAAGAAAGTTTAAATTAAAGTTTTTTATTATTATTATAATTTTAGTATTTTTTTCTCATTTTGCCCATTCCTGAACACAGAAAGCAAATCTAATTCAAGATTGGTAAAAGCATCACTTTTCAACATGGACAAGCAAAGAAAAAATAGTCTTGAATTCAGAAATAGCCAGAGAGCAGGTAGAAGATCTGATGTCATAGCACATTGATAGTGGGTAGTGAAGTCTCAGCAGGAAATCTGACATCTCACTGAGCTCCATCACACAGTGACTCTTCAGGGACCTTCACATGTTCCACTAAGCAGGGGGGTGTGGGGTAACTTTCATGAGATCACTTATCTGTGAGGGAACCCTCAAAATTAATGTGGTGGTTTTCACACCACTGATTTGTCATTGATTACCACAAAACACTTTGAATCATTATGAGTTTGTAAAACTAGTTTTTTAGTTATTTCAGTGTACATCATATTCATTGTATTCACTGTACTCAACCCTGCAACTGAATTTCTAGCAGCCTCCTAATCTCCCATTTAAAACAATATTGAAGTTGCTAATGTGAACGTGATACTTTGCTTACTGTTTTGTGAACCTTGGGACCTTCAGTGGTAATTAGTCATGTTTAAACCTACAAAAACACGGTTGAAATTACTTTTCTATATTTTTCTGAATTTACTATCAAATCGCACATGTGAAAGACAGTAGAAATTAAGCTGTAGTTGGCATTACTGCCATACACTGCATTTCTACCAGATTATTCTTGCAGATTATACTTGCTATGATAAATAGACTGAAATTCAGTATTGTATCTATCTATAATATGTTTCTATTTGACCGTGAAATTACTCGGGGCTAAGAAAACCGAAACCCTGCGTCAAAAACACATCCCAAAAATGTGATTGCTAAACTCTCAGGAAAAAGGGAAAGAGCATGTTGCCACATTTTTTTATTTTGGGTGGAATCTCATGAGGATTTTCTAAGGATGAGACATCAAAGTATCTTTTATTTAGTAGACTCCCTGTAGCTCCATTTGTGCTGCATGGCTGCTTGGAAAATGAACTGGCTTCTCCCTGACTAGATTTGCAGGGGATTTTATAAATAGCATGGTACGTGTTCTCAACCCAGTGCAAGGGAATGAATTATCAGCCTCAAGCATCCAGTGCACCACAAAAATATTCCCATCTTGTGAGTATATAAATTGTTTTGGTTGTCTCTTAACCCTCCTGTTATTTCCAGGTCATTTTTGTGAAAAGCTAATCTTAAAGGGATAGTTCACCAAAAAATAAAAATTCAGCCATTGTTTACTCAACCCTGTGCTGTTATAACCCTATATGACTTTCTTTCTTTTTCTTAACACAAAGGGAGATATTGTGAAACAATGTTGTTCTCAGTAATGTCAGTTTATGGTGACCTACTCTTCAAACTTCAAAAGAATGCAAAATTATAATTCAGAAGTCTAATAAAATATTCCATGAGACTCATGATTGTTATGAAAGCATACGTAAGGATTAGTGCAAAACAAACCAAAATCTAATGTATTGTTTACTAAAAATGTTCACTGACCATTATTCTCTATGTGCTTTTAAACAGCTTTAGAGCTCTTTGCTTGAGATCAACAGTAGTTACGTAGCTAGTACAGTACGCAAGATGGGGCATTCAAGCGAAAAGCAGTTTGGTATTCAATGCAGCAGTGAAGCTTCTCTTGTGTGAAGTGTGTCACACTTTTTTGTTACTTTTACTTTATCAGAATCAGCAATTTTAGAAATGATATTACAAGGTCTTCTACTTCCAGAAGTACAGAAACTTTCACCAGGAGGCACTAGACATCAAGTACATTGCATACAACAGGGTTTCAGCAAAGTATTTATCAATTTGATGATGTAGAGGCTTTAAAAAATTGTGTATGAAATATGATACACACAGCTTTACAGGGTAAACATTTGTAAATAATATACACACACACACACCTACACATACTTCCAAAACAGCATGTGTAAACACACACACACACACACTCTCTCTCTCTCTCTCTCTCTCTCTCTCTCTCTCTCTCTCTCTCTCTCTCAACTGCAGATGTTCAATTGCACAATGTTGATTTGATATGTAAAAAATAATTTTTCTCAATATTCCCATGGTTGAAAGGTTGCAAAATATAAGCCATGATTCTGTTTTTCTTTCAAACAAATAATATTTCTAAGTAATCTAAATATCAACTTATTTTAAGTACAGTAAAACCTTTCAGTAAATCTAAGGATTTAATGAATATCTTCTGTAGTAGTATCACAACTGACCTAATTGTGGCACTCTTTCCAGATAAAATGCTACTATATAAGCCTGTATTCAGTATGAAAACATGTAGGTAAGATTATATGCCTATTTTCATGTTCATAATTAAAAGATAAGTGTGCTCTAAATTTACTGAAAAAACTCTACTGGTCATTTTTGACCCGTACGCGTTACGATCCATATTGTCTTTTGTCTATGTACCTTTTTTATTTTTTTTATTTTTTATTTAACCTTTATTTAACCAGGAAAATCCCATTGAGATTACTAATCTCTTTTTCAAGGGAGTCCTGGCCAAGACAGCGGCACAGGTCACAACAATTCAGTACATTACAGACAATTTCTTAACAATTTCATAAAACTATTTAAAAACATTCACAAACCATAGAATTCATTTCCAAACCTTTGAGCAAGAGTTTATACTGGCCTATTGAAACCAGTTCCTTTAATTTCCAGAAATTTTGTAAATTGTTCCATGTTGTGGGGGCAGAATAGTGAAATGCCACCTTACCAGCTTCTGTGCGGACACTTGGTACAGACAGTAGCAGTGAGTCTTGTGAGCGTAAAGAATACAGTCCAGTCCATTTTGGTTGAATATATTCACACAAATATGAGGGGAGCAGACGCAGAATACCCTTATAAATAAACATATACCAATGACTGTGTCTACGATTCTCCAGTGCTGGCCAGCCCACACGTGTGTAAAGTTCACAGTGGTGTGTGCGAGGCTTACAGTTTGTGATAAACCTCAATGCAGCATGGTAAACAGAGTCCAATAGTTTCAATACTTGGGTCGGGGCATTCATATAAATGAGGTCACCATAATCCAGAATGGGTGTAAATGTTGCAGCTACAAGTTTCCTTTTTGCATTGAAAGAAAAACATAGCCTATTTCTAAAGTAAAAACCAATTTTCAGTCTCAGTTTCCTAACCAAATGTTCAACATGTCCTTTAAAACTAAGACTGTCATCAATTAAGATACCTAGATATTTAAAAGATGTAACTCTTTCAATTTCTGCCCCTTGAAGAGTAACAATTAGAGGACTTATGTGCCGATTTCTCTTTGCTTTTGAGAATAACATCAACTTGCTCTTATTTGCATTTAAAGTAAGATCCAGTTGTAGAAACATATTCTGAACCTTGTTAAAAGCGTTTTGTAATGTAGAGACAGAGGCATTAAGAGTTTTTGCAAAGCTGTAGATAACCATATCATCAGCATAAAAATGGTAATTGGTGTCCACAAGATCCTGGCCAACATTGTTAACATAGATAGTAAATAAAAGTGGCCCTAAAACAGAGCCTTGGGGCACTCCTTTAGATAAGGAAAGAATATTAGAACAAATATTATCTGATTTAACCAACTGGGACCTATCAGTGAGATAATTACAGATCCATCCAACTGCCTTTTTAGATAGTCCAATATTGATCAGTCTCTCTTTGAGTAAATTGTGGTTTACAGAGTCAAAGGCTTTTGACAAATCAATGAAAAGCACTGCACAATGTTGCTTATTGTCAAGAGCTGTTGTGATATCGTTGATCACCTTCAGTGTTGCTGTTATGGTACTATGACCTTTCCTAAAGCCTGACTGGAATTTGCATAAAATGTTATTGGAATACAAAAAATCTTTCAACTGTTCATTTATTAAAGATTCCAAAATTTTTGATAAGATGCAAAGTTTTGAAATTGGCCTATAGTTATTGACAATTTTTGGATCACCACCTTTGAATAATGGTGTAACAAAAGCTGATTTCCAGATTTTGGGAACTTTTAAGTTCTGGCACCTGTTACGTTCCATATTGTCTTTTGTTTTATGCACTCTTATTTTGAATTTATTCTCATGTTCCTGTTTCCCAGTCTTGTCATGTCCTGTTTTCCCTCCATGTTCATGTGTCTGGTTTTCATTGGTTCATTGTTTGATTGCTTTATTATCAGTTCTAGTTTTGTCATTGGTTTTAGTTAATTGCCTTTATTATCTTGTTTTGAGTTCTGTTTGTCCATTGGCTTTTGTTTCCCCTTGGTTTTGTATTTAAGCCCTCATGTTTACCTTGTCCTGGGATGGTTATTGTTTGATGTTTGATGATATTCCATGTTTATCCTGCCTTCGACTGTGTTCCTGCCTGTGCCCTCCTTGGAAGATTCCCTGTGTTTATTTCTTGTGTTTGTACCTTTGTTTTCCCCTCGTGGATGTTTATTTGTTCCTGCTTTCACCGTTTGCTTGACCCCTTGCACCATCTAAATAAAGCTGCATCTGGATCCTCACTCCTTGTCTGCCTCCCCTCGTTACAGTACGTCACAGTTGTCATTATTTTTTAAAATAACAGCAGGGTTAATCTCTGTTTTAAAACAATATTGAAACTGGTAATGTAAATTTTATTATTATGTGAATTTTATGCAAACTCTTTAAAGAACTTTTTTTTAAAATATATAAATCAGCTTAAAAGATACAAAAAACAGGGCCTGGTGGCCATGGTATTGGTTTCTGATATTTCCATTCTATTTCAATTCTTATGTTTTTATATATGTTGAGATGAATTTGCCTATTAGTTTCTATAGAGCAATTTATGATCCATAATAAAGGGACAATTTCATGCAGTGTTCCCAAATAAAGTAACTAAATGTAAAAAAGCAATAGGTTGAGTCTAGTTTGCTGGATCAGTTCTCATTTATCATAAAAGGAAATGAAAAGAGAGACATTTGAAATAATGGGAAAATGGGAACTGTGGGACTAAACATAGCTTGAACTGCAGGTGCAATAACAAATGCAAAATAATTTGGGTCTCATGTTGATCCAAATGTTTGTATCACATCTAGGGAAAAGGTAGCATCTGGCATGCTAGTATATTTGAGAGCCATGGGAATAGTTATTAACCAAATATGCCCACTGAGGTGTTGTGTAAATGTATAAATCTCTATCATTTTCACAGGCAAAGCAACCCCGAAGCTCACTCAGCAATAGACTTGAAGAAATTGTATTGTAAGGACAATCAGTAAGTATACACTAATAGTTTATGTAAGAGTTAATATTTGTGCATCTCTCTCTGTCTCTCCCCCTTGCTCACTCTCTCTCTGAATCTTTCTCTCTATCTATCTATCTATCTATTACTCTCTCTCGCTCACTCTATGGGCATAGCCACTCAGTCCTTATTAATTCTTCTATAATGTAAATGAATATGCAGAATTCATGATAATGAATTATGTGAGGGCCAGGTGCACTGTTGCATTTTAATGATTCACATTTGGAAGTAATATTCATTTTTACAATATTGTGAATCCACATTTACAGATAATTATTGAGCATTGCAATAGTGTGCTGTATAATGCAGGTTCATGGTAATGTTTGTGAGCATTACTATAATGTAATCAGACAGGATATTATGCACACTTGAGCTGTTATTATTGTCATATTTTGCAACGTTATAAAAACAAACCATTGCATTTATTATGAATACACTGAATACAAAGTTTTCTTGTTATTTAAGCTTGCTTCTGTCTTATTTTACTTTGTTTTTCTTATGCATTCAGGGCCATGAAAACTAGACTTGGGTGCCTGTCTAACAAATCTGACTCATGCAGCGATTTTTCAGAATTCCAGCCTCCTGCTCAAGAGAGGTCCACAAGATACTTAAAGTATGTAAATGATCAATATTTTGGTCCCACTAACAGAAAGGAAAATGTCCTAGTTACTTTCGGAACCTCCGTTCCCTGATGGAGGGAACGAGATGTTGTGTTGATGTAGTGACACTAGGGGTCACCCTTGGGAGCCCCAAACACCTCGCCCATGGACATACAGGTATAAAAGGAGCTGGCTCACAACCACTCATTCAGGTTTTGTGCTGAGGAGCCGAGACAAGGTTCCGGCCATTTCAGCGGGTAGTTCAGTGTTGTGGCAGGATGGACACAACGTCTCGTTCCCTCCATCAGGGAAAGGAGGTTACAAAAGTGACCAGGACGGTCCTGTATTATCTGTACTCGCTTGAAGTTGTGTCGATGTAGTAACACTAGGGGCCACTATACAAAACTTGAAATTGTGTGGAAATACATCACATGGTCTTACCGAGTCTTGTCGGCAGTGTCTCATGTGGAGAAGTCCCCATGGTAAGTCCTACTCGGGGGGGCTCTACAACATGGCGACCAGGGGCAGAGGGGCCTCCGGGCTCAGGAACCAATCATCAACCCACGAAGGTTCAGGGCGTGGCAGAGGGTTCCACTCCAGCCAGATGCACACAGCCGCCCGGGCAAGCATGGCCATCATCTCTGTGTTGGCCTGAGACTGGTTGACCACACATGAAGGTGGGAGACCCGTTGAGTCCTTGGCATCAGACTGAACCAGCCCGCTCTCCGATGCAGCAATCAAGAGCTCATCCGTTTCGCGAGCCCCGATTTAGACCGTGAACTCCCATCGATGATGCAGAACTCAAACAGGGCAAACGAGCATGCTGGGGAATGGGAGGTCTGTGGGGGGTTACCCAGCAGAGCGGCTCCCATTGAAATCCCCAAATCGGCCCAGTGCTAACCGATGCGGCCTCAAACACATAGGCATAAGGACCACAGTGGGGAGACACTGTGGTGGCTTTCCCTCCACAACCATAACGTTGCCATAGTCATGTTCTCGCAGTGAAAACATGACACGTCCATGACCGCTGTCCTCACATGGGCAGCACACAAGCATGTGAGGCAGTGATCGTGTGCATCGGAAGCAGAGAGGTAACGACCGCACCCGGGAATTATACATAAACAGAAAGGCTTCTTTAAAAAGACACTCTCCATGATTGTCACTCTTTTAGAAGAAAATTTACTCTTTTAGAGGGAGAATATATACTCATTTAGAGGAAGAATACACTCTTTTAGACTGCAGAAGCACCCTGAGGCATTTTTTGCACTCCACCTGTGCAAGATGGGGAGAAGCCACTGTAATGAGCCATAAATCCAACAGTTTTGCAGAGGTGAATGGATCGGTGGAAGAATTCAGCTCACTGAAACACAACCGCTGGGCTCCAAAGTAAAAATCTGAATGAGTGGTTGCGAGCCAGCTCCTTTTATATCTGTATATCCGGGGGAGCGGCATGCAAATTTCACTCGCCAATTCCCCTTGGCCTTTTCTCAAAGATCGGAGGTGTTTGGGGCCTCCAAGGGCGACCCCTAGAGTCACAACATCAACAGAACGTCAAGTGAGTGACCGATAGAAAACAACTGATTAGCTGTCTTAAAACTGTACCTGATTATTACTTTTGATTGCCCCAGGCTATCCACTGATGAAGTGACCAGATGGGCAGATTCCTTTGATGCTCTACTGTCCAATAAATGTAAGTCACATTAGATATTAACTGTAATAATTTACTGTATGATATAGCTATCAAATCTTTATTTAATTTTGACAAACTATACATAATTACACTGTATTGTAAAATTGTTCTGTGCAGGTAAATTTTTGTACACAACACAACAGGTCCTTAGGATACACAAAATAATGAGAGTATAGAAAGGTCTAAAACTTTTATAGTTCAGTCTTCATTTTTACAATAGAAATTCACTGTAAAAAAAATGTAAATTCCATTAAATGTACAGTAAATGATTGCAGCTGTGGTTGCCAAAAATGTACCATAAAAATATGGTAACAATTATTCAGGCTTTACGGGATGTAATTTTGATGCCTGTATATTTTACAGTTCATTACCATTTACATTATTAACTTGATACACTA
The DNA here is from genome assembly GCA_032164185.1 of Moxostoma hubbsi. Classification (NCBI taxonomy): domain Eukaryota; kingdom Metazoa; phylum Chordata; class Actinopteri; order Cypriniformes; family Catostomidae; genus Moxostoma; species Moxostoma hubbsi. Next base: position 19,590,851 of record JAVLUX010000010.1, read on the forward strand.
GCATTCTGGAAGTATAAAAATCTGCTTTTATATGTACTTTATAATGTCTTGATATTCACTGTAGTAACAGCAGAAAGGCGCATGATGACACAAATTCATCAATAGTGGCCTTTCCAGGAGCAATGACCAATGAACATGTAGAGACAGTGTACATATTGTCATTCACACAAACACAAACTCCATCAGGGTAACACATAAACATTAACTAAACCACATCAAATATAACACAGAACACCCCAAAGTATATAACTGATATTAAAAATAAGAAGAACAATAATTTAACATGAAAAGTACATGTACTCTCTGTTTAAAAATAATATAAATTTTGACTGTTAATTATCTAAAAAAAAAACATAATTTTTTACATTTTACCATAAAATGGCATGTACTTTCTTGTGAAATGTATTATTAAAAATATATTTTTTACAATATATTTTAAGGTAAATAACCAATTAAAGTTTTTTTTTACTGTAGCATTTTTATAGTATTTTACTGTTAAAATTACGTACATTTTTACAGTGTATTATAGTTTATATCTTAAATCTAACATCCATTGGGAAATTTAGCCCAACAGTGTGAACATTTAGAGAAATATTGATGGATTCTCATTTGTTAATTCCACATTTCTTTAGTGAGAATCATCATTCATGTCCATTTTTCAGTATATTAAACCGATCTGAGGGGCATTCAGTGGTCAGACACTCTCATATTATGTTGGACACATTCTAAATACAGACATTTTACCATATAGCTGAACATCTAATAATGTACACTTCAGTCAAATTTTTGAAACACTTGACTGAAATATTTCTCATTATCTTAAAATTCTTTTGATCTGAAGATATGCTTAACTGTCTGAAATTAGTTTTGAAGACATAAATATAATTGTGCGACCATATAAATTGATTTCATTATAAAGCTAAAATGTAATCAAATAATCCAAATTATTATTTTTTAAACAAATGATATGTAAATATGTAAGTTTTTGAAATTGATGACTTGGACCCAATAATAAACAAAAGCAACAAATAGTTATATATATATATATATATATATTATCATATTTTATATTATATTATTAAAGAATGAATAAGGGTTTTAAACATTTTCACTGGTAGTGTAGTGTTGCTGATAGAATCACGCAAGACTTTTGTTCTCGGGTAGTCTGTCGAAAACATTTCAACTGAGATTTGCTTAAGCCATGATATGGTTCACCAGCAACTTATGTAAGAGGCTCTCTGTATTAATGTGAAGGATGCCATTTCCCCTGTGAGTCACGCATTTGGCTGCGACTTCTCCTGTCGATTGCTCTCAAAATGGCATGCTTTATTTCCTCAGGCTTAACTCCAGCATCAGTTAGAACAGTGTGTGTCTTTTCCTGAAACTCACAGCATTGACACCCCAGACGCACCACAAATAGCGTCTGTCTGTGCTGTGAGCAGAGTACACACTGAAGAAATCTGTCAAAGTAGTGCTCGGAAATTAAACTCCTACTTATATGGTTTATTGGTGATTGCATTACTATTACTAATTCGTACAGTAATTTGGGGATTGGAACAAACCGCGGAGAATAGCATAAAGCCTCCACACGTGCTATGTCTCCACGATAAGGCTCTCAACAAGCCACGTGATACAATGCGCGGATTGACTGTCGCAGAGGCATCTGAGATTCATCCTCCAATTCCCGGATTGAGGCGAGTCACTACGTCAACATGAGGACTTAGAGCACATTGGGAATTGGATATTTCAAATTGGGAAGAAAAAAATAATTAGCGACCTACATTTTTTTAAAAATTATTTTTACGTGACCTTTTATATGTTTCCTGGTAAAATAAAATTATTCTACAACAACAATGACTTTTAGGCCCCATTTCCACCTGGTATTATGATGGTATTATGAGGGTGATCCAATATATGTGGTCAGGTGAGACACGTCTCTGTTTACACCTGGTTACTTAAATGTGTCTCCTGTGACTACTTGTTTTCTGATTTTTAGGGGAGGGTCTCTGTTTCATGACGACATACATCCATCACTAAGTCAGTGTGTTACTAAATCTGAAAAGACATAGAAAGCACGAAACAAAATGGCATGCTGTTTCTCTCAAATACGGTTAAAATTTTATCTAAGCACAAATGAAATATGCCAAGCAGAATTATCTGTTATTTTAGTAGATTACTTGAAATAAAAGAGCTTCAGGTGTTCATGCTGTCATCTGTGTTGATATCAGATACACTAAAGAAGATCCATCAAACTCTTCGGACTGTGTATGTATCTGATTTTTTTTATATATTCTGATCAGTTTAAACTCATGTTTTAGCACAGCAGTTGATTGACAGGTGAGGGGCGGTAAATCACTGCTGCCTAGATGCATACAGGACAGATTAGCATTTACAACTCAAATGTGATCTGGTCTCTTGCGATTTTGACCACATTCGTATATGTTTTTTGTGAATCCATCACAAAATGATTTAGACCCTGTTTAGACCTGTCCACATATGATCGGATCACCTGAAATGCATCTAAACACCAGGTGCAAAAGGGGCCTGATTCCCTTTCACATAAATCATGAGTAAAACAGCAGATTATCAATTCATAAACACTTTCTTTTCACCCTAATCCTCATACAATGCTATCATATGACATCTAAACACTTTTATTATATTGCATAACTATTGTGATTAAAAAATGACTGCTTGTCCAACTGAAAGAGCATTGTGCTTGCGATGTAAAGCACCAAGGGTTCTAGTCTTGAATAACATGTAAGTCGACACATGAGCCAAAAATATCATAGAAGCACCACAAAATGACATGGTTCCTTCAGCAATTGCATTTTCACGTCACATTTAATATAAAGTAACACCTTTTTATATGTAACACGTACTGTACAGACATGTACTTAAATATAACTCATTATATTTTTGTCTGTGAGTAGAACAAACAGGCTGATTGTATTCTATTCTTTGAGAGCTTTCCAACGACATATGGCACTTGACTATTTGATATTTTAATGTTTTTACCGATTACAATAATATGTGCAGTGCAAAATTATTATTAAATTCTAAAAAATGGAACACTTCTGATTTATCTGCAAATTTCAAAGCACTTGTTCAGTTTTTGTCATAATGCCTCCATGCATTGTAAAGTATAGCTTTAAGCAATGTTGTTATAGTTAAGGAAAACTGAAACTAAAACAAAATACATTTTCATAACTCCAAAACTAACTGAAATTAATTTTAGTATTTATAATTTTTATTAATTTTTATGTATTAGAGTGCAGGGTTGGGAGGGTTACTTTTGAAATATATTCCATTACAGATTACAGAATTCATGCTGTAAAATGTAATTTGTAATTTGTTTCATTAGATTACTCAAGGTCAGTAACGTATGCTAAATACTTTGGATTACTTTTTCAGCACTGGTAGATTTTTTCACTTGTTTTGACTATAAAAACGCTTCCAGTACAGTAAGACAAAATACACATGTTAAAAATACATTCTCTGAAAAACCTAAATATATTCTGCAGTGTTGTTTCTAAAACAAGATTAATAAAATTGATCTTGTTTAACAAACTTACTTCAAACTTCTCTGTCTGCTCGTATGAATGTAACACATCATAAGAAAGTGTTTCACCGCTGTTCAAATGCACTTCATTTATATGTATAAATGGTTTCCATCTGAAAGGACTAAAGATTAAATTAAACCAATGACAATAAAATGCAAAGTAATCTCTTCAGTAATCAAAATACTTTTTAATGTAACTGCATTCTAATTACCAATGATTTAAATTGAAACTCTAGTGGATTACAGTTACTTCTATTTTGTATTTTAAATAAGTAATCCATTACTTGTATTACATGTATTCCGTCACTCCCCAACACTGTTAGGGTGAAAAGTGGCAAAGTGACACTTTAATTATGATCCAAACACACATAACTTAACGTTATACCTTTGAAGAAAGCTTAGAATGTCTTCTACTTTAAATGTAGAAATGCTTAATATTGGGAAGTGGACCCTTTGAAGACCCTCATTTTACCAAATCCCAGACTTTTTTAAGCAATAAGTGAGAAAGAGGAAAAATTATTCTTTGAAAAATATCTACAAAGTATTTCGAATGCATTTTTATAAAGCCTAAAACACTTCATAATGTAATATTTACAATCATTACACCTCAGTTTTTTTTTGGCATTTTCTTTACCATTGCTTTTCCTATCGGTGGTCATGAAATGAGCTCTGCTATATATCCCAAAGTAAAATCATCAATTAAAAAAGTTGAAAACTTTTTTTAAAGACGCTCCCATCATTCACTCACCCTCATGCCATTCCAAATGAGTATGACCTTCTTTCTTCTGCTGATCACAAACAAAGATAATAGAAGAATATCTCTGCTCTGTAGGTCCATACAATACAATTCAACAGGGTCCAAATCTTTGAAGCTCCAAAAAGAACATAAAGGCAGCATACATGTAGTCCATAAGTGGCTTAACTCATATCTTCTGAAGTAATCTAATCGGTTTGGGGTGAGACCAAACCAACCAAACTGTAAATCCTTTTTCACTATACACCTTGCAATTGCAGTCTACAGGAAAGATCATGATTTCAAGCTCAATTACACTTATAGCCCTTTTCCACCGAAATTGCGATGGTTCTCGTGCCGAGCCTGTGCTCCGCTGGTTCATGGCCGGGGTAATTTGGAGCCTTTCGTAAACCGGCAACGCTTTTCCACGAACAGTGACATAATGGGTTACTCTCTACTTGGTAGTTTCACGTGACTACATCAAACATAAACAAACATGGTGTGTCAAAGTGCCACGTTTGTATACAGCTTTTGCTCTTATTTTGAGGACATATTTAAACGTACGGATTAATACAATACATCGTTATTACATTGCTCAACAAGATTTTCAGAGACAACATCTACACTAAAGACAACAGGATTAACTTGGCTTAATTTGCTAAATTCTGTAAACTATTACAGTGGAATTATAATTAACATTGATGTAGCAGATGGTTGTATTTGGATTTTTGCCATAGCATATAATAATATTGATTGAGAATCCCACCATTTTACTTAAAAGATAGTAAAATGATCTTCCAAAAGTAGCTGATCAAAAGTGACCTTACAGAACAAAAAAAAAATCCACAAAATAAGATGACAATAGTCAAAGAAAAGCTAACAAATTTGGCCAAAATAATAACTTAATGCGATCAGCTGCAGAAGACACCAGCGATTCATTGTTTATCATGAGCGTAACTGGCTGAATTCAATGCCCAGGTTAGTTAGCAGGCTGGGCTGTGTCCGAGTCCAAAACATTGTTGTTCCGTCCACTGTTGCTTTTGCTTATGTCCTTCTTATGGTCCCTGTTTTCCCTGTATAAATTATTTTTCAATTTGTTTATGATTTGGCCAATTTTTATAGAGTGAAGAAGTACTCCTTGCTGCAGACAGTAGCTACTGTTGTTGTTTGGGAAATCTTTATCATGGTGACAAAACATTATCCTGCCCATGGAGATCAAGTTTAAATGTCCTTTTTCACTTTACCCATATTCACCATGTATTATAAAAATTGCAACATTTACAATCCAAATGAAACATGACAATACAACTAGAAAGTGGTAACACAAGACTGCTCTGAGAAATGTAATTATGTTAGACTTTTTAAATGATAACAGTAAATGTTCAGCTTTGGCAGCCATACAAAATACTAAAACTAAAATAAAAACTGTGAAAACGAATAAAAACTAAAACTAATTTGGAAAAACAAATTGAACATACAGTAAAATAGAAATAAAACTAAATTAAAAACTCCACCTCTAATTAATAAAATGATACCTATTTTGTGTTGGTCAAGAATGTAGTTATTAAGATTTTGATAATCTTTTTTTTATTGGCGGGCCGATCAAGCTTAAAGGGTTAACATTAATGTGTGACTGATAAATGACTGATAATGTGACTGATAATGTGACGGATTATGTGTGTACTGCTCAGTACTTGTATTTTGCACAATGACAATAAAGTTGAATCTAATCTAATCAAAAAATAAAACACTTGAATAATCATGTTACAAAATATTCAAAGGGGTTGATGATAAGCAAAGCTCGGACCATGTGTTTAAAATATGTTTTATGTTGCAGTCTAATACAATACTAATGTGAAAATAGCATACCAATGTTCCACCCTGAAACTGCTAGTGTTGCGAGGCTGATGTTGGTTATGATTTGGTAATCCAATCAGAAATTATATTTCATTATGTTTCGACCCTTCATTTTTTAATATGTGAATCGCAAAATTGAAATGAAATCATAATATAATGAGAAATATAGATGGATATTATGTCTATCTTTCACCAACTATACAGTAACATTGATACAACTCATGCACTGCTGAACATTGCCATTGTATGTTGTGTAAAACCTTGTCTTCATACACCAAACCCTGTGTTGGAGCCATTCTGTGTATTGGGATGGGGTGGTGCTGTGTTCTGCCACGAGTCTACTTAAGACGGGTTAATTAGTGCAGGTGTGGCGCACAGGGAGGTGCATGGTTTTTTTACCGTGACCGTAATCATGGAGACCGTCTTGAGTTAAGTTTATTATTGAAGAAATGTTTATTTTTTGTTATGTTAATAAATGGATTGGCATATCCGACTTTAAGTTCAGACTTACGAAAGTCAATTTTTTTTAACTTTATTTTATTATTTTAAGCCACAAGGAAACAGCACGCCCGCAACATGCGTGCAAAACAACTTAAATGTGCGCCAACACCCTGCTTAAGTCATTGAAGAAGATATAAATCACTTCCTGTGTCCATTAAGCTGCTGGATACATATGGCCGAAATTAAGTTTTGCAATACTGGCCACACTAAAGGAGAATGTTTTGTTCCCTTGCCGGCAGGAGGACATTTTGCCTCTTGATTGTCCTTTCATTGTGTTTTCAGAGAACCACTATTGTCTCATTTACCCTCCCTGCTATTTGTATGGACTTTAATTGTATCCAAGTGAGGGCCACACTCACACAGAAAGGATGTAGTATATGTGCCTTAAAGCTTACTGGCACAAAAGGCCATACGATGATCTTACAGGAATAATTCACTCAAAATCATTTAATCACCCTTTTATGTTGTTTCAAAGCCATTTTTCTTTCTTCTGTGGAACACAAAAGGAGATATCTGGAAGAATAAGCAGAATGTTAGGGACTGACAGCCTCCACTCACTGTCATTGTGTGGAAAAAAAAAAGATGCAGACTGATGTTAACAGGCTAACATTGTGCCTAACATCTCATTTTGCAATCCACAGAAGAAACTAATTGTGGCACGGTGGAGGGCGGGACCGGGGCGTGATTACGCACGCCCGGTCCCGTATTAGGCTGATCAAGCCGTCAAGAGGGATAAAGGCCACTCGCGGACGACGTGCGAGAGAGAGAGATCGTTCACCGACATGTCCGTCGTCTTATGTGTTTGTCTTTTGAGTTTTACATTAAACCTTTAGTTTATATGTAAAGCCGGTTTCTCGCCTCTTCCTTTCCCGGGTTTCGGCACCAATGTAACACAGTTCACGTTCGCGGGCAAGGAAGAGGCGAAAGTGTTTTCATGTCAGAAAAGTGATGTTTCTCTTATCCAGGTGATGGCAAAAAATTAACAATCCACATGCTGCTATTACTGAACAAACACTCCTGAGAAAAGGAAAGTGGGGTGAGAGAGAAATAACAACCCTTTTGACATTTCACTGCAAAACATACCCCCCTAATGTGTTGCATGTCATAGAAGTAAATAACTTACTTTGATTAATAAAAGCAGCTTGGTGTCCTAGGGAAGCATTTCCTGTGGTCAGTGTGGCTTATGTGTCATATTAGACAAAATTGTATTATGTTTAATACGGTCAGGTGTTTATGGATAATCTTATTTATCTTTAATTCATAGATGGGTTGGCAGCCTTCAGAACCTTCCTCAAAACAGAGTTTAGTGATGAAAACATAGAGTTCTGGCTGGCTTGTGAGGACTATAAAAAGATCAAATCCCCAGCTAAGATGATGTCAAAAGCCAGCAAGATCTGCAAGGAATTTATTGACATTCATGCACCCAAGGAGGTATGTTGACTTCATTTATAAAAAACATTCCAACTACACCTGAACCTTCAGTACTTCTGTCATTGATTAGGAGGATTGTTGTTTGGCTCACCAAACCAATGTGTAGAAGTGTATTGAGATACATTCACATTTATACATACAGTGGGGTCCAAACGGGTGAAACTACATGTGAAAATGCTTGTATTTTACATTTATCTAATCTATTGCATTTGTATGCTCCCTTGTTAATCATTACTAATTATATTATCTGAAATTTGATTGAAAAGATTAAATGAAAAGGAATCTGTAGGCCTATGTGTAAAATATGAATTTCAAAAGTTTTTGGCTTAATGAATGCATGCGCTTGAGCTAGCTTGGACTCCCAAATTTTTTTTTACTTTTTCAAATCCTAAAACTAAACTAAATCCTAAAATGTTTATTCCTAGGTTTATATTAGATTTTGATATTATATCCACATTTGTGTTTTTTAGATTACAGTGTAAAAGTAAGTTGTCCACTGAACTTTCTCTGAAACCATCAAAAGTGAGGATGTTTTGGTGGACTCCAGTTTACCATCATCATCTTCTCTGCCTTTAGCTCCAAGATGAGATCGTTTCCTGAGTTTGTAATGACTTTGCAGAATCTGATGACACATTTCCACCATAATTTAGCAGCGTGGATCTAGAATTTTTTTTTCTTCAATTTTATTATTGTAAATGTATACAATAAAATGTTTTATTAAATTACCCTGACATTAGTTAAAAATAATAAAAACTAGTCAGCACAGCGATGGGGTTTCAAATATGTTTTAGTTTTTTTTTACTTTACAAAAGTATGTTTACATGCTGCCTTAAAAAGTTGTGTCAACTTAAGAGGAAAAGGGGATACTATATCGCAAAAAACAATGCTCAAGTCCCCATATATGTGGTATCATTTGAAAGCTTATAATCTGACATTTTCATAGATAACCATGATTTCTGCATTTATGTTACTTAAAATAACAAAATAAGGCCTTAATATATTAGTGTAGTAAATAACGTTGTAGAAATATTAATCTGAATATAAAAGTATTTAAAATAGCACTTAAATAGACAAATCAAAATATAAATGAAAGCTCTGTACAGTTTATTTTGTTGATCTAATAAGAGTTTAAAATATTTTCAAAAGAATCAATAAGTGAAATGTGATATTTTTAAGACATCAAATGCAATTGTCTATTATATGCACCAGTCACTGCTGATGTAAGCCCCAAATAGCCAAAAACTTTACATCTGCTTCTACCTTAGGCAGTTCTGTAAAAAAAATGCCATTGTTTACTTGTCTGTGAGCATGCTTGTGTGAATAATCAAATGTTATACCTTAGATGCCCAGAACAAAATATGCAGTCACGCAGGAAAAGCATAACATCAAGACCGTAAACAGGATTTTTCAAATACTGAGGTCAAAAATCACTTAAATTGACTTAAATCAATTTAGCTTGTTAAATTAGCTCAATATCTTTTTAAGTAAACGTAACAATTTTGTTCAAACAACTTCAATCTAATTAAATGAATATAGAAGTTGAATTATTTATATAATTTAATGTTATTGATAACCTTAGAAGTAGTTAGGGCTATCCCATTGTCAGAGGTAAAATAAACTGCCATTTGATGGTAAATGGTCAGTTGATGGTCAGAAACCAATAACTAATTCCTCTAAAAATTCAGACTTAATCTTGTCAGTGTGACACATGAGGGCCTCATCACTGGTGGTCCAAACACCATCTGCAGCCTGAAACTGAACCTTTGTTCAGATTTTAGGAGGGAATGCACTTAGCTGTATAGGAAAGCTATAGGATGATCCCTTGCTCCCTATTTAGAGAATGACTCAACCTCCAGTGTGCTGTCTGTCAGCGCAGGTCTCAGAATAGTTTGAAATGCATATAATTTTCATCTTAACTCCATATAAAGCCTCTGAAAGCAACATTTTCCAGCTTTTGGATGAACCCATTGATTCTCAATGTGATAATGCACTGTAAATATAAGATTTCGTATAGGAGTGGAGTTTCACGATAAATCACTCAAATCTTTAAAATGGCTTATCGGATGAAACTAGAGACTCTAATCTTTTGACTCAAACAGGTTTTTACATTAAAACCTGTAGTTTTGTCAGCGTTTCCCCCAAATACATACGCCACTGTTATCAGCCCCATGTTGTTTTGTCACATTACTGACTTTCTGACAGCCCAGAGTCTTCTGAACTGAGCTCGGTCAGTTTAAATGAATATAAATCATGCGTTGCATGTAGCGAAGCTAAAATACAATGTCCACACATATGTACATGGGGTCACACAAGGCTATAGAAGTTCAGCCAGATATAGTTTACTTCTGCCTTCCAAACTCGGAAATGTAAACATAGCCTATGCTCCCTCAGCAGACCAGAACCCACACTGAAAGAAAAAAATAAATAAGTTAACCTAAAAAAAATTTGCTTCATATGAACATTTGCAGGTTACCTCTTTTTACAGTGTAGGAGAGTACACTGCCCACTCTAGAAACATCCATAGCAGCTTGCTAGCTTGCACAGGCTGAGCTCAATCTGGCCCTTCTTAATCAGAGTAAACAGACTTATTAGACCACATCTCCATCACATTCTCTCCCTAGATTATTACTGCTCTCAGGGGTTCTCCCTGCTGCACCAGAAATTCACCACCAAATCCTTTGTCTTAGTGATAATAAGCTGCAGATGGTCTGCTTCACTGTAAGACAAAGTCTTTTATAAGTGTCCAGTTCCCCTACTCATACATTGAACTAGAAGGTAAATGGAAGACAGTGAGATCTAAACAGATTGGACAGTTTTAAAGTTTCTTTCTATGGCACCAATAGGAGAGGATCTCTTAGATCCTGCACTTTGAGACCCCTGCTATGAAGGTCTTTGCTCCCACTGAGTTCACCCTTTAGCACCGCCTACACTCACTTCAGTTCTTCCCCAGCCTCAAACCAGAAGACAATCTTCTTGTTCATCTTGACCTTCAGATACTTTATGATTCACTGCTTTTTGTTCTGGAAGTACAACACTGTCACTCATGGGCGATGACACCTGAGACTGTGTTGTCCAAATGATTTTAAGCCCGAACCTGACCTGAACCCGAAATCGCTTACTATCTAATTTCTTCTCCTAGCAAGTCCAGTTGCAATGGGCTGTATTTCATCTAAGCTTACTCACTAAAATCAGTTGGGTTAAAAATGACCCAACACATAGCCCAATGGTGGGTTGATATAGCACCGACCCATTGTTGGGTTATTTTAACCCAATGCATTGGGTAGCAAGTTTTACCCAATAAATTGGGTTATAAAATAACTAATTTTCTGGGTTTTATTTTTGGGGGGTCCAAAATGTTGCTTTAACCATCCTAGTATTATTGGTACTATTGTTATTGTTGACATTATTATTATTATTAATGCTGTGTAAATAAATTAGAATGCACAAGTTACAAATATCTTGAAAATGCTTTATTTCCATTAAATTAAAAGTTAATAAAGTTAATTAAATAGATCAGACTCTGGCGTAGCTGTGACACGGCCTGAAGCTGACTCTGGTGTGGCTGTGACATGGCCTGGAGCTGACTCTAGCATAGCCAGGCACCTTCCTGCAATGGTAAAAGAACACCATCAAAATGTTGCTGCTTTTTGGCATTAAAAAGTCACAATAAAAGAGATAAATGTCACGACATGAAAAAAGTCATAACCATTGTGAATTCAGGGGCGCATAGCTATCTGAAAAGTGGCTTCTGATTAGGCTATCACCCAATGTCATGTAGATGGTGGCTATTGTGTAATACAGGGGTCGACAACCTATGGCACGCGTGCCAGCATTGGCACGTGGAGGGGTAAACTTTGGCATGCCAGCAACAGCGAGAGAGTAGACTATATTTATATAAATTCCCTACATTCCATGTTTCATTTGTTTATTTTTGCTTTCAGAACAACACATCATGTAATAAGGAAAACACCACTATTAATCCTTCATCGGCACAGCCATTGACTGTAACGGGGCTTGGACGAGGTGGATTCAATTGCAGAAAAAACAGGTTTAATCACAGAAGTTTGTATAAGAGGGCAAATCCAAAGAAGTGTCGTTGAAACGTTAGCAGAGTCGAAATCCAGGTAAAGACACAAACGAAGTACAAGAGAAGTCTAAGTAGAAGACTGAGTTAAAGCACAAGAGTTAGTTTAGCTATGTTTGATAAGCAATAACCAACAAAACTGAGGTGTGTGTGTCAGGGTATAAATAGAAACAGTACAGGTGAAACTAATATTCAGGTGATTGGGAACGAGTGTGGGAACTGGAAGAAGCGGGGTGGATCGTGGAATCGGAGTTCATGACAGTACTCCGCCCTCTACTGCGGATGGCTCCAGACGACCGCGCTCTGTGGCGAGGAGTGCGCCCCCTGGGAAGCGGTGCCGGGCGATCGGGATGCCGGAGATGGAAGTCCTCCTTGAGTGCTTGGTCCAGGACATCCCTAGAAGGTACCCAAGACTGCTCTTCAGGTCCGTAGCCCTCCCAGTCTACCAAGTACTGCAATTGGCCGCCATGGCGTCTGGAGTCCAACAAGGCCCGGACAGAATAGGCGGGCTGACCTCCAATGTCGAGTGGTGGAGGGGGTGTCGGAGAGGCCACAGGAGGAAACATGGGGCTGTAGAATACTGGCTTAAGCAAGGAGACATGAAAAACAGGACAAATTTTGTAGCGGGGTGGCAGTAGTAGTTTATAAGTTACAGGGTTAATTCTTTTTAAAATCTTAAATGGACCGATATACCTTGGGCTTAGCTTTCTGGATGGGAGATGGAGACGGATGTCCCGGGTTGATAGCCACACTCGTTGGCCAGGATGGAATAAGAGTGTGGGTCGGCGTCGGCGATCTGCCTTAGCCTTCTGGGTTTGAGTGGAGCGTAGTAAATGTTCACGAGTAGTTCTCCAAACTTGAGCGCACTTCTGGGCCCAGGTGTCTACGGCAGGAACATCACATGAAGTAGCCTCCCATGGAAACAGGGGTGGCTGATAACCCAAGACACATTGAAATGGGGTGAGCTGGGTTGATGAGCTGACCAGAGAGTTCTGGGCATATTCTGCCCGGGGGAGGTAAGTGTACCAGTTAGCTTGATTTTGGGAACAATAGGCTCTGAGATATCTTCCAATTTCTTGATTAAGACGTTCGGTTTGGCCATTAGTTTGTGGGTGGTACCCAGAGGAGAACTTAAGTTGGATGCCCAGTCTGTCACTAAAAGCTCGCCAAAATCTGGATGTGAATTGGGTGCCCCTGTCGGAAGTGATCTCTTCGGGAATGCCAAAATTCCGGAAGACATGATTGATCATGAGATCAGCAAGTTGGGTAGCATTGGGCAGTCCGGGTAACGGGATTAGACGGCACATCTTGGAGAATCTGTCTATTACAACCAGGATTTCTGTGCATTCGTCAGAAGGTGGTAAGTCAGTAATGAAATCTATGGCTATGTGTGACCAAGGTCTATTGGGTATGGGTAGCGGTTGGAGAAGTCCAGCGGGTAAAGTACGAGGAGTCTTGGACTGGGCACAGATAGGACAGGAAAGTATAAAGTCACGGACATCATCTGCTAAAGAGGGCCACCAAAACTTCTTTGAAAGCAACAAAATGGAACGGGTTATGCCAGGGTGGCCGGAACAAAGGGAAGTGTGTACCCATTGCATTAATTGGGGGCGAATTATGGCTGGCACGTACGTCTTGTCGGGAGGAGTTTCTTGAGGTGCTGGCTCGTTACCCTGAGCTTGAAGTATGGCCTCCATTAATTCCCACCTCACTGGGGCAGCCAAGCACGAAGCAGGAAGGATGGTATCAGGTTCCGTTGGTTGAGACTCATTGTTGTAGAGTCTGGATAGGGCGTCGGCCTTTGTATTCTTGGACCCTGGGCGGAAGGTTACTGTAAAATTGAAACGAGTGAAGAACATAGCCCATCTGGCCTGTCTAGGGTTTAAGCGTTTGGCTGATCGAATGTACTCCAGGTTTTTGTGATCTGTTAGTACAACAAAAGGGTACCTCGAGCCCTCCAACCAGTGACGCCACTCTTCAAGGGCTAATTTAATAGCCAGTAGCTCTCTATTTCCGACGTCGTAGTTTTGCTCAGGGGGTGATAATTTATGGGAGTAGAAGGCACAAGGGAACCGTTTAGCTGGCACTCCGTGTCGTTGTGAGAGGATTGCTCCAACACCTGTCTCTGAGGCGTCTACCTCCACGACGAAGGGTAGAGAAGGATCAGGTTGTTTCAGGACCGGGGAACGGGTAAATGAATCTTTCAGAGCCTGAAAGGCTTGTCGAGCAGAGGGGTTCCACATTAAAGACTTGGGTTTACCTCGTGTCAGAGCAGTGAGTGGCGCCGCTATTTTGCCGAAGTTCCGGATAAAGCGTCTATAATAGTTTGCGAAGCCTAGAAAACGTTGAAGTTCCTTTAGTGTTTTAGGTTCAGGCCAGGATCGGATTGCTGCTACTTTATCGGTCTCCATCTTCATCGTTCCGTTGGATAAGACATATCCCAAGAAGGAGATGGAAGAGCGGTGAAATTCAAACTTTTCAGCTTTCACGAATAAGTTGTGTTCTCTGAGTCTTTGTAATACCCTGGAAACGTGGTCCGTATGTTCAGAAAGGTTTGATGAGTAAATTAACAGATCGTCTATGTATATGATCAGGAATCGGTCTATCATGTCCCGAAAGATTTCATTCATGAACGACTGAAACGCAGAAGGTGAGTTGGCAAGACCGTATGGCATAACCAGATATTCGTAGTGGCCTCTAGTGGTTATGAAAGCAGTTTTCCATTCGTCCCCCTCTCGGATGCGGATGAGATTGTATGCACTTCTGAGGTCGAGTTTGGTAAATACCTGAGCTTTGCTGACACGTTCTAGGGTTGGCTGGATGAGAGGTAAGGGGTAGGTGAATTTAACGGTGACATTATTCAAAGCACGGTAGTCGATACAAGGACGGAGTCCGCCACCCTTTTTCTCCACAAAGAAGAAGCCAGATGCAACCGGAGAGGTAGACGGACGAATAATGCCTAGGGCCAGGGCCTCATCGATGTAATCCTCCATAGCCTTAGTTTCGGGGAGTGTTAGAGGGTACACTCTGCTCTTGGGGAGAGGAGACCCCGGAAGAAGGTCGATTGTGCAATCCCAGCTGCGATGTGGAGGCAAAGATGTTTGAGTTTTTTTGAACACATCAGAATATCTCAAATACACAGAGGGAATGGAAGTAGGAGACTGAATTTCGGGGCTCTCTATAGAGGTCGAGAAAACGGGCAGGTTGATACAATGAGAAAAACAGTAAGTATTCCAGCTCAGTAATTCTCCTGTACGCCAGGAAATATGGGGGTCATGGAGACATAGCCACGGATGGCCTAAAACCACAGGGTCTCGGGGTGAACGAACAACAAAGAGTTGAATTAATTCCTTGTGAAATAAGCCTATTTGGAGTGATAGTAATACGGTTCTGTGAGTAATGTAACCAGATCCAAGTGGTGCTCCATCCAAAGAATTAATTTTGAGGGGTGGTTCAACTGGACAGAGGGGAATGTCAAGTTCACAGACCAGTTTGTCATCAATAAAATTACCGGCCGCCCCGGAGTCAACTAGGGCTGAGGTAGAAAAACTGGTATTATTAAGGGACACCACGACAGGAAGGCAGACTTGTTTTTGGGTAATGTTAAGAATGATAGAGGTACTGACCTGGTTTTTAGAGGAGGGGGGTCGAGGGCAGGCTTGGCATGAAGCGATACGATGTCCTGGTTTACCACAGTATAGACAGAGGCGCTGTGTTAAACGTCTCATGCGCTCAGATGGAGTTAAAGGAGCGCGGCCAAGCTGCATGGGTTCAGGCAGAGTAGGGTTCTCGAGAGGCGAGGCATGTAGCGGGTCTGAGACTGTAGTTTGTTCGAGATTGTGGGATGTATTCTTGAACATACGATCACGCAAAAGGTTATCAACAGTTATGGAGAGTTGGATATAATTCTCCAAGCTCAGCGATTCTCCCCGGCAAGCCAGCTCCATCTGCAGTTGAGGACTTAAACCCAAACGATATACAGTCAATAATGCGGGCTCACTCCAACCACTACCCGCGGCGAGGGTGCGAAAGTCCAGAGCGTAATCGGCAGCTGTGCATGATCCCTGTTTAATGCCCATGAGGCGGCTGCCTACATCTCTCCCGGCTGCAGGATGATCAAAAACCGCGGCGATCTGGTCTCAAAATTGATCATAGGATGTGAGAATCGGGCTTTTGGCTGTCCACAGTGCGGTCGCCCATTGTCTCGCTCTGCTGGTAAGGAGTGAAATGACAAAGTGAACCCTGTCGTTGTCGGATCGCAAGTAGGGGTGATGTTCCAGATAAAAACTACACTGCATCAGAAAGCCCCGACAATTATCCGACGATCCATCAAATCTCTCAGGAGGTAAAAAACTAGCCGCGTTAAGAGGTGTGTCGGTAGTATCAGTGGGTTCAGAAGATGGCACAGGTGGAATAGGAGCTGGAGTTGGATCAGAACTTAGCCGGTCAGAGAGAGCACGTACCGTCTGAAGAATCTCTTGGATTTGTTGTCCCTGGGTGGCTAAAGCTTGTTCATGCCTCCCAACAGTGGATCCTTGAGATGAAAGCGCGGCACATATCCGTTCCAGCGAACTTTGAAGATTTTCCGCTGAATCCATAAGGTTAGTGGTTGGTTATTCTGTAACGGGGCTTGGACGAGGTGGATTCAATTGCAGAAAAAACAGGTTTAATCACAGAAGTTTGTATAAGAGGGCAAATCCAAAGAAGTGTCGTTGAAACGTTAGCAGAGTCGAAATCCAGGTAAAGACACAAACGAAGTACAAGAGAAGTCTAAGTAGAAGACTGAGTTAAAGCACAAGAGTTAGTTTAGCTATGTTTGATCAGCAATAACCAACAAAACTGAGGTGTGTGTGTCAGGGTATAAATAGAAACAATACAGGTGAAACTAATATTCAGGTGATTGGGAATGAGTGTGGGAACTGGAAGAAGCGGGGTGGATCGTGGAATCGGAGTTCATGACATTGACTAGGGGGGAAAAAATGGCACTCCATGTCAAATAGGTTGCCGATGCTTAGTGTAATATCTTGTTGAGTCCAATTTGTGTAATATAATTTAGTGCTTTGCAGATATAATTTTCTAGATAAAATGTTTCATATTTCCGCTCTCAAGTATTTTAATATTACACTATAAAAATTGCAATATATTTTTCTTTCAGTTGATGAAAAACTGCCGTGT
Source organism: Moxostoma hubbsi (assembly GCA_032164185.1). Taxonomy (NCBI): domain Eukaryota; kingdom Metazoa; phylum Chordata; class Actinopteri; order Cypriniformes; family Catostomidae; genus Moxostoma; species Moxostoma hubbsi. Next base: position 19,608,194 of record JAVLUX010000010.1, read on the forward strand.
CTGCATCACCGGAGTCTTAAAGCCAAGGTGTCTTACAATTTCTTCGAGCGTCGGCCAAATATATGAAATATTATATATGATATAATATAAGTGTCGGGAGGAACACAGAAAGTGAGGGGGAGCATCCCAATTAATAGTTTCAATGTCACAGTTTAAAACTGGCTGGCTTAGCAAGTGTTATGTCGGTAGCCAAGTGAGCAGCAATACAGCAAACCCAAAATTAAGCGGAAATATTTTAATTAATCAGCTATTATTGTAGGTTGATAAAGAAAACGAAAAGTGATTATTAACTTACCACTGTATCTTCTGTTGGCAGTGGCACTGGTCAACCGTTGAAATTTAAAATGTCCTCAAGACCAATTTTAACCCAACTGGGTGCGTTATTATAGAAACAACCAAATAAATGTTAGGAATAACCCAACAGAATGACCCAATATGTTTAACCCAGCTATTGGGTCAAATAAATAACCCAACATTTTTTTATTGGCAAATTCTTAACAGTAGGCTACTGAAACAGTAAACATACACAGTTTTAACAAGGCACAGCAGCCCCTTTGTACACTAGAGCAGAATGGGGGAAAAGCATTGACTTGTTTAAAATGTTGAATCTTTGTGACAACTGCGCTAAAAACAATCTAGACGCAGCACAAAGAATGAAACAGAGCACAGCTGTCTTTCTTTTTAAATTGGCATGGTGTTTAAAATGTGCCTGTCCTGCTTAAGACGCTGAAGAAAAAGCGAGTCAGAGTGCAAATGTCAAAGACATTCGCTGAGCATGTGTTTAAACAATGGGAAAAAAGAACAGACGCACGCAAAAACACGTTCGGTGTGAACGGCCCCTAACTCGCCCATTCACACGTGTCTGTGAGTGAGAGTGTGAAACAATTTCGGTAAGCCTGTTTATTTTTTGATTCTGAAACCCGTTGGGGTTGCAGACCTCTAAATCTGCCTAATAAACCTTGTATCATGCTCCCCCATGAGATTTATTTTATATATTTTTTTACACTTAAGTGTTCGATTCTGGTGACTTTGAGATAAGTATTTATTTATTTTATCCAGTCTGAGTAGCATTCATGTAACTATTGGCTAATGCATTTCTTCCAGTAACCATTCTGAAAGATGCGTTTTCGTGCTAAGAAAGCATAACACGCCACGATGAATAAAGCAGAATGCAGGTGTCTCGAGACGTGTTTTTATCAGTTGAAGAAGTTCTTTTAAACTTGACATGGTGTCTAAAAATGCAGCGCTCCTGTGAGAGATGCTAAAGTTGCAGTTGTCAAAAGACATCCATGTAGCGAATGTTTACTATAAAATGGTTAAAATCAGCATGGACGCAAAAACACATTCAGTTTGAACAGCCTCTTGTTCACATGACTCAAGTGACTCAAAGTTAGCTCTCAAAAAAGACAGCATTTGTTTCAGTTGACTGTAGATAAGTTTCCACTGTATTCAGTGCTGTTTGTTCTCTGTATTCGTAAAGATTCCAATACTGTTTTACTGTGCAAGAAACCGCTCCAAATGACTCAGTGTGAGAGTGCTCTGAACGTATTGTACTGAATCACGAATCGATTCAGACCATTTGCAAGCCCGTTTGGACAGTTCACTGAAAAGAACCGACTCAAAAGAATAATCATTTTGCAAATTGGGCATTGTTAGTTCTTTTAAACAGCCAACAGAACAGGGACACATTTCATGATTGGTCAAATATTCTGAGAGTAAATGTTTCTCAGGTTATGCACAGTGTACAGCCATACAGCTGCTGGGGCCACTGCTGTTGATGACCTGCAAAGCCTCATCTGTCCCTTTTGTCTTTTTCCTATCACTTGTACAAGGGAATAGATGTACAGTGTTACAAATGTTTTGGCAGGTAATTAAAAAAAAATTGCTTCATGTGGTAACATCTAAATTATCAGGTTATTTTCAATCATAAATATTATTTTATATGACTGAATCAACTTGACTTCAGAAGGTTACAACAAGAAGGTAATTTTCAAGGATAAGATGAAGTAGAGAATAACTCTTAAGTGTACTATGTTATTGCTGTATCTGCCTAGCAGAAGCAAAGCCACCCTTTACTGTACATTAACATCAGCATATAAAAAAGTCCTGATTTCCTGTTTCAAATACCACGTATTTGGGGTGATAACAAAGAGTGAAAAATGATCACTAGAGATCTAGATGTATTTGTGTTATCTAGAGTAGATTTGATGGCCACAGTACTTATTCGTTGTCATTTTTTTTCATTGTGGCTGCACAGGGAAGGGCATATCCAGCAAAACTAGAATTATTCACTTGTTTTAATGAAGTTCTAAAGATTGTATAAACTATATAACCCCATAACTCCTATGTTCATCAGGTTAACATAGACCACAGGACCCGAGAGGAAACCAAACAGAGGCTTCAGGAGCCAACTTCCAACAGTCTCAATGAAGTCCAAGCAAAAGTGCACAGCCTCATGGAGAAAGACTCCTATCCTCGGTTTATACGATCAAAGATATATCAGGACTTGCTGAACAGAGCACAGATACAATGTCAGAGGAAATCTGTTTAACTAGTTCCTTGCTAGTTTCTAAAGTATAACATTACCCTGTATTGTGCCTCTTTGCCCAGTTATATTTATAAGATGTGGCTAGACTATCTCCCTTTCAATCGTGATAGAATGATCAATGTTTCTTCTGAATGCTGGCAAGCATGTAAATGTAAATTCAGTCCCTACATGGGACTTATGTAATAGTATGATCATTTATTTTTCTTATCTTCAATTTATCTTGGATACACATTAACACTGATTTTTTTTCACAACACATGTCTGTTGTGTAACTGCATGCAGCCTTGACCTGCTGGCATGTCTAATTAATTATTTCCTTTTATAAATATACATCTAAAAAACTTGGTCCCATTTAATAGGTGTCTTTAACTACTATGTAATAATATTAAAATACACACAGTACAATGTAATTATTGTGTAACTATATGTTGTTGTGCAAAATTCTCATAAGAGGTTGAGGTACGGGTGAGTTTCGTGTTAGGTTAGGTTATTAGGTTTGGTTAGGGTAGGTGAGCTGAGGAGAGGTTAGGGTTAGGTTTAAGGTATGGGTTGGTGTTTGTGTAGGGTTAGGTTTAGGATTAGGGATAAGGTAAACAGTATAACTACAGATGAAATGAATTGCAAGTACTTTAAATTTAAGTATAATACAACAACTCGGATGTGCATAATAAGTAAATTGTATCAAATGTTAAAGTACATAGTAGATAAGGACACCTAGTATAAAGTGAGTCCTATACACACAAACACCAAAAGGGGTAAAAATATGAAAATATATGTATTTGTTGCAATTTGTTATCATGTAATATTTATATTTCTTTATGTTGTTGTTTATTAATTTATTTAAATGTATAGTTAAATTTATATTCTGTTGGTGTACAATGACATGTTCTGCAGTCTTGGATACTAGATAAAGTAAAGCATGTCACTTCTATCACAGTGTGTTGGTTTGTTTGGTTCTAATTTACTGTATTTACAGAATGTACAATAGGTATATGTTTCAGACTCTGCTTGTTTGAATGTTGGCTAAGCTTCATACAGTAAGTAGGCTGGGAAATAAATAGTGTGACGACATGTAGTACGACAGCATGTTCTGCAGTCATGCATACTAGTTCAAGTAAAGCATGTCACTTCTATCACGCTGCGTTGGTTTGTTTGATTCCTGTTTACAGAATGTACAATAGGTACATGTTGCAGACTCTGCTTGTTTGAATGTTGGCTGAGCTTCATACAGTAAGTAGGCTGGGAAAAAAATAATTCCAGCTCAATTTGTGTCACTAATCTTTACAGCAGTCAGTACTGTAATACAAATGTTTTTTCTCCTGTTTTGTCGTAACGAGATATTTAAGCAATATTTAATTCACAGTCATGCTGTTGTGTATATGATTGGGAGTGTGTAAACGATTGGTAGTGCAACATTGCTTTCATAATATAATTCTATATTCAAGTTAAAATTGAGTTACCATATAATCTAACAAAACCAGTATAATCCATTTATTTAATGTTTATTTTTAGCAACTGAAGGTGTGTATATATATATATATATATATATATATATATATATATATATATATATATAGCAAGATTACTAAAACTGAGAGAGAGAAATATAAGAGGTGTATTTATTATACTTTTAAAAAATGTTTACAAAATGAGTATTTAAGAGTTTTGAGGTAAACTGTATTATTTGTAAGATGCTCAAAAGTTCAATTAAGATGGCTCCATTCACAATCTCCTACCATTAGATATCGTTATGATTAAGAGAAGCAGCAGTAGGAACCGAAGATATAATATATCCTTAGCAAAAATGAACCAAAGATAAAATTCAGTTTAATTTATTTGTATTGTGCTTTTCTGAATGCTGTAAATATTGTTCCAAAGCAGCTTTCTATAAAGAATAGTACCTTATATAACAAGTGACCTAGATAGCAAGCCAAATGCAACAACGACCTATATGTTTAAATAGATGAGGAAGAAACCTTGGCTGTAACCAGAATCAGCTTACGAAGCCTCCTCCATGGGCTGGCATATGTTTAAATGGGTTTAAACAAAGCATAAATGTTCATTTGAACATAGGTAATTCCGCTACATAGTAATTCAAATAATGTTGCCTATTTTGTTGTTTGATAACATGTGATTATAATGACTTCTGATTATGGTGAATAGAAATGTAAAGTGGCATAATAGAATAAAAAGGTTAACACATGACCCAAGACAGGTTGCAAATATTGCAAAATCTCTTCAATACACAGATGTGAATCCTTTGGCTCAATCTGTTTCTTCTAGGGGCCATAGCCCAGATGGAATGATTAGATCTTCCACCCCTTCAGATTAGTGATCCCTGAGCACTGTGTAAGAGAGAGAGAGCACATCTGCTGGCCTGGGGCAAAGTCCTCCCTGGAGGCATCACAAGCACGAGACATAGGCACATGCCTCTATATGTGGAGACACTGTTACCAAGCAAATATGAGTTTGACTGGAAGTTCAAGTTAATTACAGCCCCTTCCCTAAGAACTTAATTCACATAGCTAAAAATGATCTTGCCGCAAGAGGGAATTATCATACTGTTTAAATATAACTTTTTGATTAAGACTTTAAAGGATAATTCTGTCATCATTTACTCACTCTCACCTTGTTCAAACCAGAATTTTCTCTCTTCTGTGGAACACAAAAGATGTTCAGCAGAATGTTATCCTAAGTCACCATTTACTTTCATTGTATCTTTTTTTTTTCCATACAATGAAAGTGAATGAACACTTTTGTATTCCACAGAAGAAAGGCAGTAATATTGGTTTGGAACAACATGAGGGTATGTAAATGATAATGGGTGAACTATCCCTTTAATCTCTAATTTTGTATTGAACAAATTATTAACCTTAAAGGAAATTGTTCACCCAAAATTAAAATTCTCTCAAGTCATTTTTATTTTTATACACAAAACATTGCTTCAAAGCAATTTACAGAAAATCATGCATTAACAAAAAATAAATAAATAACGAAACTGTAACATCTATAATGTCTTACAGTGATCATTGTGTAGTTTGATCAAATATGATTGTACTTTGTGTATAGAAATTATGTAATTAAATAATAATTGTGTTTAGAACCCCTGTGAGCAAGCTGAAGGCGGCTGTGGCAAGGAACACAAAACTCCATAAGATGTTAATTAATGGAGAAACATAACCTTGGGAGAAACCTCACTGTGGGAAGCAGTTCCCCTCTGGCTAAACAACATGAATATAATGCCGCAATTAGTTATTTGTGTGCAGTGGTTTAAGATTAGTTAACTAAGTAAGTGTTATGGGCCAGTGTTTATACAAAGATTTTGTATGAACTGTAAAATTAATGACTAATGTCTTCACATTGATGCACTGTCCTCTGTTAATTGGCTGATTAAGGTTTTTGTTGCCAATTGAATGATAGTCTGTGTATTCCATTTTAAGAATACATTCTATAAATAGACAAAGGTGATGCAGGCAGAGATTAATGAGGTGCTCCTTAATCTCATAATTTCCTCACCTTTATGCCATCCCAGATGTGTACAACACACATGCAGATTTATAGAAGTATATCTCAGCTCTGTGGGTACCTGCAATGTAAGTGAATGGTAACCAAAACTTTAAAGTTCCAAAAAAGTAATCCATTAGACTCCAGTGATTTAATCCTTGTCTCCTGAAGAGATTTAATTTTGGGGGGGTTTTAGCAGACCAAATGTAACTCCTTTTTCACTGTACTCATTGTCATTGCAGTCTCTAGGCATGATCATGATTTCTCGATTACACCTCCTAGTGCTTGACACATGCACAGTGTCCTAGAAAGCGCTAGGAAGTGTAATGGAGCATGAATTCATGATCGCCAAGGAGCATTGTGGCAGCGGGGGTGTGGTCAAGCGTCTGCCCGGAGAGAGAGAAAGTGGTAAGGGCACTTACACCTGAGCTAAATTATGTCTAACACCTGTCTCTAATTCCAGTAAGCATGGGGAGATCGGCATATAAACAGCCAGGTCACCTCCAGAAAGAAAGATAGAGAAAGAAACGAGTGACCAGTGAGTGGCGTGTCTTATTAAATGTTTATTGTGAAGCTGTAGAGTTTATGTTGATGTTAACATGTACTGTGAAGCTGAAGTCTCAGAGAAGTTTATGTTGACAAAGTTTGTGTGAGACTGATCTGATTGAACTGAGAAAAGCTCTGAGAATAGTGTATGCAGAGTGCTGAAGGGAGAGAAATAAAGAGCCTTACTTGGCTGCATCATTGCTCTCCATCTCCTCCCTTCCATTTCTGAACTTCTTACAAGCTGTGGCACGGTGGAGGGCGGGTCGTGACTCAACACGCCCGGTCCCGTATTAGGCTAATCAAGCCTCTGAGAGGGTTAAAGGCCGATCGCGGAGGACGTGCGTGAGAGAGAGATCGTTCACGGACATGTCCGTCGTCCTATGTGTTTGTCTTTTGAGTTTTCCATTAAAACTATCATTTATATGTCAAGCCGGTTTCTCCGATACGCCGTAGCTTGTTCCTCGGCCACTCCTCCACCCTCTAACGGACGACTGCCTGTGAAGATTTATAGTGAATTTTTTTTTACATTTTGGTCTATACTTAACCAAAATCAATTGGATATCTTCAGAAGGAAAACACTGGAGTCATTTGGATTACTTTCATGCTGCCTTTATGTGCTTTTTTGAGCTTTAAAATTTCACTTGCATTGTGTGGACCTATAGAGCAGAGAAATTATTCTAAAAAGATTTGTTTGTGTTTTGCATGAAGACAAAGTCATATACATCTGGGATGGCATGAGGGTGGTTAAATAAGCCAATTTTCATTTTTTGGGTGAACTATTCCTTTCAAATTGAAGTTTTGCTTTTTAGTCCTGTCTGTTAGCTTTGCGGTCATCTATATTCTAGTATAGTCCTAAATGGAGACAAAATTTATGTTAAGCCAATCTAAAACACATGGAAAATTTGTAGAATTTTTCTTCTGCGAAAAAAGACCAAAAATATTGATGACTCAATCTGTACTCACTCATTTTGTCCAATCAAATGCTCTCTAGCAAGAGAATGTCCCCCTACATCCACCTACTTCTGCAATAGCAAATGGAAAATCATGTGTACAAGCTCTTCAATAAGTGTTGCTGCAATTCCCTGATTAATTTTATGTGTGGGTCTTTAAATTAGGTGTAAAATCTGAAATCTGAGTTTTTCTCTCAACCTCATTATAAATGTTGTGGAAGATTTGACCAGAAACTGTTCTCTTATTTGATGCATGTACCTTGTAAAGGTGTGGGTTACCAACAGTTGGCATTTTCTGGTAATAACATGAATCTCTCTTATGTACATTACCTTTAGATTCAGTATTACAATGTACTAATAGGTGTACTAAGTGTTTCCTAAATGATAGGGTTTTCACAACACTATAATGCCAGTAATCATCACAGATCTGGCCTTTACCAATAACAAGATGATGTAGGTGTATTCCCGGACAAGTCCACACTCACTCAGTCTCAAGGTTAATTCATAGCGCTTCATGAGCATTAGAGCTGACAGCAACCTCGAGCAGGAGATTTGCACTCTGCTGTGAGTGTGTGCGTTGACTTTTATGTTTTTTCCCCCTGTATTGCCAGGAAACTAGGAAAATGGTTCATCAAGCTTAAAATGAGTCATCTTCTATTAAAGCTTCTGGGTGATCATGTTATATACAGCCATGGCCAAAAGTACTGAAAGTGACATAAATGTTGTGTTTTGCAAAGTTAGCGCTGCTTTAGTATTTGTAGATTCTTTATTTCACATGTTTCTATGGTATACTGGAAAACAATGATAAGCATTTCATAATTTATAATGGCTTTTATTGGCAAAAACATATATGCAAAAAGTCAATATTTACAGTTCTTCATAACTTCTGCAATTCGCTCTGGCATGCTGGATATCAGCTTCTGGGCCAAATACTGACTGATGGCGATCCATTCTTGACTTATTAGTGCTCGGATTTGATCACAATTTGTAGGCTTCTATTTGTCCACTCGCCTTTTGAGGATTGACCACAGGTTCTCTATGTGATTAAGATCCGGGGAGTTGCCTGGCCACAGATCCAAAATGTCAATGTAATGATCTTCGAGCCACTTCATTATCACTCTTGCCTTGTGACATGATGCTCCATCATGCTGGAAAATGCACAGCTCATCACCAAATTGCTCCTGGGTCATTGGGAGAAATTGCTCTTGCAGGACGTTTTGATACCATTCTTTATTGATGAAGAATTGAATAATTGTGAGAGGGCCCACTCGCTTAGATGAAAAGCAACCCCACACATTGATGGTCTCAGGATGCTTCACTGTTGGCACGACACAGGACTCAAGGTAATGTTCACCTTTTCTTCTCCGGGCTATTGATTCAAAAGTCTTCACCTCACTGTGTGTTCAGATGCACCCACACTGACCTGCTGCCAATATTGAGCAAGCTCTGCACTGGTGGTGACATGAATCCACATCTATCGGTCTACCCAACGCGTCGAAAAATGAAGCCAAAGGTATACCCAGGGCGTTAAAATGTGACGCCAAGGGGTCCTGTCAAAACCGTCAATATGTGACGAGTTGGGTGTGAGAATGTGTTGGTTTTTAAGGTTAATGGTCTAGCGAGTTTTAAATCAACAAAACCTACCTCCCTAACCTAAACTTTATATATTCTGTATACTAGTAGTGTGCAGCGAAGCCATTATCTGTATCTGTCTTTTTATTTGTTTACATGACAAAATTATCTGTATCTGTCTATAGTGGCTTTTCCACTGCATGGTACAACTCTACTTAACTCGAACCTGCTCACTTTTTGGGGTTTTCACTGTGGATGGTACCTGTTACCTGATACTTTTTTAGTACCACCTCGGTCGAGGTTCCAAGCAAGCAGAGCCGATAGTAAATGTGATGTCAAAATCTTGCAGATCACTGATTGGTCAGGGAGAATCGTCACTACCAGCATCACTGGATTTCCGAAACGCGACATCAACCCGCTAGTTTTAAAGTTAGCAACAGCGATAACAGTATCATTTGTTCAAGCGACTGTCAAATTGTGAAAAAAGAAATGGCTGTACGCAAAACTACGCTATGGCCAGTAAACGAGGTGCAGACAGTCCAATCGTTAGCGAAGTGCGGGGCTGAAAACGAGAGTGTGTTAAAACTAAAGGAAACACCCATTTTTAAGTGTTACACTTATATTTAGAGTTTCTATTAATAAATTGTGCCTTTTATATGCATTTTCATAATAATAGCCTAATAATAATTAGTATTATATTATTATGATGATGATGATAATTATTATTATACAATTATTATTCAAATAAATTGTTATTTTAATGCTTTTTTTTCTTACCAGATGAAGCTGAATTTGTAGGCCACATTAACATTGGAATACGTTGTTAACTGTGGTTTCTCCTGGTATTTCTGCTGCTTTAATATCTGCTGAATTTTAATTTGTCTATGAAACAACATTATTCTGGAGGAAGGAGGTGTCAAGTAAAATGTGAAATGCCAAGCACAAATTTTTCAGTGAATACTAAATACGAATTCAAACATTAAAAGAAATGAAAATAAATCAATATAGACTACAAACAGGTGAAAGTCCCGTATATCAGGAATTTTTACGATAGGACACCATTACTTAGTTAAATAATAATAATAATAATAATGTTACATTTATATATATAGTGCCTTACCAGAGCTCAAGAACAGTTAACATTCTCAAATTTAGCACAATTTTTAGAAGAAAAAGATGATGAAGGAGCATTTAAACCTTTATGGAGCATTTTAATTTTCTTTCAGAATAAAGTCTTAACCAGATGATTACCATAATCATTGATGTGGATATAGATGTGGTCAACTTTAAGATGGACGAGCTCTGACGTGAAATCATCACTTCATTTTAAATTCCTGATGATATTAATATCACCCTCAAATGATATTAATATTATTAAACATTAATATCACCCTCAGATAGGGTATAAATGAATACATGGGAATCACATGTAAATCGCATAGACATTTCAAGAAGTGAAAAGTGTATATGATGTCCTATCTTAGTTATGGAGACAAGATCGCACCCATCTGAATTGAAATCAAAATGTCTGCATTTTCATTCATAAGGTTTACGTTGTAAAAATATTGGCTGTACAGATTCATAAATTTGTTGTAATTCTGGATATGTTTTTTTTAAATGTCGTTTATCGTTGTGTTTCTTCTTTAATCAGTCAAATGCATATTTTTTTATATTATTTGGATGAATACATTATTCACTTTGAAGTAATTAATCTGCCTTTCCGAATACGGTATTCGGCTTTGGGCACATCCCTACTGTATATATATTACAGTAGTTTACAATATAATTAAGGGGGTCAATTAAATATAATATATCATACAACAATGTCAGTCTGTCGGAGTTAAATGGCTCGCTGCATTGAACAGCAAAATAGGATCAGTTGTAATAAGGAACATTTGATTAGGTTTAATGCACTAGAATGACATAGACCCTGAGGGAATCCTCACCCACTATGGCAGTGTATTTACTCAGGATATCAAACCTGAAAAAACTAGTTGTATAAGGACAAGGGAACGTCCGCAGCAGCTGGCCTTGTGATCTGCGCTCTGATGTAAGGCATTCACTGTCACCCCACTGCCTGAAAGCCTTTATTGAGAGATGAGGAAGACTTATGGACGGGAAAATAACATTGTTGTTGTCTTCATCTACAGCTTCTTTTTTCCTTCTTACAGAAGGAAATCATATAAGGGCAATTATACCACCACAGAGAAGTCACAATGGGTGCCACAGGCTGAAATCCTTTGCTAGGTCTCTTCATAGAGTTGGTAGTGGGTGCCCCACTGCTGCCTCCTGAGAGCAGGAAATGAAGATGGTGCAATTGAAAGGATCAGTGGTTTGTCGGAAGCACCTTATATGACACTGATGCTCAATCTCACCTTAGGGCACCACCACTATCCTTAACAACCTTCAACAATGACTTTTATTCACCTTCAAACAAATCATGAGTAAAATGGCAGATTAACAGTTCAAAACATGTACATTTCAACCTGTTCCTCACACAATGCAATCTTATGACATCAAAATACTTTTACTACAGCGCATGACTTGTTAGGTGATACAGTATATTTACAACTTTTGTAATCAAGTTGCGTGGTAGCTCAACTGATAGAGTGTTGCACCTGCAATGCAAAGGCCTGGGGTACGAGTCCAGAAGAGCTTGCAATTCAAAATGTACATTTAGTCAAAAGTTTCATAGAAGGACACCTAAATGATTTGGTTGCATCAAATGATGATGCTCTATCGGGTTTTAAATCAATAAAATCTACCTCCCTAACCTAAACCCTAAACCTACACTATCAGTTAGGTTACCTGTCAAATTGGACAAGTATTTGACCTCATTTGTGATCATTCCAATTACATTTATGATTGTAGGAGCTATTTACATTATTATTATTTGACAATTGCTTTATTTATTTAAATAATTTTCTATCAAAAAATGCATTTCCAGTGTATTGTGTTTGTTATGCATAAGTGTCAGTGTGTTCTAGCAAGGTCTCATCAAGGAAACTGAGTTTTAACATTATCTGGTTTATCCTTGTGCGACCCAGCGTTCAAATGCGGACATCAATGATTAGGAAAATGATTTGCTCTAGATTTTTTTTTCTTGCTTGTTTATTAGGTGCTACTAGTTACAAATCAAAAGGGCAATGCACAAAGCAGTCATGCTCGGTTCTCAGAAGGTTATACACAATTCAGGAAAGTTGCTCCAATCTCCAGTTGTGATCTTAAATCAAGGGACAAATATCCTGAACTACACACACTAATAGATACTATCATTTAACAACCACTTACTAACTAACGCTAACTATCATTGCAGTGTCTCTTCTTGTTTTATCTATTTAAGAAACATGATCAGGGACCACCAAAATCATACACAGAAAAATACCTTTCTGCACTGAAAGTAAAAAAAAAAAATGTTAACCTAAAAATGTACTTCATGTTCACCAACAAAACTCATTTTAAAAGGTTAGATCAGATAGAAATAGTACCTTGTTGTAACAATTGTAGGTTACCACTTTTTACAGTGCTGTAAAAGGCATGTACTGTGCATCCTAAAAACATCCTTTGATTTATGTTTTTCATTTTAGAAATAATGATCTTTCTAGAACACGGAGTGAGCAATGGAAAAAAGAACACTGAAATGACTTTGAATTGGGGCACCTAAATAACAATGCTTAATTTTGTTTCAGCAACAAACTCTCCTGCCTTTTCACATTCACATAAACGCACATCACAGTTCACAGTGGTGGAGGGAGAACTGGATGATGATTGGCCAAGAGGAGAGATGATGCTCATCTTCCTGCTCTATATAAACTCCCTGTTCCCTTTCTTCAGACACACTGCTGATCATTTTTTCCTAGAGACCACATTGCGTAATGGATATTTATCTCCCTGCTGGCTTTTCAATGTGCAAAGGAATATCAGGGCTGCCAAACACTTGCCTGGAAAGGTATGTTGCTCATATTCCCATTTGTCAGGATTTTATGTTTTTATTTCTTCATGAATTTTGTCATTTTTAATGGATGCATTTCAAATTATTTGAATGCTTGAACATTTACCAATACAGTTGTATATCATAAAGTGGTGGTATTTTAAATCCTGTTGTCACCATTTCAAAAAATAAGGAGAATAAAAGGGTAGTGTGTATTAACTATATGTTTTCCTACCATCAGGGCCAAAAGATTAAAGGCATGCGTTGGTGGATTTCTGCAGAGGCAAGACTGGAGCATCCTATGCTATTCCTACAAATACAGAAAACCAAGGTACATCCAAAGCTATTGCTGAATGAGTGGGCTACCGCATTGTTTCATAACATAACATTTATTTTTGCTTGATAAAGACCATGCATGCTTTACTGCACTAACTGGCTGACATCTTTTCAGGCTAACATTGGAGGAATGTCTGATGTGGAAACAATCGCTTGAGAAGCTCTTATCAAACAAACGTAAGTATAATGTTCACAGTAGTCCCAATATTTCACATTTTCTGTAGTTAAAGAGACACAGTAGTAAGATTAGAATGCTGTGGTGTGCAGATTAAATGACTAGATACTGAATAGCATTAATGTGGTAGATTGATGTAATCAAGTAAAAAGCAGTCTCACTAATGATCTGTGCGCAAAATAACAGAAAAAATTAGGGCATCCGTGAGACAATGGTTTAAATTTAGATGATTGCAAAGTGATTACAGTGTACAGATGTGCCTACCATGCTGTCTGATCTGTGTAGGGTGCTCTAATCTGATTGGACACATTACACAACTAATTCTTTCTCTCTAAACCCATTTTTCTCCTTCTATCAGATGGACTATATGCCTTCAGAGCTTTTCTGGTATCTGAGTTTAGTGAAGAAAACATTGCCTTCTACCTGGCCTGTGAGGACTACAAAAGCACAAAGTCTGCAGCCAAGCTGCCATCCAAAGCAAGGAGGATATACAACGAGTTTATCGGAAGTGAAGCTTCCAGAGAGGTACAAATTTAAATAGTTAATTTTCACAAATTTGAAATAGAATATTTCACATATTCTAATTTTAATTTACATCCTGTTAACTTTCAGGTCAACATCGACTATGAGACTCGAGATATCACTCAAGCCAACTTGACAAGCCCCACAGCAGCCTGCTTTGATATGGCGCAACACCGCATCTACATTCTAATGGAAAAAGACTGTTACCCACGATTCCTCCGATCGGCCGTCTACCGAAACCTTGTCAACCAGCTCACCACGAAGAGCACCAAGGCAAAAACCAAAAAGGCCTTAGCAAATAGACCACGACATGAAAAGGAAGAACCAAAATGAAAAACGGCAGATCCACAGAAAGAAGTTTAACAAAAGATGGAAATCAAGCTAGAAGTGTAAGGGGCCAGTCTGGATCCTAAAATCGCTGCTTGAGGCAGTCCGAGTCCCATGACATAAAGAGGGATGGATGTCATTTATGAAGTTCATAATGGAATCAGTTTATCACTGCATCCCCAGACCCCCTTAAAATAGTCAAATAGGAAACAAAAGAGCTGCTTATGGAGAAAATTGCATCTATACATGCATTTACACACACAGGAGATGCAGATGGGACTCTACTGAAGAATGCATGGGGCCAAATGTACATAGCATACATTCAGACAACAATAAATTTGTGTTGTAAAGTTTTGAAATGGAGAAAGGTGTTTAGCTATTTAATACATTAATGTATTTAATTTATTTGTCCATTCTTAATAGACTATTGTGGTTGTACCATGGTACAGTGACAGTATCTGATGGTAAAACCAAGATACTGTATGATTACCATATTCAAATATAATTTTTTTTTTTCACTTAGTACTCCAGAGTACTTAAAATAATACCATCATGAAAATAAAAACATGGTATTGAAATTGTAACATGGGACTTTTATTTTGTTTAGTGACAATCTGCCATTAATGTTATGAGCCACACTTTTTAAAATGTTAAAACTTGGTGTGCAATTATTTATTTTAAGTTATTGTTAAATTAATGTTAAATGAAAGCGAATAAAACCATGACATTAAAGTTGTACAGGAATGTGCTTTGAAATATTGTGTTTTTGTCTTTTTTGACTTGCACTAGGTCAAGCGATAAACCAAGCTGAAACAGCTATAAGTCATATTAGACACAAATTTAAATGGCATGCTGTATTTGTTCAAACTAAATGGAGATTTATAAAGAAAGCAGAACCAACATGTATGGCATTGATCCCAGAATCACAGGCAACTTGGGTGGGTAAACAGGGTTGTTATGCACACGACTGACCAGACTTTACTGAGCTTGTGTTTTTCATATTTAACCATCAATGCCCACAGGCAAAGAACAGCCTGAAGTGTAGGTTTACACAGTTACTAAGGCAACAGTTTGGGCCTGGTTGCCAAGCTGTCCACATGATTCTCTCAGCTAGAGCTTAAAGGAATATTCAAGATTCAATACACGTTAAACTCAGTTGACAGTATTTGTGGCATAATGTTGATTATCACAAAAATTTATTTCGACTCATCCCTCCTTTTCTTTAAAAATAATAAGAAATCTGGGTTACAGTGAGATACTTACAATGGAAGTGAACGGGGCAATTAGTAAATGTTAAAATACACATTGTTTCAAAAGTATAGCAACAATACGTAAACAATATGTGTGTTTAACATGATTTTAGTGTGATAAAAATGCTTACTATACTTCTGTGTAAAGTCAAATCCAATTATGCAACTTGATGACATAATGCAACCATAAAAACAACCATTTCACAACTTCACCACTCAATAACATGAGTTTTAACAGAAGACTTAATGTAAGTGCTTTTATAAAATTATAAGCTTCATATTTTGGCCTTTAAACCTTCCAAAAATTGTCCCCATTTACTTTCATTGTAAGTGCCTCACTGTACCCTTGATTTGAATCAAAATAATTTTTTGTGGTAATCACAAATATACCACAAATGCTGCCGATTGAGCTTAATTTGTATTGAATCTGGAATATTCCTTAAAGCGCCATGTTTTCTACTGACAATAGTGAGAAATTTCATCACAACTGTTGAATCAATCAAATCAAAAATCAAATGCATTTAAGTCTTTGTATGAGCAGTCATAAGGTTTGTTATTCTTTGTGTTTTCTTATCCATGTAATGAAATATAGGTGTCATTCAGTGCAAGTTGTCCGAGGGCTGCTGTTATGATATTTTATAAGCAAGACGTCATAGTTTGGATTTGTAAATCATGTCATTAGGTACATACATGCTGGACTATGTTACATCTCTTTGACAGTAATTGCATGAATATTAGTACTAATCCACAAAAGCAATCACAATTTGTGGACAAAATATGATTCAAGATTAGAGCATTCACAATGGGTGAATTTTTAATTTCATCAGCTAAGTAGGGGCTAGAAGATGGTCTAACACATATATACCATATATTCAACTCAGCTCACCATAGGAACATTAAGCCTATGGCCTTTATGGGTTAAGATGCTTCTGTTGAGGCGATACATTTTATTTATTGTAGCGCTCCTGTGGAAATTCGAATAGGATGATTTTGATTTTGATTATCAAAAGATCAAAAGATTATTGGCAAGGGCTAAATGTTATGAAGAGAGTTTCATCAGTAGGCTATTGGGGGTTACAATCCACAAGCATGCAACACAAATATGGAAATCAGTTTGCATCTTGGTAACAGTACAGAAATAAACCACATTATTGTTCATTTTTAATTAATAAGATTATATACCAGGGGTTGGGAACCTTTATTCACTAAGGAGCCAAATTTAAAATTTTTGGTTGATGCTTTTTTTTTCTCGAAAGAGCCATACCACAAACTAATAACTAAGTTTTTCAATTAAATACAATGTTTATATTGCCCATAGACTACTCAAAAACAAACAAATATGCAAATTTTCATAGGTAACATGTTGTAATATGGAATTGAGTACACGTGTTTGTAAGGGTCTCCATAAAATCACAAAATTTTACTTCATGAACAATTTTACTTGCCTTTTGGGCCAGGCGATATGTATGAAACATTTTAATGATAATCTCATTTAAAATATCAATATCCGATTATATGGTCAATCCTCAAGGTTTGTGAATAAATTTGCCTTATTCTTTTTGATTAATTTTTTTTTATTAATTTATTGAAACACGAAAAACTTGAACAAGAGACATTTCTAAATTAAAATTGCACTTTAAACTAAATGAAAAAGAAATACAAATAACAAATTGATTAAAAAATCTTATATATAACTTATATATTTTATATATTAATCCAAATACCGTCTCCAACAGTTCCATTTGTCATCATGCAAGTATCAGTATGCAGGCAAAAGGTGAAAATTACTAGTATACAACTTAAGAACTAAAGACAATTATAAATGTAAAGATAATCATAATAATCATCATAATAAATAAGCCTAAAAAATTCTTGTGTTCCCAAAAAATGCTGCCAAATGTGTGTTCTTATCGAATGTTTTTGTATTCCGTTTTGGTCATATTTATGTTGCCTAAAGAAAAAAATAGAACTCAATTTTAGGTTCAAGGTGAACGTGTCTTGTATTACCTTATGATTTAATCACTTTCGTCTTTGTTTATTTAATACAAAGATACCTGTATATATTACTGAACCTGCAGAGTTGCATTCACAATGTGTGAGAGAGAACACAAACTCGCAGTACCTCATGAGATGATCGGAGATCATTTGCTGCATTCTCATAGACTACCTTATTCTTGCAAACAGTCTTCAGTTGAATGAAACAGAGAAAAAGGAGTGATAACTCTTTACATGCGCTTGTTTCACGAGACAGGGTCCCACTGCATGCCTCTGAACAGTGAATCAGACACAAGCATTGACGGCTTTTCTTTTGTCTGTTCTTAAAAATATAATAAAGTGTGTTTCCCCATCTGTCGCTCACTTCGACGTTGTGTGGGAAGGAAATTAGTCTGTCCATTCAGATTTTTCTTTCGGAGCTGAGCGGTTGTGTGATCAGTGAGCTGCATTCACGAGACTGTTCACTTCAACTCTGCAAGAGCGTATACTGTTGGATCTATGGCGCATATCAGCAGCTTTCTCCTTCTCTGCACACCAGTGCAGCTTTGCCCCTGTGCACATCATTGAAAGAGAATATTTTAATTTAAAAGAGTTTATTTCTCTATAAGAGCAATACACAGCGGCGTTGAACGTCCTTTTCAGGACGCGTCTTTATAAAGATGCCCTTCCACCCTTGTGTAGTTCCTGGATGTGGTCGAGTTCTCTCTGCTCCTGTCGGTCACAGGTGCTGCCTTGTGTGTCTGGGCCACAATCACACCGAGGCAGCGTTTGTAGATGGTTCGTGTTCTCACTGCGAGAACCTTACCATGTTTTAGTTGCGGTCGTGGCCACTCCAGCCGGCACCACGTCGCTCCTTCTTCACACAGGATTGAGGCGACCTGGGTGGCGATGGAGGCGATTTGGGGATGGCAGCAGGCTCGGTTTCACTGGGTACATCCCCATGAACCACCTGACGAGTCCAGAGGACGCCTACATGGGAACTCCTCCTCAGTCACTAACCTGCCCCCTGCCGGATGTGCAGAGCAAGGTAAGTGCTTCGAGTCTTCTCTCAGCACAAGAGCCTCGAGACATGCTTTTGCCTCCCGATGCCACATTGCCTGCTCCGCCCTGCTGCAAAGTTTGCAGTAATTATTCATATAAGGAATGAGATTATAAAGCAAACTTCTATCAATTTCTACATGCCAACTGAATAACATAACATCCTCATGGGTCCTAAACTAGCAGATTCTGAATACCAAAGACCTGCATTGCTGCAAGAGGATTCTTGGACAAACAGAAAATTTTAAGAATACAACATATATTTAAATAGAAATAGCCATTTGTTACATTCTAAATGACTATAAATCATCTCTAAACTACATAAAGTGCATTGTGACTGAAACACATTCCTATTTCAGGTTTATTCTCCTTCACATATGTTTGGCTAAGTTAACATTATGGTAATCAACTGTACAAAACTAATATAACTAATATAATATTATCATAGAGGAGGAAATTTAATATCTATGATATTGCAGTAATTATTCAGGTAAGGAATGAGATTATAAAGCACACTTCTATCAACTCCTACATGCCAACTGAATACATAAGGCAAAAATACAAATTTCACACAGAGTATAGTGATAGATATGATTGATTCAAACACTAAAAGTGGTTGTTTTGTATATATATTATTGCATTTGTAATAATAAAGTCTTAATTAACAATTTGGTTATTATCATATTGAGATATTGCCATTAAGTAAATTTAAGCATCTGGTTACATTATGTTTTGTGATTCCTCATACCTTCTTTACATAATATCCATCCCTTGTGCACTTTTGGTCTCTAGCGGGTGAGGCTTTTCAGACAGATAAACAGCAGCACAGGGCAGGGAAGCACAGGGCAGGGAAGTACAGTACAGCGCAGTGAGCGGCAGTGTTGCCTGTTTGGACAGTTCATTTTGACAGTTTCATACAAGAGGGGCAAACAGTAACGGAATTTAATGTGGGAGTAAAATACCGAACAGATGCAGATTGACAGAAGCGAAAAGACCATATGTGAGCGTGATGGTGCAAGGAACCTGAAGGCGGTGAAAAAAATGTGTACAGTGAAAAGTCAAAAGAAGATCGCAATGTATATAATTGTAACTATATCAGATGTTATTACTAAAACACAGGAAATCAATGTGGGCATTTTTTGCCTCCATATTATGAGTATCGGGGATACTTTTGTTAATTTCTGTATTATTTTTGCCCCCAGTCCCCATTAATTTCCGACACTATTAGCATTGTATCTTTCTAGGGTATTTAAAAGGTTGTTTTAGAAATATAGTAGTAAGTAAACAAGACATACCCACATATATATGTCAAACTACATTGTGTTAATATATGACACAGTTAAAACCTTACTTACCTTAAAAACAAGTTACGTTTGATCAGTGGTTAAACGTTCCCTCGAACCTGAATGAATGGATCCTTTCCAGAATAAAAGGAAATATTCAGTAAATCAAAGTTTTAGAGTTCTTGTATAGTGACAGGGCAGAAAGTCTTGAAGAACCTAGAAAGAGAGGACACCGTCAGCAGTTTATGCTGTGGCTCATGATGCCATGCCCTGCGGGCTTCCGTCGTGCAGCGCACAGCACGTTTTAGTTTATAAACAGATTTAGCGCTTATAACTTTCTTCTTCCCAAACATTCTGAAATATGTTTCATATGGAATGAAATTGGTAATTTTATTCACCAAAGTGGCATTCAACAGATCACAATGTATAGTCAGGACATTAATAACGTGAAAATGTACTTCTTAAACTACTTCAAAGAGTTATCATAAAAAAATCCTCCACATGCAGCAAAGACAGCTTTGCAGATCCTTGGCATTCTAGCTGTCAGTTTGTCTAGATACTCAGGTGACATTTCACTGCACACTTCCTGTAGCACTTGCCAGAGATGTGGCTGTCTTGTCTGGCACTTCTCACACACCTTACAGTCTAGCTGATCCCACAAAAGTTCAACGGGGATAAGATCCATAACAATCTTTTCCAATTATCTGTTGTCCAATATCTGGGTTTCTTTGATATATTTCAAAGTGGCTTTTGCCACATCAGATTACACTCGCAGCATACTCAGATAGACATTTAGATACTCAGGTGACATTTCACCGCACACTTCCTGTAGCACTTGCCAGAGATGTGGCTGTCTTGTCTGGCACTTCTCACACACCTTACAGTCTAGCTGATCCCACAAAAGTTCAACGGGGATAAGATCCATAACAATCTTTTCCAATTATCTGTTGTCCAATATCTGGGTTTCTTTGATATATTTCAAAGTGGCTTTTGCCACATCAGATTACACTCGCAGCATGTCAGATTATCGCCTCGTTCCTAATAAAGTGCTCAATGTGAACTGCATTGTTAGAGGTTTGTAATGGCTATTTATATTCACCCAACCACTGCTATATTTAGGAAATCTTGTCTGAAATTGTTTACTTTGATACTGAGGTTAACACATTTGCATATGCCAATTTCCTTTTTTGACTTCTACAGTACAACTGTACTTCATAATTTTCGTCTTTTAGCAAACATAGCTAAATATACAGTAAATTACAAATGTAAGAGCTAAGCTTTGCCACTGAATGACTGTACAGTATGCACTTGTGTCTTTAATTAGACTGATAACCTTCCCACCTTATTCGTCAGAAGTGAGATTCAGCTTTAAACAACCTATTTACAAATGCCTCAAAATCAAATGTTGTCATGTT
This sequence comes from Moxostoma hubbsi, assembly GCA_032164185.1. Classification (NCBI taxonomy): domain Eukaryota; kingdom Metazoa; phylum Chordata; class Actinopteri; order Cypriniformes; family Catostomidae; genus Moxostoma; species Moxostoma hubbsi. The sequence goes on from JAVLUX010000010.1 coordinate 19,629,586, forward strand.
TGATGGCCCATGTTTTTAGAAATCATCAATAAAACAGTGTGCTTGATGAGTCAGACAGTAGCATCAAGGTCAGTGCTGCACCAATCACACTATTGCGAGACACAGTAAGGTCTCATTGCTGGTGCCTCATGTAAACAGTACTTTACATGCACAAAATGCAAGATGTGCAAGATAAATACCACCTTGATAAAGCTTTTGCCACAAGTTTTCAGGATCATATTATGTATAGCCTACACATGAACACTACATATATTCACACAAACAAACATTTGGCACAGTACTGTCAGATTTTTTTCATTTTTAGATTAATTTATACATTTTTACTTGCATTGATAGAGATCGTGGTGGTATCTGTACAGGGAATGCTGCATTTGAAACTGATTGCTTGTAAATATTTAGGTAACATTGCCTCCTAGTGGTCAATCAGCAACAACACAACTTAACAGAATTATTATATAACAGGACAGCTTTCCACAGCATAAAATCTCTTTGCTGACAAAGGCAGGGATCAATTAGAATATTGCTGGTATTATTAAATGTTCAAACACTTCGAAACAAAAAAAAAAATTAGGGTTATAAACTAGTAAACACTACTCTAATGCACACATCTGTAGTCTATTGCAGTGGTTTTTAACTTGTTTTGTTCATATTACCAGATTTTAAATATGACATCAATTGGCACACATTATATATGATCAAAGTAAACATTGGTAAATGCTTCATGCTGCAACCCTCCTAATGTTCAAGCCAAATCTACGCCCTTGCACAGAGCCTTTGGCGTCAGGAAAATAAAATATTTTGTCCCACATTTTGTTGTCCTCCAAAGTTATTTATTTTACTGTCTGTGAATAATTATATGGTTAGTTGCAGTTTGTTATTTGCAATTACCATTGTTTACCTATGTTGTCTGTGACCCTATCAAATCAGACCTGCGTACTATTCGGGTCACGACCAACCAGTTGAAAACAACTGGTCTATAGAACTTATTCAGTTAGCACCATCTTAAATTATGGGAATGAAAATGAGGCTGTGAGGGATATAACTGATTGTTCAGTGAATAAAACACTGAAAAAAGGCTTATTTCAAAAAATTAAAAATAAAATAAAAATCTGAAAAGATGGAGTTGTGAACATTGTCTTTTATCTAGTAGCATTATTTTCACCTTATGTGACAGAGAATCTAGCATGCAGCCATCTTGAAAATCAGCCATCTTGTTAGAGTTAAGGTTAGCAGATTTTTTGAGTGTTAAGCCCGGAACAGGGGAAGGGTGCGACTATATTTATAGTACACACTATAAACACACACATAGACACGTGAAAGTGTACGTTTTATTTTATATTCAGTTTACAACCATTTTATTTGCCATGGTGTATACAATTTTTCTGTCAAGCACCTTCTTGTTGAAAACAAAAACACAGGATCTATACAGAATTTTTCCTTCACATGACAAGAAATCCAGCAACAGAGATTCACAGGGTTTTAAAAAAGAACTTGAACACTCATCAAGGATGGGTTCAATGACTAAACAGGGAAAGGGGTGCTCAATATCAGGAGTACAACCCCCTGTGAAAAGTCTTTCAAAAGTTGATCCCCTTCAGCTGTGAAATATGATTTTAGTTTGATCAGAAAATAAGAAAACAAGTGAACAGATCTGAACCCCAAATGCTTGGCTGCTTTCTCCACATGTTCAAAATGAGGTCCAGTCAGAGTCAATAAATGTACTAAAATAAAAACCTTGGATTTCCGAAGTAAGGTACTGAACCCTGGTAGATTACAGTGTAAGGTAATGTCCAAACGGGCCCCAAGAATCAACGGCTCCTGTAAAAGCCAGTGGAGAGAATATGCTCTATGCTAATGAGAAATGGCTCCACACTTTGAAGAGATTGCGATAGAAAACTCAATTTAAAATTCAATTTAGTCGAATCCATTAAAAAAGAGAGATTTGTCCAGGCCAAAACATCCATGGGTATGCAGAATTGTGCAGCTAACAGCACGCCAGCTGCAATCTGTTGAACCATCCAAAAACCTTTGTAGGAACCTTAAACGAAAAGCAGCAATTCTACTTTGTAAGTGAAATAAACCTTTCCCACCTTCTTTGGGAAGGTATAAAACACTCTGTGGGACCCAATGTAACTTGTCCCAAAATAAATTCACAAGAGCAGCTTGAACTTCAGCTAAGAAAAGTAGTGAGGGGTCTACACAAGCCAATCTATACCAAAGAGAGGATGCCACTAAATTGTTGACAATGTGAGTTTGTCCTCTGAAGGATATATTTGGTAATAACCATCTCCATTTGTCCAATCTCCCTTTGACTTTTTCCAGCACCCCCTCCCTGGTTTTCTTTTCTGTAGCACGCTCGAATCTCCCAAAAAAACTCCTAAATATTTTATACCTCCCCTAGCCCAACACAACCCATCAGGAATGCAAGGTTTTCCATCAGATCATTGTCCTAACAGTAAAGCATAACTTTTTACAATTCACCAGAAGACAGCACTCTGAATTCTTCAACAATGTTAAACAAAGTCTTCACATCACTGTTTACTGATCATTACTATGATATCATTAGCATAAGCTGACAAACAAAAATTGTTATTACAACTGGCTCAATGGCCAAAGAGTACAACATTCCAGACAAGGGGCAACCTTTTGTGATACCTCTAAGAACCTGGAATGGAGCACATAAGCCACCATTTAATTTCAGTATGCTCTCAACATCACAGTAGAGTACTCTAATCATGTCTACAAACTTCCATGGGACAGTGGTGGCTCAGTGGTTGAGGCTCAGGGTTACTGACCAGAAGATCGGGGGTTCAAGCCCCAGCACCACTGAGATGCCACTGTTGGGCTCTTGAGCAAGACCCTTAACTCTATCTGCTCCAGGGGTGCAGTATCATGGCTGACCCTGCACTCTGACCCCATCTTAGCTGGGATATGTGGAAACTAATAAATTTCACTGTATATATGCAAAAAAAAACTGTGTGTAATGTGTGACCAAAATAAAGGATTCTATTATAGAAACCAAAAGCTGTTAAAGCGTTCCATAAATAAGAGTGCTTCCCCTGATCCAAAGATAACAGGCCACAATCTAAATTTTGCAATTTGGAGATACTAAAAAGATCATGAATTACAGAGGCATTGTCAATATTAGATCTACCAGGGACACAAGTCTGGTCCGAATGGATGACCTGATCCAATTCTCCAGCCAGTCTTTTAGCCAAGGCCTTAGAGAGCAGTTTGTAGTCGCTACAAAGAAGTGAGACAGGATGCCAGTTCTGTCAGTAAGGTCCACCTTTTTTGGAATAAGAGTAATGACCGCTCTTCTGCAGCTCAACGGCAACCTGCCCTCTGACAAGCTGTCATTGAGTACCTCCAGCAGATCCGCTCCCAACTCCAACCAAAAAGCTTTAGAGAAGTCAACTGGTAGGCCATCCACTCCTGGTGCCCTCCCAGACTCCATGCTCTGTAGGGCCTTATAAAGTTCTACCAGGGTCAACGCTCCTTATTAACCTCCTCAGAAACTTTTGATAAATTGTTAAAGAAGATGGTTTCCACACAACACCCTGACTTAATCTCACTTCTAAAAAGCTCTTGGTAAAAAATAACTGCTCTCCTCCAACATCAGCAGGATCTGTCAGCAACACTCCATCTTTGGAGTGCAGTGCATGAATAAAATGTTTCTGCCCATTATTTCTTCCCATACTGAAAAAGCATTTGGACTATGCATCCATCTGATCAATATTCTGAAAGAGTGAACGGATCAGGGCCCCTGCATCTTGTATCCCAGTATATCTGCTATCTGAGCCTTCTTCTTAGAGCAGGCTTCTAAATGGCTAGATTCACCGGTATATTGAGCCAATTGTTGAGATCTCTTTTTCCAAAAGCTCTAAAGACAGAGTCAACCCTTTAGTGACATTGTGAGTGTACTGTTGAATAAACTGCCTTATTTGAACCTTACCATAATCCCACCACTGTTTTAATGAGTGAAAAGTAACCTTCAATGCTTTGTAAGCTTCCCCTAAAAATGTAAAAGAATCTTTAAAAGAATTGTCATTTAACAAGTTAATATTAACTCTTGGGTTTTACCAAACTGAACAAAAAATTACAGTGCACCATACTGGGGTCTGAAAAGCTAACTGGGGTAATATAACACTTCTTAAAGATGTTAAGATGATTAGTTGTGATAGTTAAAGCTATAAAATCTATCCAGTCTTGCTAAAGATATAGCATTACCATGTGTGTGATCCCAAGTGTACTGTCTATCATAACCATTTAAAGATCTCCAAATGTCACACAATTCATGAGTCGGCTACATGAAGCTGAGTGAGGCTCAATGTGATTTCTATCTAAATTAAATTCTGTGCAACTGAAATCACCACCTAAGAATAAAAATGCCTCAGGGCAACTTAGATAGACTTCTTTATTAGTAAAGGAGCCCTCTGCTATTAGACCTCTTGATTTATCCACAAATCTTTTTTGGTCAGGAAAACAATCCTGCACAGGCACACATCTTTTATTTTTTGTCGATCTAAGAAACAACTTGATATCCTCAAGCTCATAACTCCGACCAACAAACTCACTCTGTGAGAGTGTGACACGGGAGTCAGAAGACTCACCATCACTCTCTGTATCCAGAACCTCATCCTCTTGCATCTTACAATTTTTGCATATTTTGGCATCAAGTACTTTATTTCTTTCCTTTCTTTTTTGGGGCGTTTTAAAAACAGGGTGTGCTTCCTCCATTCTAACGCAATCCACCACACACGTTTCTTGCGTTACACTAGCCACAGAAAATGTTTCAGTGCTGCCGCCTAAAATGCACCGTCAACCACAGCCGCACTGTCAACAGCAGCTGCACTGTCAGCCGCAGCACCACTCTCAGAGATCACATTCACTACATTCGCCTCTTCTGCTGAGAGTTTATCAGGGCATTTGCGAATTAGATGGATTAGATTTGCAAATTAGATTTACCGCAGCCAAAATATTTCAACCTCACAGAAGTGACGAAAACAACATAATCAAAATCGTCCACACGAAAATGTATTGATATATCAAGCTCAATTTCGTCTTTAATAATCATGTAAATGTAACACCTGAAAGAAACTATATATGTTTCAACAGAGGCGATTTGCTACTGATTGGGATTTTTTTAATTGGGGAAACTAATTTTCCATACAGAGATAAAGCCTGCGTTAAAATTTCATCACTCACAAAAGGTGGTACATTTGACAACGTAACTTTCTTAGCTGGCAGTGACAGGGACAAGTTCACCATTAATAACTATACCGTGCTGCACTATTTCATTAGCTTTATCTACACTGTCCAGGATAACACACTCCCATGACCAACAACCTCTCCAATGGCCAAACAACATTCTTCCATGCTCACATCAGACGCAACCTTAACAGCGTGGTGTCACGTAAGCATGGTCAAACTTTGCGTGCGTGCGCCGACATGCTTCCTCAAAAAAGTGGACAGCACGTGGCCTAAATAAGAAAACAACAAAAAATCAAAAAGTAGACAAGGAGAGGCACAGAAGGTAACCAAGTATAGAAACAGCAAGGAAAAAAAGAGTAAAGAAAAGGTTTCACTCACAACACTCCGTTCACACTCACACCACTCCATCTGCTCATGCTCAAACACACCAGAAGTGAGAGAGAGAGAGAGAAGAGAGAGAGAGAGAGATAGATGATCTGGTGTTGCTATCAGCTACTGCACAAGGGCTACAGCAGGACCTGGACCTGCTGGAGAACTACTGTCAGAACTGGGCCCTGACAGTCAATCTGAAAAAAACTAAAATTATGATTTTCCAGAAAAAAGCCAGATTACAGGACACTAGATCCACATTCACTCTGGGAAACACTGCAATAGAACACACCCTACACTACGACTACCGCGGTCTAAAGATCAGTGCTTCAGGGGGTTTTGGTCTGGCAGTGAATGCACTAAAAGAGAAAGCTAGAAGAGCATTCTATGCTATTAAGGGCAAATTTACCCAAGTCGACATTCCTGTAACAATCTGGTGTAAGATCTTTGATAGTATTATAATGCCTATTGCTCTGTACGGATGTGAGGTTTGGGGTCCACTCTGTCTGGCAGATTACTCTAGATGGGACAAACACCCCATGGAATCCCTGTATGCAGAATTCTGTAGAAACATTCTAAGAGTTCAGAGAAGAACACCTACTAATGCATGCCGGGCCGAACTAGGCAGATACCCCCTTATTATACATATTGAAAAACGATCCCTCAAATTTTGGGCACACCTAAATTCGAGTTCCCCTAACACACTGCAACATGAAGCCCTTAAAACCCAAGAGCTGAAGCCTAAGACCAGTCCCATTTGTCAGCTGGCTCTGAAACTCACAAACCCACTAACAAATAACAAACACCAGTTTCAGACCAGCATTGCAGAACAAAACCAGATCAGAATAAACCAAATCATAAAAGAAAGCAAAAATACATATTTGGACCATTGGGAAAATGAAAGTAAAAACCACAGCAAATCATGTATCTTTGCAGAAATGCTGGGGAGAGCTAGAAAGAGGTGGAGAACACCAGAGGAGGTGATTCGACCTGAGTGTGTGTCGTGCTGAAAAGCTAAAAACGTTGATTGTTCACACGGTCCAAGCTTCCTCCTTTTCACCCAACAACGAACCTTATTACAATAATTTCCTTTAATGTTATCATAGACAAAATGTTCATGTTTATTAGTATTTTTAATCATTTTGTATGTATGAAGCACACTCCAGACAGAGTATGGATTCCTGTTTAAACAATGGAGAGGGAGCTGTTTTTCTACAAATGCATTTAAATATGCCCTATACTGAAAATTCTTCAAAGAAAGACTGAGAAAGCCAAAGCAAGACTGAGAGACAATTAGAAAACCATGTGTATGACACCACTATTCAAATTCAAATGTAGCTTTCTCTCCTATGTCTACAGTTAATACATTTGTTTTTTCTTGGCAAAGTAACTGGTGTTTGGCTCTATTGACTTCACAATGGGGAAAAAGACTTCATTATGAACTTGCAATAATACAAACTGTCATCTTAACACAAATTATTAACAAGCTGAAACCTAAAAAAAATAAAGCAGAATTACAGGTATAACAATTAAAAGTTTGTATCATGAAAAAGTGCAGTGTTTCATAGCAATATTCCTCTGTGGATAAAGAAAAGTTTACAGTGACAGCAAAACTCCTCACAAGCATTTTCACGTGGTAAAGTCAAATTTTGGTGAAGATTGGGAAGCACACATTATTGTTCCTCAGAGATCTATAAAAAAAAATGTGAATAGCTTTATAAATTGCATTCTTATCTCTCACTCACAGACTCGTTTTAATTCCGGACAATTTATTAAATTATTTTCACGTAGGGAAAGACTGTTTGCAAAAGGTACATTCATACAGTGCCCACATCAAGCAGTAGCAGTGTTAACCACAACAAAAAACATGCAATTACATAGGGCCCAAGATGTCGTGGGAGTCCCAGTCAGACGGCAAAACACTCAAGGGGTGATACGCTGTATTCACACATGAATATGCAGTTTTCCGAGATTGCGGAGTGGTTTGCATGCATTATGAAGGCAAAGTGCGGCAGGTTCACACATTTGTGCCTGCTTAAAGTTATTACACAACTCTAAAAATGCAACACAGTCTCAGAAATAGAGGAGATGACAACATTTCACCAGATTTATAATGAGGAACATTGTAAACTGTGAAATACCTACTGACACTGCAGTGCACTATCATTGTTCCATCAAAATAAAAGCCCCTGGTGAAGGTGAAGTAAATACAACATAAATATATTACTATTGTATAAAACAAGCCCTCAAAATAATAATGCTAATTTAGCATAATATTATAATAATAAACTTGACTGAACAATAATAAATACATTTTATCTGTATGGCTTACAATATATCAGAGAGTGAAGTTGTAGTTTTTGCACACTGTTCATTCACAAAAATGTTTAGTAAAAATGATGGCTGTCAATGGATTAAAATTTGTAATCCAATTAATTACATGATGTCCCGATTAATTAATCGCATTTAATCGCATATACAAATATCTGCTGAGAAATCCCCTAATATAACAATAATTCAATAATGATGAAATAATTATACATATCTTTAAATATTTAAAAATTTTATATATATATATATATATCCATCCATCCATCTTCAACCGCTTATCAAAGTTGGGTCGCGGGGGCAGCAGCTCCAGTAGCGCCCAGGGGGCATCCTTACCAGATGCATATATGATATATATGCATATATATATAAAATAAATATTCAGATAATTAAAATGCATTACATTCTTGTGGCAGAAGAGTTAATCACTGATAAGACGATACAAATAGCGGCTTTAGAATACAATGTATTGTTTACTACTATATTATTGATCATAAGCCAATCATAGGCATATAGATCACAGCAATCAATTTCGCAATTGAATTGGTCAATCAGTTCCATTTCAGTTGTGAAGATGAATCACTTCTCAAGCGTTCTGATGTGCATGCCGTCTACAGAGACTTTCGCCTAACTCCTGTGAAAAGGTATAAACGTATTAATTTTTTGAACGCAAAGGACTCCAGTTTCAATTAACGGCCATGTAATGCAAATGGGGTTTATTCAAGCAGTGCAGCAGTGAGACAGAGGAGATGTCCTGCTCTATTTCTGTGGAGATGATCAAATGCAAGAAACACAATCTCAAAGTCTTCCTTCGTGAGAAATAAGGGCTTGTGAGTTAATCAGAGAGCCTTAAAATAATGTGTTAAAGTGAAGAATTTAAGGCAGAAATATTTGACTATTGCACAATACAATACAATATAATATAATAGCTATACTGGTTGGCTGGGTCATAGTGAGTTTGTATGGTAATTAATCGTCATATTCGTGAAACACTAAAACAGGCAATTAATCATCATACTCGCAATAATTTTCGCCCATATTTTCGTTATTAGGTTCCCACCTTGTGAATTGTTTTGTTAATAATATGTATGAAATTTCAAACAGTGACAACAGCTTGTCTCATTAGTAAAAATGTAATTTCATGACATCATAAAAAATGTATAGAATTTGAAATTTGTAAATTTTTAAAAAGCTAAAATGTGATTAAAATCATAAAGCAAACTTTATGATTACTTGATGCCAAAAAATTACAGTATAGCTACTATATTGTGTGAATATATATGAAGAGGATCCCTCTCTTTGCTTAATATATTTTTTAGTTACATTGTGCTTACATGAGGTCAAACCTCTGGCGAAAATGTACAAAAATGTACTATCCAATGACGATTTTTTTTCTCCAACATGATCGTAGAGGGTTGTTAACTAACATTAAATGTATCCATTGCATTTATACACTACTCGACACACAATTTATCATCATCAGTGTATAAGAGCAAACAGATAATATTACTGCCGAAGTTACAATCATGATGATTAACATAAATTAACGTTAGCATTACTAGGTTAATTGGCATAACGTTACACTTCTTACGCCATCACTAGCTAACTATCATTAGCAGTCTCAGGTAACATTAAAAGATAAAAAGCTGAAACTGACATCCCTAATTTTTACCCTGCTTTTCAGAATGGTTAGAGCATGAAATTGTTAAAGCTACAATAGGTAGTATTTATTCATTGAAAAAATAAACATGGTGTCTTGTTAAATGAGGCCCTGTGAGAGATTAGTTAGCACCACAGACTCTAGCTAGTGAAAAATGTGGGTCGGGTAGTGTCAATTAGCCAATCGCTTTAGGCGAGGCAGGCCTTGGCTCTGTTTATGAACACCTGTCAAATAAACGCCCCTGATCGGCCCCAAAGTGCGTCAGCCCACCCGGAAAATGCCCGGTACGCCAGATTACCAGTCCAGCCCTGGATGCAGGGATAAATCAAAGTCCACACTTGTTAGAGTCTGAGACAAGATTGAGTCAAATTGCTCACGAGTCCATGAAAGTATTCTGGTCTCGAGTACTAAAACACTGCTTTTCATTACTGTATTTTGAAGTTGTGTGTTCAAATTATATTTATTATATTATAAATTAAAACCATTCTTCCTTTTGTTCTTTTAGTGAAAATGTTTAGTTTTATTTCAGTAAACATTTTGAACCTATTTGGCTACAGTGGATGTTAGGATTAATACAAATATATAATTTAAAATCACTTAGTTTATAATAATTTCTACGCAAAAAAAAAAACAACTATCAAGATATGTTTCGAATATCGTCAACAGCCTGAACAATATTGAGATTGTATTTTATTTATTTATTTATCTTTTTTTTTTTTTTTTTTTTTTTTTCAAATATCGCCTCACCCAGGTGGCCCTATGTTGGACAATTGCTAGGGGCATCGGAACCGTAATTCCACACCGTAACATCAAGAGCTCTGGACGATCGCTTTCACTTCCATGCATGTCCATGTCATTGTCAGCAGAGGGCGGCATATTTCAATTTACAAACAAAATGTCACCTCAACAACAGTTTGACACCATGGCGACATTATCGAACACGCAGTCAACGAACTAAGCTATTTTGTAAGCAGATTTCACAACAATTGGCGATCTTAAACCGATAGTATTTTATAAGGAAATAATTTAGATGCACACATTTCTCTGAAGTTGGTGCAATCTAGAAAAGGAGTTGATATGGCCATTAATTACTCTAATTGGCGTGTATTTGACAAGTGAACACACGTCTGAGCTACCTGACGGTGAACCTGATAGAAAATCTGCTCTTTGTTCTTTGAAGACACGATCTAAGGCAGCTTTTTTTTTAATGGTGTCAAAAGTATGTTGATGAGGTTGAATGGATCGACAAACTGTTTTTTCATGTCTGTGTCAGCAGATGACAGCATACCTCAAACAATGGAGTATCAAACGTGTCTGTACTGCATTTGGAACGATCGATCAAGCATGGGGTCAAGAAACTGAGCTGGTTAGTTAGCACATTCAACAACTAGGTCTACTGTAGATCAGAAACCACTAATATTTAATGAGTAACTAATTTACATATCTTTTTGATTACCCAAAAATTTCCTTCACTTGTTTCTGTTTCTTCATTTTGACACATTAACTTGAAGCATTTGGCAATCTTAGACATTGTTAAAATAATTGAGTCACTCTTTTGATGCAGCCTCAGATGACCCTTTGTGAGCATGATATACAGCACACTCTGAGAAGTGCATTCCCTTGGTGCTGATAAAATGAGTATTCCAGGAAGACATTACAAACCAGGCACTGTCCGTCCCATGTCACTTCTGTTTATGACATATTTCTCCAGGACATCCAGCCACTGTTTCAGAGTCATGTACAGTATTCGCCATTCTGACTGCATACTGTATCACCAATGTCCTGGGCTGCATTTCCCAAAAGCATAGTAAGCCTAAGTAGATCATTGAAATCATTGGTGCCAATGGTCTCTATGATCAACTTAAGCTTGCTATGCTTTTGGGAAACACCACCCTGTCGGAGTATATTGATTTTTTATGGTGTCATGTTAAACTGGAAACCCTCATGCTAGCGCAGGACACTTCAAAAATTCATTTATTACAAATGTTATAATCAAACTAATATCTAAGGGCAGTCCTCAGTGCTTTGCACTCCAAGCGTGGGAAACGGCTTGCTGCTGATCCCCTGTGGAAAGGAAAAGCTGTTCTGTCCACTGACCTTGTTCCTTAGGGCTTTGCAGCCTCTGTCTCCTGTGAATTAGAGCTTTCACAGTTGGCCCTCCACATCAACGTCCACTTCTCATTTCTATTATGTCATCATTGGAGTTATGGAATCTTTATTGTTGCCTTGGAAATTTCTAATAGTTTCAAATTAAATGTATAAGTAAAATGGTAACACTTTAAAATAAGGTTCCATTTGTTAACATTAGTTCCCCGTCTGTCGCTCACTTCGACGTCGTGTCGAAGAAGCGACACTAGGGGTCTCTCTTGAGCGCCGAAAGATACCTCTGATCTATGAAAAAAGGCCAATGAGAGTTGGCGAACAGTATTTGCATACTCCGCCTCCGGATACGGATATAAAGGTGAGAGAAATACGCTCGTTCATTCAGTAATTTTCTTCGGAGCCGAAGGTCGTGTGTATGCAGTCAGCTGCGAGTAACACAACTGATCCTGCTTCTGATCCTCTGACGCTCTGCTTTGCTGTTGGATTTACGGTGCACTACAGTGGCTTTTCTCTTCACTGCCGGCGTGCAGTTTGCCCCTGGGCGCTTCGACAGCGCAGAGTTAAAAGAGTTGAAAGAGTGATTCTCTCCGTAAAAGAGTTTATTTCTCTGAAAGAGCATTACACAGTGGCGCTGAACGTCCTTTTCAGGACGCGTCTTTATAAAGATGTAATTTCCGCCCCTGTGTAGTTTCTGGATGCGGTGATTTCTCCCCACCTCTCTCGGTCATAAAACACTGTCTTGCATGCCTGGGCTGCGATCACACGCAGGCAGCGTTTTATGAATGGTTCATGTTCTCAGTGCGAGAACATAGCCATGGCAACATTGCGGTCGTGTGGCTTTCTTTTGTAATGAGAGAAAGCCGTTTCAGCCACCCCCGCGCCTCGCCTCCTTCCTACGGGATTGACGCAGGCGCCGCGGGCGTTGATCACGATTTGGGGACAATGACGGGCTCTGTTCGCCGGGTGAACCCCCTCGAACCTCCCGCCTCCCCGGCACGCTTGTTTGCTTCCGTCTGAGTCCGGGATGAGCATTCTTTCCAATGGTTCATCTTCTCAGTGTGAGAACATGGCCGTTATAGCATTGCGGTCGCACGGCTTTCTTTTGTAATGAGAGAAAGCCACTTCAGCCGCCCCCCGCGCCTCGCCTCCTTCCTACGGGATTGACGCAGGCGCCACGGGCGATGAAGGCGATTCAGGGAATATGACGGGCTCTGTTCGCCGGGTAAATCCCCTCGAACCGCCCGCCTCCCCGGCACGCTTGCTTGCTTCAGAATTGGATGACATCACCGCTGCATCGGAGAGCGTTACAGCAGCATCGGATGCTGATCGCTCGCCTGGGCCGCCACCTTCGGGTCTGCCGCCCAGCCTGAGCCTGACACACGGAGATCCGCTATGCTTTCCTGGGCTACTTGATCGGTCCCCCCGTTCCTTTCTTCCCGGACGTGCACGACGAGTTGAGCAAAGCCAAGGCTTCTTCGCTCCTCCGCTCTCACTACCCTCGTGGTGGAACGGTCCCAGACCGCTTCTACTCTGCATGCCACGGCCCTTCCTGCAACCAACGCCAGGCCAAGGCGCTTCAAAACTTGCACCTTGGGTAGTCCTGTTCTTGATGTGCTGCAGGAACTGCGCTGGATGACCAACCGCGCCCCCGGGCCACGGAGGTCAGAAGCGCCGGCACTCGAACAGGCGATGGCCACCCCTTGTGGTCCAGAAACGCACCTGTGGACTGGACCTGGTCGAAATGCGGGAGGCAGACAAGGCACACCTTCTCCCACACCCCCGTCTCCCAGCTCCGTCTATTCGGCGCCACCGTTGACGACTCTGCCCAGCAGTCCTCAGCGGTGAGGCAGACGGAGGCCACTGCACATCCTGCCCCGCCGCAAGCCTGCCGCCATGGGCCATGCCCCGTCTGCTCGCCGAGGGCGTCCTCCTGTGGCTATGAAACACCCTGCTCCGCCTCAACCCGGGCCCAGCTCTCAGCCCCAGCGTCGAGCACTCCGCAGGAAGTGGATGCCCCCGTCTCACGGACCCCCTCAAGGACCCGGAAGGCTCCCAGGCTGTCCGTAGACGCTCAACCCAGGGACCAAGATGTTAGCTCCGGAGGTGGTAACACCGCCCCGTCCCCGGTGGAGGGCCGGGAGGAGAATTTTTTGTCGAATTAGTTTTCACATTCACATATTCTCTGTAACAAGCTATTTCCTTTTGTCTCTGGGTCACCTGGCCCGCAAATGCCATTCCCACGGCACTCTGCCACCAGATCTCAGCAGTCCCGGCCTCCTGGACACGGACCACCCGTCTCCAGCCCCATGACTGCCCCCCCCCCGGCCGGCCAGTTCCGACCAGTCCAGAGGATGCCTACCCAGGACCTCCTCCTCAGTCGCTAACCCGCCCCCTGCCGGGTGTGCGGAGCAAGGTAAGTGCTTTGAGTCTTTCTCAGCACCCCAGCTGCGGGTCGCCCTGTCGCCGCCCAACGCTGCCCTACCTGCTCCGCCCCGCTGCGAAGCCCCGCCAGGTACGTCCAAATTAACCGTCCCCTTGGTGCCCCTAGCGCAGAGGTTGGACGCGTGGCTTTCACTTCCCAACCCGTCTCGCTGGCTGGCCCGGACCATCCGACTCGGTTACGCAATTCAGTTTGCCAGGCCCTCGCCCCCCTTCATGGGCGTCCGCTTTTCCGCAGTACACGGCGAACACGCCCACTCTCTGCGCGCGGAAATCGCGACTCTTCTGGCCAAAGACGCGATAGAGCCTGTCCCTCCAACCGAGATGAAGAAGGGTTTCTACAGCCCCTACTTCATCGTACCCAAGAAAAGCGGCGGCTTACGACCAATCTTGGACCTTCGAGTTCTCAACCGAACGTTGCACAAACTCCCGTTCAAGATGCTCACGCAGAAACACATCTTAACCTGCGTCCGGCATCTAGATTGGTTCGCAGTGATAGACCTGAAGGACGCGTACTTCCACGTCTCCATCCTGCCCCGACACCGCCCCTACCTGCGGTTTGCGTTCGGGGGCCAGGCGTATCAGTACAAAGTCCTCCCCTTCGGCCTGTCTCTGTCCCCTCGCGTCTTCACGAAAGTCGCAGAGGCAGCTCTTGCCCCGCTCCAAGAAGCCGGCATCCGCATACTCAACTACCTCGACGACCAGCTCATTCTGGCCCACTCGCGAGAGTTACTATGCGCCCACAGAGACCAGGTGCTCAGGCACCTCAGCCGTCTGGGGCTTCAGGTCAACTGGGAAAAGAGCAAGCTCACCCCAGTTCAGAGCATCTCTTTTCTCGGGATGGAGTTAGACTCGGTCTCAATGTCAGCACGTCTCACCAACGAGCGTGCCCAGTCAGTGTTGAACTGCCTCGCTGCCTTCAGGCCAGGCACAGCGGTCCCCTTAAAACTTTTCCAGAGGCTCCTGGGGCATATGGCGTCCTCCGCGGCGGTTGCGCCGCTGGGGTTGATGCATATGAGACCGCTCCAACACTGGCTCCAGACCCGAGTCCCGAGACGAGCATGGCGCCACGGCACGCACCAGGTAAAAATCACCCCCGCCTGCCGTCAGACATTCAACCCCTGGACAGACCTTTGTTTCTTACGGGCTGGAGTGCCCCTACAGCAGGTGTCCAGACGCGTCCTGGTCACGACCGACGCCTCCAGATTGGGTTGGAGCGCCGTTTGCAACGGGCACGCAGCCTCAGGCCGTTGGAAAGGGGCCCAGCTGCGTTGGCACATCAACTGCCTCAAGTTGTTGACCGTCCTTTTGGCCCTGCGGAAGTTTCTCCCGTTAATTCAGGACGAACATATCCCAGTCAGGTCGGACAGCACCACTGCGGTCGCGTACATATATCGCCAAGGCGGCGTACGCTCCCGTCACAGGTCACAACTTGCCCGTCGTCTCCTCCTTTGGAGCCAGCACCGACTCACATCCCCGGCAACCTCAATGTGATAGCGGATGCGCTGTCATGACAACGCTTGCCTGGCGGAGAGTGGAGGCTTCACCCCCACTCGGTTCAGCTGATTTGGGAATGGTTCGGCAAGGCCCAGGTAGACCCCTCTGCCTCCCGAGAGACCTCCCACTGCCCGCTCTGGTACGCCCGTTCAGAGGCTCCCCTCGGGGCAGATGCACTGGCACACAGCTGGCCGGTGGGGCTGCGCAAGTACGCATTCCCCCAGTGAGCCTTCTTGCACAGGTGCTGTGCAAGGTCAGGGAGGACGAGGAACAAATCACTCTCGTGGCTCCTTACTGGCCCACCCGGACCTGGTTCCTGGACCTTGTACTCCTCGCGACAGCCCCTCCCTGGCGAATTCCCCCGAGGAAGGATCTTCTTTCTCAGGGACGGGGCACGCTCTGGCATCCGCACTCTGGCATCGTTGGAACCTCCACGTCTGGCCCCCGAACGGGATGCGGAAGATCTAGCTGGTCTACCACCCACGGTCGTAGCCACGTTCAACCAAGCCAGAGCCCCTTCTACCAGGCAACTCTACGCCCTGAAATGGCGTCTGTTCGTGAATTGGTGTTCTTCCCGGGCAGAAGACCCACAGAGGTGCGCAGTTAGGTCTGTGCTCCTGTTCCTACAGGAGAGGTTGGAGGGGAGGCTGTCCCCATCCACCTTGAAGGTGTATGTTGCCACTATCGCAGCTCACCACGACCCAGTAGACAGCAAGTCTCTGGGTAAGCACGACTTAATCGTCAGGTTCCCAAGAGGTGCCCGGAGGTTAAACCCCTCCCGGCCAAACCTGTTCCCCTCCTGGGATCTCTCGGTGTTCCTCGCCGGTCTTCAGAGATCCCCCCCCCCCTGAGTCACTAGAATCAGTTGGCTCAGGGCCCTCTCCTAAAAAGACGGCCCTGCTGATCGCGCTCACTTCCATCAAGAGGGTCGGGGACCTGCAAGCGTTCCCTACTAACGACACTTGCCTGGAGCTCGGTCCGGAGATACTCATGTGATCCTAAGACCTCGACTGGGCTATGTGCCCATGGTTCCTACCACGCCTCTGGAGATCAGGTAGTGAACCTACAAGCGCTGCCCCGGAAGGAGGCAGACCCAGCCCTCTCACTGTCGTGTCCGGTACGTGCCTTGCGTGCCTACCTGGAACGCACCCAGAGCTTCAGGCGCTCTGAGCAGCTCTTTGTCTGCTTTGGAGGACAGCAGAAAGGGAATGCTGTCTCCAAACAGAGGTGTCTCACTGGGTGGTGGATGCCATTCAGTTGGCCTATCACACCCAGGCAGTGCCCCCCCCTCCTTTTTTTTGCGGGTTCGAGCCCACTCTACTAGGAGCATGGCATCCTCATGGGCACTGGCTAGGGGCACCTCCCTAGCAGACATTTGCAGAGCTGCGGGCTGGGCAGCACCTAACACCCTCAGGGATCTCAGGGTTGAGTCAGTCTCGTCCCGCGTTCTCTCAGGTCCGAGCCCGTAGAACTCGGTACACGTCGACGATCTGACCGGGTGAATCGCTTGTTTCCAGCGCCGTTTCCCTCGATCGAGGTAAAACAGTGCGCCTTCTTTCCCAGAGAACCTAGGTCCCTGGTTGATTCCTCCCTAGCCCTTCGGGCCCGCAGCAGTTCAGCGGAGGGACTTGCTGGTCCAGTCCACTACGGGTACCCCAGGCTACCCCTACTGGAATAGGTGCTCCACAGATCAGGCCTCCTACGGGACTCCTCCTGTGTGTACTTCCACGGTACGGTCACCTTACGAGCTGACCCGCGTCTCCCTTAGGCAGTCTTTGGCTGCCCTCCGGTCGCCGTGTTGTAGCAACTCCCCCCTCCTCGAGGCGGGATCTACCACCGCGCCATTTTTCCCACATGTGACCCAAGAGGCCATGTGATGTATTTCGCCACCGTTACCTCCCCTTTCGGGTGGGTGTGGCCTCCGCAGGGTCTTTTCCCCCTAAAAGAATAGGGATTCGGGAATAAGACCCCCTTCCCTCGATGCGGTAAGGGCCCCGGCTGCTCTTGCTCTATGCTGAGAAAACATAGAGAGAAAAGAGGCCCAGCCAGGCTTGGCCCGTTCCCTAGTTGGGAGCGTCACCTTGTTCCCCCCTAGGGTAACCAAAAGGATTCTGACGCTTTTTCGGGGCATTGGGGAAGAGTACCTTGTGCACGTAGAAATACCTGCCTGCTTCTGTGTCAGCAGTACACGTACACGGCTCAGCGCATGGCGAGTTTTGAAGTGGACCCCTAGTGTCGCTTCTTCGACACGACGTCGAAGTGAGCAACAGACGGGGAACGTCTCGGTTACGCATGTAACCTCCGTTCCCTGATGGAGGGAACGAGACGTCGTGTCTTCCCGGCCACGTCGCTGAGCCGAGCCGCTGAGGTGCCCGGAACACTCCCGGCTCCTCAGAAAAATCCTGAATGAACGAGCGTATTTCTCTCGCCTTTATATCCGTATCCCGAGGCGGAGTATGCAAATACTGTTCGCCAACTCTCATTGGCCTTTTTTCATAGATCAGAGGTATCTTTCGGCTCTCAAGAGAGACCCCTAGTGTCGCTTCTTCGACACGACGTCTCGTTCCCTCCATCAGGGAACGGAGGTTACATACGTAACCGAGACGTTAACAACATTAGTTAACATGAACTAAAAATGAACAATACTTGTACAGCATTTATTATCCTTGGTTAATGTTAATTTTAGCATGCAGTAATATTTTTTTTAAATAAAAAGTTTTATAGTTAATGCACTTTGAACTAAAATGAACTAACAGCTAACATTACTAACATTAACTAACATTAACAAAGATCAATACATCCTGTAGAAATATATTGTTTGTTGTTAGTGTGTGATACCTTATGCAATAAATAATGTCAGTGAATTGAACCTTATTTTGAATTGTTACCCTTAAAATCTTTAATAAATTTTGTGCACTTACAAACCATTTTATATATTTTATTTGGGGAGTGACTTTTTTTTTATTTTTCAACAAATGGCTTAGTACAGTAAGGTAGTCCCTCCATAGGGTTTTTCTATAGTGACAGCAGAGAAAAATATATTGATGAAAACTATGTAAAACTGATTTTATACTGCCTTTGGAAATTGTACCTAAAAGAAGTGAAGACCTAAAAAAAGACCTCAAATTTGGAACACAATACAAATGCAATCAAGATGTTGGTAGCTTTACAAAGTCCAAGTGCCATATTTGAGATGAAGGAGCATCCTGATCTGCTCGTCATACCTGATACTGGTACTTGTTTTGATGAAAGGGAATATTCAACATGTTTCGGACATATGCAGCATAATTCAAAACACATGCTGTTTGAAAATCAACTGTTTTAAAGACATTCTTCATCATCATAAAAGTAGCGTGTTATGCTTGATTGTTTTCAAGTGGAGCTTTACAAGTAGAGGGTGAAATCTCACGTATGCAATAGAAATGACATCTAGATTATGCTCCAGACAACAATGTGCTTGATTATAATTGAAAATAAAAAAAGACTAAAACATTTTTTTCAGCTGTAAAGGCTGTTTTTTTGACAATAAAAGGTGTATTGTGTCATTTTTGTGCCTTTAGAGGCACCAAATAGAGTTGCAGAAATAAAATAATAATAATTTCCCAAACTTTCTTACTGATCCATGCCCATTCTAACCCGATAAAGGGTTACTGTATTTCTCCAAAAAATAGACATTATCCCATAATTTACTCACCCTCAAGCAATCCTAGTTGTATATGTCTTTCTTCTTACAGCCAAACACAATCAGTGTTATATTAAAAAATATGCTTTTTTTGGGGCTTCAAAATCTAAGGTACCATTCATTCCGATTATAAAGCTTGGAAGAGCCAGGATATATTTTATTTTAACTCTGATTATGAGGGAGAACTAACCCAGAAGTTTGTATTTTCTGTGACAGTAGCGACACCAAATGGAATTGCAAAAATAAACAAAGTTTTCAACAGCTTTTCAAATACGATCCTTGTCTGCCGTTGTTCAAACAGTCCGATAGTCCCACCCCCAACTCAAACCATTGGTTGAGTAATGTTGTTGGGTAGGGTCTAAGCAGGTCACTCAAAACAATCAGGAATTTTTATAGTGCCACAGAAGCTGGGTTTCCATTGAAATGTTTAGCATTTAAGCACATTTTAAAAGAAAAAAAAAATATTTCCATCAACTTTATCTTGAGGGAGCACACTGTCACGAATTGCAGAATTAATCCAGATGCAGACAGTAGGAAATTTCAAAAATCCTTTATTTAGGGAAAAAAGCAACCACTGGGTAAAAAAAAAACATAAAAAGCCCAGTGAAGCCAAATCTGTCATAAATCAAACACCTGTGAGATGGCAAAACTATTTAAAGAAACAAAAAACAGGACCAGCAGACAAGACTCAGAATGATTAGAAGACCAACTAGATGAAAGGAATGAAACTGCACAGAAAGTCCAGGTTACGTATGTAACCTCCGTTCCCTGATGGAGGGAACGAGACGTTGTGTCGAAGAAGGAACCCTAGGGGTCTCTCTTGAGCACCGAATATACCTCTGGTCTATGAAAAAAGGCCAATGAGAAGTTGGCAGACAGTATTTGCATACCCCGCCCCGGACATTCGGGTATAAATGCGGGGAAATACGTCGAGTTCATTCAGGATTTTTCTGAGGAGCCACTGCAGTGGCTCGGCTCAGCGACATGGCCGGGAGGACACAACGTCTCGTTCTCACCAATCTCACCAATATATACATATATATTTCCATTGAGCAAAGAATTGTGGGTTGTGAGTGCCCACGAATTATACACCTCATGCATCCTCCAAATTCCTGTGAAAAAAGGTCGCATTCGAAGGTCGCATTCAGAGTGTCCTACTTTCTTTTCTGAAATGAGACAGCCTCTATGACGTATGCGGTCGACAAATGCGACCTCCAGAGGACACAGACTTCGAAACAAGACACAGCCAAAGAGGAAAATCAAGAGGCAACCGAGGGGGGCAGGTGAGGGACATGAACTGCTAATGAGGGAAACGAGGGGGCGGAGTTACAGTTAAGACTGTACAGACATGAGTGCACATGGCAATGAGAAAACACAAAGTCAAGTGCACTCACACAACACTAGTGTCAGGATACAGACACAAAAACTATAAACAAGACCAACCGAAGTGGCAGGATCCCGACTCAACCAAAACTCAACCAGAGAGTTGGGATCTTGACAGCCTACCTTGTCTTGATTGAACAGCTGAATGAACTCCTTGCTTCAGGGAGAGTTTGATTTGCACGATTGGAGCAATTGTACCGTATTTTATTAATTGCTGCCAGGATACCCCACAGAATAAGTGTTCTGTGATATAATAAAGACTGTCCTTCGCAGATCTGTTCTGGTGGATTGTGAGAACCCATTTAAAAGACCAGCTGTGTTTTAAATGCTTCCAAATGCAAAGGGTATGCACAAAAAAATTGTTTGCCAAGGTCAGACCTTGCATTGGGCCAATCACTTCAAGCATCACACATTCATATGCATCAACGTGCATGAATGGCCAAAACACGTCATTGTTTTGCGAATAAACTGTTTCCATCGCCTTAATGCACATTTTAACTAATACAAAACTGTAGAAAATCCACATCCTCTAAGCACATTAAATTCTAAGCAAATTAAGCTGGGATAGAAGAAAGTATTTTAACAATGAAAAAGTTACTAAATTCAGCTTTAATTAATTCAATAAATTAAACTGACAGCCTTGTAACTAATGTAGGATTATTGAATGAACATATTTTTCTCTTGACATAATCATAAGTTGTAAGAAAATCACCAAAAATCCCATTATAAAAATAGAAATAGTGTATAAAGGGCTTCAGGTAGGAATTCTTTGGCCCGGTACAAAATGCATTGAGCAGTGTTTGCGGACAGTCACATCAATGTGCTCTACCCGAACATATTTCACAGTTGCGTACTATCTCCATGTTTATATCCACATCTTCCTCTGAACGTTTTTAGATGTGCTATACCAGTGGTTCTAAACCCTGTTCCTGGAGGCCCCTCAACATTGCATATTTGGTATATCTGCCTACTCTGACACAGCCAGATCAGGTCTTGGAGTCTCCACTAATGAGCTGATGAGTTGAATCAGGTGTGACTGATTAGGGAGTTATCCAAAATGTGTAGTGTTGGAGGGCCACCAGGTACAGGGATGAGAACCACTGTGCTATACAATATGGAATACCCCCTACTCCAGGCTCCCCTCAAGCCTGGGACCGGGACAAAAGGTCCAGTTGTACCCCCTTATTGGTGGCCCTAATGGTATATGTAGTGTACCCAGAGTACACAGTCTGTTCCCCATTTCCTTCCAATTCTAGCCAAAGATTGTAGATTAGGAAGGTCTATAGGTGGGGAGATATTTATATTTCCCACAGTAACATTGTTGCGCAAACATAAGCCTTATCACTTGATGATCTAGGAGTGCTAAATCAAACAGCATGGATTTTCCATGATGGATTAACTTCAACATCAATTTAATTTTCCATCTCTTTATCATGAAAATGTATCATGAAAATAAGGCTTTCGCTTGCATCGTTGCACATAGTGGACATTATCAGAAAGACATTCTCTGTCTGAATCATTTATATTGTCAAAAGTGCGAAGAAGTTACTCATTTAAATCTTAAATCAGATATGATAGGAAAATGTATAGACCATGCACTTTTTACCCTCCTCAGACAGCCATAACTCAATTAAATTGTGTGTTGTACTTCTAGTGTCTCAATACATTTTCTAATATTGAACCTTATAAATAGGTACATACATTTTATAATTATACATTTTTTCAAGGTTGACCTCTAAAATGTACACAACTTGTCTCAGTTGTAATACATTTGTTTCTCTAAAGAGGGGACTGGGTTTAAGCCCACATTATTTGTCCTTTTTTCACACAGTATACAGTTATGTAATGGCTCAGATTAATTCAAAGCAAATAATTTATGCACAGGATTCTTCCATTGTTAAGCCCGGGTCCCCTGGAAAAAGCCTTTGCAAATAAACTATTTTATGTAATCAATTTATGGTGCTGTGGGAACATTATTTTAATTTCCTCTCAATGGGCTTCTGCTGGTGCACTGCATGAAGACAAACTCAGAGGCATCCAGCCACAGCCTATACCCTGCAACATGTCAACTTTATGATGATGAAGGTTGCTATAAAGATCATATCAAAACTATGTAGATGGTTTGCATGTGATATCCTTTTAGCTGTCTGTCTAAGCATGTTCCACTTTCCATACTGAATATAAACCAGTCTTTGTTTTACAAAAGGCCTCGATGCATTCCATTTCTCTGGATTTTACCTTGATATTCTATTTATCT
The DNA here is from genome assembly GCA_032164185.1 of Moxostoma hubbsi. Taxonomy (NCBI): domain Eukaryota; kingdom Metazoa; phylum Chordata; class Actinopteri; order Cypriniformes; family Catostomidae; genus Moxostoma; species Moxostoma hubbsi. The sequence goes on from JAVLUX010000010.1 coordinate 19,652,518, forward strand.
TCAGAGGTTATGTGAGTGATGCGGCTCACCCACAACTTTTTAGAACATAGCCTGAAAGAGCTGGTTCTTTTCATGTGAGCCATTCAAAATCTAACATCTGCCACTGTAAGGTTTTCAACACTAGTGCTTTCAAAGTACACTCAACACCTATGATCTCTGCTGGCCAAATACACTCAGTGGAGTTGCACGGCGTGACAAATGTGGCTTCATTACTTGGCCTTGTTTCAAAGCATCCTGTCTGAGTACATTTGTAATAGTATCATGGAGTATGAGCAGGCAGCTTTACAAAACAGAAGATAATGGATGTGGAGTGTAAATTATCTACTAACCTACTTTAGGCCCACTGTTTGTTAATGTGGTCATGATAATGCTGTAATGGAGAGCTTAAGGTTAGAGACTTGTTTTTAGGGGACATATTTTACATTTTGTAAATGTTAATAATATATTTTATTTTTCTTCCTGAGGTCCACATATTATGGTATAAATGTTTTTGTGGGATCATAATTTTGTTTAATTTGATTAAAATTTTTTCACGCTCTCTCTAACCCTTAAATTCAGGGACTAAAATCAAAATGTTTTTCATTTTGGTTCGTTTGTTCTGAGCAAACAATGTATTTTTTCGTTCCGGTTTAAAAGTTGTGCAGCATCCTTTCCAAATTGTAACCCGGCAGCATCAAATCTGTATTAATGTGTCATATCTAACAATAATTCAGTGAAGATTTGGAAAGAGACAAATGGAAAACATTAAATTGTGTTTTCCTTATATCTGAATTAGCCATGCATGTATATGTAGTAATTATACATAGTTGTTAAAAAGGTCTTCATTCACAGAATACGACATCCACAATGAACAATTAGGCAAAGAAATGTGTGATGCAGCCAGTTCCTTCGTGTTCAAAGCACATGTTTAATTTTTTCAGGCAGCATGAAGTGGCGTAATTACAAAATTATATTGTGATAAACTCTTAGGCCTTTAGTTTCATGAAAAAATATAGAACAGATATAACTGGTAATACGATGGTGAGCATGACTCTGAGGTTGTGTGTTCACTCAAAAATTACATTTTGCTCCACTGACGGTTAAGTTTAATGGTATTTAATCATATAATGGTAGGGTTAATAAAATATCCATTCCTGTTGACTGTATTACATAATTTACAGCTAAAAATATGCCTCGCTTTTGGTGCCACTCTGTGGACATTTCACCCGTAAACTGGAGCTCACATATGCCCATACATTCAGCAACCCTTCCAGCAATGGCCACTGAAGGCAGTCATTTACTTTCGACTTACTGTCACCAAATTCACAGTTACTTTGTTTTCATGGAGACCAGAAAGCAGCATATTGCAAGAAAGTAACGCTCCGGTTTTCATGCACTGTATAAGCAGTGTACTCATACCTCCCGTATACATGCTGCACCCTGGAATTAACTGTTTTCTTAAGTGCATGTAAACGTGGTCAGTGCAATTAGTTTGATGTAACGCCCTCTTGATATGCGAAATGAGGAACATTGCTTTTTTGTGCTAAGACTGGGTTCAAAAGCCACTTTGTTCTAATAATGCGATACTTTGAAACGATATACATAGTAGCAGTCAGGAACATGGCAAAGTTTGGCATATTTTCCTACATTTCAGTCTTATTCTGGTGTTCTGAAATAATAATCTTTCAAACTTTCTCCTTATTACTTAATTTTGATGGGGCGTGGCAAGATTCTGAACATCCAATAGGTATTGTTGGCATGTAAATGTGGACTATCTATCTGACGTCAGTAAATTGCAGAAGTAACGAACGTGTTGTTTTTGTAGTTTCAATAAATGGTCTTACCATTAGTTTTACCATTACATAGATTTCACTTCTGAAAATTACAGTATGTTTTAATTATACACTGAACTCTTTAACAATTTATTCAGTCAGAATTGGAGTACCATGGCTTACATACCTTTGTGGGTGTTTAAGGGTACTCCTTAGACAGTTGTACAGTGATTATGTATGATTGGGGTTGTGGCTGTATTAGAATTGTAATCAAACTGATTTTAACCATGTTTCTCTCCTATTAACATTGGGCATTATAGTCCATTGAACAATTATACAAATTAATCAAATGTCCCTTCTGCTGGAAGATTTTGAAGGAAATTACTGGTTAAAGCATTAGCTAAAAGTCTAAACAAATAAGAGTCATAATGGGGCTTAGCAGAAATTCATGCTGGCACGTCTAAGAGCAGTGCTTGCCTTCCTGTTCGGAAAGCGTTTCTGTTCTATTCTGAAGGCAAAAGTGGTTGTTGTAAACATGAACTAACAATGAACAATTGTATTTTAATTAACTAACATTAGCAAAGATTAATAATTGCTGTAAATATAAATTGTTCATTGTTTGTTTTTGATACCTTGTGCATTAACTTATGTTAATTAATGGAATCTTATTGTAAAGTGTTACCAATGTTTGTAGCTGAATTTAACCTGTAGTACCTCTCTCTTCTCACTGTCATTTAAAATTGAATTGTGTCATTTTTTTTTATTTATTTGAATGCCTTCAATCCCAGCTTATTATCATTTTCATTTTAATATCTGAATATTGCTCCCAATGACGGCTCCTCTGTTCAAAATTATTTACCCTCTATACTTATGCTGTATATACAACTTGGCAATAGACATTCTCTGAACTCTTTTCAGATTTCAATGCCAGCAGAAAGTGTTGTCATGTGGCCTTGTTAGGAGATGATCAACTTTATTCATTTCACCTGTATGATTTGGCTCATTGGTGTGTAAATAAGAGCTGTGGGAATGAATGTGTTAATCGCATGTCATTAAAGTTTACGGCTTTAATTTTTCTTAATCACATTTACCATTAATACAGCATAAATTAACATAAACATGTCTTTCTCATTTTCTGTTGTCTTTCTCAGCGAAAGCAACAACTCATTGGAATGCCTTACCAGAGGATATAAAAGGGTGTAAATCTATTGGTCTTTTTAAATTGAAGCTAAAATCTTTTTTAAAATCGACCCAACTCTGTGGACATTGACATGGTTATGGTTAAATTGATCCTTAATCATTTTTTGTTTTTTTATTTTTTATTATTATTTTTATTTATTTGTTTGTTTTTTGGGCCCTGATAAGATGTGTGTGTATGTATTTTTTATTGTATGTAGGCACTATTTGTGTTATTTTTTTATCATTTATGTTAGTGATGACCTGCCAGGGGACTGTGGATGAAAATTAGCCTTTGGCTAAATCTGGTACAATGCATAAAATTGAAACATTTATGTTAAAAATTGTACATGGTCCCATTTCAAATAAAGAACTTATAATAATAATAATAATGTTGAGAGTGTGAAACCTTTATAATGTGTCCCCCGGAGTAAATTCAGTGAGTAACACACCAACAGTGCTTCCCTGTCAGTGAAAAAATGATAGAGAAAGGAGCTCTTAACTCTATTTGATGTACAAAACAAGCCCAAATGAAACTTAATGACTAACAACGGATAAAGGAACAAAAAAATAAAACTGAAAACAAACAACATTTTTGGCAGAACGAAACCGGAACAACGTGAACAGAGTGAAAACTTTATTTTTAAATAATGATAATTATTTTTCTGGTTTATTTTGTTTCCGATAATTTTTTCATGAAAGCAAAGACCAAATGGTTATCACAGTCAATTTTTTAAAAACATTTTCTTTTTAGTTCCTAATTTTCAGCCTATGGGAGGTGCATTTTAGTTACCATTGAATCATGCTAGGTATTAACTATCACTTCACTTTTCCCGTGGAGTTCAAAGCAATGCTGGACGCTGGCTTAGACACTCCTACACGAATCATGAACACAGCATCACGATTGCTGTAGGAAAGCTTATAGTTACAGTCTGCTGACACATTGATATTGTGGAGGATGAGAGTTTAAGAGATTTAATGCCCATTGTAATGAATACTAAACCTATGGTGACTAAAGCCATCTATACACAACAAAGGTAGCACAGAAGATGTATCTGATGTGGCAGTTAGGTGCATTTTCACAGAGCATGAATAAATGCATTTACACAGCAGTTGCAAATGCATAAATAATGTTATGAGATTAATATTTTAAATGTAAAATTATGAATATAGAAAAGTTAAATTAATGAAATTATGAATGAATACTCAACCTATGGAGACTAATTCCTTCAATAAGTCAACCTCCCAATTAGACATTGGAAAACGTTTAATGTTACTTGAATTGGTGAGGCATTTCTGTCTTTATACTGTTGGCTGTCTGGCACCAACAACCATGGCCTAAATCACTGAGATCACATTTTTCCCCATTCTGATGGTTGATGTGAACATTAACTGAAGCTCCTGTACCATATCTGCTGATTTTAAACATTGCAATGTTTTAATGTTTGTGTCGCATGAATAAGTAGATGCACATGTGTACCTAATATATTGGCCAGTGTGTGTGTGTGTGTGTGTGTGTGTCTATATATATATATATATATTATATGTTGTTGATTATTATGGGTAGCTTCAATGACTGTTAGTTTGACTTCCCCATCTTGTTCATCAATGTCTATTCTGCAATGTTTATACAGATATGCTATATAGATATCAACCTTTCTTTCTTAGTAAGAAAGTTAATTTTAAAGAAGGTTAACTATGATTTAACATGTGCATTGTATATGTATATGTATATTAGTTTTACAAAACAGCATTTCAATAAAAAATTATAATTCAGTTTGCTGTGTTTTATTATACACAGATCTAGGTCTAGATCTAAAACATTGTGTGCTGATCTTTTCAAAGTTTAAAATTTCCTCTCTTTTGTTGATTATCTCCAGAGCTTTCCCGGCTCCACTTGATTGGCTCTAGAGTTGTTGGCTTTGGGCCAGCAGGCTCTCTTCATATAACTTAGGAGTGCAGGCAGACAAATTCTAAAAGAGAGAGGAGACAACAACTCGTGGTGGTGGACTAACTTTGATAACCTAAACTAAACAGCTCAGAAAATGTGTAAGGGATTAGCTGCCCTGCCCCAGACATGTCTGGAAAGGTAAGCTCTGTGAAACATCTTTGAATCATGATTTACACATGATTGTCAGCCAGTTAGTTTAAACTTTGAAACTTTTGGATAACGAGTGTGAGTAACCAGACACAGCTGTAAACTCAAATATGTTAGTTTAATATTTGTGGGAAGGTGTCTGTTACCTTGTGTTTGTACAGGTTTAATCATAATATTAATTTCTTTATAAAATTTATTGATCATTGCATGTGGGTAAATTAAACTTTATTCATTTTGGGTTTGGGGTTGGGAGTTTGTTTCATGATGTGACTTTGTATTGCAATAAACGCTTTGCTGTAGTTTTGGTAGACTAACAGTCATTGTTCAGAGATGCCTATGTCTCTAATTTGCCTAGTTTTTGTCTCTGAAACCATCCATCAAATAGATGGACCCTGAGATTTGTTTAACTCTCAGTTCATAACAAAATCACTTAAAGCAGTATTCCTGTGAGCAAGCATAGAAATTACAGTAGGGTATTGTAATTATTGATGCATTATGAGCCATATTCTGATCTAAAGATTTGTGCTGCTGGCTGCTTCACTACTTGTACATAATGTGCATTATTGTTCTTGGCCCCATTTTAAAATTTTGGATGTTGATTGACTTGCTTAGTGCCAAGAGAACTTCTGAAAGGATTGTTTGTCCTTCAGTGTTAAAGTTGCAGAATGAGATGGCTTGTGATGAAATATTCTCATTTTAGGATTTGTTTTTGTTTTTAGCAGAGAAATTTGTGCATTGACGTCAGTTATTTTGAGTAAGCTTTGGTCAATTGATATATCAGTGTCACAGAAATATTTAGTAAACCAAAATAAATTGCCAAATTTTGCTCAATGGGATATGAGATGATTTCTTAACTCTACAGGTACAGTTAAGGATAGTTAAATGGTCAACTGAACACTTTTATTTCATTGATTTTTATGGGGAAAGTAGAATATGTTGTTTTAGTGTCTCATCTTTCAAACTGTAGTAATTAATGTAGTGAAACTAGACGGGTCAGTGAATAATAAATGCTGAAGAAAATTTTTCCATAGCTATAAACGTATGCTTAGAAGATAATATATGTGGCTAGGCTGACTGTCTGCAGTCTCTTTGCAGGTATCTTGTAAATGTAGGAAATATGTCCTAATTGTTCACCTCAACAACATTTATATTGAGTTTAATTTATAGATGATCATAATAGTCATATAATAATGTGCATTAAAACATTTATTAACAACTTGATTGGATTGTGTTTGTGTTGTCCTCAGAGCTAAGGAGATTAAGACTAAATTGGAAACTTTGCTTCAGAAGCCAGAGAACTCCATTGACCTTGTCATCCCCTACCAAGAAAAGCCTGAGAAGAAGCCAGAGAAGCTTCAGAAGTGAGTTCCTCTTGGCTCTCTTCACTTTCCCTTTCTGTCACTCCCTTGCAGAGGGTTACTTCAGATCCACACATGTCTTCTCACATGTCACACATACTCATAGGCCTTAAAGTCAATAAATACAAAGAACTTGAAACTTAAATCACATTGGCTGTTTCGCAATGTCCATTCTTTTTGAATTCTTATGTTCTTGTTGCTTGTTTGATGTCATCACCCACCTCCAAATAAAGAAAAAATGTAAGAGGTCCTTGAATCTACATATTGCAGCATATCTCAAAACTCACAAAGATGCTTTTTACGTTCTCATGTCTTCCGAGATTGCTCTTTCAAGGTAGTTAGGCAAGACTGATTTTCACAAGGACACAAGAACAAGAATGCATTCTTAGCTTCGAGTAACACCCATTGTCTTTAATTCATGTACAGCAGCCCTGCCACTGAAGGGAAATTTCACCCAAAAATTTAAATTCTCTCATTATTTACTCACTCTCTTGCCATCCCAGATGTGTATGGCTTTATTTTTTCTGCTGAACACCTCCAAAACAAAAGACTTGAACATCTGTAGGCTCACAATAAACATGAGATGAAAAATGAAGCCATCTACACATGAATTCTCCACCCATTTGTTCATGCCCATCGCAGCAAAATATGTGAGAAAGTAAAGATTTGACATTGAAGACCAAGTGAGTGTGATGGGGAGAAATTGGGAAGGCTATGTTATTACATCCTGTAACGGAAAAATCCAAAGAGATTGTTTATGACAAATTATGTCCAAATTGCCCATAAAAAACATTTACACAACACTTCAGCTCCCTTTTACTTACATAATAACTTATGCAAGTGTCAAGGCTAGTGTTTTATTTGGGCAGATTCAGAATAAACAAATTAAAGGTAACGGCCTGTTCACAAGGCAAGACTTTGCAGACTGTAACCACAAGAGTTGTGACTTTAGTATATATATCAAGTATACATGAGAGACATGTATAAGTACTTGTGTAAGCTGAAAAAGGTCTAATTAGACAAGAAGAGACAAGAATTGAAAACAAACATAGGACCCACTTTATATTAGGTGTCTTTAACTATTATTTACTTAAGCATTTGTTACATTGTAATTCTTTTGTACATACATGTTGTTGCATTGTACTTACAATTATAGTACCTTAATTTAATTACATCTATAGTTAAACCCTACCCCAACCCTTTCTCTAAACCCATTATCCCTATCTCTAACCCTTACCCTAAACCCACAACCCCTGGAATACCCAGGAATACTTAATTAATTTTTGCATGGTCCAGATTGGATCACTCCCGACCGACCATGTTGCCTTTCTGAGCATACTTTTCTGATCACGAATAGGAACGCGTTTGACACATTCACTCTACAACTGCTTTGTGACACTCTTTTAGTACAGTCACTGACCAGCACATGCGCAGACAACCCACACAACCACACACAACCTAGTTTTTCATGACACGTGCACAGGGTCAAGTCGCACGGCTGTGTTGATGACACAATTTGCATCACACATAATGTGTCCAAAGCGATCCGCAACACGCATACCCGAAGTATACTTTGGCCTTAAATCTAACCCTAAACCTAACCCTACTCCTAAACCTGCCCATGCCTCAACCAAAGTAGCAGAAAATGTGAATCTAGTGAGAATTTTGCAAAATATGTTGTAACACAATAAATACATTGTATTGTCTATATTTTAATGTTACGAGTCACACACTGTTCCTCCCATCTCTGAATACGATTGCTGTTGGATCTACGGTGCATATCAGCGGCTTTCTCCCTTCTCTGCACAGCAGTGCACCTTTGCCCCTGGGCGCTTAGACAGCATAGTAAAAGAGTTTATTTCTCTAAAAGAGTTATTTTCTCTTAAAGGGATACTTCACCTCTGGGAAGATGAATGTGTATTTATATAAATTGGTCATTTATATAGTATAAATGTGAAATTATTTTTGAATTTGAAGCATTCCAGACTGAGAAAAGGCAGAAAATGTATTTTTTACTCATGTGGCTGAAAGACAACAACTCCCAGAATGCACTTGCTTTGCTGCCCTTACGAGGCCACTCCCAAACCACGCCTACCGGTTACAGGCGGCAGTATCTGAAAATTTGATACAACTAGGCTTGCTTTGATACATCGTGACTCTATAAATCGTGAGTTAGTTGATACATTTCCATCAAAATGGTGCTAAATTGCGTTGTACCGTGATGTACAACCAAAACCAGGAAAGGACAAGAAGTAAGTTTCCATCATTTGCCGATAAAAAATTTGGAGCGATGTAAACAGTGGCTGCGGGCTATCAACCACCCGAAGTTTGGAGAGGACACCGATATGGAAAACCTGAAAACCCGTAGGTTTTGCAGTCGCCATTTCAAGCAGGAAGACTACGAACTGAATGTCCTTTGAATGAAGAGAACCACTCTGAAGGACACAGCAATTCCATCTATATTCACCTTCCCAGATGACGAACAGCCTGGGCCATCTGGTACTAAACGCATTCGCCTAGAGGTAAGACTCTCACTAATAATCGACTCTATTTCTGATCACACAGAAGCCTATAGTGTTATAGTTGTTAGCAGTAAAACAGCAAATTCGTGACAGCGATAGGACTCTCTATCTGTTTCCATAGGCGCACAGCGAGAGCACTGACACCACCAGTCCGCCCCAACTCGAGTCTGGCCGGGCTCTTCCTCCTGACCGCCAAGCAGGTCTTGCTCCCCTGCTACAGCAGCTGCTCCGGCCGCCTCTTGTTCCTCCATCTCCCGCAACTGTTCATCGCTGTATAGCAGCTCGTACAGGTAGCCGCGAGCATCAGATTCTCGCAACAGATCTTCGAAATCCCCTTCTGCCATTTCAACTTCAAAACTACCTTCCGCTATCGTGATTAGCCTACTTATATACAAACTTTCTACACAGAGCAAGAGCCTGTTAGCTTAGCTTCTACAGAAAGATGGCTGACACTATCTTCACATTCTGTGAGTGAGATCCCGCCCCATATGGGCGTGGTGAAAACATGCGGAACTAGCTACTAATACTGGCTGTAGTTTTAAGCCTCTGGCCCAAAAATCCTCCGATGACGAGTGGCGTTCAGATCCCGTGGGAAGGAGGAGCAACTCAGCTGCCCCCCCACGTTGCTCCTCCTTCCCACGGGATTGAGGATGACCTGGCTGGCAATTTGGGGATGGCATCGGGCTCGGTTTTGCCGGGTGCATCCCCATGAACCACCGGCCCGTTGACTTCCGTCCAGGCTCGAGGCAACAGCAGCTCGCCTCACAGCCAGCCTGCCTATCCTCTTGAGCCCTCCGAGCTGGATGAGCTCGCCGCTGCATCGGAGAGCAGTCCGGCGTCTGACGCGGATGACTCGACTGGGCTGCCGCCTTCGGGCCAGTGCGCTCAGTCTGAGGCTGACCCCCAGATGTCCGACATGCTTGCCCGGGCCGCCGTCAGCATGGGGCTGGACTGGAACCCTCCATCCTCCCCACGGGCTTCGCGGCTGGATGATTGGTTTGCTCACAGAACCCCGGTTCCTTTCTGCATGTTGAGAAGCATGATGAGCTGATGAGTTCGTGGAGGACACCGTTCTCCACCAGTCACAAAGCCTCTCGCTCATCCGCTCTCACTACCCTCGATGGTGGAGTGGCCCACGGGTACACGCCGGTCCCACAGGTGGACAGAGCGGTTGTGATCCACCTGTGCCCTGAGAACAAACAATGAACGTCTTCATTGACCTCCAAAGCCTACAGCGCCACCGGACAGGCCGCTTCCGCCCAGCATGCCATGGCTCTCCCGCAAGTCCACTAGGCCAAGGCACTTATAGATGTGCACTTGGGTAGTCCTGATCCCAACGTGCTGAAGGAACTGCACTCAGTGATCGACCTTGCCCTCAGGGCCACGAAGGTCACAGCGCGGTCACTCAGGCCAGCGATGGCCACTCTTGTGGTTCATGAATGACATCTATGGCTGAACCTGGTCAAGATGCGTGAAGTGGACAAGACACGCTTCCTCGACGCACCTGTCTCCCAGTTCAGTCGAGGACTTCACCCAGCAGTTCTCAGCGGTGAAGAAGCAGACGGATGCCATATCTCACATCCTGCCCCGCCGCAAACCTGCCGCCATGGGTCATGCTCCATTTGCTTGCCAAGGGCGTCCTCCTGCGGCTTCCAAAAAACACGCAGCTCCGCCTCAACCTGGGCCCAGCTCTCAGCCCCTGTGTTGAGCGCCCCGCAGGAAGCATCTGCTCCCATCTCACGGACCCCTTCGTGGACCCAGAAGGCTCCCAAGCTGTCCTGAGATGCCCAACCCAGAGACCAAGACGTTCGCTCCGGAGCTGTTAAGAAGTCCCCCAGTGGAGGGCCGGGAGGAGCATCCTCAGTTGAATATATTTCCTTTGCCGCACCCCCTTCGGGCTGCGGTACCCACACTCTCAATAAAAGAGCTATTTCCTTTGTATCTGGGTCACCTGGCCCGCAAATGTTCTCTGCCACCACACCTCAACAGTCCCAGCACACTGGACGCAGACCTCTCGCCTTCAGCCCCACAACTGTTCCCCGGCTGGCCGATTCTGACGAGTCCAGAGGATGCCACGGGACCTCATCCTCAGTCACTAACCCGCCCACTGCCGGGTGTGCGGAGCATGGTAAGTGCTTCGAGTGTTCTCTCAGCACCAGAGCCTCGGGACGCATCCTTGCCTCCCGATGCCACATTACCTGCTCCACCCTGCTGCGAAGCCCCGCCGGGTACATCAAAAATAATCGTCCCCATAGTGCCCCTAGCTCAGAGTTTGGACGCGTGGCTCTCACTTCCCAATCCATCACGCTGGCTGGCCAGGACTATTCGACTCGGTTATGCAATTCAATTTGCCAGCCCCTCCCCCCTACTTCGGGGGCGTCCGCTTTTCCGCAGTATATGGTGAAGATGCCAAATCCCTGCGCGCAGAAATCGTGAATCTCTTACTCAAAGACACAATAGATCCTGTCCCTCGAACCGAGATGAAGAAGGGTTTCTACAGCCCTTACTTTATCATACCCAAGAAAGGCAGCGGCTTACAACCGATCTTGGACTTGCGAGTTTTCAACCGGGCCTTGCGCAATCTCCCGTTCAAAATGCTCACGCAACAACACAGTTTAACTTGCGTCCAGCATCTATATTGGTTTGCAGCGGTAGACCTGAAGGACGCGTACTTCCACGTCTCAATATTCCCTCGACATCGACCCTTTCTACGGTTCACGTTCGACGGCCAGGCATATCAGTACAAGGTCCTCCCCTTCGGCATGTCCCTGTCCCCTCGTGTCTTTACGAAGGTCACAGAGGCAACCCTTACCCCGCTCCGGGAAGCAGGCATCTGCATACTCAACTACCTCGACGACTGTCTCATCCTGGCCCACTCCCGAGAGTTACTATGCGCCAACAGGGATCAGGTGCTCAGGCACCTCAGCCTTTTAGGGCTTCAGGTCAACTGGGAAAAGAGCAAGCTCACCCCGGTTCAGAGCATCTCTTTTCTCGGCATGGAGTTAGACTCGGTCTCAATGTCAGCGCGCCTCACCAACGAGCACACGCAGTCAGTGGTGAAATGCCTCGCATTCAGGCCGGGCACAGCGGTCCCTTTAAAACATTTCCAGAGGCTCCTGGGGCATATGGCGTCCTCCGCAGAGGTCACACCGCTCAGGTGATGCATATGAGACTGCTTCAGCACTGGCTCCAGACTCGAGTCCCGAGATGAGCATGGCGCCCGCCTGCCAACAAACATTCAAACCCTGGACAGACCTCTTCTTTCTACGGACAGGAGTCCCCTTGCAGCAGGTGTCCCGATGTGTCCTGGTCACCACAGATGCCTCCAAATTTGGTTGGGGCGCCATGTGCAATGGGCACGCAACCGCGGGCTGTTGGAAAGTTGTTGACTGTACTTTTTGCCCTGCGGAGGTTTCGCACGCTAATTCAGGGCAAACACGTCTCGATCTGATCAGACAGCGCCACCACAGTAGCGTACATAAATTTCCAAGGCAGTGTATGCTTCCATCACATGTCACAACTCGCCCCTCAATCTCCACCTTTAGAGCCAGCAGAAACTCAAGTCGCTGTGTGCCACTCACATCCCAGGCAACCTCAATGTGGTAGCGGACACGCTATCATGACAATGCTTGACCAGCGGAGAGTGGAGGCTTCACTCCCAGTCAGTCCAGCTGATTTAGGAACGGTTCATCAAGGCCCAGGTATACCTGTTCCTGGTAAAACCATGCACTCTTATCCCAGGATATCCCACTAACTCGGCTCCCTGGATGACTCCTCCCGAGCACTCTGGTCCGTGAATTCAGCGGAGGAATTCGCCGACCAAATCCAATGCGGGTACTCAATCTACCCTGTACTGGAATAGGTGCTCCACATGACGAGCTCCTACATGGACTTATCCCCCTGTGTGTATTTTCCGTGGTATGGTCCCCTTGCAAGCAGACTTGTGTCTCCCTTGGGCAGTTCCTACTGCCCCCTGTTCGCCGTGTCTGTAGCAACTCCTCCCTCCCAATGAGGCACATGTGACCTAAAAGCACATGTGATACATTCACCACGCTTTACCTCCCCCAGTCTGGGCAGGTGTGGTCTCCGCAGGGTCTTTTCCCCCTGAAAGAATAGGAACTTGGAAAGATCACCTTCCCTGATGCGTATGATAGCGTTAATATGGCCCCAGCAGCTTTAACTCTATGCAAGAAACATATAGAGAGAAAAGGCGTGGCTGGCGCGGCCTGCTCCCATGCTTGGAACGTTGACTTGTTCCCCCCTGTAGGGGGTAAAGAACCAGAAGGATTTGACGACTTTATGGGGCTTTGGGGAAGGGTACTTGCAGTCTGACACAGCTGGTCCCTTTGGCACGTAAAATACCTGCCCGGTCCAGCACGGCTCAGCACATGGCATGATTTAAATTGGACCCCTAGTGTCGCTTCTTCGATACAACGTCGAAGTGAGCGACAGACAGGGCTTTTTTGTCCTCCTGGCCACGTCGCTGAGCCACTGTTGCTGCCGAACCTCATTGTTGAATCCTCAGAAAAATCCTGAATGAAACAGACGCATTTCCCTCCCTTTATACCCGTATGTCCGGAGGGGGGACATGCAAATTCTGTCTTCCAATTTCTCATTGGCCTTTTCTCATAGATCAGAGATGCGAAAGGCTCTCAAGAGAAACCTCTACTGTCGCTTCTTCTACACAACGTCTCATTCCCTCCATCAGGGAACAGAGGCTACATCCGTAACCTTGACGACTTTCTTCAGTAGAATGTTAGGCAAAATATTTTGGGACTGACAGCCTCAGTCACCATTTACTTTCATTTTATTAGAAAAAATATGCAATGAATGGTGACTTAGGTTAAAATTCTGCCTAACATGCCTTTTATGTTCCATGGAAAAATTTATTGTCTAATGGGTTTGGAACTAAATGTGAGTGATCAAATGGTGACAAAATGATAATTGTTGGGTGATCACTTTAACACCCTGTTTTGCTGGCATAAGCCAGTTGCTTGAAACCCTGAAGTTAAAAAGCCCTTTGTGAATACAGCCTTACGTGCTCCATTCACTCCCATTCAAAAGCATCCGAATGCAGCAGGGCCGAAACGTAAGCCAAGTGAAGACATTTTGTTCTACTCTGTGTACAAGTTCAAGCTTGGTGACCAGTAGGAGACTGAAACATCACACACTGACTTCTTGGCTCAATTCAAATGATACTTATTTCAAAGCTGCAAAATGTATTGTTGCAGGAAAGTGAGTAGACAAAATATTGTAATTTGTTTTTATATAATATTATATTGTGATCTATTATTTACTAACACAATAAGTCCTCCCACATGCCATCATATAGTTGCATGCTCAATGCCTAGTGTGACCACCCTTTACAATTATAATTCAGGGTTTTCTTAAGTGATTTATTGAAACTGGGCCCATCATATGTCATTTTCACACACAAAAAAAAAAAAAAAAAAAATCAATACAGTTCAAACTAGTGGTTAGGGTATTGTGTTCCTCCTTACATTGCTGGATGATGTGCAATGCAAAACTGAGCCAAAGTGTTTGCTTTTTCTTGAAAACAACACCAGAACTTACCCCATATCACTGACATCACCAAACTCAGAATAGAGCATAATTAAACCACAAAGATTGTTTATGGAAACAGTCTGTTGGCCTAATATGGTAGAAAACTAAATTAAGAACTTTACTTGTTTTTTCTAGACCTACACCTGAAGAGGCAGCTCAATGGCGTGAGTCCCTTGATAAGGTCCTCTCCAACAGCTGTAAGTATGATGTTTATATTAATGGTCAATGGGTTGTGTCTTTCAGAAACGACCTCTGATTGGAAGGTTTAGTTTATCATTTGGGTTTGTAAAACACATTTAGTACTTTGTTAATATCTGCTTGCTGGGAACCTCACAAAAATCTACAAAGTTACACTGATGCACTTGATTTGGTATATGTAAACTTCCTGTGTTTTAGCGGTCAGATTAATCTTTAGATGCTACACACTTGAGAGAATGTTCCTAAGAGTAGTTTAGTTAAAAGAAATTAATGTCTCTGTCCAATATACCCTTGAACACTGTGACGAGGAGGAGGGTGGGACCGGGCCTTGATTACTCATGCCTAGCCCCCAATCAGGATAATCAGCCGAGTATAGGAATAAGTGCCTAGGAATGCGGCAGTTTGGGAGAGAGAGAGAGAGAGAGAGAGAGAGAGAGCAACAGACCTTTCGGAGAGAATGCCATTTTGAGTTGGCCACCAAGAGCCGTTTGTACGTGTGGGTGAAGCTTAATTTTAGAATAAACACTCAACTGTTTTCACTGTCTTCCCACCACTAGCCTCTTTAATTACAATCACCTAAAAAAAGGCTATCCAGCAACGGGTCGGTCATAGACCGGAGCAGAGTCTGCAGCTGCAATTGACTCTCTCTCTCTCTCTTGAATTGCCGCATTCCGAGGCACTTATCCTTCTCCTCGGGTGATTAGCCCGATTGGGGGCTGAGCGTGCATAGTCACGGCCTGGCCCCGCCCTCCTCCTCATCACAAACACACATTGCAAATGCATTTCTTGTGTATACTCAGATCCGTACGCACACCAAGACTTTGACTTTGCCCCTGAATTTCAGCCAAAACAATGATAACTCTTTCTAATTTATTTTTAATCTGTTTGAGACATTTGAATTGTAGATGTTTACTTATCAGCGTAATGAATCCCCTGCTCATACTCAAGCCAGCACTAGAAAATTTGCCCACCCCATATCCTCCCAAAAACTTGCAGTTTCTTGTGGAGAAAGATGCGTTTCTTGAAGAAACTCTATATCATGTTTCTTCCGCTTCTTTTTATGGGTGCCCCAACCCATTCACATTCCACGTGGAGAGATTGAATTGTAGATGTTTACTTGTCAGCGTAATGACTCCCCTGCTCTTACTCAAGCCAGCACTAGAAAATTTGCCCACCCCATATCCTCCCAAAAACTTGCAGTTTCCTGTGGAGAAAGATGCGTTTCTTGAAGAAACTCTATATCATATTTCTTACGCTTCTTTTTATGGGGTGCCCCAACCCATTCACATTCCACGTGGAGAGATTGAATTGTAGATGTTTACTTGTCAGCGTAATGACTCCCCTGCTCTTACTCAAGCCAGCACTAGAAAATTTGCCCACCCCATATCCTCCCAAAAACTTGCAGTTTCCTGTGGAGAAAGATGCGTTTCTTGAAGAAACTCTATATCATATTTCTTACGCTTCTTTTTATGGGGTGCACCAACACATTCACATTCCACGTGGAGAGATACAATTTAAGAAAATAGATCATATGTCAAAAACTAGATTATAAAGACCACATTCCAACATTAGTGCAACAATCAAAACTCGAACATCCCCCAAAACAAAACAAAAAACTAAAATGAAAAATGTGCGCATTAACCCCACAAACGACAGCGCCAACTGGTGTCCATCTCTCCCAACTCAGAGAACCCCCATGACAACCTTGCCGTCGGATTGCTCAAGTCAATACAAGTTTCTATACAAATTTGTTGATTTGAAATACCCTAACCATTAGTTTGAACTATATTGAGTATGGGCCCATTTGAAATATTTTTGAAATAAAATGGCTTTTACTGCTTTGTCTAACTAAGGGTGGATTCATAGGTTACATGTTATGTATTCTAAATACACACAATACATAATATATTCACACTTTTTATCAAATTTGGCAAAATTACAGCTTGATTGAAAATGAAGGCCAATAAAAATATTTGGTAACTCTTTAAAATAAGGTTCCATTTGAAGTTAATGCATTATCAGGATCTAACAATAAACAAATTTTTTTTTCAGCATTTATTTATCTTTGTTATTGTTAATTATTAAAAATACAATTGTTCATTGTTAGTTGATGTTATTTCATAGTCATTAACTAATATTTACATATACAATATTTAACAGGTGTTAGACATAATTTAGCTCAGGTGCAAGCACCCTTACCGCTTTCTCTCCCCAGACAGGCACTTGACCACGCCCCCGCTGCCACACCATGATTTCTGCAAAGACAACCATGGTGACAGCAGTCATGGTTACTACAATATTACTATAGTAAAACCATGGTTAAATTTTGATAGA
This sequence comes from Moxostoma hubbsi, assembly GCA_032164185.1. Taxonomy (NCBI): domain Eukaryota; kingdom Metazoa; phylum Chordata; class Actinopteri; order Cypriniformes; family Catostomidae; genus Moxostoma; species Moxostoma hubbsi. The sequence goes on from JAVLUX010000010.1 coordinate 19,669,520, forward strand.
GTCTTAAACAAAAACAAAAAAAAAACTTCTCTCTAATTACTAAATCAACATTTTGACTTAATACTTGAACTAGTATTCTTCATGCATCAACATAAAATGTATTTCAAACTCTATTGCTCATATATTCAATATTACAAAGCTGTACATCACTTTAGTAGGAACTTTGCTATTCAAATGGAAACGAGGGATGTTGTGATGCAGTTCGAGTGTTTTAATCATACATGGAAATCATACATCTTCATCAGCGGAGTAGGGAAACATAATGTTGGCAGTGAACACTCTAATCGCTTTAGTTATTGTTTTATGCCTGTCCGAATTAGCACTGAGTGCCTGCTTAAAACAAAAGTGAATGTTTGCAGTTTCGGCTCATCTGCGGCTCTATGCGTGCCGCATGCTATCTTTCCCCAGTGATTTCAGCATAAATACCTGTCAAATGGCTGTCCACCAACTATCTGCAACTATCTGCAGAGGATCTGCAAAAAGATTTGCTAAAAATACCCAAATCCATGTGTGCATGCTTGTCGCATCATACCCAAAAAGACTTGAAGGTGTAATCACTGCCAAAGGTACTTCAACTAAGTACCGAGTTAAGGGTCTGAATACTTATGACAGTGTGATATTTCATTTTTTCTTTTTAATAAATTTGCAAAGTTATCAAAAGCATGGTTTTTGCTTTGTCATTATGGGGTATGGAGTGTAGAGTGATGTGAGAGAAAAATAACTTAAACCATTTTAGCATAAGGCTTCAACATAACAAAATGTGAAAGAATTAAGGTGTTTTAATACTTTCTGAATGTACTGTATGTATATGTACACACTGCATATACTATACTTTATAAATTCTTAGTAATACTTTATCATTTGAAACCTTAAATGCATGTAAATTTCACCAAACACTCTTACATATTCAGGTCTTTAGAGACCCGGCATATACAGTATATCAATCCCAAATGAATCTACAAAAGGCTCAGATAGTGTACAATTTTAGAAAATAGTAGAATAAAATATGTTTTTATATTTATTTTGAATATATCAAAGAGATAATGCACCAAATCAGGGCAAATCTGATTCATTACTTTCTAAATTAAATTTCATGAAATGCAACTGGCTGTCAAACACATATTGAGCTACACAGAACACATAAGATACACATAAACTACACATAAGCTGCACATAAGTAGTTTCTCAGGGACTTATTGAGTCTAAATAGAGGCACAATTTACATACTGTCATGTCAGTAGTGCACCCAGTTAACAATAGTCATATCATCATGTTCATGTGTTGTAATTGCTATAGTTCCCCATCTGTCGCTCACTTCGATGTTGTGTCAAAGAAGCGACACTAGGGGTCTTTCTTGAGCACAGAATATGCCTCTGATCTATGAAAAAATGCCAATGAGAAGTTGGCAGACAGTATTTGCATACCACGCCATTGGACATACGGGTATAAAAGCGGGGAAATACGCCGAGTTCATTCAGAAATTTTCTTCGGAGCCAATGGTCGTGGATGCAGTCAGCTGTTCCTGTTCCTCTGACGCTACCCTGCTGTTGGATCTACAGCACACTTCAGTGGCTTTTCTACTTCTCTGTACGGCAGTGTAGTTTTCCCCTGGCCGCTTTTCAGGACGCGTCTTTTTAAAGATGCCTTTCCGCCCCTGTGTAGTTCCTGGATGCGGTAGAATGCTCTCCGCTTCAGACGGCCACAGGCGCTGTCTCATGTGTCTGGGCAGCGATCACACCAAGGCAGCGTTTGTGGATGGTTCATGTTCTCACTGCGAGATCATGACCATGGCAACGTTGCGGTTGTGGCTCGCTTTCAACAGAAAGCACGCCACTCCAGACGCCCCCCCGCATTGCTCCTTCTTCCCACGGGATTGAGGACGATGCGGCTGGCGATGGAAGCGATCTGGGGACGGCAGCGGATGCAGCTCTGCCGGGTACGCCCCCTCGGACCACCCGCCCCCAGCACGCTTGTTGATTCCCATCCATGCTCGAGGAAACAGCGACTCGCCTCACAGCCAGCCTGCCTATCCTCTGGAGTTGGAGGTGGATGAGCTCGCTGCTGCATCGGAGAATGCGGAGTCTGATGCGGATGACTCCCCTGGGCTGCCACCTTCGGGCCAGCATGCTCAGGCTGATGCACCCCACGGGTACACAACAATTCCCCAGGTGGACAGGGCTGTTGCACTCCACCTGTTCCCCGGGAACCCTACCACCTGGCGGGGTCGCCCTGTGCTCCCCTCCAAGGCCTGTAGGACAACGTCTTCACTGACCGCTAAAGCCTACAGCGCCACTGGACATGCCGCTTCCGCCCTGCATGCCATGGCCCTCCTGCAAGTCCATCAGGCTAAGGCACTGAAAGATCTGCACAAGGGTAGCCCTGATCCCGACCTGTTGCAGGAACTGCGCTCAGTGACCGACCTCGCCCTCAGAGCCACGAAGGTCACAGCACAGTCACTCGGCCAGGCGATGGCCACACTTGTGGTCCAGGAACGTCATCTGTGGCTGAAATTGATCAAGATGCGTGAGAAAGTACACTTCCTCAATGTCCCTGTCTCCCAGTTCGGCCTCTTCAGCGAAACTGTCAAGGGCTTTGCCCAGCAGTTCTTCACGGTGAAGAACACCCCCTGTCTCACGGACCCCCTCGAGGACCCGGAAGGCTCCCAGGCGCTCCTGAGATGATCGACCCATGGACCAAAACATTAGCTTCGGAGCAGGTAAGCAGACCACTTCATCCCCCGGTGGAGGGCCAGGAGGAGAATCTTGTTTAATTTATTTTATTTGCCGCAAGACAAATAAAATAAACTAGACGGGGCTGCGGTACCCACATTCTCAGTAAAAGAGCCATTTCCTTTGTCTCTGGGTCACCTGGCCCGCAAATGCCATTCTCACAACACTCAGCTGCCAGATTTCAACAGTCCCGGCATGCTGGACGCAGACCCCCTCCTTCAGCCCCACAACTGTTCCCCGGCCGGCTGGTTCTGATGAGTCTAGTGGACGCCTGGACCTCCTCCTCACTCAATAACCCGCCCCCTGCCGGGTGTGCAGAGCAATGTAAGTGCTTCGAGTGTTTTCTCAGCACCAGAGCCTCGGGACGCATCCTTGCCTCCCAACGCCGTACTACCTGCTCTGCCCCGCTGCGAAGCCCTGCCGGGTACGTCAAAAATAATCGTCCCTTTGGTGCCCCTAGGACCAAGGGGACGGTTGTTACCCGCTTGTTACCTGCCCTGCCCCCCTTCATCAGGCATCAGCTTTACCGCAGTACACGGTGAACATGCCAAATTCCTGCACGTGGAAATCGCTACCCTCTTACTCAAAGACGCGATAGATCCTGTCCCTCCAACCGAGATAAAGAAGGGTTTCTACACCCCTTACTTCATCGTCTCAATTCTGCCTCAACACCGACCCTTCCTACGGTTCGCGTTCGATGACCAGGTATATCAGTCCTCCCCTTCGGCATGTCACTGTCCCCTCGCGTCTTCACGAAAGTTGCAGAGGTAGCCCTTGCCCCGCTCCGAGAAGCCGGTATTCGCATACTCAATTACCTCAACGACTGGCTCATTCTGGCCCATTCCCGAGAGTTACTATGCGTGAAAAGAGACCAGGTGCTCAGGCACCTCAGCCGTTTGGGGCTTCAGGTCAACTGGGAAAAGAGCAAAGTCGCCCTGGTTCAGAGTATCTCTATTCTCGGCATGGAGTTAGACTCAGTCTCAATGTAAGCATGTCTCACCGTCTCACACGTCTAACGTGCGCAGTCGGTGCTGAAATGCCTCGCCACCTTCAGACCTGGCACAGCGGTCCCCTTAAAACATTTCCAGAGGCTCCTGGGGCATATGGCATCCTCTGCGGCGGTCACTTCAGCACTGGTTTCAGACTCGAGACTAGTATGGCGTCGCGGCACGCACCGTGTGATGGTCACCCCCGCCTGCCTCCAAACATTCAAACCCTGGACAGACCTCTGCTTTCTGCGGGCAGGAGTACCCTAGCAGTAGGTGTCCCGATGTGTCCTAGTCACGACCGATGCCTCCAGACTGGGTTTGGGCACCATGTGCAACTGGCACGCAGCCGCTCAATGTGGTAGTGGACGCGCTGTCACGACAATGCTTGCCCAGTGGAGAGTGGAGGCTTCATCCCCAGTCGGTCCAGCTGATTTGGGAACGATTCGGCAAGGCCCAGGTAGACCTGTTTGCCTTCCGTGAGACCTCCCACTGCCGGCTCTGGTATGCTCGAACAGAGGCTCCCCTCGGGGCAGACGCACTCGCACACAGCTGGCCTTCGGGTCTGCACAAGTACGCATTTCCCCCAGTGAGCCTTCTTGCACAGGTGCTGTGCAAGGTCAGGGAGGATGAAGAACAAGTCACCCTAGTGGCTCCCTACTGGCCCACCCGGGCCTGGTTCTCGGACCTCGTACTCCTCGCGACAGCCCCTCCCTGGCAAATTCCCCTGAGGAAAGACCTTCTTTCTCAGGGACGGGGCACGCACTGGCATCCGCACCCAGACCTTTGGAACCTCCACATCTGGCCTCTGGATGGGCTGCGGAAGATCTATCTGGTCTACCACCCATGGTCGTAGCCACGTTCAACCAAGCCAGAGCCCCTTCTACCAGGCAACTCTATGCCCTGAAATGGCGTCTGTTCGTGAATTGGTGTTCTTCCCGGGCAGAAGACCCACAGAGGTGCGCAGTTAGGTCTGTGCTCCTGTTCCTACAGGAGAGGTTGGGGGGGAGGCTGTCCAAGCATCTAAGCTGCCTCTGCGACTTTCGTGAAGACGCGAGGGGACAAAGACAGGCCGAAGGGGAGGACTTTGTACTGATACGCCTGGTCCCCGAACGCAAACCGCAGGTAGGGGCGGTGTCGGGGCAGGATGGAGACGTGGAAGTACGCATCTTTCAGGTCTACCGCTGCGAACCAATCTAGATGCCGGACGCAGGTTAAGCATGAGCATTTTGAACGGGAGTTTGTGCAACACTCGGTTGAGAACTCGCAGGTCCAAGATTGGTCGTAAGCCGCCGCTTTTCTTGGGTACGATGAAGTAAGGGCTGTAGAAACCCTTTTTCATCTCAGTTGGAGGGACAGGCTCTATCGCGTCTTTGGCCAGAAGAGTCGCGACTTCCACGCGCAGGGAGTGGGCGTGTTCGCCGTGTACTGCGGAAAAATGGACGCCCATGAAGGGGGGCGGGGGCCTGGCAAACTGAATTGCGTAACCAAGTCGGATGGTCCGGGCCAGCCAGCGAGACGGGTTGGGAAGTGAAAGCCACGCGTCCAACCTCTGTGCTAGGGGCACCAAAGGGACGATTAATTTTGACGTACCCGGCGGGGCTTCGCAGCGGGGCGGAGCAGGTAGGGCAGCGTTGGGCGGCGACAGGGCGACCCGTGGCTGAGTTGCTGAGAAGAGACTCAAGCACTTACCTTGCTCCGCACACCTGGCAGGGGGCGGGTTAGCGACTGAGGAGGAGGTCCTGGGTAGGCATCCTCTGGACTCGTCGGAACCGGCCGGCCGGGGAACAGTCGTGGGGCTGAAGACGGGTGGTCCGTGTCCAGGGGGCCAGGACTGTTGATATCTGGGGGCAAAGTGCCGTGAGAACAGCATTTGCGGGCCAGGTGGCCCAGAGACAAAAGGAAATAGCTCATTACAGAGAATATGAGAATGTGAAAATTTATTCGACAAGAAAAAATTCTCCTCCCGGCCCTCCACCGGGGACGGAGCGGTCTTACCAGCCTCCGGAGCTAACATCTTGGTCCCTGGGTCGAACATCTACGGACAGCCTGGGAGCCTTCCGGGTCCTCGAGGGGGTCCGTGAGACGGGGGCGTCCGCTTCCTGCGGAGTGCTCGACCCTGGGGCTGAGAGCTGGGCCCGGGTTGAGGCGGAGCAGGGTGTTTCATAGCCGCAGGAGGACGCCCGTCAGCGAGCAGATGGGGCATGGCCCATGGCGGCAGGCTTGCGGCGGGGCAGGATGTGCAGTGGCCTCCGTCTGCCTCACCGCTGAGGACTGCTGGGCAGAGTCGTCAACGGTGGCGCCGAATGGACGGAGCTGGGAGACGGGGGTGTGGGAGAAGGTGTGCCTTGTCTGCCTCCTGCATTTCGACCAGGTCCAGTCCACAGGTGCGTTTCTGGACCACAAGGGGTGGCCATCGCCTGTTCGAGTGCCGGCGCTTCTGACCTCCGTGGCCCGGGGGCACGGTTGGTCATCCAGCACAGTTCCTGCAGCACATCAAGAACAGGACTACCCAAGGTGCAAGTTTTGAAGTGCCTTGGCCTGGCGTTGGTTGCAGGAAGGGCCGTGGCGTGCAGAGTGGAAGCGGTCTGGGACCGTTCCACCGCGAGGGTAGTGAGAGCGGAGGAGCGAAGAAGCCTTGGCTTTGCTCAACTCGTCGTGCACGTCCGGGAAGAAAGGAACGAGGGGGGGCGTGGCTGTGAGCGGCGCACCTGCCCGCGGAACCGATCAAGTAGCCCGGGAAAGCATAGCGGATCTCCGTGCGTCAGGCTCAGGCTGGGCGGCAGACCCGGAGGTGGCGGCCCAGGCGAGCGATCAGCATCCGATGCCGCTGTAACGCTCTCCGATGCAGCGGTGATGTCATCCAATTCTGAGGCAAGCAAGCGTGCCGGGGAGGCGGGCGGTTCGAGGGGGTTTACCCGGCGAACAGAGCCCGTCATATTCCCCAAATCGCCTTCATCACCCGCGGCACCTGCGCCGATCCCGTAGGAAGAAGGCGGAGTGCGGGGGGCGGCTGAAGTGGCTTTCTCTCATTACAAAAGAAAGCCGTGCGACCGCAATGCTATAACGGCCATGTTCTCACACTGAGAAGATGAACCATTGGAGAGAATGCTCATCCCGAGCTCAGACGGAAGCAAACAAGCGTGCCGGGGAGGCGGGAGGTTCGAGGGGGTTTACCCGGTGAACAGAGCCCGTCATTGTCCCCAAATCGTGTTCATCGCCCGCGGCGCCTGCGTCAATCCCGTAGGAAGGAGGCGAGGCGCGGGGGACGGCTGAAACGGCTTTCTCTCATTACAAAAGAAAGCCACACGACCGCAATGTTGCCATGGCTATGTTCTCGCACTGAGAACATGAACCATTCATAAAAACGCTGCCTGCGTGTGATCGCAGCCCAGGCATGCAAGACAGTGTTTTATGACCGAGAGAGGTGGGGAGAAATCACCGCATCCAGAAACTACACAGGGGCGGAAATTACATCTTTATAAAGACGCGTCCTGAAAAGGACGTTCAACGTCGCTGTGTAATGCTCTTTCAGAGAAATAAACTCTTTTACGGAGAGAATCACTCTTTCAACTCTTTTAACTCTGCGCTGTCGAAGCGCCCAGGGGCAAACTGCACGCCGGCAGTGAAGAGAAAAGCCACTGTAGTGCGCCGTAAATCCAACAGCAAAGCAGAGCGTCAGAGGATCAGAAGCAGGATCAGTTGTGTTACTCGCAGCTGACTGCATACACACGACCATCGGCTCCGAAGAAAATTACTGAATGAACGAGCATATTTCCCTCGCCTTTATATCCGTATCCGGAGGCGGGGTATGCAAATACTGTTCGCCAACTCTCATTGGCCTTTTTTCATAGATCAGAGGTATCTTTCGGCGCTCAAGAGAGACCCCTAGTGTCGCTTCTTCGACACGACGTCGAAGTGAGCGACAGACGGGGAACAGATTATTTACACTAAGTACAAAGAAATATACAAAATAACAAAAAATATAACAAATGAGGAAAAATGCTACTTGAATCTGTGAAAAATATATTTTTGAGCCAGTTAATATAAATAATTAAACCAGTTACTACAAAGAATTCAGACTTCCCAAAGCTCAATGGAATACATTTTGTCAAGTTTGACAAATAGTAATAAAAAGAGGTTTATTATTGGAAAATCTATTTCAAAAACAGCTAATCTACTGTCACACTACTGAAAAAAATTAGTTAAGTTAGTACCGTTGTTACTTGTAGAATGTTTCTCCTTAAAAATCTACATACACTTAATCCTAATTCTCTTGCTATCCTCATTTAATTTATAGAGTTTATATCTAGGGACCCTTGAATGAGATACAAAGGTATCTCAACACAGTTGAAATCTCCTGAACAAGTGAGTATTCATCCATCTTTTATAGCTGCTAGTCCTAGGGGTAGAGCTGGAGCCTATCCCAGATGACCAGTCCATCACAGGGCTAACACACACCATATGGCCAATTTATAGTGCCCAATTCACTTAACCTGCATGTCTTTGAACTGTCCAAAATGGAGCATGGGGAGAACATGCAAACTTCACACCTGGATGAGCTGGGACTTGAATCAGGGACCATCTTGCTGTGAGGCGATGGGGACACCATGCTGCCCCACAAGCCAGTATACCAGTTTTACTGGAGTTCTAGCTGCTGTTTTATTATGTTTTAGAGTAAATGTCCCTGTCTCAAATGATTTATAAAACATATTTTACATAAAGCTGTTGTTGGTATCAAAGTGCTCTTTTCATAAGAATTTTTCAACTCATTTGCTGACTTGTTGGGTCTCCACTGAAAATATTCTGAAAATAAACAAACATAAACATACAAAATGGCTAAAAGATCCTTTGTTTGTTTGTGCAGGAGGGCTTTGGTAAAAGTTAATTATGGTGTTCCATATAACTGTGAAAACAAACCTTTGTTATCCATTCAATTATTTGTTTCATAGGCAATCTGTTAGGTTTAATTTTAGTAATTTACTTTGGTATAATTATTAATTTTATTTGTTGGCATACTAACCTTATTAATCAATCTGTATTGTATGTATCTACAATGTGTATGTACATACACACTCAAACACACAAAGCAGTAGGTTCTTTGATTCAAATAAAAGAGCATTTCAGTTGTTTTAATGCTAAAATTGCCCCTGGAGATAATTGCTATAGTGAAGTCTTTATCCTGTCCATTGTTTGGACTGAATTTAGCCTAAATGAGGCCACATTTTGCATTCTGCATTGGATGTTAAAGTTTCTTCTCAGACAAAACATTGTGAGCTGATTTATTTGAAAAATCTTTATTGAATAATCAATAATTACAACCATTTGTCCTTTTAATGCAATGTGATAAAGCAGGTGCCACTTGAATGCCACATATTGTTATACATGGACTTGAGAGAGATTGCATTAAGGGATGTGTGCCCTAGGCGTGCACGACAATAATGTTTGGATAAGGATTTTAAGAGGTGGGACATAAGTCTCCGCTGGCAGTGTCTTGCCAACACATTAGTTCAAAAAGGACACGCAATGTTGTACTCTCTAATGGTTTTTCCACATTTTGTATTCAATAGATGGCCTGGCCACCTTCAAGAGCTTCCTGAGATCTGAGTTCAGTGAGGAAAACATTGAGTTCTGGGAGGCTTGTGAGGACTTTAAGAAGACCAAGTCCACCCTGAAAATGGCCACTAAAGCCAAGAAGATTTATGAGGACTTCATTCAGACTGGTGGGCCCAAAGAGGTTTGTTGTTTTGTCAAAGATTTTTGTATAGTGCTAATCACACTCGGATTTCCCTTTAAGATTGAAGCACAGTGCTTCAGAGGTAGTAGAAAGCAGTCTTCCTCATGCCCCTTACTCATGTCCTGTGAACATGTTTGATATCACTTTAGGTCACAGTATACGCCAAGGCCCATGCTATATAAAGTCTTGTAAGGGATGGAATTCCAGAATTTTTATATATATATATATATATATATATATATATATATATATATATATATATATATATATATATAAAAGGGAAATTAACTTTGATTAAAATAAATTGACCTTGATAAAATTTAGAAAGGTTATTAGAGCGCTCCACAATACCCTCTGTACTGCATAAATAAGACATTTTTAGTTAAATCAAGTATTTTGGTAACACTTTACAATAATATTCTATTAGTTATCATTATTTAATGCATTAGTTATCACGAACTAACAATGATTTGTCACAGCATTTATTAATCTTGGTTAATGTTAATTTATCAAAATACTATAATTCAGTGTTAACTGTATGTTAGGTCATATTGCATTAACTAATGTTAATTATTATTATGTTACTTTTAATGTGAAATATATATATATATATATATATATATATATATATATATATATATATATATATATATATATATATATATATATATAAAAGGGAAATTAACTTTGATTAAAATAAATTGACCTTGATAAAATTTAGAAAGGTTATTAGAGCGCTCCACAATACCCTCTGTACTGCATAAATAAGACATTTTTAGTTAAATCAAGTATTTTGGTAACACTTTACAATAATATTCTATTAGTTATCATTATTTAATGCATTAGTTATCACGAACTAACAATGATTTGTCACAGCATTTATTAATCTTGGTTAATGTTAATTTATCAAAATACTATAATTCAGTGTTAACTGTATGTTAGGTCATATTGCATTAACTAATGTTAATTATTATTATGTTACTTTTAATGTGAAATATATATATATATATATATATATATGTAGAAATTAACATTTATCTAGAATTATGAAAAGTATTGTTTACTGTTAGTTCAATTAATGTAGTTAACTGATATTAACTAATACAACATTATTTCAAAGTGTTACCAATTACAGGTTCAAAAGGCACTTTTTAGGAACAGCTCAGTAAAGCTATTTCAAAGTCAACACAAGTTTGCATTGTGTGTCCAAATTTTATCTACCACATTACTTAAAGAGGGTTACATAAAGAGATGTAAGTTGCATTTACACTTGGCACCCCAGCAACTTGAGCTGTAACTAAAGAGAAAAGAGAGACTAATGAAAATCCGGATTTATCAATGTGACTGCTTATCTTTTTCCACAACAATATTAGCCAGGTCACTTATTCAAAGCAATAGCAGTGGGTGGATACATAAATAAGACTCTATGTACTGTATATATATATATATTTTCATTATGGCTTTGGTTTAATGCTTTAATTCAGTGCAACTACTTATATATAAAAATAAATAAAGCACTGGACCTTAATAAGGAATATTCCTGCCATGGAACAGTTCAAGCTTAAAATACTACCTGTTTCAACTGGGTGCAGCAAAACTCCAGCTGTATAGGCAACAAACCAAACACAGGCTTGCTTGACACTAGCAACAGCACAAGATGATGATGCGTTTTGGAGTTCAAACACAGCTGAATGGAGCGCAATTCCAAATGCAGGGATCTCGAAATATGATTTTCTAAGCTGTGTGTATGACGTGTTGCAACCAGTTTGAGACACTCTCACAATATATTGCATTCTAAAACCACTTTTTTTATTGTTTCTCAATGCTGTACTTCTCTGTCACTATAATGTAATTTAGTTATTTGAATTATATTTATAATACAAAGGTAATATATTTATAATTATTGAAATATAATTCATTAATCATTATATATTTCCATCCATCCATCTTCAACCGCTTATCCGAAGTCGGGTCGCGGGGGCAGCAGCTCCAGCAGGGGGCCCCAAACTTCCCTATCCCGAGCCACATTAACCAGCTCTGACTGGGGGACCCGAGGCGTTCCCAGGCCAGTGTGGAGATGTAATCTCTCCACCTAGTCCTGGGTCTTCCCCGAGGCCTCCTCCCAGCTGGACATGCCTGAAACACCTCCCTAGGGAGGCGCCCAGGGGGCATCCTTACCAGATGCCCAAACCACCTCAACTGACTCCTTTCCACGCAAAGGAGCAGCGGCTCTACTCCGAGCTCCTCGCGGATGACTGAGCTCCTCACCCTATCTCTAAGGGAGAAGCCCGCCACCCTTCTGAGGAAGCCCATTTCGGCCGCTTGTACTCGCGACCTAGTACTTTCGGTCATGACCCAACCTTCATGACCATAGGTGAGGGTAGGAACAAAAATTGACCGGTAGATCGAGAGCTTTGCCTTCCGGCTCAGCTCTCTTTTCATGACAACGTTGCGATAGAGCGAGTGCAATACCGCCCCCGCTGCCACGATTCTCCGGCCAACCTCCCGCTCCATTGTCCCCTCACTCGTGAACAAGACCCCGAGGTACTTGAACTCCTTCACTTGGGGCAATACCTCCTTCCCTACCCGGAGTACGCACTCCATCGGTTTCCTGCTGAGAATATATTTATTTATTGTTATTTGGGGGGCTTTCTCTGCAAATATTTATAAATGTGATGCATTCTATTAATCTGCAAATTTTAAGCGATTGACAGCCCTAATTTTTAAATATCAAATGTCCAAAATGTCCAAACTTTTTCTATTAGCCGAAATGTTACAGGTCATCTACTGTATTAACAGAAAGGTCACATAGGCTGTCCTTGTTGTTTTAAAAACTGGCAAATAGTGTAATAATGATCATGATATTACTGATATTAAACTTGAAGTGTTATTGAATTTGAATTAAAACATCAAAGATGCATGCTTTTTGCATTTGGATACTGCTGTGTGCTGAGGTGAAAATCAAATGTGTAATGTAATAGTTGTTATATAATATACACACTCTAACCTTGATAATTTAACAATATCTACTTTCTAGGTTGCCATAAATATTTTAAATCACTGGATTGATAATTGATTCTGTGACGAAGCAGGCAAAGAGTGAGGATCCAAGTGCAGCTTTATTTAAAAGAACAAAAACTCAGAATAAAGAAATAACAGGGAACCTACCACAGAGCAGAACAAAACATACAAGAACTGACAAATAAACTGGGGAAAACAAAGGCTTAAATACACAAGGGAAACAAGGAACACCTGGGGAAACAATTAGGGAATGAGAACCAATCAGGGGGAAACCAATCATAAAATGAAACTACAAAGGACTACAAAAACCTAACAGGAAACAGGAACTAAACTAAACTTCAACATAAAAGCACAAAAAAAAGATAACAGGGAATGTGACAGATTCTCACCATACTTTTTTAAACTGACTTTAATAAGTCTAATTATATCTCCTCAGCATGTGTGTTCTGTTGCATAATTTTTAGTTCCTTCTGTGTGCATTCAGTGATGATCCAATTCTTTGAGTTTAAGTATTCCAATAAAACCTAAAGCCGTGGCCAAAAGTATTGGCAGTACATACATTTTGTGTTTGGCAAATTTTGCTGCTTCAGTATTTGTAGATTATTTTTTCACATGTTTCTATGATATACTGGAAAAAAATGATAAGCATAAACATTCAATATATGCAAAGAGTATTTACAGTGTTGACCCTTGTTCTTCATAACATCTGCAATTCACCCTGGCAAGCTGGATATCAGCTTCTGGGCCAACTGACTGATGGCAATCCATTCTTGACTTATTAGTCCTCGGATATGATCACAATTTGTGGGCTTCTATTTGTCCACTCGCCTTTTGAGGATTGACCACAGGTTCTCTATGTGATTAAGATCCGGGGAGTTGCCTGGCCACGGATCCAAAATTTCAATGTAATGATATTCAAACCACTTCATTATCACTCTTGCCTTGTGACATGATGCTCCATGATGCTCCATGATGCTCCAAGACATTTTGATACCATTCTTGATTTTCCAGATGTAACATACAGTCGGTAGGGGGCTACATCAGATAAAATATCTTTGCACCTGTCTTCTGCAGTTCAATCCTTGTACTTCCTGCAGAATTTCAGTCTGTCCTTGATGTTTTTCTTGGAGAGAAGTGGCTTCATTTCTGCTCTTCTTGACACCAGGCCATTGTCCAAAAGTCTTTGCCTCACTGTGTGTTCAGATGCACTCACACTGACCTGATGCCAATATTGAGCAAGCTCTGCACTGGTGGTGACACAATTCCGTAGCTGACTTTTCAGGAGGAGATGGTCCTGGCACTCTGGGACGTCCTGAAGCCTTCTTCACTGCAGTTGAACCTCTCTCCTTGAAGTTTTTGATGATCTGGTAAATGATTCTTTCAGGTGCAGTATTCTTTGCAGCAATTTCCTTGCATGTGAGGCCATTTTGATGCAAAACGATGATGGCTGCACATCTTTCTTTAGAGGTAACCATTGCGAACGAGAACAGCACTTCTTCCCTCCTTTTATAGCAATCCGTCTGCTCTTATAATCCAATCAGAATTATAGAGTGATTTCACCTGACTAGTATTCGTTCACACTTTCCCAGGTGCTACTGATATGATTAGTGAAATTATGTTAGCTGGTCATTTTGTGCCAGGGCCAAAAAACTGTGAAATTTTGGTTTTGTGATAAAGTTAATTTTTTGGGCCAATTAAGCTTTTTGCAATTATGCAATTTTGCAAAGAAACAATGTGATTCAACACCACAACAACTGAAGCAGAAAACTTTGTGAAACACAAAATGTATGTCACTGACAATACTTTTGGCCATGGTTGTATAATTCTAAATACAAATATAAGGCAAATAAACCAATATTTAAAAACCATGGTATGAAATAAATTTTATCAGATCAGCAATGTTCAGAAATGACACAGGAAATAACTAAATAATTACCTCTATATATTTAACTATGTAGTTAATTAGTTTGATTATTAAAGACAATAATTTAAAACATTTTCCAGCAAGGTAAAGTACATGTACAGTGGCACAAAAAAGTATGTGAACCCTTTGGAATTGCCTGCATTTATGAATTAATTTGTCTTAAAATCTGGTTTGATCTTCATCTACTGTAAATTACAATTAAGAATACAAACACTGTCTGTTATATATAACTAATAACACACAAATTATTGTGTTGTTCTTGCATTTACTGAATGCATCATTCAAACATTCAAACTGTATGTTGGAAAAAGTATGTGAACCCCATAGGCTAATGATTTCAACAAAAGTTTATTAGAGTCAGGAGTTGGCAGACCTGGCATTCAATTAATGAAACAGAGGTGTGGGTTAGAGCTACTAAAATGTTTTGAGTTTGCTATTCACAAGAAGCATCTGCTGACGTGAATCACGCCTTGCAAAACATTTTCTCTAGACCTACGATCAAAAATTGTGGCTTTACTTGAAGATGTAAAGGGTTACAAAGTTATCTTGAAGTGCTTAGATATTCATCTGTCCACAGTAAGACAAATAGTCTATGAATGGAAATTATTTTGTACAGTGGCTACTCTCTCTATAAGTGGCCATCCAGCCAAAATGACTCAAAGGACAAACCACAGCATGCTCAGTGAAGTAAAAAAGAACCCTAGAGTGACAGCTAAACACTTTAAGGAATCATTAGAACTGGTTAACATCTCTGTTCATGAGTCTATTATTCTGAAAACATTAAACAGAATCTTCTTCACAACAAAAACATTGCTGTGAAGCTAACATTTGCCAAAGACCACCTTAACACTCCACAACAACAACAAAATGTTTTGTGGACTGATGAAACTGAGTCAAATCATTTTTATTTGTATATTGCTTTTCATAACACATATTGTTTCAAAGCAGCTTTACAGGAAATCATGCATTTACAAAAACAAAAAAAAAGTAACTGTAATATCTATAATGTCTTACTGTGATCATTGTGTTAGTTTGATTAAATATGATTGTAAAATCATACTAAAGTTCAATTGTTTGGGAAGAGCATGCAGCACTACATATGGCATAAAAAGGGCAACACATACCACTATGAAAACATCATCCCAACAAAAGGACAGTGGAGGGAGCATCATGTTTTGGGTCTGCTTTGCTTCTTCTGGGCCTGGACTACTTGCCATTATCGAGGGAAAAATGAATTCCCAAGTTTATCAAGATATCCTACATGATAATGTCAGGGTGGCTTTACGCCAGCTGAAGCTAAGCAGAAGTTGGGTGATACAGCAGGACAATGACCCTAAACATCAAAGTAAATTAATGGCTTCAAAATAAGAAAATTCACCTTTTTGAGTGGCCCAGTCTGAGCCCAGACCTTATACACATACACATGCTGTGGAATGACCTCAAGAGAGCCATTCACACCAGACAACCTAAGAATATGGCTGAGCTGAAGTAGTTCTGTAAGGATCAATGGTCAGAAATTATTTCTGAACATTGTGCAGGTAACGCAGCTACTAGAAATACTTGGTTGAGGTTATTGCTGCCAAACGAGGATCGATCAGGAATTAAATCCAAGGGTTCAGTTACTTTTCCACAGCACTGTGAATGTTTAATGGGATGTGTTCAATAAAGACATGAAAGATTAGAATTGTTTGTGTGTTGTTAGCTTAAGCACATTGTGTTTGTCGATACTTGTGTCTTTGATGAAGGTAAGATCCCATTTTATGATCAGTTAATGCAGAAAATCTTCTAATTCCAAAGGGTTTACATACTTTTTCTTGCCACTAAATTTATAAAGTTATGCATCAAGCTATAATTCAATTACAGTGACAAGCGGCACTGTACAGTCATGTTTCAGCACTAACAAATGGACACTTAAAAGCACTTAAAGTTCGTCATTGTGAAGTGCAGTTTTGTTTGTTACTTTGCACATAGAGAATGCTAATAAGAGCTAAGATCGGTTGTTATCGGGAAATGCAGCACTTGCACATTTGTCTTTTGCCCATTGGTCTCTCTTAGTTAGTGCTCTCTTTGTTAAAGCAAAGCCTGCTTGGCAAGCTATAATAAGAAAATCGACTACAGCACAGCTCATTTTTTTCCTAGAACTATCTAGTGCAACCTTTACCCAGAGACAGCAGGTACCTGTATCTGTCTAATTGGCCTTGTCGTTCTGCTTTATATGGACTGCTTGCACCAGCTATTGTGGAAGACTGACTACTACACAGACCACCACCCCCCCCCCCCCCCCCCCCCCCCCCCGACTTCTTAGACACTGTCAAATCTGTAATAATATGTTTCTTACTCATTACATTTTTCAAACAGTTTGCAGAATCCAACACTTTTAATAAGAAAGAAAGAAAGAAAGAAAGAAAGAAAGAAAGAAAGAAAGAAAGAAAGAAAGAAAGAAAGAAAGAAAGAAAGAAAGAAAGAAAAGTTGCATACATATTTATTTTCTCTCTTATTACTTATATTATGTTTTCAGGTAAACATTGACCACTTCACCAAAGACTTAACACTGAGGAACCTGGTGGATCTTTCTCCTGCTACTTTTGAGCTGGCTCAGAGCCGGATCTACACCCTGATGGAGAAAGACTCCTTTGGTCGGTTTCTGAGGTCTGAACAGTATCAGGAACTTATCAAGTAAACTGTCTTAACCAGCTGTAGTGGTGTGGGGGGGGTGGAAAACACAAGAAATAGATAAAAATCAGTGCCACATAATTGTCTCATATGAACTTTATTATAACCTTTTTAAATTCATGTCATGCAAAACACTACTTTTATTTTTAATAAAGTCATTAATCATTAAGTCATTAAGACATTTCTGAACCTCAATTAACAATACCATATTGTTTATATGTTGAAATTAGAAAACATTGGGTACAAATGCATTTGTCTACCTGTAGCTGACTGAATCAGCCCATTTCTAATGAGAACATCTTAACTTAAATTGTTTAATTAATGTTATTCCTGCCCAGTGCTCTGATTGTCAAAGTCAAGAAACTCAATAAAGAAGTTATTAATCAGGGATTATGAGGCATGCGACTCTTCATAAAAGTGCAAACATTTAATTGGATAAGTGCCAAGGATTTGAAGCACCTCATAAAATGTTGTATATATGTCCTTTTATTTAGATTTACACTCTTTTCAGAACCCTGTAGACCAACTAAAGCTCTGAGACCGATGCCTACTTGTAATTCAAAGATTTTCCGGTAATTGCAGAAGTGGTTCATGTACTTTTGATGAGGATGTTCTGACTTGATAGAGTTTAGTCCAGTTAGTAAATGCATCTAAGCAGATCTAAGATGTAGGGAAAGTGCTGGGGAATGGGATATGGGAAAGAAACATTGCCGTTTGTTTCTTGGAAATCTCTGTTTTAATATTAAATTCCCTAAATGGTAAACAAAGGAAAACATGGAGAAACAGCACTCTTAGTATAGGAAGCTTCATTTTAAGTCAATGTAGAGAAAACAAGTGACCTGCTAAGATGCACTGCAGTCTCTGAGCACTTGTTGGCTGGTTATTGGTATTAAAAGTTGCTAAAATGGGAATATCAAGTAGGAGGGAATCTCTATAAAGCACTGGGCACAGTATCTTTTTATTCTAATGTCAGTGTTCATTCCCATCCCAGTTGAAAAGCAGATCTTGTAAACCCGAAACATCCAAAAACCACCAAAGGTTTTAGCAGAATGCGACCTTAAAACTAGTCTTAAATAACTTACAGAAAATTGTTAAACAACTATTACATCTACAGTATGTACTGTTGTTACATCCTATATACATATCAAAACTTCCTTTGCCCTTAGCATGTGCAACTATTAGAGTGCAGTCATACATTTTAAGAAGTATGCAAGTTATTACCATGTGAAAGGCATATTAAACACCAAAATGTAACACAAGTATGATATTCAGTATACTTTTGCTATTTTTTTTTAATTATTGAATGTGTTTTACCAGACACAAAGACTCCTGCATGTTTTTATCTTTACTATACTATTGTGTTGCTGTGTAACTATATAATAAGTTCATTCATATTCATTTATACATGAGCACTGATAAGCAGGTGCTTCCAAAAGTCCTTACTGATGCCCCACAAAGGCAATTTTTTCTTTAGTTCGCTGCAGGTCAGGATAAGTCTAATATGGCTATCATTGATTGAACTTTACCAACAAAAAAAGCCAACAATAAAGTGATTCAGACCAAAAAGAATTTAATTCATTGAATATGAATGAATTTAATCTTATTACAATTTTATAAGGAGTATTCCATATTAACAACTTTGTTATTATTAATAAAAATTATAATAAACCATATCCCCATACTGTATAGTTTTTAGATTATTAATTTGGTATAGCTTTAAGCATAAAGCATAAAATTGCATAAAAATTTGGTAACTGCTGTTTTTTTTTTCAGATTGTCAGTAAGAACTGATAGAGCACCTTGCTTCTACAAGAAATCTGCGTAAAACTGTATGCATGTATGTTTGTAGTTCATTTGTAGATCATATAAAATCACTTATCACATTAAAGTTCTGAAGATGTATTTCTTTTTCATATGTACATATCGCCTGTTTGCAACAATTGATTTTCATTTATTCAAGAAAGCTTATTTGAGTGTTTAATCCTCAAGTTGAGTAGTTAAAAGTTAAGAGATTGTTTTTTATTGATGAAAAAACATTAAGGCCTGAACTGAGCAAGGCTAGTAATTGAGGTAATTTCAACACTTTAAAGTCTAACTCAATAGCTTTGGATTTTCTTTGTCATTCTCCTCTAAATGATAAAAGTTATAAATCATCATGAAATTACTCAAATTTGCTTGATGGCACTACATTTTTAAAAGCGTGGAATTTCCAATATTTAGATTGTTGGGTGAACAGTTGTCTGAATCTTTAAAATGCCAAATTTAAATAATAATGCATCTGCTTCCTGACATTTCCTGAGCCACAAGCTGTTTCCTTATCAGTCTTTTCATTTAGCCACTTGACCAGAGGGAAGATATATGAAGAAAAAAATCTGAACCCTTTGGAATTAGCTGGTTTTCTGTATTAATTGGTCATAAAATGTGATCTCATCCGTATCAAAGTCACAAGTATAGACAAACTCAATGTGCTTAAGCTAAAAACACACAAACAATTATCTTCTTTAATGTCTTTATTGAACACATCTCATTAAACATTAACATTTTCCCTCAATGAAAAGTAGTCCGGGCCCCAAAGCAGCAAAGCAGCCCCAAATCATGATGCTCCCTCCACCATACTACACCGTTTGGATGATGCTTTCATGCTGGTATGCAGTGCCCTTTTTATGCCATATGTCGTGCTGCCTGTTCTTCCCAAACAATTCAAACTTCATCAGTCCACAAAACCAGTAGTGTTGTGGAGTGTCAAGGTGGTCTTTGGCCAACTTCAGTTGCACCGCAATGTTTTTGATGGAAAGCAGTGGCTTCCTTCGTGGTGTCCTGCCATGGACACTATGCCTGTTTAATGTTTTCTGTATAGTAGACTCATGATTTCAACAAGTTCCAATTATTCTTTAGAGTCTCTAACTTTCCCTCTATGGTTCTTTTTTACCTCGTTGAGCATTTGAGTCATCTTGGCTGGATGGCCACTTACAGGGAGAGTAGCCACAGTGCTAAAGTTAGGGCAGTGGTTAAGGCTCTGGGTTATTGATCGAAAGGTCTGGGGTTCAAACCACTGTTGGGCCCATGAGCAAGGCCCTTGACTCTATCTGCTCCAGGGGCACTGTTTCATGGCTGACCTTGCGCTCTGACCCCAGCTTAGCTGGGATATGCAAAAACAACTGCATTTCATTGGCTCTGTACCTGTACTCTGCACAATGACAATAAAGTTGAATCTTAAACTAAATCATCTCAATTTATAGACGATTTGTCTAATTGTGGACAGATGAATATCTAAGCTCTTAGAGATTCCAGCTTCATTCAAAGCAACAATTCTTGATCGTAGGTCTTGTTAATCTCTTTTTTGCAATGCATAGTCCACGTCAGCAGATGCTTCATGTGAACAGCAAACTCAAAATGTTTGAGTGCTTTTTATGTGTCAAAGTAGCTCTAACACACACCTCCAATCTCGTTTCATTAATTGGATGTCAGGTTTGCCAACTCCTGACTCTAATAAGCTTTTGTTGAAATCATTAGCCTAGTTCACATTCTTTTTCCAACCTACACTGTGAATGATTGAATGATGTATTCAATTTGTACAATAACACTACAATAATTTGTGTGTTATTAGTTCAAACAGATTGTGTTTATTCATTATTGTAGCTAGTTGAAGATCAAATACGTTTTTTAGGAAATGTATGCGTAAATGCTGGGGGAAACATGTTCCCATTCATTACCACTCTCATTTCTAGAAATAGACATATGACTTGTGACTGGGGGTTAAGACCCTTGTGTACTGGCCTTCTATTTCAGAGTTGCATCACAAGACACCCTTTTCCTAAATGCCAAATAAAAGAGTGTCTCCATTTTACACTGGTGATGCTGACCTACAGTTTGAACAAAGCTGTTCCTCATTAAACTTTGGGTTGTACTTAACATTTCATAACTGCTCTAAAGACACAATAACAACATGCAGTAACTCATATGATTTGAACAGCAAATGCAAACATCCAATTAATATCTGCTTAAAGTAAAATGAAAAGGTCAGCCTCAATTGCACTTACCACTAAAAGCTGGCAAGAAGGGAAATCAGCATATTATCTCAAGTCAAATGTAAAATTCTTGTCATATTAGAGACTTTGGGGTTGTCACGATACTATAATCATATCTTACGATATTATACCAGCTAAAGTATCACCATACCACACAATTGTGTGTTAATTCTTAACACAGTTTGTCATAGTGGTTCTTAGAAATTAGCCATTCCACTTGTTGCTCCAGAAGTGGTGAAAATAACTGGTGGATGAACTAGGAGTAGGCTCAAATGGACTAACTTTAACCTAATGCATTTTTAGTTTGATGTAAAAAAATAAAAAAAATAAAAAAACCTTTGCCACATCAAAACAGCCAGTTCAAATGGCAACAGCTTTAAACTTTTATTCTATTATTTGATTATCTGAATGTTGGTAACATAAAAATATAGATATTGTAACATTGAAAAGTGTGTTTTTAGCGACTGTTTCATTATAACAAATGCTTCAGCATCTCTCTCCTGGTAAACAGCATCGCGAAGGCAGATTCCTCCATGTACTCCTCTCTGCAGACTGTAGCGCGATGATGTAGTGGATCTAATCCCATTGTGCGATTATTAAATTGCTATGGGCTACTATGATTTAATTAAGTTAATAATAAATCAAGCTGTTCGCTTCAAAGTCTATGCACACTGCTCTGTCCTGTCTGTATTGTGTATTAGCATTATTACAGTAAATTTATGATATTGACTACATAGAACCTAACTTACATTACTATCGTATTAACGGTACTACCATTTAAAAAATACTGTGGCACTGCGAGTATTTTGAAGCTTTAGTATCGTGACACTACCATAGCACCGGAATACCGTGCAACCCTAAGAGACTTATTCAATTATAGCGACTAAAAACAACCACACCAAATGGAAAGACTTATTTATTATCTGCTCCTTTAAAATGTACTGTTTCACAAGTTCAATTCATCGTAATGTTAAATAGAGAGTATGGTAACATGAGGCCTATATATAATGCATTTATCAAATAATTAATTTTTCAAGGTTTTCAAAATTACTTATACATATTGTACACATTAATATAAATATTGTAACCACAATTATTGTTCTTATTATACTTTTAAGTTTGGCAGAAGTCTAAAAAGTTACAGTGTCCTGATATAAAACTGGTCACAATTGCCCATAAGATCATATATTTGATTATAAGGTGTATGATAAAGCATCATAAATGCAATGAAATGCATTAAGAATGCATTTATTAGACATATATACAAGCTTCAACTGCCAGATTCCTGTCCACACTGGGTCAGAACAAAATAAAGCCTTATCCAGGAGTCAATGTAGGTCTTACGACAGCTCAGATGAAGCTTTAACAAGACTGGTGAATGATTTAATGTGTGCGTGTGCGCGCGTGCGGACCATGATGCTAATCATGCCGTAATGACACGTTAATACTTTGCCTGCTATTTGTGCACGCGCACAAATGGAAAATTTTTGTTAGTGTTCAGCAGAAGAAACAAGTCATACAACAAGCCACATCTGGGATGGCACAATGGTGAGTAAATTATAAGACAATTTTAATATTGAGGTGAACTATCCCTTTAAATTTTATTTTTTATTTTTAATGGGGCAAGAACCTATTAGCACATTCTGTAGAATTTTGCCCATTACCCAGATTTTGCTCTGCATACAAACCCCTTTACTGGCAATCTGAAAGTTTATATCTAATGCGCGCATGTGTTGTGTTGAAAGTTATCAGCATATTGTTGCACATGTTAAAGCACTACTGGTCAAGTTACAGTAGTAAAGTAACCTAATGCAGACAGTATCCCATGGTCCGGCAGCACCAAAAATACAACATATGCTGGTGATCAGCATTGCTGGTCTTTTCATTTCAGATATTATACAAACCATAAAAATGTTTGATTCTTGTTTGGTTTAAGGAAGTTCATATCTGCTCTGCGTGTACTTGTATTTGTGTGTGTGTGCTGTAGTCAGGCATTTCAAAAGCTGCTCACTCCAATAACAATGATCAAACAGGCACTGCAGCACCTGAAGCGCCAGAGCAGTGTGTAATTATATCAAACCCTGTGCTGGGCCATAATGAGCAGCCTGCTGTCCTGCAGCAAGGATCTACCATGAAACAGAACAGTGAACAGAGAGAGAGAGAGATAAACCATTCAGGAAAAACATCCTGTCCTCTTCCACCAGACACTCATTTACTAATCACCGTTAGTGCCTGCAAAGGAAAAGCATGCAATCTCTGTAGATCAAGAGCATTGCAAAGTCACACATTTAATTTGGGATGTTAAAGCAGCTGCGTACAGTTGGTAGTGATGAACTATTCATTGTTTTTTTACAGTATAGTTCAAAAATGTCCACATTGAAAAATCCAATTTAAACCTGGACATAAACAAAGCTGTAGGATTTTGAAAAAAATTAATAACAAATAAAAGATGTGACATACATAATAATTTTGAAAGTATGTGACATTTAAAAGGATTGTTCACCCAAAGATTAAATTATCTTATCATTTACAGTACATACCCTCAGGCATCCCAGATATGTATGACTTTCTTTCTTCTGTTGAACACAAACAAAGTTTTTTTTTAAAGAATATTTCAGCTCTGTAGGTCCATACAATGCAAGTGAATAGGTACCAACATTTGGAAGCTCCAAAAAGCACATAATGGTAGCATAAAAGTAATCCATACAACTCCAGTTGTTAAATCCATGTCGTCAGAAGTGATATGATAGTGATGTGATGATTTTCCATTCGAAAAAAAAAAAAGGAAAACATTTGAAAGACATTTGAACCCCATATTAGGACTTCATAAAACGTTTACCCATAAGATCAATTTCAAAATGCAATTTGTATTGTCACAATTTCTGTTTCTTTTCATTCAAATTCATCAGCAATATTTTATCTGTTTAACTTGCATTTCTCCTTTAATCTGAATTGATCTAAATGGAAAGCATCAGCTCTGCATGAGACGAATAGCAATCCTCAGTATTAGTCATTTTTTTGACTCAGTGCTCCATTTGAGTTTGTTTTCTTCTGACTGTGACAAATCTTTGAAGTTTTGCATCATTGTTCATATAGATTTGCAATCTATCTTATTTTACTCCGCTTCTTACTTCATACAGGAAGCACAAAAAAGATTGGAACTAAATGTTCCCATCCAGCAGTTTTCATGTAAATAACCCACTCCAGCTCAGCCTCTTGTGTACTTTGGCTGTAAATCTCTCAGGATTCGTTTAAAAATACAAGAGAGCATAGGAGAGATTGAATGGATAAAAACATTCCAAATCACATATTCTAATGTGTTTTATGACATATTCTAATGATTATTAACTGTCCTCTATCAACTAACCCCCTCCACCATGTGATAATTCAGTACATTTCTCAACAATACTTCTAATTACAAGTATGTGCTTGGATGTGTACTATATTACGTCAACTTGCCAAAGAGAATCTTTTGCTCTATTGCTAAGATGTAGTTTAATAGTAGATAATTAGGAGAGAGTAATATTTTACACCCTGTAAGCCTGAACCCGAGGGGATACTTGCTGAGTTTGATAAACAAAGTTAATCTACAGCAGTTGTAACACTTATAAGGTTGTATACATTAACTTTAGTTACATCATAGATATCATGAACTAACAATTAACTTTTTCTTTTATCTTTTTTTTCTTCAATGTCAATATCTTAATTTTGATAGCATGTTAGTTCATAATGTTCTAACTAATGTTTTAATGTAAAAAAAAAAAATGTATTGCAATATGGAAAACAAATAACATTAATCAAGATTATTTTGGTCATTAGTAGATCATTCCAACTATTGCATGAATTAATGTTAACATTTACAAACATATTGTAAAGTGTTACCAATCCAGTCAATAGAAAAAGGGAAACATACTGTACTCTTTTCATCACTGAAATAAATAGTTTTAATAGTCAAAATAAAGAGTCTTTCTACACATTTTTTCAAGTAAACACTGTATTTGCACAAATTCTCCTTAAAAAAACCCCCATCTTATAGTTTTTGAGATTTCTGTGCTCTTCACTCAATGTCCTAAACACCCACTTACAACATATGACAATCCTCCATTACGTCAAGCTCAAGTCACATTGGTGCTCATTATACTGTTACGTGTTTAGAGAGAAAATGGTTGTTGACTTGAGGCAGTTTTTAACAACATAATAATCTATTTTGTGCACTTTCAAGACTCTGCTGTAATAATGGAAATGTTTCTCCTCACATGATGACAACCAAGGCATTTTTTTGTTTTTAATACTGGTTTGAAATAGGTCCTTGTAAAATTCACAACACATATCTGTAAATTGTTATAGAAATAAAAAATTATATATGAAAAGATTTACTGTGAAATTTTTGTATAATGATTGAGGAAGCAAATTCTAAGAATGCTGGTTAAGTTTGAAGATTTTACCTGTGAGTTTTTTTGTAAGTCATTTTTTTTTAATATACTATAGGTTATTTCATGACTCTCAGTACACTATGTCCATTTTTCTCATAGATTATCAACACAAAATTTTGTCACATATGATTATGTGGTTTCTGTGTTTATCTAGACACAAAATGCTAGAAAATCCAGAAGAAAATGTACACAGAAGTATATAATGTATGTGTTTTTGCATTGTTGTCTGTTTGATTTTTAAGTATTTCAGAGACCATTTGAATTCAATATGAGGTTATTTTATTCATAAATATGACAAAATAAATATGGCACCAGTAAACAAATATGTAAACAACTGACATTTGGCCATTTATTCTAATAGGAGCATATGTTTTTTTCATATGTGAAGTCTGTTACTGTTTCACTACATAACAGAATGTAAATCATTGTCAGTGACAAGTTATACATTGCACATGCAAATTTATAACATTCACTTGTCATTTGTATTCCATAGATTGTCAAATAATGGGCGGCCAACAGAAGACAAAAAAAGGAATAGGAAATGGCATCACCTGTAAAGATGAGAGAGCTTATACAGAAACATATATAAATATTACAGTTTTACAGTAAAGAAAATATACTTGATTAATATTAGTGATGTTATTCATGTTATTCTCATCATAGCTCAAATAAATCCTCAGCAGAAGCATGTTTCCATCTGTAACAGTCATTTAGTTGCAAACTACATCACAGGTATACTGTTTTCCCAAGCCAATTCAAAGAAATGTCAAGGTTGAACTAAGAGTAGGTGTTGAGTTTACCTTTGTTTTGATAAAAACATTGCCTGCACACAACACTTTCAGGAGATGATGTCATGCTTAAGCAACGATGAATTACACACTTCAATAACACTGCTGCAAAGCTAAAAATGGGAAATAACTTTTGTGGAACAAGTTCTGCCCAATTGGGTCTTGAGTACGAGGAAAATGTTTTACAATCAATCACAATGACAGCACAATGGTTTTGCAACATTGCTGTGGTGGCTAGTTCTTTTTACTCTTAGACCTTAACAAGCTTAACAAACCTAAGTCAAATGAGTGAAAGTCGAATAATGCAAAGTTCAGGATATAGTTTGTCCATCTAGGAGGAGATAGGATAGATTAGGCATAGCTTGGCAGGCACTGACTGTGGTCAGAAATATTTTGCTTTCCTCTTTTGTCTAAGCCACAAGGTTTATTGTCCATTGGTGGTTGAGACAGTTCCAGGAACAGTTGGGATTTCAGGAAGCGCCTGTATGAGTCCTTTTCCATGAGGGTGAAGATCTTACTCTGAGCCTCTTCAAAGCAGGATGCATCACAGCTTTCCAAATTCTTCCTGGTGTTCTCTCTGGTGGCAGAATCTAAATTCACCTGAAAGATTTGTTTAACATTATTAGTACATTTTCTACATGGGTCTGTTCTCTCATTCACATATTGCAGTCAAGCAGCATTCTCACCTCTTTCGGTGAATCAGCTTCAACGTATTTCTCAAATATCTTTCTAGCTTTCGTGTCCATCTTGCACACAGATGTCTGCTTAAAATCCTCACAAGCCTCCCAGAATTCAATGTTCTCTTGACTAAACTCGGACTGTAAAAACGCAGCGAAAGCCTTTCGACCAACTGAAAGGAAAATAGTTTTGCAGTTAGATACGAGTGAAACTCAATACAGTAACACTGTGAATCTATGTTAAAAGGCTATTTTAGCTGTATACAATACAAGCCCTTTCAAAATGTTTCTTTTCTTTTGTGGAACACAAAAAGAAGATGTCAAAAACCAAGGGTCAGAAATGATGACACAATTTTAATTTTTGGGTGAACTATCCCTGTTTGGATACTTTCATTTACCATTCTCTTTCATTGGATTTTTTTTTCATACAATAAAAGTGGATTGTGACTGAGGCTGTCATTCTACCAAGCATTTCCTTACATGTGATAAATTATTAAATTATTACAGAATTTCCATTTTTGGGTGAACTATCGCTTTAATTTGACAGTAAATCCTATAAGCCTTTCACACTAACTGTCTGAAGATTTCTTAATTTGGCAACAGCTACATTCTTTATTCTGAGAGGAAGGGGATGCTGGTGATGCTAAGGAGGTTAAGAAATGAAGAGGTCAGGATTCTAAGTCTGGGGAGGATTCTCGTAGGACTGCCCTTGTGGTCGATAACCCTAGCCTATCAGAGCAGAACACTCATAGTGCAGTCAGCGGACACGTAGAACAAGCTCTAGAGCTTGAGAAAACATAGTCACGGTCCATCAATGTGACAACGCATAGTCTAGTTTAACAGAGACATTTTTGATGGCTAAACCAGGGTCAGTTCTTCAGGGCTTTAATATAAGTCATTAGTATGCCACAGGTTTACCAGCCTGTTCATTACTAACTCATTAACCAACAGTTTCATGACGAAGCACGCTTTTTACCTCCACTAAACGTCGCCTTTGGTCTGTATTCAGTTAATTTCGTAGCATTCCATTATTACTTTGCACATAGGTCATTTTTTTTTTATAATTTTTTTACTTGAAAATTCTATCATCATTTTCTCATTGCTTGATTTAATTTAGATTTTATTTGCCATGGGACATAAACTCGATAACATGCTTTTATTTTTGGATCAGAACTGTTGATTTTATTTAATAACCAAACAATTTTGGCACTTACCATCATTTTTAATCAGGTTGCTGAATGATGTTTTCCATTTCTCAGTTTCAACAGGCGAGATTCTAAAATCAGAGAAAGAATAATAGTGATGGTGAATAAATGTATATATACAACATATATATATAAAGTATAAATAATATATTTCAAAATCATTATGCATATACAAATATATTATATTATATTATATTATATTATATTCACTTTTACCTGTTCACCACTGTGGCCTTTGTCTTCTCTTTCAAAGACTTCTGTTCTTGAGGGTCTGGCTTTTGAAGCAGGAAACCAATCTTGTGTTTTATATCCTTGGCGCTGTTGGATTAAACAAACGTAATTCAATTAGTCTTTTGAATTTGGAAACTCAATTATGGAAGAAATAAAATAGAGGAAGCAAAAGCCAGTGCAGCTTATGATCCAACTGAATTGTAACTTTAAAATAAGTCTCAAATACATTTCTCAAATGTCTGCTCTTAAGTTACTACAAGTATACAGAAACATATTTTTCCTATTAATAATCACATTTGGATTTTCTAAGCCAATTTGGGTTTTCAAACCCACATAACAGCTTATGCTAAAGGTCAACACAAAGGTATACAGAGTACAACAATCTATAATCTTGAACAATGAGCCAAGGATATTAATTACTATGTAAATCTACAATAATATCTGATGAGGAACAGTTCATACCTTTTCAAGCATGTTGCTGGGAGGGCGGCAAGCCCTTTACACATTGTGCTGATGTGTAATAAAAATCCAACAGTAAGAGAAAACGAGTCTGAGTGTCACAAAGCAGATCTTCACAATCTCAATGCAGTCTCCTCCTCCAACTCTGTTTTTATACTTCCCCAACCCTCACAACAAAGGAGCCAGCCAATTACAGCCCAGATAGAAACAGAGGAGATGCACAAAAGGTAGTTTTAAACAAAACGTGTGATGTATGATGATCATTTTTTTTAATGTAAAAATTGAATTTTTTTCAATACCATGAAAGTGCATTCATAGTGACTGAGACTGAACATTCTGGAAAACATATTTTTTCCACTGAAGAAAAAATGAGTTTGGAATAACATGGGGAAATTTCCATTTTTTTCCATTTATATTTTACCACTTCCACACCATGAAAGTGCATGGTTGCTGAGACAGAAAATTCATAGAAGAAATAAAAGTTTAAACAAGTTAAAACAAATTAACTTGTTTAATACCTACATTTTTTGTTTGTTTATTAGGATTAAATTGTTGTTGTTTTTTTTTTGCAAGTTCCTTTATTGTACGTATATTGTATAAAAAGTACACTGCATCTACGTGCACTTCCACAGTCGGAATGGACTTTGAAGACACTTAATCATTAATCTTACAGTTCAATCAATATCCTTTAGTGTTAAACATTGCCCACCAACATTTACTTGTATTACACATAGATAACTCTTTTTGGGATTATATTCATGCTATACAGCCAGGGGAACTGGCTCCCCTAGCTGAGCCTGGTTTCTCCCAAGGTTATTTTGCTCCATAAAATAAAATTTTATGGAGTTTTGTGTTCCTTGTCACAGTTGTTTTGGCTTGCTCACTGGAGTCTAAAGACAAATCATTTTTCAAGCATGATTTTCAGTCATGTTTTCATTTGAACTTCTCATGAAGGACTTTTGAGACATTACGGACATTACTGCATAATTTTCTGTTACAGCATATTTTTCTGTAAAGCTGCTTTGCAATTATGTGTGTTGTGAAATGCACTATAAAAATAAAATAACTTGACTATTGTAAATATTTCCATCTGCAAATGTCATAATATTGCTACCATTATTCACCATAGTGGTCTGAATAAATATCCCAGAACATCAACTTTAGCCTGACCTCTTAGACAGGTGTCCCTTAGGTCAAGGCAGGAACATTCTCAGAACTGTCAAGTATCCATTGTCTCTATGCTCTATTTAATTGCAGCACCCCCCCCCCCCCCCCCCCCCCCCCCCCCCCAATTCCCTAAAGCAGTCTATTAGGACAGCTACAAATGAAAAGCTATAGCAGTGCTTAAGGCAAATAAATGTTGTTCTCAACCAGTCATAAATCTTTGGCTTTAAATAAATGTACTTCTCTTTACTTGAAGGTCCCATTATTATTTTGAACTGGTACACTCACTCATGTCACGATCCCCTAAATGGGAAAGAACAACAACAACAACACAACAAAATAACATTCAACTGCAGTCAAAGGACAAAGTACAAATTTTGTAATTATCTGGAGACAGGAAGAGACCCCTAATCAGAGCCGGGTGTAATTGAATACAAAATAATTATTGTGATGTAACAACTACATATCAGATCATAAAAGCTCTGTGTTAAAGCCAGTGCCAAAGATATCTTATTAATGATCCTACCTCACAAAGAAAATGTACATTAAAAAAACATTAACTTACAAAGTGTTTTATGAGGTGACGTCTAAATTAAATGGTTTGCTATAAGTAAAAAATATTATTTAACTCCACCAAACAAAGATGCATACATTAGGATAAGGTTCCATTTGTTTACATTAGTTAACAACATTAGTTGTTGGACTAACATGGACTAACAATGAACAATACTTTTACAGCATTTATTAATCTTGGTTAATGTCAATGGAATAGTTCACCCAAAAATTAAATTCAGTCACCATTTATGAACTCTCATGCCATCCCAGATGTTTATGACTTCCTTTCTTCTGCTGAACACAAACAACGATATTTAGGAGAATATCTCAGCTCTGTAGGTCCATACAATGCAAGTGAATGGTGGTCAGAACTCCAAATGCTCCAAAAAGGAGATGAAGTCAGAATTAAAGTAGTCCATAAGACTCCAGTGGTTTAATCAATGTCTTCTGAGATGATCCAGTTGTTTTCGGGTGAGAACAGACCAAAATGTAACTCCTATTTCACTTTACATCTTGTCATTTCCGTCTCTAGGCATGATCTTGATTTCAATCTCGATTGCACTTCCTAGCGTTAGACGCATGCGCAGAGCTTTAGATGGCACTATAGTGTAATCGAGCTGGAAATGAAGATTGCTCAAAAGACTGCTGTTAAGATGTACAGTGAAAAATCTGTTCTATTTTTACCTGTTCTAACACAAACCAAAAAAGATCTCTTCAGAAGACATTGATTAAACCAATGGAGTTTTATGGATTATTTTATGCTGACTATATCTCCTTTTTGGAGCTTTTGGATTTCTCGTCACCACTTACTTGAATAGTATGGACCTACAGAGCTGAGAAATTCTTCTAAAATATTAACACATAAATGCTGTAAAAATATAGTGTTCATTGTTAGTTCATGATACATAATGCATTAACTAATGTTAACAATACTATCCTTATTGTAAAGTGTAACCCATATTTCCTCATGAAACAAAAAACACCACAATAACTGAATGTGCCAGTTGAGATTCACAAAATTTGTTTTAATGTATAGTACAAAGATTCAGTCATATTTCATCTTGCTTCTCACTTAAGTATAGATTTTGTCCTGTACTTTATTCTCTATCCAGTTCAAACTGTTGAAACATCCATGCAAAGTATTGAACTTTCCCTATCAGTAGCTTTAGTAGATCAGCTGCCTGGAGAGATCTAAAGCCGGACCACCATTGCCACTGTGACATAATTCCCAGAAAATGGGGGATGGGGGGTGAACTAAACGAAGTTTTGACAAATCTTTTAACTGCCTGCCAGAAAATCAGACTGAATTCCACTGCCTTTGATTAGCATGTTGGTAAATAGCATCTGCTAAATACCTTAGGGTGTTTCATTAGCATACGCATGTAGATGTTTAAAAGCTAGATCTCTGCCTAGAACAGGACGTACAAGAGGAAGACTACAAAAACGGGCAATTTCTGAAAATTGTTGTCTGATGGTACTGTTCACAGCTTAGAGCAGCACAGGCTAATTGAAGGAAAACAGCCAACTTGTCTTGGACTCTAGCAATGACCTCTATTGGTTTTTTCTCCAGTGAGCTGTGGTTTTGCACGCCTGCCTAGTTCTTGCGGTGTGTTTAAATATTTGTACCTTAAGCGAGGAACCATCGAACACTTATCGTTTGCAATGTTTACACTCAATTAGTTTCTGGTCATTGCAGGTGATCTGGGAAAGTATCCAAATCATGACTCATTTCACATGAAGGAGTTTGACTCCTTCAAGCTCAATATGTTGTAGATGACCTCACAAACCCTTCTGAGTTCATACTACAATTGATGCAGAGTTGGCAAATTGATCAAGCAACCAGACTTCAGATGAGAAGCAATCCTGTGAGGTGAGATCATCGCTCTTGACTTGGCAATGTTTAATGTCACTCTATATCTCTGTCTATGAAATCATGGGAAAAAATAGATTGGTTCACCTCAAAGGACTGGCATAGCAAATCAGTTCCGGCTGCTACGTTTACACAGGTGCCATGGTGGCCTTAGTGCATCCGCATCATTTCTCACCAGGAAACTCATCATTCATAAACTGAGGATTCAGGCCATGGCTCAAGAGGAAATGACAAGTGTTTTTTTTACATTTTTGGTGGTTCAATAACTCACAAAACAACCTACACATCTACTTTTACATCTTTCAAGGTGCACTCAATATTTTTCTGAAAAATTTTGAAAATGTCCTAACAGTGGCAACATTTTTGCAAATGATATATTGTATGTTTTGTTCTGTAAAAGTGAGAGACGGGTTTTTTTTTTATTTTATTGAAACCTGTTTGGTTGTAAAGAGTAGCATCTCTTGTTTCTTTTGATTTGATATTATTTGATATTAGTGTAAACACTGCTCCTGATGTCACTTCCTGTTCCTGTTCCTGTTCCTGTTCCTGCTGCTGACGGCATGCTTCACGAGTGTTTGTAGCTTTCTATATACAAAGCTTTGAATGGTCTAGCTTTGGGCTGGGCGATATCGCAAAAAATATAAACACAATATATTTTTCCTTATTGATCAATATTGATATTAATTTGTTTATATTATTTATATATAATTAATTAGTTTTATATTTATTTATATCCGTTTATAACACCATAATAGGTTTTTTGTCAGAAAAACAAGGCTGTCCACAATTTCTGGATTTAAAGCTGCCCTGTGGCAGGACACAATATTGCCACCAGTGCTAAAAGCATGTTCTGAGGGTGAACTGGTGGCAGGAATACTCAGGCAGAGTTTTTCCAGGAGGCTCACTCTGGGGTATTTTGTTGAGTTAATCTTTCACTATGTCAGGGGGTTGATCTTGCTGTCTGCATCAGGAGCTAGCAGGTAGCTGTTCAGTTCAGCTACTAGTAGCAACAGCGTAGGACTTCTTAAAAAAAGCTGCCCTGTGTCTTCTGCATTTTGGCTGGTGTAGCTGCAGCATCTCCTCTGCCTCCCCCTAGTGTGGTAGATCAGAATCCAAAAGTACTTGTGATGTGCTCTGACATTCATCCAGCATCTGAGCCACAGCTCTGGATTTCACAGCCTCAATCTGTCATCTTTGATGAACTGGGTCTTGAACTGAGGGTCATTTAGGAATGCCATGTTCAGGAGGTCATCGATGGCAGCATCATCATCTTATTTCTCATTCAGATAGCTGATGACAGTAGTCTTGATGGTCTTGGTGAGCTCTGAGTCATCAGCTTCTGGCTTCAAGACCTCCTCATTGAAGAGCTGCAGCACAGGTTTCAGGTAAGACACACTCACATATGCTTCACCAGAAAGGGCATCAGTGAAATCAACAAGTGGATTTAGAGCCTTGTGAACAGACTCCAGGACATCGATAGCTTGCCATCAGGGTTCCAAGTGCCTTGTTTTTTTACCAGCTGATAAACCCTTTGCAATGGCCTTCTCCTGTCCCAGCACTCTTGCTCTCAATGCATGGCGGGACCCCCACCTGGTGGGTGATTCTGTGATCAACTTGTGCTTGGGTAGTTTGAGCACCTCTTGAGTGGCTGCTAGTTCCCTTTTCTTTTCCATAAGAAATTTAAAGCAGTGCACACTTTTTTGCACACACGCGTGGCTCTTTGGATTCTACGGTTTCTCACACTTCCCTCTGAATATAAAGAAGAAAACAGAATACAGGCACATGTTGTAAAGTATAAAGTATAAAAGTATAAAGAGTATAAAATTTAGTTTAAAAGCTTTTGTGATAATAAAATACAATTTTGTGACATTTTCAGTACAATGAGAAGCTACATTTAGACTACACACACTAGGGATGTCCCTGTTATTTCCACAATTCAAGTTGAGTTCAGAATTGTTTTGAATTCCAAAACATCATTGCAGAGCCAAATGTTTGACTATTATAATAATTATAATCATAATTATAATCATAAATAAGATAATGAAATTGTCTTGTCTATCTGTGTCTCAAAATGTTCTGAACCTTATCATCACTTAGTTAACCATCTCTCCTCAGTCGATTAGGATATATTGTAAATCCTCATTGTGTGCTATTTTTTGAACTGAAAACATTTTGGCCAATGACTATAGATGCAGCTGGTGACCGAAAGACTACAGGCGAGTCCAATCTTTAAGTGAAACAGCCTTGACAATATTTGCCCCATTGTCTGTTGTTATACACACCTGTCGGTCCTCGCTAAGGCCCCTTTTGGCTCAGATATACGGCTGGACCATTGGTTGGTGGTAGTGGCAAAGTATCTCACATCCCTGAATTTCCAGCTTTCTACAGCACTCTTTGTTAAGATGAGGCATTGCAGTTTGGGAAAATAGTTTTCTGCCTGGGAGTTAATACCTGGAGTCCAGCACTTTAATACATTCCCTGAACCCGTCATACTCCACTGTGCTCAGTGGCATCATGACTTTCACAATAAAGTAAAAACTGCGCTTGTTATATCCTTACTCTTTTTTGATCACTTTTCATATGGGGCAATGGCCGCAGAAGACGACACGATTGATTGTTGTTTTAGGTCAGCCCCGCTAGCACTGCTAAAACTTGTGGACGGATTAACGGTTAAATGTTAAAAGTGATTTTCTTATATTATATTTCCCTTGTAATAAACACTATATACTGACAAAACAATGGCACTAATCCAAGGAGAAATTCACTATTTTCATGTTATCTAATTTTCTCTTCCTTTATGGCTGTAATTTTTTCTTTATTAAAAAAGTTAAAATCCTAAAGACATGAATTCATGAGCACTCACATTAAAGTGAAGACTCCAGCCAAATCAGTAACCTTAGAAAGCTGTTTTATTCTACATGGAGAGAGCCATGTTGAGTTCACATGACCAGCTGACAGAGGTGGGCAGAGTACCCAAAAACTGTCCTCAATTAAAAGTACAATTACTTAAAAAAATAATTACTCAAGTAGAATAAAAAGTGCTAACATAAACAATTACTTGAGTAAGAGTAAGAAAGTATCCAATTAAAAGAGTATTTAAGTAGTGAGTAACTCGTTACTTTCACAAATGACATAATGGACATTAACTCCTTACATTCCATTACATAATAGACATTTAACATATATTACAAAATTATTACAATTTTTATTATTATTATTAATGTTATCATTCACAAACATGTTGTTCCAAATCCATATGTACATACATACATATATATAAATATTTTGAAAGTGAATGGTGACTGAGACTGTCAGTCCCTAACATTCTGTCTAACATCTTTTGGGTTTCACAGAATACAGAAGGCCACACAGGTTTGGAACAACATGAGGGTAAGGAAATGATGATGGAATATTAAATTATGGCTGATCTCACTTTAAAGGGGTAGTTCACACAAAAATTTAAATTCTCACACAATTTACTCAACCTCATACCATCCCAGATGTGAACACAAATTAAGATGTTTAGAAGAATATTTCAGCTCTGTATGTTAGTAAAATGCAAGTGAATGGGTGCCAAAATGTGTATGCTCCAAATAGACAGTAGTTAAATTCATACCTTCAGAAGTGATATGATAGGTGTGGGTGAGTCACAGATCAATGTTTAAGTCATTTTTGCTATAAGTTCTCAGATATACTGAGAAGAATGTGAATCACCAAAAACACAAGAAGAAGAATGTGAAAGTGATCTGTTTCTCATCCACACCTAACATTTTGCTTCTGAAAATATTGATTTAATCACTGGAGTCTTTTGGATCACTTGCATGCTTAACTTATGTGATTTGTTTTAGCTTTAAAATGTTGCCACCCATTCACTTGCTGAGAAATTAATTCAATTCAGCAGTAAATGAAAGCAGTATACATCTGTGATGGCATGACGGTGATAAGAGATACATGATAAGAGAATTGTCATTTTTGGGTGAACTTTCCCTTTAAGGGCTCTTGTCAGATCTGGATGAATTTATCATTAAGAAGAGAGGTTTGGAAATATTTCTAGTAATTATTACGGTGAAAACATGAACAATGTCCCACAGGGACAATATATATAATGCTGAAATATAAACCAAAGCAAGATCATGTTTGATTAATGCCTACTTTCGCTATTTCATAGCTTTTAGTTGTTGTTCAAAGTAGTTACAGCATTCAGTGTTGAAAGAATTTAGACCACGCGCAAAAATGCTGTCTGTTTGCGCTCCAGTTGTCATTAACACGATCGGCAGAGCAAAAGGTATTTACACTTAACGTTGATGTTTACATTCATTTATACATTTAATCAGTCCAAAGTATCTGCTATAGTTTCCAGTACACCTGCGAGGGTGCAGGTTAAATGTGTAAATATTGCTCATGACATGCGAGACAAAGGACACTGATATATTGCTGCAGATTTAAAAATGTACACTTAAAAACTGATGTCACAAGAGTACATATTTACAGAATCACCATGAAAATGACCATCACCATGTCACTGAAAAGCCTGCGATGTCATTAGAGCCAAAATTTACCTCAGCATGCAATTTTAATCTTGAAATATCTGCTTGTCTTGGTGTTAAATGAAGGCATTGCATGACTAAACTATTATTTTTTACTGTTCAGAGCAAAGAAAGTGTTTCAATTAGTTAGAAGAGCATGATGCTGCAGCAGTGATGGACTCGTCTTGAGTGACAGTCTGTGACAGCATGCACAGCTGTGTGAACTTCCAAAAGTCCCATTCAATTATCTTTCAATAAATTACACATTAATTCAAATTAAACTTAGTAATGTAATGACAGGAACACCGCCCATTGTAATGAAGTAAATGTAGAAATAATTATTAGGAATTTACTTGAGTGAGAGTAAAAAGTACAGACTTTTAAACCTACTCTAAAAGTAATTTTTCCCCAAAAGTTACTCAAGTAAATGTAACGGAGTAAATGTAGTGCATTATGACCCACCTCTGCCAGCTGAATGCTATTTATTTAATCTGGCTAACCCTCCTGTTATTAGAAAATTTAGCTGGTGGAAGAAATTAATCTTGGCTGACTGGGAATAGTGCATTTCAGAAACTATTGCTTTTGCATGAAGATACAACCATGCTGCTAGCTAACTGTCATATCAGCCAGTAAAACATAAACAAAAAATTTACTAAGTGCACCTTTAAAGTCGAAAACAACACACTTTGCCCTTGCCTTCAAGGAAACATACTTCCCATCATTCACATCATTTTTTGTTATTCAAGTGTTAGCCCATCAGCACTGCTTTTATACACAGCCTTGTGTACACATTTCTTCTTGAATGAGAAACAGGTGCTATTCGGGGGCTTAGTCTTATCAGTGCCTAGATAAACTCTCTGCTCCTGAGAGAGAAAAACACTGTGCTGAACACTCAATCAGCATCTGACTGAAAGAGCTCAATAAAATGCTGCCATGTAATAACTGTCTTCAGTTGTCAATCCACAAACTAGACTGAAGGGTCAGTGAAGCTTTTCAGTCAGCATTGTTTGTCATAAGTGGATAAGAATGTTCTGGCTTTTCTGATCGTTCTTCTATGCTGTGGGTCCAAGCCATGTTTTTGGTCATGTCTGTGATAGACTGGAACTACTTGTTCTATCAGAAAGAATCACAGACTTAAGTAAAGTTAACATGACATTTATTTGATGAATAAATGAAACATGTATGTAATGTCTCTTTTTGGCATAAGCCCCGTCTGGCGGTCCAAAGAAATTGCTACTCAGATCCTGCCAGAGATAAGAAGCAGGGGCAAGAGTGTACCCCCATGCAGAATGTGACTCGACTGGTGGCAGTGGGGAGGTGGAGTTTGCCATGTTGGCACACTGAAACAGCTATTTTTATAGATTGTAAGCAGACTCATAAAGCAATGGCTGATATACGATTGGCTTGGAGCTACCTAGATCATGGCGTGATGATGTACAGCTGCAGTACCACCGCTCCCTACACGCATACCACGCAGTCAGCATAGGGTACCAACTCCCTTGAGGGGGGGGGGGCACCATCTTACCCTAGGAGGGCACCAGAAAGTCCACCGGCTGCCATTACTCACAGGTAATATGTTATTCAAGGACCTAAAAGCAGTTGTGGAACAAGACGATCACTTCACGCTCGTATCACGCAAACCTAAAAATGTTGACAATGTTTACTCATGCTTGTCAGATGTTAAAACCCCATTGTGTGATGACAAACAAATGTAAACAAAACAGAAGGGGCATCATTCGATTCTTACATTGTGGGCTCAGTTACTATATATGGAATGGCAAAAATACCCATTCCCCCTTGTTTTTATGAAAATGAAAGTATTAATGCAAACTAATAATACTACAGCATGTTTGAAGGATTTTATCTGTCATTTAACACACATTTTTACTTTCAAAGTGCAGTGCAATGAAATGGAGCAGCATACTGATAAAACAAATTATAAAAACCCCTAAGATCCCATTAGAGTATACTAGGTCTAAAGTTCAACTGCTGCTTATCTATTCAAAGACTGATGCCTTTACTCGAGACAGAAGAGAAATGCATTGTGAAATGTTAAACTAAGCTTAATCTATAACACACCAAAATTACATAATGTTTATGGCTATTTACAACCCTTTCTCTCAATGGAAAAAAAAAATACTAAATGGATTGTAACATAATGGGTGGCAGGAAGGGGACCTCTATTTAGTTTAATTTTCTTTGAAATATTGACATGAAATCAATTGAGACTCTTATCATTTGGCCATGATAACTGATTGAATTAATGATTTTTCTCTTCAAATTTTTATGGAAAATGTTGTTTATTTCTGGTTTACTTTCTCACTAAGCACATTGTAAGTTGATTCCATGAGACATTAAAATAATTCTGAACAAACATCCCCCAATGGTCCAAGAGAGTGAAAAAGTCTTTGACCTACATGAGTGTGTGAGGAATTAATGTGGCCAAGTCTGTTAGCGGTAACATAAATAAACGTGGAGCTACGTGCCAGGCAGCACATAGAGTGAGACAGACATTTGGCCAGATGGATCTTAAGGGCCCATTGCCTCCTTTCATCTTATACTTGGACTGTGTATATGTGTGTTTGGAAGTCATGAAAGCTATCCCATTTTGCCTGTGTGCCTCGTTCTGAAAGACTGAAGAGTTGTCATGGAGATGCAGATTGTTCCCTACAATCAGAACATCTTTAGCACACAAAGGTTTTGCTAAATGAGGTTACAACAGATTTTGTCTTCATCACTGCTCAATAAAGAGGCTGATTACAGCTGTTGACAGAGAGAACTTTAACCTCAGTGTTATGAAATCATATTGTGTTCCTCCACACTCTTACCATCCCACATTGTTTCATCAGCGGACTGCACTGCAAAATTTGATCTGAACTGCTGTAATTAAATTTAATCTCGGCTGTGATTAATCCTGTTTTCACGTTGAAAGAACAAATGTGTTTTGAGGTGAAATCAATACTGACAAGATAATTAAAATCTTTTTAATGAGGGGACATTGAGTCAGACCATTTGTAAGGGTTACAAAGGTGTATTTAGCATAGGTTTGAAATAATGAAAGATTCTCTGTTTTTGCATTATTCAATATATTACATAATTTTTCAGTGCCCTGACAGTAGCTCCCACTATCTGATGGTAATGTGGATCTTTTAGAGCAATTGAAAATTAATAGATAGTATCTGATATTGAGACTTGAATGACCATGTTTTTGCATGAGTTTTTTGATTTAGTGTCTTCCTGAAATTTCTATGTGAGATCTATTAAAATGACAACTTCATCTCAATGTTCGTTTTTCATGTGTGTCTGACCTGCTGAAAAGACCATCATAGACCAACATGGATTTCCATGCTGGTACAAATATGTTATATACAACGCAAGGGAATGTAATGGAAGAAGATGTAGGATGTGTTGGATGAATATAAATATTTGTGAATGTTAGTTAGTGAATGTTAAACATGATCTTTATTGTGAAACTGGTAGCTAGTCAAGCAGCTTAGTGGGGACACAAGCAGACAAACATCTCCTGCTGTGGACCAGCATCCAAAACACATATGGGTGGGATGAGTGGGACATGTCTCTACCAATTTTTGCCTTTGCCAGTTTTGTCCAATGTGTCTAATGCATAAGAAACCTCTACAGTTCTTGAGCAGGAGTTTCCATTTTGTTCATGTGTGTTATAATAAGTGCCGATCCAGCACTGGAGGTTGTTATTTTTAATTAGCTTTATAACAAAAAAGTTATTTTTGTGATAATAAGTACTCGCTGCAGCTGTTATAATGCCATTGAGTAACATATTGTTCTCTCCTGCATCCAAACGCCTTTTTCCTTGTTTCACAGCGTGCACTTCTTGCAAAAATGCAAACAGACCTGAATTGGTCATCAAGAACAAGTCTTAATCAAAAGAGTCAAGATTATTTGACATAATCTAATGAATATTCAGGAGTTTTGCCACTTCATGGCGTCACTGCCCTCACCACTTTTTATACACTTTTTCTTTTTTTTTTTTTTACAAAAATAACATCAAATATGAAATATAGAATGCATATGCAATCAGATTTGTGTTAAATCCATTTATGAGTATTAATTTCAACCACTCACATTAAAAGAAAGACATTTTCATCCATCACTCACCAATATGTGAAATCTTTAACAATCAATTTATTCTAAAAGCATTCTTAAACCCTAATGTAATCTAATTAAAAGTATATAACTTTGGAGCACCGCAGCTACATGACACATATTCCACATGGAAAAGCAGTATTTGACATATAGGAAGCATTGGATTCCTGACCCACAGTGGAGGTCTTTGGGGGAGCTGCAGTCCATCAATCATGCCTTGGGGATATGGGAGAGGGGCAGGGGATGGGAAAGCTCTCTGGATGCAAAGAGGGAAGTCTGGAGCATGCTCATTCACATCGTCAAACCTGTAGATGATGCCAAGATCCATCTGTAAATGTCAACAAGACAGTTGCAGCCCCAGGTCACTGGCTATTGTATTTGAGAAATCATGGTTTTATGGTAAAGATTTGTCATGAGTTACATAAAAATGTGATGCTGCTGAAAAAGGAATACTTCAAACTTTGATCAAGAGTTTTTTTAACATAGGTGATGGCTCTCAATGTTGAAGTATTCACACTTTTTAAACAAATTCTAACTAAAATAAGAAAACCTGATTACATAGTTAAAACAACAACAACAACAACAACAAAAGTTAAATTACTTATGTTTGGAGTCTCTGATATATTCTATTTCAAGGACGTAAACATTAACAAAGGAAATAGAACGCTATTGTGGATGTCTGGCCCTGAATAATTTTTTATAACCCAGAACTGTATTTTTAGAGACTAACTAAAACAGAACAAACGAGATATGTGCAAAAACTGAAAATTAATTGATCCTTTAAATAAGACTCTAATTTAAAAAATATAGATTTTTAATATTTCATCAACAAAATCTGTCAACTGGCTAATGATAGAGTTACTTATTAAAAGATTTTAGAAGAACAGTAATAAGGTTAATAAGGTTAATTTCAACATTACAGTTATTATTTTTCACACATTCTTTGTCCCCAAACATAAATTATTCTAAATTTAGTCATGAAGTCTTCATGGTGCAAGCTCATAAGTCCTTGAATATGTATTCTGTAAGCCAATCAGCTCACATTTGACATGTAAACTGTAAATACTGTCTCAATATTCTCTCTTTTTTAACACTTAATTTTCCTCACTTGTTTTTAGAAAAGCTGGTTTCACTTCAGAATGTTACTAGAGTTTTCTCTCTGAAACCCTCCTCTTCCCCAGCACCAAATGGCTAGATTTGCTTCAAGGGGATAGTATGTATATCTAATTGTGCAGCAACAGCATGTCATACATGCTTGATGCAGCAACTCTTATAATTCAGCAAATCTTATACACACTCACTGAACACTTTATTAGGTAAACCTGTACACCTATTTATTCATGTGATTATCTAATCAGCCAATCATGTGGCAGCAGTGCAGTGCATAAAATCATTCAGATTTGGGTCAGGAGCTTCAGTTAATGTTCACATCAGCCATCACAATGGGGGGAAAATTTTGATCTCAGTGATTTCGACCACGGCATGATTGTTGGTGCCAGATGAGCTGGTTTGAGTATTTCTGTAACTGCTGATCTCCTGGGATTTTCACGTAGAACAGTCTCTAGAGTTTACTCAGAAGGGTGCCAAAAACAAAAAACATCCAGTGAGAGGCAGTTTTGCAGATGGAAACATCTTGTTGATGAGAGAGGTCAAGAGAGAATGGCCAGACTGGTTTGTGCTGACAGAATGTCTACGGTAATTCAGATAACCGCTCTGTACAATTGTAGTGAGCAGAATAGCATCTCAGAATGCACAACACGTTGAACCTTGAGGCGGAATGGCTACAACAGCAGAAGACCACATCGAGCACTTTATTAGGACCATAGTGTTCCTAATAAAGTTCTCAGTGAATGTATGTCTAATGTATGTAATGTATGTTCTAGCAGTAGAATGTCTTCCTACAGTGCATCCTCAACAGCAGCAGCAGCAGTGTAAGCAGATCTCGACCAACAAGACCAAACATACCAACATGTCATATCCATTTTAGCAGTTGTCATGAGAGTTGTCAAGACTGAAATACAGTAAAGTTAACAGAACAGATCATGAGATTTAACCAAAGAACACCTGGATCAGGGACTAATGGTTAGCTTTCTGAGAACAAAAAGGAACAAGAATTTGACAAGCCAAAGGTAAAATAGGTCTACATCCCAGTAATTTGATTATGTTTAAAGGCAGGTGTCTGGGTTATTTCGGCTAGTAATGATGGTGATAAATGTAATTGATTTACAAGCTAGTATTAACAGATGAACTATAGCTACAGGACCCATTATGTGAGTAAAGTAATAAATAAAAAGGTCAGCACGAGAAACTTGTCACAACTCTGAATGACTAATATCAGCACAACTCAAATGACTTGTCTTTGTTTCTACATGTACCATTTATATTCATCTAAATAGATAAGAGCCACCAACAAAGAAAGTTTAAAAACATTCCACTCCTTTATCCCAATAAGGGCATCATCCCAAGAAATGTTGATAGATTGTGGAAATTATGTCATTATATGTTGTTCTACCTTTCTAGCACATTTTCATTCCAGAAAATATTCTATAAATCAATTATATTATGTATGTAGTTACATATATGCAACTATGAGCCTACAGAAAGGCTATTTCCAAATAAATATTTTTTAAAAGCTGACCATCAGTGACACACTGTGACGAAGAAGGCAACTGCAGCCATTTCTGTACGACTGGTATTCTCACTGGCGCTGTGATCCAAATGGAATAAATCCACCTCTAAAAGGCACTTTGAAGGGGGAATGATTGTGACCATCATGTTGAAGGCTTGTTCCAAACTGAAGGGCTCATAAATAGCTGCTTCAGTGGGCCCTTCGAAACTGGCTCTTCCATAAGGTTCAACAGATAGACACTTTTCTGCCAAGCGGACCGGAACCGGAACATACTTCACAAATAT
Organism: Moxostoma hubbsi; assembly: GCA_032164185.1. Classification (NCBI taxonomy): domain Eukaryota; kingdom Metazoa; phylum Chordata; class Actinopteri; order Cypriniformes; family Catostomidae; genus Moxostoma; species Moxostoma hubbsi. The sequence continues at coordinate 19,713,558 of JAVLUX010000010.1, forward strand.
GGAGGTTTTTCAAGTGTAATTTAGTGTAAATTAAACCAGCTGCAACTGCAATATATTTCTATAAACAAAATCATGTGACACCCCTTCATCTCTGTAGTCTATAAAATCTTTTAATTATTATAATAAACTTTTAACTGTACATTTGTTTATTGGTTTCTTTTTTAGTAAAATAAATAAAACACAAATGTTTAAACATGAAGCTTACATTTTTCACAAAGTCAAAGATTAAAATGTATTTTCAGTTTTTTTTTCTGAAAGCAGTTAGTGATACAAAATAATGTGTAAATATTTCTGATTAGGTGTAGGTGATGTTCATTAGCATCAGCTTTTGTGCGACAAAGTGGCTCCATTGGCTTGGATAGATAATGAAGTGCATTTCAAATTACTGATATTCTCTTCAACCCTTCGAAGCTCTCACTCTGTAGGGCAAACCCTCTGAATGGATTAGGGCATAGGGATGAGCCCTTCGGAATGGAACGCACCTTTATTAATGAAGATTACTTCAGCAAAAACACTATCAGTAATCTTGAATTCTGTTTAGACAATTGGTCTTTGTTACAATAAAAAATAGATTATTTCTGAGGCTAAGTCGATAAGCCTCCTTGGATGCTTTGCTGCTCAAATGAAACCCTGTAGTATGAGTATTTGACCAAATGCGGGGACAGATTTTATCGAGGATGGTGTGTCAAAATTTAACATTTTGATGAAAATGTTCAGGCCAAATTAACTTTGATATGTCCAAGACTAGACGCATGGTTGTTAGTTTGTTGTTTTGCAGCTTTGTTATAAAATATGAAAATCTGTTCCCTCACCTTTGCCTTGAGCTTGTCCTCTTACTAATTCAAACAGAAGCCTTCAGTATGCATACATAAAAATACAGAAAATTTAATTACAAAGTCTTTATAATGATCTCAAAAATCCTAATTATCAGTCATGAGTTACATCAAAAAATTTGATGTATCCTTGGTGGCTGATCTAAATGAATGTAGACTGACACACTTTTATTGTAGTAAAGTAGGCTAAGGGCACAATGAATAACAGCTGTATATATTTTTATTATTTCCAAATTCTGTTTTTCCACCTTTTCTATGGTTTTATCATGAATGTGTCACTAATACACAATAATATTTCTTTGTTCCTTTTACTCACCATTGCCAGTTGTGAAATATATACAGTATATAAAATGTGTATATAGCCTTATCCTATTGCATAGTTGTTAATTATGTTTGTGTTAGTGCCTGATGCAACAATATTTCGCCTATAATATATTTCAAGAAAGCTTTGTTTAAATGTTAGGGTTTTACAGGGGTTATGTTGGGGTTATTACCATATTATGATACAATTTAAATAGTTGCTTCTTTTAATACAGTAGTTTGGATGTATTTTTAACATTAAGAATAGTTAAAAACTAACTAAATTATCTAAATAAAAATTCAAATGGTTGCTCTGGCATGGTCAAATAGAAAGCTCATCATATACAGTACAGACAACAGTGTAATAATACAACAATAGTGTTTGAAAATTGTGCAAACTGCCTGCTCAAACAATGCTACTGTTGTGTTATCATTTATCTAACCCACCTGCTGGTCTTTTGCACTGCAGTGCCCCTCTGTGGTTTATTATTTTACTGATTGAACATTGGAAGTACAGCAGAGAATTAAATATTAGTAATCGGTCTAGAGGTCTATCAATGTTATACAGATTTATACAGAGCTCATAAAGGCTTATTAATGTATTACATAGGCATATTCATGTATTACTCTTATTATCATTAATTTTACACTGCTGTATTACTACTATCATTGTCATTGCAAAAATAGTGCAGAGGGTAACACTTTCAGGTAACAGAACTTCATGCATAAGCTGAAAGCTGATGAAATGTAACAGCACATTAATAGCATACACTCACCTAAAGGATTATTAGGAACACCATACTAATACTGTGTTTGACCCCCTTTCGCCTTCAGAACTGCCTTAATTCTACGTGGCATTGATTCAACAAGGTGCTGAAAGCATTCTTTAGAAATGTTGGCCCATATTGATAGGATAGCATCTTGCAGTTGATGGAGATTTGTGGGATGCACATCCAGGGCACGAAGCTCCCGTTCCATCACATCCCAAAGATGCTCTATTGGGTTGAGATCTGGTGACTGTGGGGGCCATTTTAGTACAGTGAACTCATTGTCATGTTCAAGAAACCAATTTGAAATGATTCGAGCTTTGTGACATGGTGCATTATCCTGCTGGAAGTAGCCATCAGAGGATGGGTACATGGTGGCCATAAAGGGATGGACATGGTCAGAAACAATGCTCAGGTAGGCTGTGGCATTTAAACGATGCCCAATTGGCACTAAGGGGCCTAAAGTGTGCCAAGAAAACATCCCCCACACCATTACACCACCACCACCAGCCTGCACAGTGGTAACAAGGCATGATGGATCCATGTTCTCATTCTGTTTACACCAAATTCTGACTCTACCATCTGAATGTCTCAACAGAAATCGAGACTCATCAGACCAGGCAACATTTTTCCAGTCTTCAACTGTCCAATTTTGGTGAGCTCTTGCAAATTGTAGCCTCTTTTTCCTATTTGTAGTGGAGATGAGTGGTACCCGGTGGGGTCTTCTGCTGTTGTAGCCCATCTGCCTCAAGGTTGTGCGTGTTGTGGCTTCACAAATGCTTTGCTGCAAACCTCGGTTGTAACGAGTGGTTATTTCAGTCAAAGTTGCTCTTCTATCAGCTTGAATCAGTCGGCCCATTCTCCTCTGACCTCTAGCATCAACAAGGCATTTTCGCCCACAGGACTGCCGCATACTGGATGTTTTTCCCTTTTCACACCATTCTTTGTAAACCCTAGAAATGGTTGTGCGTGAAAATCCCAGTAACTGAGCAGATTGTGAAATACTCAGACCGGCCCGTCTGGCACCAACAACCATGCCACGCTCAAAATTGCTTAAAACACCATTCTTTCCCATTCTGACATTCAGTTTGGAGTTAAGGAGATTGTCTTGACCAGGACCACACCCCTAAATGCATTGAAGCAACTGCCATGTGATTGGTTGATTAGATAATTGCATTAATGAGAAATTGAACAGGTGTTCCTAATAATCCTTTAGGTGAGTGTACACAAGTACACAGATTAATTCAGAAGTCTTGTTTTAATTGTTTTAATGTTAAAGAGCTTGTTTTCTTGTGCAGAGAAAACAAGAGATGTACATACAGAGATGTACAAAAAAATATGTCCTCAGCTTCTTTGTTTTTGTACAATAGTTGTTTACATAAAGACACTCTGTGCAGGAAATTCTGGTCCTGTTTTTGTAGCTAATGTGTCCCATTATTAATTTAAGATTAGCAGCTCATCTGCTGATAAAATATTTCATTTTAGATGTTCAAGGACTGAGCATCCAGGTAAGAGACAGCTTGTCAAGTTTCTTTTACTGATACTACTAATTGCATTGATAATATCCTTCCATATATCCATCAGTCTATACATCAATCTATCCATCCATCTATCTGCATCCTATTATATAGTCCATACCCTGTCAAGCACCAGCAATATAAACAAAGACAGCACATTCATAAAAAAAGTTGATAGTGCCAAAAGACACTTTTAGTTCACCCAAAAATGAAAATCCTCTCATGAGTTACAACCTCAATTCCAAAATATTTGGGACAGTATGAGCAATGCTAATAAAAACATAAGGGAGAGATTTGTCTTATTATATTCACCCTTTGCTATATTGAAAGCACTAAAACTAAACATTATATGATGTTTTACCTTATGAATGTAATTGTTTGTTTTTATGTACAGTAATTTAAAATCAGTTGATTACAACACACTCCAAAAAAGTTGGGAAAGGGGCATTTTAAGGCTAATAACAATTTAACAAGTTAAAATAACAAGGCAATGTGAAACAGATGTGAAACAGGTGAGGCAATCAAGTCATGTATACAAGGAGCCTCCAAAAACAGCCTAGTCCTTCAATAGCAAAGATCATTCGAGATTTGTCAATTTGCCAACATATCAGCAAATAATCCTACACTATGAGAACAATGTTACTCAAAGACAAATTGGGAGGATTTTAGGCATTTCACCCTCTACAGTGTACAAAATAGTTAGAATATTCAAGGAATGTGGTAAAATCTTGGTGCATAAAGGGCAAGACAAAAAACACTTCTGAATGTGCATGATTTCTGACCCCTCAGACATCATTGTCTTAAAAAACATAATTCATCTGTAATGGATATCATGAACATGGTCTTGGGATTACTTTATAAACCTTTTTTAGTCAACACCAAATTACCATTGCATGCACAGATGCAAGTTAAGACTTTACTATACAAAGCAGAAGCCCTACATCAACACTGTCCACAAGCGTTGTCGACTTCTCTGTGCTCGGTCTCATCTTAGATGGAAAGTAGAACAGTGGAAATGTTTTTTTGTTCAATGAGTCCACTCATTATATAGTTTTTTAAAAACACCGCCGTCGTGTTCTCTGGGCTAAAGAGGAAAAGGACCATCCAAGCTGTTATCAGCATCTGGTCCAAAAGCCAGTGTCTGTATGGGCCAGGGGTTTGTCAGTGCGCATGGCATGGGTAACTTGCATATCTCTGAGGGCGCCATTAATGCAAACAGATATGTAAAAATTTTGGATCAGCATATACTGTACTTCCATCCAGTACCGTCTTTTCCAGGGCCATCCCGGCATGGACAACCTCAAACCACATACTGATAATGTGCTAGACAATGTTTAGTTGTAGTGCTTTCAATATAGCAAAGGGTGAATATCATTTACAAATCACTCCTTTTTGTTTTTATTAATATTTTTCAAATTTTTCACATGAGAAGTCGGAAGCATGTGCTTTGTTCACAACAAAGGAACGAATGTCACACAAGAGTTCCCTTACGATTCAGGTCACTCAACATTGTGTCATGCTGAAGTATATTGTGAAATTACTTTTCCAAAGACCATTTTGAAACCCTTTTACAATAACGGCAATTCTAAGATTGGCCATGGTGTTTAAGCCCCTCCGCATTTTAGGCACGAAGCTGTTCGGTATGTAAGTGGGTTAGCAAACACCACTTCTCAGAATTTTCTTCCTTCAAGACAGTGATTCATCTCTAGTCATAGAAGCCCTCTACATTCATCGCTGTCAAAATACATGAGTGAGCAGACTGAATCTTCGCAAGCTTGGAAGACTCTCTGCTCCCCTGCAGTGTTTCGGTGGACATGCTACACCTCGCCATTAGGCGCTTCTGAGGGACGATTCAGCCTCCCGCTGAGAGATCACATGAGGATGCACGGCAGGGTCACGCATTCGAGTAGGATGAATTTGAGGTGACGCACACCCCGTGAGCACCTCAATCTCCATGTACTTGACCTGCACCGGTACCATGACCATCTTCGTGACAAGCTTCGGCCCTCTGCAGTAGCACACAACCTCATCACGTTCAGTGGTTCTGACGATGGGGATGATGCTATGTCTCTCACTGCATCTAACACTGCCGAGTGGTTAGTGGAGGATGTCGCCACTCCTTCCCCCAGTGAGAGCGAGGAGCGTGCACACGCAACTGACAAGGAGATGCTTCTCATTCTTTCAAGAGCGGTTGAAGAGCTCGGTCTCATGTGTTCTCCTCCAGAGGAACCGGAAAAATGTAACCTTGATGAATGGTGCCTGCAGTCCGGACATCGTCAAACGACTGCGTCTCACAGATCTGCCCGTTCTTACCGGAATGTGCACCCTATTCAGCTTGCTCGCACAGCAATTTCACTTTCCTGACTAAAGTGGACCACGGGGAAGACAGCAAAAAGCGCTCTTGACAAGCACAGCCTTATGAAGCGGAATGCAGAGCTCGCCGTTCCTTGTGGACCTGTCTCAAAGTAGGTTCGGTTAGAGACACAAAATACTATTCCCCTCTTCCCCACTGCTGTTTGTTGGGAGAGGAATATTATTGTTCAAAATGTTGTACAACATGTTGCTTCTGTGTGTCACATTCAAATAAAGAATGTAAAAAAAAAAAGAGTACAGAGCTTGTTGCACATGCGCAAGATGCTCACACGTCCTCAATAAAGAGCTCTTTTCCACTTCAAAGCCCATACATTATGCACAACGGCATTATGGTGAGCGGCACATTATATCATATAATGAACTAACCAAATTGCCCTCTGTCCCGTTACATGGACGCATGGCGAGCTCTTATGGGCATTTCCGATTGATAAAATCAAACATAGTTATACGATCCAATGCCGGTGTTGCGAGCCAAAACACTCAATCTTCTGGCAAAAAATGTGATAGTGGTTGTGAAGAGCTCACTCTGCCCCAGCCAACAAATCACTTTTTTATGAGTCCGTCTGGACTCCATGGGCAAGTGTGCGAATCTTACGAGTGAGCGCGTTCATGCCATTCTGCAGTGTCTGTCTCAGTTCAAACTGGGGAGAACACTACCACTGAAGCTGTTTAAAAAATTATTGGTGCTTATGGCAGTGGCATCCGCCATCATTCCATTAGGTCTTTTACACATGAGACTTCTTCAGTAATGGCTCAAGCAACATATGTCATGGCATGCCATATTAATAATTAATAAACATGAATTATTAATTATATCTGATAGTAACAGAGCTTATAACAGACAGTAAGACTGATCTAAACAACCTGTGCACCCTACAGTCTTCTCTAAACACATTCACAAGGTTTTACAACCTAGATGTAACGTCTCTCTCTTCACAAGTCCTCTCTGTCTAGAGCGCTTGCTATTTTGTTCGCAAAAAAACTTCAACTTATGCCCCCTTTTTAAGTACGGGCTTCCCCGTCATTTTACACAACTGCCTACGTTCAGCCCATTGTAATTTCCCATAAAGTCATAAGCACATTCATTATAAATAATCATCCTTCCTGGCTGGGTTTGTGAAGGGGTTAATTCATACTCTAAGACTATTGTTCATCTACTTTCTAAGTGCTCTCCTCCTGGCTCACCATGAGGGTTTTTCACTTGCAGCAACTTTTTCACTTGTAGTGTGACATGATGGGACTCTGTTTCTCATATGCGTCAGCATGACGCAATGTCGAGTGAACTAAAATGTAAGGGAATGTCTCGGTTTCGCATGTAAACTCGGTTCCCTGAGATGAAGGGAACGAGACATTGTGTTGGCTGGCTGCACTACAGACTCTGAGTTTTTTCAGGTGTGAGTGATGCGCTCTTGCCATTACTGTAGAAGGGTTTCGACTAGGTCGTAGGAAAAGGAATTTGCACATATGTGTCAGCATGATGCAATGTCTTGTTCCTTTCATCTCAGAGAACCGATGTTACATACATAACCGGTACGTTACGTCATTTCAAACAGAATCCAAATAAAATCCTTTTGGACTGTCAAATAGCCAGTAGCCTAATGGCACCTTTTTAATTGCATTGTATGAACAAAAAGTGCTGACATATGCTCATAAAAATCTTCACTAACACATCTGGGATGGCTTAAAGGTAAATCATGAGAGAATTTTCATATTTGGTTGAACTTACCCTTTAAGGAATTGAGAGGCAAACTTCGACAGATTATGTGATTACGAAATTAAACTGAATCCAGTTATTTTACCTACAGAACATGTGTGTATATATATATATATATATATATATATATATATATATATATATATATATATATATATACCCAGCAAACATGCCATGCGGGCCCACCATGGGCAAGTGTGGGTTTACTGTGGGACAGTGTGGGCAGGGCAAACCCAAACTAATCCCACGTGGGCCCCGTGTGGGTTAGCCCACACGGGGCCCAAAGCAGTTTTTCCCTTTGGGGGCCCTATGTGGGCTTTCTGCTGGCAAGCCCACAGTTGGGCTTTCCCACAGAATACCCACACTGGCCCCTAGTGGGTTAGCCCATGTGGATTTGTAACGCGATTTGTAACGCCAAAAAAGTGTCGCGATGCACTGTTTATCGTGTTTAGTTGGGAGAACCTCAACACACCCAACAGTCGCAGTAGAAGGGTTACATAACTAGACATCACCCATCTAATAATACGATAAACACTAAACCGTAATAATCAAATAAAAAAAATGCCTCTAGAAATCAATTTAAGGTGGTAAATATTGCCCCTTAATGGACAATTAATTTCTGACACTGCTCTTCACTGTAACTGTCCAATAAAGGCAACAAAAAAAAAATGTAATTAAAAACTTAATAAAGATAGGTGGCTGTAGGATCTATAGGATACCATAATTTTCTGTTTAATTAATGAGATTTCTTTATTTAAATTCATTTTGCACAATTAAGTTTTACTTCTAACAGAATATGTGGTTAAAGACAACATTTATGAGCCTAGTGAAGCTGAATAAATTCATTCAAAATATTTCACATACAATAAAAGAACATCACTGCTATGTATTGTGAAGTGACACAAAACATTTGGCCATTTGAAGGAAACATTAACAAACAACCCTTCGTCAGATGCCCCTGAATTTAGACACAGCATTAGTGTATTGAATAAAAAAGGCTTGTATACGTTTTTATAAAATCAGTATATCATAGTAAGTGGTATCAAACTGATCATAGATCATATTTACCCCATTTTTTAGTAGTTTTGATACATGGACATAGGCACAGTCTATAGAGCCTCAAATTACAATAGTAAATGCTATGCTTGCTGTGTACAACTTTGATTGTACAGTGGACTTTTATATATAACATGTTATAACTTACTGTGTCAACAGCAACAGAACAGCACATAATAAATCTGCTTGAACATTTAAAAGAAGAGGTGGCTGTGATCAAGCAGCTGTTATTGTCTTTGACTAATTGCACCTCTCCAGCTGCAGTCCTGCCAGAGGGCATCCATATGCCATTGAGCAACATGCAGGACATCGGAATGGTCGAAAATAGGCTTAAGGAGGAGGCCTCCTAGTGAAATGGTATATTTGGTTTATTAAAATACCATATTCTATAATCACAAGTTTATTAAATTTTCCATTACAGTTTGTTTCTGTCATAGTACACTAATACATTATAACCTCAATTTAGGCAAAGTATCTGGCAACAGTTGGGGGTCCAACCCATCCGCCAACACAAGACCCACTTGCTCAACAATCAGTGCTGGCGTGGCTCTGGCCAGAAGTTGGCCTTTGGGGATATGCTGGTCTGCAGAGCAGTCATAGGTACAGTATGTAAAGTACATGTGTGATAAGACCTTAGAAGGAGAACAAAATCAAAAGTTAGAATTTAATTGTAAAGGCCAAATTATATTTTTTATAGCTGACATTTGTTTAGGTTTGACCAAAACTACTACGGTACTAGTACGAACTAAAAGTTAGCTGACATTTTATAACCAGAGGTTAACTGAAAACTGTCTGTCATTTATCTCATTTTAAAAACACCGACAGATAATTCAAAATGCTTTCAGTTTTGAAATCTTTGTTAACCTGCATGTTATGTGCTAAACAAAAAATACAACTGGAAAGTGATATCTAAGTTAGGGCCTAATAATAATGAAGAAAGAAGCATGAATAACATAACATTTTTTGCTTGTCAGGACATTGTTCTGCGTGCACCACGACGCATGTGAGACCTGATGTGAAATTAAATTATCTGCTCCAGATAAATAAATAAATTATGTTAATATTTTTTTAAGTAACGTTAACATCACAGAAATTTGTCCGTAGCCTTTGTAGAATTTTTTTTAACACAAACGTAAATGTGTAAATAAAATGTTGAGAAGTTTCTTGGGAATCAATATAACGAACTAGTTGACCATTTTTTTCAAATGCCGACTAGCAGCACTAGTCGACTAGTTTGAGTTCCTCAAAATATTCTTGGTGCCCTGGGAACTTCCTGAGGTAGAACTGCCCTAAAAAATTTTTTTTTACATTTACTTTTCAATTATTGTTTTCTTTCTCACTTAGATGCTGTGACAAAAAGTAACCGGGCCACAGAATCCGAAATGGAAGCTGCGATTAAAATGTGGCTCCGCAATGCTAGAGACAGGGATGGGGGAAGGAGCAGAAGGACCAGAAGATAAATGGTAGAGATCCACTGGTGCCTCTGAGGGGATTGATTTCTACTTCATATTTTCTAATGTGGTTCTAAGTGGTTATTGTTTTGTTAAAATTTATTTTACTTAGTATTTAATCCATGATCAGTTTTGTACTCAATTTTAAATATATATTTTCTTAATTTCTTCCTGGCTGTGAATAAATGCAAGTATTTGAAACATATGACTATTAGTCTATAACTACTACTTTCAACAAGTGCAATTATTCTGCATATGCTGTGGTATTCTACAGGTACAAAGTAAGACTAACTAAACTAATTGTATTATTTGTTAAAGACCCACTGAGCACTCCCACAGGGCATACTGTGGCCCAGATAGTGTGCCCACAGTATGCCCACACAACCTAGGGTTAAGCAGAGTAGGCTCCCATACATATGACTGTTAGTTTATAACTGCTACTTTCAACAAGTGCAATTATTCTGCATATGCTGTGGTATTCTACAGGTACAAAGTAAGACTAACTAAACTAATTGTATTATTTGTTAAAGACCCACTGAGCACTCCCACAGGGCATACTGTGGCCCAGATAGTGTGCCCACAGTATGCCCACACAACCTAGGGTTAAGCAGAGTAGGCTCCCATACATATGACTGTTAGTTTATAACTGCTACTTTCAACAAGTGCAATTATTCTGAATATGCATTAATCAGAATCAGAATCAGCTTTATTGCCAAGTATGCTTACATATACAATGAATTTGTCTTGGTGACAGGAGCTTCCAGTGTACAACAATACAAACAATACCAAAAACAGCAGCAAGACATCCATCCATCCATCCATCGTCAACCGCTTATCCTTTACAGGGTCGCGGGGGGCTGGAGCCTATCCCAGCTAACATTGGGCGAAAGGCGGGGTACATCCTGGACAGGTCGCCAGTCCATCGCAGGGCCACACATATACAGACAACCATTCACACTCACATCCACACCTAGGGCAATTTTTGGAGACATCAATTAACCTAGCCTGCATGTCTTTGGATGGTGGGAGGAAGCCGGAGCACCCGGAGAGAACCCACGCAGACACAGGGAGAACATGCAAACTCCACACAGAAAGGCCGGGGCAACCGGGGTTTGAACCCACGACCTTCTGCAGCAAGACATATATAATTAAAAACAAAAAACAACAAAAAAAGAATAAAAATAAATAATTATACATATATGTACATACACTCAGACACACGCCTTCATACATACCCACATACACACAGAATTATTGCTCAATGGGGCAATTTAAATGTTCATGAGATGAACAGATAGCCTGAGGGAAAAAACTGTTCCTATGTCTGACGGTTCTGGTGCTCAGAGCTCTGAAGCACCGGGCAGAAGGCAACTGTTCAAAAAGGTAGTGGGCAGGGTGAGTGGGGTCCAGAGTGATTTTACCAGCCTTTTTCTTCACTCTGACTGCACCAGACAGCCAGCCGTTCAACCTCCTTTCTATATTCAGACTCATCATCATCTCGGATGAGGCCGATGACAGTGGTGTTGTCTGCAAACTACAGGAGCTTGACAGAAGGATCCTTGGTGGTGCAGTCATTTGTGTAGAGCTAGAAGAGTAGTGGGGAGAGCACACATCCCTGGGGGGCACCAGTGTTGATGGTACAGGTGGTGGAAGTGAATTTTCCCTGCCTCTCAAGCTGCTGCCTGTCCATCAGAAAGCTGGTAATCCACTGACAGGTAGAGGTTGGAACAGGGAGTTGGTTTAACTTAGTCTGGAGAATGGCTGGGATGATTGTGTTGAAAGCCGAGCTGAAGTCCACAAAAAGAATCCTTGCGTATGTCCCCGGTCTGTCCAGATGTTGCAGGACGTGATGCAATCCCATGTTGACTGCATCATCCACAGACCTGTTTGCTCGATAAGCAAATTGAAGGGGATCCAGAAAGAGTCCAGTGATGTCCTTCAGGTGGGCCAACACCAGTCTCTCAAATGACTTCATGACCACAGATGTCAGGGCGACAGGTCTGTAGTCATTATGTCCAGTGATTTTAGGTTTCTTAGGGACAGGGATAATAACTGAGCGTTTGAAGCAGCATGGGACTTCACACTGCTCCAGTGATCTATTGAAGATCTGTGTGAAGATGGGGGCCAGTTGGTTAGCACAGGATCGAAGGCACGCTGGTGAGATGCCATCTGGGCCTGGAGCCTTCCTTGACCTTTGCTTCCGAAAGACACGGCACACATCGTCTTCACAGATCTTGAGTGCAGGTTGTGTAGCAGGAGGGGGAAGGAGGGGGGTTGCAGGAGGTGTTAATGTTTGTGTGAAATGAAGGTCTGAGTGCATGTGGGGTGTGAAACTGGGCTTTTCGAATCTGCAATAGAACACATTCAGGTCGTCAGCCAGTCGTTGGTCCACCACAGGGTCGGGGGTAGGATTCCTGTAATTATTAAGTTGTTTCAGGCTACTCCACACTGTTGCAGGGTCGTTAGCTGAAAACTTGTTTTTCAGCTTCTCAGAGTAGCTTCTTTTAGCCACTCTGATTTCCTTATTCAGTGTGTTCCTGGCCTGATTATACAAGACTCTATCCCCACCCCTGTAAGAATCCTCTTTGCCATAATGAAGCTGTCTGCCGCTTACACATACAAGGAATTTGTCTTGGTGACAGGAGCTTCCAGTGTACAACAATACAAACAATACCAAAAACAGCAGCAAGACATGGGTAATTAAAGACAAAAAAAACAAAAAAGACTAAAAATAAATAATTATACATATACGTACATACACTCACATTCATACATACCCACATACACACACGTAGTGCAAATCTATTACAATCTGTTATATAAAGAACAAAAATACAGTATATTATGTACAGAGCAATGTAAGTAATGGCAGAAGTGGATATCTTGGATAATATAAATAGACTTAAACTGTGTATTGCACATAATTATTGCTCAATGGGGCAATTTATTTGTTCATGAGATGGATAGCCTGAGGGAAAAAACTGTTCCTGTGTCTGACGGTTCTGGTGCTCAGAGCTCTGAAGCGCAGGCCAGAAGGCAACAGTTCAAAAAGGTAGTGGGCAGGGTGAGTGGGGTCCAGAGTGATTTTACCAGCCTTTTTCTTCACTCTGGAAGTGTATAGTTCTTGAAGGGGTGGCAGGGGGCAACCAATAATCCGCTCAGCAGTCCGGACTGTCCTCTGTAGTCTTCTGATATCTGATTTCGTAGCTGCACCAAACCAAACAGTTATTGATGTGCAGAGAACAGACTCAATGACTGCTGAGTAGAACTGTTTCAGCAGCACCTGTGGCAGGTTGAACTTCCTCAGCTGGCGAAGGAAGTACAACCTCTGCTGGGCCTTTTTCACAATGGAGTCAATGTGTATCTCCCACTTCAGGTCCTGTAAGATGGTAGTGCTCAGGAACCTGAATGACTCCACTGCTGCCACAGTTAGAATGGTGAGGGGGGACAATGTTGGGGTGTTCCTCCTAAAGTCCACAATCATCTCCTCCGTTTTGAGCGTTCAGCTCCAGGTTGTTTTGACTGCACCAGACAGCCAGCCATTCAACCTCCTTTCCATACGCTGGTGAGATGCCATCTGGGCCTGGAGCCTTCCTTGACCTTTGCTTCCGAAAGACACGGCACACATCGTCTTCACAGATCTTGAGTGCAGGTTGTGTAGCAGGAGGGGGGAGGAGGGGGGTTGCAGGAGGTGTTAATGTTTGTGTGAAATGAAGATCCGAGTGCGTGTGGAGTGTGAAATTGTGCCTTTCGAATCTGCAATAGAACACATTCAGGTCGTCAGCCAGTCGTTGGTCCACCACAGGGTCGGGGGGTAGGAGTCCTGTAATTAGTAAGTTGTTTCAGGCCACTCCACACTGATGCAGGGTCGTTAGCTGAAAACTTGTTTTTCAGCTTCTCAAAGTAGCTCTCTTCCCAACAAAACTGACAAACTACATCTCTTCACACATACAAATAAGGACTTTTCAAACTCTGCTGCACTTTGCTTCACTGAAACCTGGCGGAGTAAAGCCATTCTGGACAGCACATTACATCTGCAGGGCTTCCAGCTGTTCAGAGCGGATCGCATCACAGAATTAACGGGGAAAACGAGAGGCAGTGGAGCATGCTTTTACATCAATGAAAGTTGGTGTACAGATGTAACAATGTTAAAGAGGATGCTCTGTCCTAACCTGGAAGCACTCTTTATTAACTGTAAGCCGTTCTACTCACCACAGGAGTTTTCTTCGTTTATTCTGGTGTTTACATTCCTCCAAACACGTCTGGGAACATAGCCTGCAATAGCTGCCTGATGAAATCTCAGACACAGAACAACAATACCCGGACTCAGTTATTATTATTCTTGGGGACTTTAACAAAGCAAATCTTTCACGTGAACTGCCCAAATACAGACAGCACATTACATTCCCCACCAGAGACAGGAATATATTGGATCACTGCTATATAACAATAAAGGATGCATCTCGCTCTGTCCCACGTGAAGCTTTGGGACTCTCTGATCACTGTCTGGTTCATCTTCTTCCAACCTACAGGCAGAAATTAAAATCACTGGAGCCCCCTTATATATATATATATATATATATATATATATATATATATAAGGGATGTGCCGTCCATATAAGCAAGGTAATCAGTGCTTACCTAACAGAAGGGTGAAAAGAAAAATGACAATATGAAATATTTAAATATTATTGTTAATATAAACTACTATTTCTTTCAAATTTGTCATCTTTCCTCTCACTTGAGCAGCACAGACATTTAGTCATTTATTCGCTTTGGCGCCACCCTTAGGTATAAGCACTTTATTTTATGTTTCTCTGATTCCATTGTTTACCGCTCTTTCATTCAACACCATACCCTCATTCAAATTTAATTACACCCGCTACTACAAATGTTGGAAGGCAAGATAAGCATGCTTACCAAAATGAGTAATTCCTTCAGTCATGCTATATTTTAGCTTTGTGTCAACACATTCAATTCACGTAACTAATGCGTTATTAAGCACATAAATGGATATATTAATGCATAAATGCAGTGAAGATCTACGTGGATTTGGCGAAGTTAATTACAATTAAAAATAGAGAAAGAGAGACTATCGACACTTCAAGTGGGTGACTTTACAACAAAGTGATGTAGATGTTCATTCGCAAGGAGAGACGCATGGATTATGTGTTAAGTAAAGTAAGCTAATGTTTTGATTAAAAATCTATGTTATTGAAACTAGGTCATATATACTAGGTCATTGTTTCTGGTTTTTGAGGCTATGAAGTGGTGATCTGGCAATCAAGTCCTTGTGTTATGCTCTCTCTGTGTGATAGTTCCAATGTTAGGGTGCAGTGTCTGTTTAAAAAAAAAAGCATTGTGCATTCAGGTTAAGATTGTTGTCAAATTTGTTAATAGCCGCTGTCCATTTCAGTGGTTCTAAACTGTGGGAAGAGTGACGTGTGAGTCCTATAATGCTGAAACTACTGTATTAACTGGCAATGTTTTCTTTTTCTTCTTTCACGGCTCAATATATGAAAATCTTTCATTTGTGTGATATGAACAATATTACTGTCCTGAATTTAAAACAATCTGGTCACGAAGTTTGCAACTGTGACACCATTGACTGGTGGGATTTAAGGCAACAATTTATGTCAATAACATTTCCGTGACATTACACTCACCATAAAACACGTTTTGGGAACAGCGTATAATAATGCATATTAAAAATCTTTGATGCTTTCCCAGTCTCAATGCCCATGCCACGTGCCTGATATATGTCAGGGTATTTTGAGGAAGGATCCAAGATGCAGAGAGGCAATGATGGGTGTTTTATTAAAAAGAAGAAAAACCCCCCACAAAAAAACCCAAACGTGGGAGAAGCAAAACCAAAGCGAGACAAAAATAAAACTAAAAACAAACCAACAGGGGAGAATTGGAAACAGACAGGAACAACTTGACTGGAGACTAAAATACAAAACAATGATCTGACAAGGAATCATTAAATCACAAAACAATGATCTGACAAGGAAAACAAGAAAAAATTAGAGAATATAAAGGGCATGACTGAACCAGGTGCTGCTCATAAACATGCCATGGCAAAGCTGACTGTGCTGCTGAGCAACACCTGGGGAAACAGAAAGGAGAGAAGAAAATGCAAGCACATGGGACAGCCTCAGGGAACAGAACGGATTCGTTGACGGCCACAGGGAACTGGACAGGCTGCTCCAGAACAGGAGCAAGAAATGGCCTCCGTGGCCGGGAGTGCTGGCAGCGACTGGGGAATGGCCTCCATGGCCGGGAGCACTGGCAGTGACAGGGGAACGGCCTCCATGGCCGAGAGCACTGGCAGCAACTGGGGAACGTCCTCCATGCCCGGGAGCGCTGGCAGTGACTAGGGAACAGCCTCTGTGGCTGGGAGCGCTGGCAGTGGCTATAGAGTAGGGAAACTTCTCTTCTGGGTGGTAAGAGGCACTGCAGTAATGGCCACCACCTCCAGGCGGTCGGCAGCGGTGATAGCCACCACCTCCAGGTGGTTGGCAGTGCGTTTCCTCTGGCGACAGTGTCAAGAAGCCCAAGAGGCACCCAAAGAAGCTACATCCAAAGATTGGTCAGATCATTCTGCCAGGGTATTTTGAGGAAGGACCCAAGATGCAGAGAGTCAATAAAAGGGGTTTTATTAAAACAAAACAACAAAGGGAGCCTGGGTAGCTCAGCGAGTAAAGACGCTGACTACTACCTTTGGATTTTCAAGTTCGAATCCAGGGCGTGCTGTGTGACTCTAGCCAAGTCTCCTAACCAACCAAATTGGCCCGGTTGCTAGGGAGGGTAGAGTCACATGGGGTAACCTCCAAATATGGATGCCTCAGAGATAAGCATGGTAACACGCTCAACAAGCCACGTGATAAGATGTGCGGATTGACTGTCTCAGATGTGGAGGCAACTGAGATTCATCCTCCGCCACCCGGATTGAGGTGAGTCACTACACCACCACAAGGACTTAGAATTCATTGGGAATTGGGCATTCCAACAATGAGGGAGAAACATAACCAAAGCCAGGTAAGTATGGAACAAAACAAACTGACTAATAAAACTGAACAAAAGAGAAAACAAAACTCATAGGGGAGAAATAATCAACAAGACAAAAATAGAACTAAAACAAACCAACAGAGGAGAACTGGAAACAGACAGGTTCAACTAGACTGGAGACAAAACACAACACAACGATCTGACAAGGAAGACTTCTTCCATTTAATGGTGCATTACCGCCACTTGCTATGCTGGAGTGTGGGCTGTATTTCCATTAATACTAGGGAGAAGGGTGAAGGGAGAAGTTCTCTTCATTAATCCTGTTTCTTTTAAAAAAAATTAAATAAGGCTTTATACATCCCATCTTCAATATTAAATACATTCTTAAGGTTTAACACACTCACCCCACATTTCTATAATTCCTCTTTTATCTTTTTCCTTGGTATTTCATATTTCTCAACAGTCTGTCACTCACTCGACGTTGTGTTGATGTAGTGACACTAGGGATTTGATCTTGAGAGCCCCAATCACCTTTGCTTAAAATAGAAAAGGCCAATGAGAATTGGCGAGTGGAATTTGCATGCCACTCCCCGCCCCAGACATACGGGTATAAAAGGAGATGGCATGCATCACTCATTCAGATATTTTCTTCGAAGTCCTCTCACCTTTTGCTATGCTGCTGTATTTTATGATGTATATCAGCAGTCATCCTCGCACGGTCAAGTGTTGTGCTTCCCCTGGGTGCTTCGCAGCCGAGTCTGCAGGTGCTAAAAAAGAGCATATTCATAAAAGAGTATATTTCCTTCTAAAAGAGCTTGTGAAAACGCCTGGCATCTTTTTAAAGATGTCCTTCCGCATTTGCGCTACTGGATGTGGCTGTTATATCTCCCCTCCGGACAGCCATTAAATCTGTCTCGAGTGCTTGGTGCGCCAGTACGCCGAGGCAGCTTTCATGGAAGGGTCATTTTCTCATTGCGAGAACATGCCCATGAGATTGTTGCGTTCGCAGCACACTTCCTTCTTCATGAAGCATGGAGCCACTGTGACTGCTCCCCAGCCTGGTCCGTCCTGGGATGATGCTCAGCTGGCCGGGTTGGAAAGCACCGCGGGTAATCTGGATGTGGACATGGGAACATTTCTGCAGGCTCAGCCCCCACGGACCTCCTATCCCCCAGCACGCTCGTTCTATCCAGAAGAGCTGTCGAGCTATGCAGGTGGCCCGCCTCAGGGTGGGATTAATGTGTTGTTCGCGGCTCGCGATGAGGATGAGCTTTCTGTCATGGCATCGGTGGGTGGGCTTTCGGAAGCAGACAAATCTTCTGAGCTCTCGCCCACGGGTGGTAGAGCACAGGATGAGGTGGACTCTGAGATGGCAGCCGTGCTTGCCCAGGCAGCCACGAGCATTTGGCTAAAGTGGAACTTTCCAACCTGCCATGAGCGTTCGTGTCTGGATGATTGGTTTCTGGGTCGGGGCACGGACGTGAGCCCCTGTTCTTTTATTCCCGGAAGTGCACGAGGAGCTAACAAAATCGTGGAAGACACCTTTTACTGCCTGTACACACTTCGTGGTCTCATCCACTCTGACTACACTCGATGGTGGAGCGGCTAAGGGATATGTCGAGCTCCCCCAGGTACTCTCTCACGTGATCTTGAGACCTTGGCCCGGTTACGTGCTCAAAGTTCCCACCACTCCCTTTCGGGACAAGGTGGTGAACCTGCAAGCTCTCCCTTCCGAGGAGGAAGGGAGATCCACCTTGCGCATCTATCTGGACCGCAAGCAGAGCTTTAGACACTCGGAGCAGCTCTTTGTCTGTTTTGGAGGGCAGCAGAAGGAGAAAGCTGTCTCCAAGCAGAGGTTGGCTCATTGGATTGTGGAAGCCATTTTTCATGCATACCAATTGCAGGACTTGCTGTGCCCCTTGGGAGTCTGGGCACACTCAACTAGAGGTGATGCTTCCTCCTGGGCACTGGCAAGGGGAGTCTCTCTAGCAGACATGGGCTACACCCAATACCTTCGACAGGTTTTACAACCTACGCATAGAGCAAGTTGTAGGCATTCAGTTGGTTGTGCCGCTTGCATTGCGCCTTTCCCCTTTTTCAAAGGTGATAAAATATCAGGAAATGCCACCGCTATAGCCTCCTTGGTTAAGTGCCTCCACCCCAACCATGAGAACCTTTTCTCATGTAATCCCATTTCTTTTGCCATTTTATTTGCTGTCCACACAAAGTATTGTCCCTTTGCTTTCTCACTTTCCCAATATGGGCTAAGATCCTTCACAGTAGTATGTTTTCCTTCTTTTTACCATGTTTAGATGCATGTATCTTAGGTTCTGTGGTAGTTCTCCCATCTCCACATGGATTGCAACAGCTGGAGAAGTCTTAAAATCCCCACATCTTATTCTCATTGCTTGAGTTTGTATCACTTCCAGCTTCTTTAGCAATGTTGTTGCTGCTGATCCCTTCCACAATCTATCACTGGTCTTATTAAAGCAACATAAATATCTCTCAAAGCTCTTTTATTTGCTCCCCAATCAGACCTTGTCAGACATCTCAAGTCATCTTGCATTTTTTCTGTATCTTCCTTATAGGATCTTTCCAAGTCAGCTTTGTATAAAATAAACCCCCCAGAAATTGAAAAGTGTTGACCTGCTCTAACTGTTCATCATTACATCATTATCCTAGCCTCTCTAATCTTCTTTCTGGTAAATACCACCACCTTTGTCTTTTCTACTGAAAACTACTGTATCTTCCTTTGTATTAATGTTAAATTCTTCCCCTTTTCCATAATGCCCAATCATCAGCAAACAATGATTTTCCAATATCACAACTTATGTCAAAGAACACATCATTAATCATAATGGAAAAAAGCATTGGACTGATCACGCTACCTTGAGGAGTTCCATTATCTACTCCATATCTAGCAGACAATGCTGTTCCAATTTTCACCTGGATATTAACTATCAAATATTTTTTTTTTAATCCAATTCACAGTTCTTCCTTTTATAATTTATAATTGGAGTTTTTCTAATTTCTGTCTCCAAACAAATTACTGGATCCATTGTTCCCCTTCCTTTCATAAATCCGCTCTGGTAAGGAGATAATAGTCCTCTACTTTCTATATAGAATGTCGTTCTCTCTGCAATCATTCTTTCCCTTATTTTCCCAACATGTGATGTAAGTGCAATTGGTCTGTAACTTGTTGGACTAGTCGGGTCCTTTCCTGGTTTTATTATAGGTATGATAACTGCATAATTCCAACTGTTAGGTAATCTTCCTTCTTTAGGTACTTTATTATATAAACTTAAAAGTTTACTTTGGGTCAAAAATCCTAAATGTTTTAACATTTAAATTTGGTCTTTCCCTGGAGATGTTAATCCAGATTTTGTTATAGCTTGCCTCATTTCTTGTAGTGTAATTGGTACATCCATGGCATACCTTGTACACTCCTGTCTCAGTAAAAATCCTTGATATGCTTTTCTTGTTTCTTCTCTCCCTTGTTTCCCTTCCTCTGTTAGATTATTAGAATTATGGATTTCAGTGAACATCTTAGCAGTATCAAATGAAGATAAAGCAGAAATATTAGCTATGTCTTCCTCAGTTTTTAATACTGGATACTGCCACTCTCTTCTAACTCCCCTCAACTTTCTTATCATTCCTATACATCACCTATATGAGTTGTTCTGAGTATTTTTGCTTTTCTCACCACTTTCCTTACTTATGCTTGTGCCCTTTTGTATTCAGTTAGTTTTTGAAAACTAGAATTTTCTTTTAGAATTTAAACACTCTATTTCTATCTTTAATGACTTTACTGCATTCCTCTGTCTGCCATGGAACTGATTTCCTATTAATTTTCCCTTTGCTTTTGGGTATTGATAAATAGTACTTTTCTAAAAAAAAAAAAAAAAAATGTAGGTCTATTTTTTATTAATGTATTATTTATAGGGCTGTCATATAGGCAAGTAATAACGCATTAAAATAATTAACGCAATTAATCGCACTATCCCCGGACCATAATATGGAAGATTCCTGAGATATGCAAGCTTGTAGTACCACCTGTTTACTCCAGAGGGCAGTAAGTGGAATTTCAGCTGTATGAGCAATGCACAGTTTACACAGTGAAGAAAACACTTCAGTAGGCAGAACAACACAAACATGCATTACGTTCTTGCGTTCAAAACATTTGAGGGAGCGCAATTGCGATCTAAGGATGCGATCTCAAGATATGTTTAAAGATTGAGTATTAAACTATATTTAACTTGACACAGTGACCTAAACATTTTATGTTTATGTCAAAACACACCCGAGATGCTACACAAGCATGTCTGACGCAGGTGTAAATTGACGGGCTCTTAAACAAGCCCTCATAATAAATCTCCAACTGATTGACAAATTCACTAGTGAAATAGAATGATGTGAACTGTATGCCAATGACTGACTTATGATCAATAATATGGTAGTAAACAATACATTGTATTCTAAATCCGCTTTTTGTATTGTCTTATCAATGATTAACTCTTCTGCCACAAGAATGTAATGCATTATTGCAATGCAATATTTTGTATTTTCTATCAGAGGGCTTGGAACCAGAGGGGCGTAAGTGGCATTTTGGGCGAAAATGAGTTCTATATATCAAATTAAAGGTCTTGATGAGCTCTATCTAGTTGTGCCAAAAAGACACATCAGAAATAAACCTGTATTGAATAAAGCAAAAAAACAACAAAGACCTAACACAAAAGTTTGAGCATTGTTTGGAGCCAGAGGGGCGTATGTCCACTTACGCCCTTCTGGCTCTAAAAAATACATGTATGGCCTTCACATTGTTTGGAGCCAGAACGGCGCAAGTCCACTTACACCCTTTCTGGCTCTGAACAATACAAGAGCCTACAGTATTTTTCAGAGCCAGAAGGGTGTAAGTGGGTGGTAAAACTAGCTAAAATGGCTGACACGCATGCTGCACACATGGAACTGTCTGAGGCAGAACAAATTTTGATGAATATAATGAAGCAAACGGATGAATCTTGTGAAGAAGTGACAGATGAAGAGATGTTTTTGTATGCTGCTCCTCACTTGAGTGTTGGAGGTAAGACACATGCATTGATAGTCTACCCTTGTTAGCCTAGCCTAGCATGCTAATACATTTGTCTTGGTCTAATCTGGCTAACTGTGATTTAAAGTAGCCTAATATTCTGGCATAGACTATTCGGTAACACTTTATAATAACTGCATGCTATTAATCATTTAGTTAAGCATTAGAAACCAGTTAATTCATCCTTTATAAAGCATTAATAGACATTAATAAGCAGTTTATACAGCTAAATGCTTTATACTTGATTTACAAGCATATCTATAATGTGTTTAATAAATGTATTTTCATACTTTATTAATGATCAATTTATCATTTCTAAATGAATTATTGCATTATTTACACACCAATTATTTAGGAGTTGTCAGTGGTTCATAAGATCACTTAGAAAATAAGTAAATGATTAATAAACTATTTAAATGTACATTCATACATCTTATTATTCAGACATATAGTAATAGTTACTTGGTGTGTTAATAAATGATTTATTAACATGTATTTCTACTGTAATTAAGGGTTAATTCAGGTAGTTATAAAGCATTTAGTAGTGGTCAGTGAACTATTTTTGTGAGCTCATCTAAAGTGAGGACTAGTTATGCCTTGTAAAGCATTTACAAAGGAGATTTAAAGGCTGTTAATATTCTGTTGCAGGCCCAGGCTCAGATATATATATATCATATTTTATAAACAGTACTACCAATATAGGATAATGGTAAATATTCATGTTTAATCGTTTAGGGACACAACCACATGAGATAAGGGAGAGAGATGAGGAGATTGGAGAGAGAGAGACACACATAGAAACAGCACAAGATGGAGGGAGAGAGACAGACAGGGCGAGAGATCATGCAATTGATGAGGGACACACAGAGACAGAAGAAGCTCTAGGGAGTGAGACAGTTATTGTGCTTGAAGTTGTTCAGGAGGGAGAGGCAGACAATGGACAGGAGGAGGATGCCAACATACAAAGAGGGAGAAAAAGACAGAGAAATGTTGACAACTGGAAAAAGAACAAACGCAAGAGGTTAAGAAATTCTGGCCAAAGTTACATGAATTCATATGGCATTCAGGTCCCAAGAAGGAGGATGAGGGAGAAGAACTGTGCCTCCTGTCGCTACAAATGCAATGAAAACTTCCCTGAGGAAGTGAGGGAAAAAATATTTGAATATTATTGGGAGATGGGAGATGCAGCGAGGCAGAAAGACTTCATTGTCAATCATGTTGTCAAAAGAGAGAAAATAAACAGGGAAACAATCTCAAGAAGAAATCATACATTTGAGTATTATTTAACCTCAGAGGGAAGACAGATTAGGGTATGCAAGGACTTTTTTTTTGAAGACCCTTGATGTGTCAGAGAAATTTGCACGGTCTGCAGGCGGCCATACCTCTAGTGAATTGGGAATAACCCCTCCAAGCAAGAAAGGGCGGCATGCACCTCCAAACAAAGTCCCTGAGAGTAGCAAAGATAAAATACGAGAACATATCAATTCTTTCCCAAAACTTGAATCTCACTACTCCAGGAAAGATACAAACAAGCTCTACTTGGAAGGATCTCTGAATCTGCCAAAAATGTATGCACTGTATAAAGAGAAATGCGAACAGGAGTGGAAGATTATACCAGAAAGACAAAGTCTTTATAGAACAGTGTTTGACAATGAGTTCAATCTTGCCTTTCACACTCCGAAGAAAGATGCATGTAAATACTGTGAGTGGTATCAACGTTTCGAAGACAGTGAGAAGACAAATCACAAGAATGAGTATGATGCCCACCAGTTAAGAAAGACCCAGGCCAGAGAACAAAAAGAAAATGATAAAAAGAAAGCAAAAGAGAATGAGTCATACAAGGCTGTCACTTTTGACCTGGAACAAGTGTTGACCACTCCCTGGAGCAACGTAAGTAGCCTGTTCTACTCACGCAAGCTAAGTACGTACAACCTCACTGTGTATGAATTAGACAGTAAAGATGTCAAGTGTTACATGTGGCATGAGGGGGAAGGCGGTCGTGGATCTTCAGAGATTAGCACATGTGTTTACAAGTACCTTAAAGAACTTAGTCCACATGTAAAACATGCAGTTCTTTACTCAGATACTTGTGGTGGACAGAACAGGAATGCTGCCTTTAGCACGATGTGCCTGCGTGCTGTCAAATCACTGCCCCTCTCCACTATTGACCATAAATACATGGAGTCTGGTCACAGCCAGATGGAGTGTGATAGTGTGCATGCTGCAGTGGAAACTGCAAGAAGAAAAGTTTCTATTTACTCCCCTGATGGCTACTACACACTTGTGAGAATGGCAAGAAGGAACGAAACATACAGTGTACATGAACTTGAACACAAGGACTTTCTGGACTTCAAGTCCCTTTCCAACCACATACTCAAAAACAGAACAAAAGATGAGGAGGGACAATTAGTTCATTGGCAGAAGATTAAATGGTTCCGCTACATGAAAGATGAACCAAACACAATCTTCTTCATATATGATGTCACCGCCCCAACCTTCCGAAAACTGACGGTGGCACAACAGGCAACAAGAGGCACCAGAGGCACCAGAACCACACACCCCAGCTCATTGTATGAAAGTCCTCCAGGGATCAGTGCCTTAAAGAAAAAAGACCTACTCACCCTGTGCACCAATGGGAGTATTCCTCACTGTTATGCAGAGTTCTATAACACTCTGACAGTGGGCAGTGAGTGAACTTTTTAGTTCAACTAAAGTTAACTAAAAAGTGAAATGTGTAATAAACAAGAGAAATTAAACTGTTTGAAATTAAATGTTAAACTGTTTAAAATGAAATGCATTAATGTGAACTCATGAATAAAAATTGAAATTAAACTGTTTGAAATTAAATGTTAAACTGTTTGAAATGATGAAATTAAATGACTACGTATACAGTATTTTAAATAAAATGAAAAGTTATGAAGTTAGAGTGTTTTTAACCAATGTTTTGACAAATCATTTCTGCATTGATCATCAGATACGCCCTATTTTTCTTTAGAAGAATTGGAAATGTTTGGTGCCAAAAAGGCGTATTTTATGTTTTTGCCATATTTTCAAGATTTTGCAAGGTTTTATAATATGTTCATTGTGTTAATATGCCATAATATGTTCACTTAAGAACTTACTCATATAAGTATGTATGTGGTTGCAATGTTGTGGTTGAAGGTTAATAAATACAGTTGATTGAAGTGTGGTCAAAATTTTGTTTTGGCTCTCCTGTAAAGTTTGTCAAATGCCACTTACGCCCCTCTGGTTCCAAACCCATTATATATATATATATATATATATATATATATATATATATATATATATATATCACATAAAATATTTGTTTAAAATGAACGAATCGTTCATGAATGACCCATCGCTGAAGACAAGACAAAAGAGAGAATATAAAGGGAAGGAAGGATGGAAACCAGGTGCTGCCCATAAACACAAGCAGCACTGCAGAGCAGCACTTGGGGAAACACAAGGCAGAGAAGAAAACACAAACACATGGGACAACCTGTCATGACCTGCCAAAACAAGAATAACACAAGATCAAAATGGCAGGATCATGACTAATAATAATAATAATAATAATATATATATATATATATATATATATATATATATATATATATATATATATATATATATATATGCCTCGTCATTTGCTTTTTCCCTCAGGCTATCCATCTCATGAAGAGTTAAAATCGCCCCATTGAGCAATAATTATGTGCAATACACAGTTTAAGTCTATTTATATTGTCCAACATATCCACTTCTGCCATTACATACATTGCACTGTACATAATATACTGTATTTTTGTTCTTTATATATGGATTTATGTAATGTAATAGATTTGCACTACGTGTGTGTATGTGGGTGTGGTGTGTGTCTGAGTGTATGTACGTATTTGTATAATATATATTTTATTATCTATGTCTTGCTGCTGTTTTTGTATTGTTGTGCACTGGAAGCTCCTGTCACCAAGACAAATTCCTTGTATGTGTAAGCATACTTGGCAATAAAGCTGATTCTGATTCTTCTGATATATATATATATATATATATATATATATATATATATATATATATATATATATATATATATATATATATATATATATATATATATATACACACACTTTTTGAAGTGAAAATGCAGATGTGAAAAAGGAAACCGTAAGAGGGCAGGTTATATGGAGTGTAAGAGAGAAAAGAAGCTGAACTGCGGTGTACGCTTGTTAGCAACACTAATTAGTACAAACTTTCAAAAACTGTAATGATAAACACTTTTAGCCAACTTATTCCAACTAGCATGCTGGCACACCTTATTATCTCTTCTGGTAAGGATAATATTCGCACTGCAAGTGTATATAAGTTGCCAATTTACCACAACTATCCACAATGTGCCTATTCTACCGAAGCCTGCCACTAGATGACATCCTCCGCTTTCCGTTAAAACAAAGCAGTGCTTGGTGTTGAATGCGGAGCGAGGTGTTTTTCTCCTCCTCCAAAACCTGTGCTGAAGCCGTGTTCCAATGAAAGCAGGTGAAATCCTCCCCTTTCAGCCAATGGCGCTCTGCTCTCGCAACAATCCTTTCGAAAAGGATGTGTGGGCTCGGTTATGGCGCTGGCGTGAAGTTGTTGGAAATGGACAAGCCCAGGATTCAGGATTTTAATACTACTACACCCGCGAAAGCTTAGGATTACCTGGCGGAATGGCAACAACTTTGCAGTTCACTTATATTTGGACACATACGCACCTTTAATACACATCTGATAGACACTTCTGCGAGGGAGGACTGAAGATAGTGATCTCTTCAAAAGTTGCTCTGTCAAAAGCTAACACGCGTGAAATAAGAGTAACCACGGGATAAAAACAGGCATGGATCGCAAGAGTTAGTTTAAGTCCTGACAGCCCCTGAACCGTTGTCTTGTTCCTCGAGCTGTTGGTGGTTTTTAACTGTGGAGGAGAAAGACGTATCGAAAATAGTCACAATGCCTGCCAAAACAAAGTATAATTTAGTCGATGATGGGCACGATTTACGGATTCCTTTACATAACGAGGAAGCATTCCAACATGGGATTAATTTCGAGGCAAAGGTAAGTTTCCTTCAACAATAAGATGTCTTTATCAGCAGCATGGTATGCATTTTAACAATAAGACCGCTAACGCTATCCTGCTGCATTGCAAATCCTGGTTAAAGTTGTTGTGCCACTTGTTTACATTACATATAGCAGTCAGTTAGTGAGTGCATGGATTTTCATACCATACATCTTTCACTAAACTCAATTCGTCGACAGGTTGTCTAATAAGTTGTATCTTGTTGGCTGTGATTTCCAGTATATCGGTAGTCTGGACGTGGCTCGACCCAATAGCCGTGTGGAGATTGTTGCGGCCATGAGGCGGATAAGGGTGAGTTTAATGGTACTATGGTTTAAAAGTTGAGTGAATAAAAAGTTTCCAAATGTCAGTATTTATATATTCCGGAATGCTTGGAAAATCTTGATATTTTGAAACGTTAGGACACGAGTGAAGGCCCCCTCACACCATACGCTGTTTCAATTGTTGTCCTATGTAAACATGTGTTAAACGGATGTCTTTGACCGTTGCGTCGCGTTTTTTAGACGCCGTGTCAAGTTAAAAATAATTTAAGGTGTTTAAAACGCGTCTCGAAAGGCCAATGTTCGTTACGCTGCATCTATCTTTTTTTCCTCTCTTCTCGCAATACGCGTTCTGTGCCCCTAAATCTCTAATATTTCGCACGGGTGGTCTTCATGCCTCGAGCAACAATCACATTATAAAGCCAAACATTTCAATGAGCAAATTGTTTACAAAATGAAAGCGTGGATATTGATAGCCCTGTCATATATGCCAGTTCTATATTTTATGTCCGTTCATGAGTAAATGGAGAAGGGATCTTTGAAGTGGGTGTCTTGTGTGTAAAGCACTTAAAGGGTTCAATTTGGCGCCCACCAGCCATTCCGGATTTTAATGCACTGGCTTCTCTGTGGCTACCTGGCTTGGAGAAAGATATCCTAGATGTGCTTTGCTGTCATTGTTTTTGTCGTAGCCTTCAAACACATCTTCCCATTGGTTTATGTATCTAAATGTTCATACAAATGTAATTGCAATGACCTGGTTTATATGAAATGTTCAGCTTTTGCCACCACATACAATGGCATTTTTAAAAATTAGGTATGCTCCTTGTTCATTTACAAACCCACCTGACAATATTTTAATTTCCTTCCCCTGACTGGTTTAAAAATCTTAGTGTGATCTTCAGGCCAGATATGTTCAGTTAGCTGTATTAATGGCATTCAAACATTCACTACTTTACTCATTCAAATTCAAACAAATGGCTATTTGATTGTTGGCAGGGGGAGGTGTGCTTTACCTGTGCATTTAATGTGGATATCTGCTGCTTTTTGCTGGCATAATAGTTCATCTTGTTACCTGGCTATTGCTGTGACAATTACAATTATTTTAGAAATGGGAAGCAAAGCCGTGGTTTGAATGTAACAATTAAAAGGCTTTGTTTTTACAACATCCTGGTTTTCAGAGTGGCAGAACACACCAGGTGCAAATCACCCTATGAACCTTTTCAGTGTGCTGGACCCCCGGCAATTGTTTGATAACTGCAGCTGCTGCTGGCAATGGAATGGCCATATACATGCAGTTAAAGCAGGATAATAATGCCAGTGAGTTAGAGATCAAACACACATACACGCTAGGGCTGGTTATCGCCAGCCACCTCACGATACATATTGCGATACACACATGCCATGTTTCGATATATTGCAATACATCACAATATTATGGTTCTTTTTAGCCTTTAATTACAATTAATTTGGGTATAGTTCAGTTATAATTTCCATTTGCTCCAAGTTTTTCATCATTTTGGTTTCATTTTAGCTTTTTTAAAAATGTATTACATCAATAAATATGGTGTATTGAAATGGCATATATTATATTGCATATATACAGTATATTGTTACATGTTTGCTGATTACATGCCTAATTTGTACTACTTACAAGTAGGATTGCTCTGATATCAAACATTTGGCTTTGGTACAATACCAGCCCTGGTACCTCGTTACCAATATAATCAACAAATAAAGAGACAGATTTTTTTTATTTCAAATTAAATTTCACAGAAAATGACTGATCAAATGGTGCATATATATATATATATATATATATATATATATATATATATATATATATATATATATATATATATATATATATATATATATATATATATATATATATAAACTATAAAAATTTAAATATTTAGTAAAATAAAATGCTGCACAACAGAACTTCACAGTATTAATGAAAACATTAATAAAAAACAATCTGATTACCTGTGACACAAGGCTGCTTGCTTTTATGATATTGCTCACAGATAATAATAATGCAACAATTTAATTCTACATAATTGTTATTATAACTATTATTGCTACCTTTTGAATATAATTTTTTTTAAATACAGTTGTTATTTTTATGTCTTCAATTTCATTCATTCAGTTGAATGAAGCTTTCAAGTTAGCAGGACTTTTATTTTGACAGACATTTGAGTTCTTCCTGTTTTGACGGGTTAGTTATATCCATTAATACTGGGATACTCCCTTGCAACTCTCAAGTTGCACAGAGGAGTTAATTTAAACGTTAACAGCCATTTATACTCTAAACACACTGCTTGAGAATGAAGCACCAGAAGTGTGTGGAGTTTGAGTGTATGCGCATGCATGCGTCCGTGTGTGTGTGTGTGTGTGTGTGGGAATCATATGACAGAGCAGAGCGGCACCTCTTGTTCATTTTGTAGCATGCAGCACATGTGACTGTAAATTAATTAAATTACATCCTTCTGCTGTTTAATGATCACACTTGGCCATATCCAGAGGTATTTTATTTTGTATTCAAATTGTCACATTCGTCTGGAGAGAGAGATAGCAGTAAGGGTGCACACACCTGAGTGCTATAATGTCTAACAACTATTTCTGACAGCAGTAAGCACTGGGGAGAGCGATTTTAAAAAGGGACCATGCCAGAGAAGAAGGGGGAGAGAGAGAGCTACCAGACAGAAAAGACTGTGTTAAATTGTGACCCTGTTCTGATTAGTGTTGTGCTGAAAAGCCAATTTTTCATTTGTTTAATTAAAGTTCTACTTTTGAGTTGAAATCCCAAGTTTTCCGGGTTTCGGCACCAGTGTAAGAGGTTTGTAGGATGGGAAAGGATGAAATGGGAAACTTGGGATTTCAACTCAAATGTAGAACTTTAATTAAACAAATGAAAAAGTGGCTTTTCAGCACCAAGGACAGATTAATCACCAGGCCGATTGTGCTGTTGCCCAGGGGCCTCTAAACCCAAAGGGCTCAAGCTCTAAATCAATATATTTATTAATTTTGTTATACCTATTGTAAATCCACATAAATGTCAGTCTTATGTGAAATACCATTTGTTTGGCCGAATGCGTGGTGGACAACAGCAGCACGAGCACGGTCACTCGAGTGCACACTCAGGGAATCTGCGTCTCACAGGTGCAGCGCATTTATTTGATGGACTACAGAGAACATCGTCTGATTTACCAAATGCTTCCAGAAGATAAGGTACACTGGCTGTGTACAAAGCTGATGGTTTAAATTAATTTAAGCGACGGAATTCGTGCAACAGTATTAATGACTTTAAAATATTTAAGTCTTGCATGCATTTAATGTTTAATGATAAAGCGAAAGATGCCTTGATACCCTAAATATGTGCACGGGAACCTTTTGTAATATTTGATTAACCACGAGAGTTCACAAATGGTTAGTTTTATTTGTCGGGAGTCAGACTCGGGAATAAAGTACATTTATTGCCATGGATGCGTCAAAAACAATCTCATATTAGCAGGGAATAAAGTGCGCAGTGAGCTATGAGCCGATATAGCACAATACATAGATCTTCAAATGAAATCACATTAAAGCTGAACAAAAATAATCTCTGTCACTGCCTGCAACATAGAAGGCCTATTCTTTATAAATGTAAAATGCGTAATTCTGCCTGGGCAGGTTCACTTTCCATGAGGCAACGATCGCTGCGGTTTATAGGACTTATTCATGATGCTTTGATTTTTAAGTGATTCAGCATTTAACTTGTGTTTTTATTGTCTTCACACCAGAGCAAAAGGGGGAAAAAACATTGGCTCACTTTTTAACAAGCACTGAAACTTTTCCAGGTGAAAACCAATCTGGAATCATGTGTAACAGTCACATTAAGTCCTCTTTGCAACCTGAACTTCATCAGAATGTTGATTTGTGACACCAGTGCTTAAAAAGCTTGATGCAGTGCAACAAATGGTGAAATAGAACACCGATGTCTCGATGCATTTATAAATATTAAAGTTCTTAAACTTAATGCAGTGTCTAAAAAAATGCAACGGTTGGAGTTGTGGCGCGGCGCAATGATCAAAGACGTTCATCCAGTGTGTGTTTACATAGAATAAATATTTAAAACTCGACCTATAGCCTACTTTGAAAAACTGACCCGAACCTGGCCCAAAACCTGTAGGTTTGTCAGGTACCGTCAGACTCTGATTGGGTTGAAGAACTCGATACACGTGTAGAATAACTAATAGTGATTTTGATATTTGAATACCGCGCACATGTCTATTAATAATGCTTGATTTTTAATCGGTTCATAATTGAAAAGTACATATAATTGGCTGTCATATTTCTACAAACTTTTCTTCCATTGATTTGGGGCTGCAGAATACTCAACAGACTCGTGCAGTGCGTGCAAGCCATTCATGCATCAAAAGCTGGCAGCACTTCACTTTTGCGTAATCGCACGAGGAAACGCATCCATTTTGCCTTGGTCAGGCTGATGCCTACATTCTGTGTTTCTCTTTACTTTCAGAACAACGCGTGATGTACTAAGGAAAACACCACTATTAATCTTTGAGATTTCCAACCCAGCATACAGGTACACCCACCTTAAACCAAGGTCACTCTCAAAATTACTTTAAATTATTAAAAGAGAAAATATAAACCCACATCAAAAATCTGAGTCTATTAAAAATTAAATGAAACCTGGAAATCGATTCTCAGGTACGATTCACCGAAAAGGGCTAATCGGCTTGTGATGCGTGAATGGATTGCACATGCAGCGTGAATCTCATCACACTTTAATAGTGTTTGTCCTTCCATTCATGTGATGAAAACAGGCTGCGTGATCATGAGGAAGGATTACATCAAGATGTTGATTTAAAGGTGCCGTATGTAATATATTTATTGAACTAAAGCATAAAAGTATCATAATATGTTATCAGAGATTTAGGAAACATGCTAAATACTGCCTTCTCCGAAAACAATGCTACAGCCAGTATATTTTACTTTGAAATGTCCGTTCCGTGCCATAATTTCTGTTTTTGTTGCCAGATTTGAAACAACTTAGCAGGCAAACACAGCGCGCTGCAGTCATGGAAGCCAGTAATACATAGCTAACATTGACAGTTATAAAAGATCCACATGAGATTGTTTATGATTTGCAAACAATAAAAACATTGCAAATGTATATATTAGCTGATCAACATGCAGCGTAAGGCTTGTCGCTTGCCATTGTCAGTTTGCTTATGCCCGTTCATGCTAGTGATTACCCCTCTGTGTGGTTTAGTCAAATGTAGAGATAATATAAGAAATATTTAAGATTCCAGACAATTTTGTGATCGGTAATCAAATAAGCAAATTTGTGACATTAATTGTGTTAACTCATTTTGCACAAAAGGACAGGTTTAAAACACATTCACATGATGCTCTGTGAAAATGCAGGATCATGATTATATCATAGTCATCAGGTTTTGCACACATTTTTCACTCACTGTTATGCTGATAATATCATTTGTAATGGTGTCTGCACAGCCATTGACCAGAAAATAAAATAAAAATAAAAAAAATAAAAAATGGCACTCCATGTCAAAAAGGTTGCCGACCCTTTTTGTAAACGCATACAAGCAGCGTTCTGATGGGTGTTTGAAGAGTGCGCATGTACGTGAACAAACCAGATAACAAACATCATAGGATGAAGTCAACACAGTGGAAAGTATTCAACATTTCTCGGAGTACTGTGGGGAAAGCATTAAAATACTTTACATTAAAAGCTATACCCATTTATACAAACCAATGTGAAATATTGACTGTCCCTTACATTCACTTATATTCGCTCATACATTGGGGTATCCCACAATTTTATTTAAAAGGGTAACCCCACAATTGCAGCATGATTCTGCTGCGGGTTGCGATGCAATGTCAAGGAAACAGCAACAACTGAAATATCTCGGAATAAATTGACACAACAGAGGATAAAATAGAAAAGTCTGCCTTGTATGCCATGTTTGTTATTTACACAAGCGTTGCAGGGAAATTACGTAAATGGATAATAAGAGTCATTTAGAATTTATGTTTCTTAAAGGTTACAAGGGAATTGGCTGTATACGGGCAGGATTAGGAAGATCATACCACCATTGAGGAACAGTGAAAGTGAAGGTTGTGTTGGCACCCCAAGGTGCTGCTCACGCATCGATCACCAGCTTCTGAAAGGAGCATAGTTTAATAGTTGTTGATAATGTAGTTTTGAACCTCATAAAACTTGCAACATTAAGCCTATCCTGCATGTGCCCCAAGCCTGCCATATTTTTTTCTTATGTATTGTTGTTGTCTAGCGGTAACTATAGCAATTAGCTTAAGCAGCAGCAGTAGTGTTTTAACACCTAGATGTGACAAGTGCATTCATTGAAGCAAAATTTTCACAGAATTTTTACACTCTGGCTTCCCTAATTTACATTTATGAGATACCCACTAATACCAGCAGACACCACGCAACAAACAACATGTTTGTTATCATTGTGGAGATGATTAGTATTTTGTTTGTAAAGGGAAAATGTATGGTCTTGCAGACCTCTCAAAAGCTTTTAGACACGTTTGCATAGCCAGTGCACTTTGCTCTTATTGATATGCCTCAGATGTATTGCTGCATACTCCATATTGTTTGCCCTTAGATGGTCAAGCATCACTCTGCGAAAAATGATGGCATATTGAACTTTAAAACTTGACATTAATTAAAGCAGAAGTAGGTAATCTACTCCACCAAATGGGTGGGGGTGTGTGTGTGTG
The DNA here is from genome assembly GCA_032164185.1 of Moxostoma hubbsi. Classification (NCBI taxonomy): domain Eukaryota; kingdom Metazoa; phylum Chordata; class Actinopteri; order Cypriniformes; family Catostomidae; genus Moxostoma; species Moxostoma hubbsi. Next base: position 19,747,807 of record JAVLUX010000010.1, read on the forward strand.
TGTGTGTGTGTGAGTGTGTACACACACAATAGAGGCCAAAAGTTTTGAATAATGTACAGTTTTTGCTCTTATGGAAAGAAATTGGTGCTTTTATTCACCAAAGTGGCATTCAACTGATCACAATGTATAGTCAGGACATTAATAACATGAAAAATCACTAGTACAATTTGAAGAAAATGTTCAGAACATAAACTACTACAAAGAGTTCTCATAAAAAAATCCTCCACATGTAGCAATGACAGCTTTGCAGATCCTTGACCTTCTAGCTGTCAGTTTGTCCAGATTCTCAGGTGACATTTCACCCCGTACTTCCTGTAGCACTTGCCATAGATGTGGATGTTTTGTCGAGCACTTCTCACGCACCTTACAGTCTAGCTGATCCCACAAATGCTCAATAGGGTTAAGATCCATAATACTCTTTTCCAATTATCTGTTGCGCAATGTCTGTTTCTTTGCCCACTCTAACCTTTTTCTTTTTGTTTTTCTGTTTCAAAAGTGGCTTTTTCTTTGTGATTCTTCCCATAAGGCCTGCACACCTAAGCCTCCTCTTTACTGATGTATATGAAACTGGTGTTGAGAGGGTAGAATTCAATGAAGCGGTCATCTGAGGACAAGTGAGGCATCTGTTTCTCAAACTACAGACTTTGATGTACTTATCCTCTTGTTTAGTTGTACATCTGGCCTTCCACATCTCTTTCTATTCTTGTTAGAGCCTGTTGTCTTTTGCCTTTTGAAGACTGTAGTGTACACCTTTTGTATGAAATCTTCATTTTTTTTGGCAGTTTCAAGCATTGTATATCCTTCATTCCTAAAAAAAAATGATTGACTGAGTTTCTAGAGAAAGCGTTTTCCTTTTTTGCCATTTTTGACCTAATAATGACCTTAAGACTATTGCATACTCTATCAACGCAAAAGCAAACACAAAGACAATGTTAACCAAATAGCTTTCAGCTGTTTTTGATATAATGGCATGTGATTTACTAGTACCAAATTAGCAATTTAACATGATTACTCAAGGGTAAGGTGTTGGAGTGATGGCTGCTGGAAATGGGGCCTGTCTTGAATTGATCAAAAAGTACCTTTTTCAAATAGGGATGGTGCTGTTTTTTTACATCAGTAATGTCCTGACTATACTTTTGTGATCAGTTGAATGCCACTTAGGTGAATTAAAGTACCAATTTCCTTCCGAAACAGCAAAATCTGTACATTATTCCAAACTTTTGGCATATACAGGTGTGTGTGTGTGTGTGTGTGTGTGTGTGTGTGTGTGTATTAGGGAGATGCACCAGTGTGGAATTTCTGGGCAGATACCGATAATTCACAGCTCATTGTGGCCGATAACCTATATTTAAAAAAAAAAAAAAGTTGAAATTTTTACTTCTTTAACCTGGAGTTGCTAGCTTATTCATTAAAAACATTTCATTTGAAAAATGTGTGTCATGTAAAAGCTTTGAATTTGTACTTGCTACTATTTAAGGTTTGGCTGATGTAATATGAAACAGATATGTGCCTAGAAAACAAATGTTTGCTGATTTTAAATAGAAATAAACGACAATTCACTTGCATAAAATTTATGGTGCCCATTTATATGAGTGTTTAAGGTAATCCTGATGACTCGCTAACAGAGAGAATAATGAACTTCAAACAGCTGCAATAATGCATTAAACCAAAACGAGGCGATAAACGGCATGCAACGAAAACTAAACCACAAAACAAACCTTAAGCTCTGTACACACACACACAGTGTAATATTAATGATAGTAGACAGATTGTGTGCAGCTGTGATTTGTGTGTTTCACAGATGCTTACTGCAGCACTCATCCTTAACAGTTCCACTATATAATTTATGAAACGTGAAAACAACCATCATATTGGGAATAGATGACATCATACAGATCGAATAGTCACGAGTCAAAACTTTAGAAAAGTCTCCACTTGTAAAATACAACAAGCATATTTGTTTCACTCACAAACTAATGTTTTTAGCCATCTCAAGTCACTCTGTTAAACTTTTCAAGATCTATGAACCGTGTTAGGTTGTGTTGTGGCTTTTTTTAATCACAATGCTGTACTGCAAGAAAGTATCTGCAATTTCCAACATTCTGTTTGTTTCATGAAGTAATACGTGAAAGTGATTGCTCCCAAGTAACATACATGTCACGGTATTGTGTATTGAAACAAACATAATATGGGAAATGGTTTGTCACTACTTACAGCAGATAATCCCAAATTAAAACCAGACCCAAAACAACGTAACAAGGTTTACAGATGTTGAAATACTCCACACAGAGCAACATGAGCTTGTCATATGTATGTATGTGTGTGTGTGTGTGTGTGTGTGTGTGTATATATATATATATGTGTGTGTGTGTGTGTGTGTGTGTGTGTGTGTGTGTGTGTGTGTGTGTATGTATGGTATGTATGGTATGTATGGTATGTATGTGTATATGTATATGTATGTGTATGTGTATGTGTATGTGTATGTGTATATGTGTGTGTATATACATACATACATACATACACATATATATATATATATATATATATATATATATATATATATATATATATATATATATATATATACATATACTCACACTCACTATATATATACATATATATATATACACACACACTACCGGTCAACTTTTGAAACTCTTGACTGTAATGTTTTTCGTGATCTGAAGGCTTATGCTTAAATGTTTTAAATTAGTTTTGTAGACAAAAATATAATTGTGCCACCATATTAATTTATTTCATTATAAAACTATAAAATGTAATTAAAAAAAAAAAGTTTCTGAAATTGATGACTTGGACCAAATAATAAAGCAACCAATAAGTGCCCAATATGGATGGGAACTCCTTCAATACTGTTTAAAAAGCATCCCAGAGTGATTCCTCAAGAAGTTGGTTGAGAAATTGTCAAGAGTACATGTCTGCAAAACTTTGAAGATGCTAAAATATAACAGTTTTCAGTGTTTTTTTTTTTTTGTTCACAACTAGGGCTGCACGTTTTCAAGTTTTTCATTAACCGTTAACCGAGGCCCTTAACGGTTAATACTCGGTTAACCATAGTGTGCGCCAGGGATGGAAATTAACTTTTTTGTCCACCGGCCACTGTGGATTTCAAAATCTACCAGCCACTCAATGTTTTTACCAGCCACTTTCTTGTTTTTAACCGACAATGTGTAACTGCATGTGAAAATTAATACTACAAGATCTACAATACTTAAGCCGTTTATTTAATCTCAAGTCTCAATGAAATACTGGCATTTTCTCTTTCTCTCTTATAGCCTACACACACAATCCATGAACTGATATTCATTTCAGTTCGCATACGAGGAAAACACAATGTTACGGACGTGAGCGCTCTGAAAGCGGCACTGAAAGATGCTTTAAAACTTCCACAGAGACATCAAACAGAAAGCACAAAACCTTTCTTTAAAGTGAATTTCGTTTTGTATTAATTGTGTCTTAATTTTAATCAATGTTTCATCAACCAATTGCCTGGATTTAATAAATAAGAATTAAATATAGCAGACGATATAATCACGAAGCGGAGGCGCCGGCGCGTGAACTGGAGCTCGTCTCATAAATGAACGAAACTCAGTGTATAAGGTAGCCTTGCCTCACAAATAATTCAAAACTAAAGAAAACAGACACAGACTGCTCTCTGCTTATGTAATCCGTAAGAAATGTGCATTTCTCTCTGGTGCATTACTGCGAAGACCGCGAGTCAGCATCGTCAACTTCTTTGCAAATGACACGGACAAAGAAAAGACTTGTTTATTAATAAATAATTAAAATATCTCCTTGCTATATTTTACATATTCATAATCATTACTTTTGCCGGTTCTTTGTGACAGATTTTAGGAGCTTAATTGGCAGCGCCACGCCGCCACCCTTACATGAGCGCGTCACCGCACCCACCAGAATAGCCCTGTTTTTTTGTTAAGGATTTGTTTACTGTGTGTGTGATTCATTTAATGGAAAGCACATTCACTGAGTTGTCTTGCTAATCAGTGTCTCCTCGTTTATTCAAACTAATTTGTCCTTTAACAGACGAACGTCGCTATTTTTATTTACCCGCCACGGTGGCCGGTAGGTGAAGCGAGTTTACCCGCCACAACACAAAATCACCCGCATTTGGCTGGTGGCGGGTGCTAATTTCCATCCCTGGTGTGCGCGCCGCAACCCCGAGATACAGACACACGAGAAAGGGGTAGTTCATTTTTAACACCTTTAATAACTGGTTGGACTACATTTGAAACGAAATTAATTTATAGAAATAAAACGCAGTGGTAAGGACAGAGCAGTTAAAGTAGGTCACTGACTTTTGCGTTCGTGGCCTGTGAACAAGGCCCTAGAATTTAATGCTGCATTGCAATACTTGCATTTTGCCCCGTCATTCTCGATTTTAAAGTGCTCCCACGCTGTGCTTTTCTTTGCCCGCTTCATATTAGAAAACTGGTCAAGACTACTTCTTGTGGACATTACAAATATCTGGGAGCGCTCTGGCAGTCTCTGGTGGTGCAAAAATGTATTACAACTAAATTCAATGCACCCCATTGACGCCACTTAACCGAGCAAAATGTTTCACTCGGTTACGCAATTTTTAACGGTTAATCGGTTAACCATGGACACCCCTATTCACAACCTAATTCCCATAGTTCCATTTATGTTATTCCATAGTTTTTATGACTTTACAATTATTCTAAAATGTGAGGGGGGGGGGGGGAAAAAAAATTATAATAAAGAAACGAGTAAGTGTTTCAAAACTTTTGACTGTGTGTGTGTGTGTGTGTGTGTGTGAAATAAATAAATATATATATATATATATATATATATATATATATATATATATGTAGAAACACCTGTACAACTACTTATTCATGCGATTTTTATCTAATCAGCCAATCCAGTGGCAGAATTGCAATCTATGAAATCCTGCAGATACGGGTAAGTAGCTTCAGTTAATGTTAACATCAACAATCAGAATGTGGAAAAAAAAATTTATCTCAGTGATTTTGACCTTGGATTAATTGTTGGTGCCAGACGGGCTGATTTAAATGTTTCTGTAACTCCTGATCTCCTCTGGATTTTGACATAAACCAGTCTTTAGAGTTTACTCATAATGGTATCAAAAACAAAAAAAAACATCCGGTGAGTGGCAGTTCTGTGTACAGAAACACTTTGTTGAGAACAGAGGTCAATGGAGAATGGCCAGACTGGTTCGAGCTGACAGAAAGGCTACGGTAACTCCGATTTAGTGAGCAGAATAGCATTGTAGAATGCTTAACATGTGATGGATGGGCTACTACAGCAGAAGACCATGTTGGGCACTTTATTTGTACCATATATACACTGCCTGGCCAAAAAAAAAAAGTTTTCCTTTTGGATATAAACAAGCAGATACCTATGATTCGATCATCATTGCAGTGATCAATGTTTCAGCTGGCAACAATTCTTTTAACCCTATCTGATGCAGTGTGTAGATTCTCCTTTCTTAAACAACTATGTCAGAAGACATAACCTGTTGTCATGGAAAATATGTTACTGTGTTTCAGAAGGGGCAAATTATTGGCCTGCATCATGCAAAGAAAACGACTAAGGAGATTGCTGAAATCACTGGAATCTGAGATCACTAAAACACTTGGGGGAAAAAAAGCGTTAAAAAAAAAACAGAATCAAGGCTGACCAAAGTGCTATACAATACAAAATTATATACATGCTATTAAAAGCCAGTGAAAAGAGATGAGTTTTAAGAGAAGATTCAAAAATAGATAATGAAGGAGACAATCTGATACTGATAGGCAAACTATTCCATAAAATAGGATCCACAACTGAAAAGGCTCTCCCTCCTCTACACTTTAGCCTCGAGTGTGGGACATCGAGGAGATATTGATCACCGGATCTCAGACTTGTAGGTGGATTGTAAGGATGTAGTAAGTCTGATAAGTATCTTGGATCTTGGTTGTGTAATGATTTATAAACAAACAACATAATTTTTAAATCAATTCTAGCTTTAACCGGCAGCCAGTGAAGTGATATTAAAATGGGGGTAACATGATCGTACTTCCGACCTCATTTTTTTGCTGCTGCATTTTAAACTAATTGAAGTCGAGCAATAAGAGATTTGGAAATTCCACAATAGAGAGAATTACCGCTTTTTAGTGAGGCTAATCGGAACGACTGCAGTTTGCTAGGGATTGGGAGCAAAATCAGGCCATGTGGTGTGATGAGTCCAGACCCCCCTAGAGGGTCCGAGGTCCACTCACTACAGTCTCAAAAAATAATGTGGGAAACACAGTACCTGAATGTACTAAATGACCAGGTTATCCCATCAGTGGATTTTGTCATCTCTGACAGCACAGGCATAATCCAGGAGGACAATGCTAAGATTCATCGGGCTCAA